>CM054380.1:50470846-51670846 GCA_028858755.1 Ara ararauna
CATGTATAAATATATTTTTCAGTTTACACAGTGTGGATAATCACCAAGTGTAGTGCTTTCAGAAACACGGATGGATCTGTCCTCTACCTTGGCAAAAAATATCAGATATATTTGCTGAAAGTATAAGGAACCCACAAATAATATTTTTATTTTTGGAGATCTTGAGCGAAACATTCTAAAATAGAATTGTGTTTGTGCCAGGAAACTACATTTCCAGAGAAAATACTTATCATAGCAATAGTCTGATGAAGATTGCTAAAAAATGGGTGCCAGACTAATAATAAATAAAAGCATATTTAATTAGTATTCCATAGGTACTTATCAATTTTGCAGTTTGGAAATATTAAAGGCTTTCTGACATTCAGGTTTTTTTTCTTCCAAGTAATAGCTTGTTGGTGGACAAGCTTAAAAATGTTTGAAAACAAAATGAATATCATATTTGCAAAAAAGTGTCCTTGAATGATAACTCTTGGTGCTTTCTTCTTGCTATAGGAGTTTGTGTAATGCTTATTGAATAAAATCAAATAATCTCTCTTTAATGGTCGAAACCTTTGGAGCTTGTAAGATTTTTTGCTGTATCTTGGTGCACTTTTTCTGGCCTTATATTTACGTTATTCTGAGATCTGCTGTCCAAGAAGCAGAAATTCATATTGGTGCAAATGTGGTAAAATAACAATCCAATTAGCACCATACTAATTTTAACACATATGCAATATGTAACAAAAATCTAGAAGTTGTTTGTAACTGTGAAAACCCCTCTTGGTACTCAGTACTTCCTAGTGTAAGCTTTTTGCAGGACAATTAACCTTAGCGTATAGAGCAGCAGCTCTGAAAATAAATACGCTGGAAAACACAGAAGAAAGACATCATGGTTAATGCAAATTAATGTAATCATAGATTCAGAAAAAATAAACTACTTCAGTGCCACAGTTTATTTTGTTTTGTTACTTGACAGTCTTAACCTTTCTTTCTATTCCAATGATTCATAGTTATAATTTTCTTTGTTATGAAATGATTTTGCCAAAATACATTTATATTAATCCATCTTTTTTCCATTTTTTGATTGATTTCTGAAGCAAAAAAGTTCCAAACAACATCAAGAATGGTTCTATATCATAATTATGCCTGCTCAATGCACTCAGATTTTTTTTGTGTGACTGAAGTCTTTTTTCCTTGGATCTGTGCTCTACAGACAGATTTTTTTAACCGAAGCAAATTCAAGTGCAGCTTTCAGACCAGTCAAACCCAAGAGACAGGCAGGAGGGCAGCCCTTCCTCAGCTTCTCTCTGCATTAGCCTTTCGTACTCTGTCTCCATCGACCTGTCAGAGACATCACAGTGATTGACTGCCCTGGCAGATGTGCTGCTATAACAGGTAACTTGATCATCCAGACCCATCTGTCTCTCAGTCCTCTTCAATTCACACTTTCAAAAATATTAGAGATTAGGGAGGGGTCGGATTCTTTGTTGTGATTTTTTTTTTATGTCGGATATCTGTATTTCACAAAAGGTTACCCATTTACGAATGGTGATGTGCAGTACTTGAGCCATATCCTACTGAGAGGAGCTTCCTAGCATTGTTCAGTGTCAGTGTTTCAGATCTGAGTTAACAATATCCAGAGAATTTAAAAACTTGCTTTTAAGATGTCTAAAATTAAGGACAGTTTTTTAGAACCACTGCGGTAATAATAGAATGATGTTTCAAAGATAACAGTTCCAATGTGAGACAGATGGGCTGTTTAACTGCGCTTAGTGAGAGGAGGGGATCTGATTCAGTGGGAGTATTTTCACGTCTTCTCTTCAGTGCCCACAGCCTGGCAAATGTTGTGACATCATTAAGCTGAACTGCTGATTTTAGATGGGTCTGGAACAAGAATGGGCAGGGGTAACTCAAGCTTCCTGCTGAAATGTAGTTAACTAATTTACTCGTGTCACTATTTCTGATAATTACTTTTCACCAAAATATTTTGCTGTGCTTGTGTGTAGAGGATTTCATTCCACAAGTCAACACCCTAAGTGTTGTAGCCTCGCAGGATCTATCAACAGCTTCTATTAAGAGAGAATATAATCTTGGTGAGAGCAGTGGCTAACACTTCTCTTTTCTATTTCTCAGTAAAGTCTACTGCATACTCACTATCAAGGGATGTACATTGGCACAGATGACATAGTTCACAATATAAGGGGAAGTAACATACTGAAGCAAGCAAAACAAGGTAAAATGAATGACAACTGACAAAAAAGCAAGTGAACTCAGAATATTTTTTTTTCAAATGAGAGGAATAAAAATATGTTAAGTGTGTACATAAGCAATGACACATGCAGAATGAAAAGAGATAAATAATGGGGGGAGGGGTAGAGGACTGAGGAGTATCTAAAAGCAGAAAAAAACTCAGGTGTTTATCTGCAAGGCTTTTGGATCATACTAGAAACTGAGGTGACATTGGGAGCCACAGCAAAATTAAAGCTTCATGCCTTCTTGAAAATAATGCTTAGTGTCCTGGACCTACCGCTTCATCAGTATCTAAGCCATTCAGGCAGCGCCTGTCATTTCATTAATAAATTTCAGTGAGTAAATGAGATCAGCACAGTTTTATGAAGGAATCTCTAATGACCCTATTGTTTTGATTTTTGGAATGTGAAAAAAACCCAAAAAATATTCACTTTTAATGTGTTACATGATATGTATGGAGGATTTGTGGTGCACAGTCCTTTGTTCCAAAGCCAGCAAACCAGATAGTATGACAATCATCACCTTGTCATGATTCATGGAACAGAGCACTAGGGGAATCCAACATGCAGTTGAATACAGACAGCTGAGCACTGGCACAGGCAAGAGAAGGTGTAAAGAACTCATAAGAGATTACTCTGTGGATTAACCAGTCTTCCTTTTTTAAATGCACACCTATGCTAGATGGGCACAACTTGTTTGAAACGGAATAATGACTGTGATGTGGGAAACTAAAATGTCAAGCTCACTTCTTGGGGTTCTCAGGCTGGAGATGGGGTGAAGAGTTGAAAAAAAGAGTTTTGACTAGACAATTTTGCTGTAGACACTTTGTGAGAGTTGTCTGACCACATCTCTGTGTGGTTGTAAGGCAAGGTAGACTTCTTCCAAGAAAGCTGCTGCTTTATTTAACGTACATCTTAGGAACTTCTGGGTAAGTAATATTAAAACTGTTGATCTGTTACAGGCAGTCTTGCATAACACTTTATCTAGGTTTTAGATAACTTATTAAATCAGTTCCTCATAGAGTAATCTTTAAATAAAAGACATAGAAATTGTTAATAATAAACCTACCCCAATTTACCTACTTTTAGCAAGGAAAATGTACCTTTTTTTGAATTATTTTTTCTTTAGTTGGGAAGAATGGTATCTAGAAACTAAACACTGTGACCTCATAGCAACCAGTGCTCTTGAAATATTGGACTGGAATTCACATCCAAATATAAGAAGATATTGATAACAAGATGTTGCTTCAGAAAGTTTAGAGCTTACTCTGAGTTTATTTGATCATCTTCTGATTTAAGAGTAAACATGTTAAAATGTGCATATAAAGTATGTAAAATATACATGTAGTCTTTGTACAATGCTTAGAAATTAATGATACACACACACAGGTAAGATGACATATAATAACAGAATGTCTGAGAGTTTAAAAAAATTATGTCTTAAAACACTTCATGGTCACAAAAAATCTAATCAAATGATAATGAGCTGTAAGTATACTTCACGTTACTATAGAAAGTAACTGTCCCAGTCTAGCTTTCACTGCTAGATGCCAGTCTTACTAAATAAATAATCTGAGTTTATCCAATTAGCCTGGACAGGTGCAGACTCACACAGTTGTCTTCCAAGTCTCAAACTGCAAGAGTAGATCACTAGAAATGCTGTATTCTGATTATGATAAAGCATATGATAATAGGCCTGGAAAAAAACAGTAAAGTGGGCTTGAATAAAACAAGAGTGGAAATATATCCATTCAAATAGTAGGACTCAGGGTGTGATTTGTGGTAAGACAATCTTAAGATTTTCTCACTCAGCTCTGTAAGAAACCTGGTTTTGATGCAAAGGAGAAAATCCATTATTTAGCACTATTATTCAGTCTTCTGTCTTAAACTATCATAATCAATAACACTTTAAGGTGTTCTTTTAGGGCAGAGACCAAAAGATATCTTAAAAAGTATGTGAGAGTTGACCATGCAAAGCTAAAAATGAATTTGTATCAACAGGTTTCACTACTGTAGGGCCCTCAAATATCAATTGCAAGAAAATTGTCTAAGCAGATTGAATTCAGTCTGCTTTTTCACTTGCAATGTTTGCAGAACAAATGAAGCTTTTTCTTTGTTCCATCTTTGTGCATGCCACAATATGCATCATCTGTGTAAACCAAAAAGAAAATAAGAATATTTTACTGTATTGTTACTATTTGAAGTTCATTGTATTTTCTGTTTATGTTTTTCCTTTGAAATTCTAACAATTTCCAGAATTAATGTAAATACACATAAGCTGAAGTTGTTTCTATGGTTGTTTAGATTTAACATAAAATACATAAGCAGGACTTGAATCAAGGAATTAGAACTCACATGTTTCTCCATAGTTAACACTCCAACAGCTTGCTTAGATATGTTTTCTTATGGTTTTCTCTTCTCAAAGCTTTAGCAGAGAGGATAGAAAGTGGCACTCCTACACTTAAGTCATTCTGTTGGGCATCTCTTTCTTTGAAAAAAAGGAAATGTAAGATTAGTCACCCATAGGCAATGGAAGAAAAGCATTCTATTGTTTGCATTTCACAGGAAAGACAATTATATAAAAGTGAAACACCATTTGAATTTGTTGGAACTAGATGATCTTAAGGTCCTTTCCAACCCTAACTATTCTATGATTCTATGATTCTAAGAGTGTAGCAGGTGCACAACACTTTGTGAGGATCACAGTTTTCTAAGACACAAAGCAAGACTGTGAGGATTAGCCATTGAGTAACTTTCAGGCACTTGGGAGAAGGAATGCCTGATTTGTGGTACCCACTTTCATTTTGGTGGAAGCCAGCTTCTATCCTCACCAAATATGAAGGAGTTCTGGACACCAAGCAGGTATGATGAAGTACCTCAAGAACTTTGAAGTTAAAATATGAGGAATCCTCCAGAGGTCAGACCAAATAACCATTTTCATTTACAGGCAGTTGCAAATGAAGATCCGTTCTTCACATAAGACCTTGCATATTTTGGATCTGGTCCTAAATTCAAAACACGATATATCCTGTCCATAATGCTAGATTTCTGTACCCGCACCACAGGTCATAGGATGCATAGAAAGACATTTAAAGTAGTCATTAGGTAACTGAAAAGGTGAAGGTGTGTTTCAAACATTGCCTTCCTCTGGGATGACAAATCTTAGATTGGCCCAGTCTGGGGGTAACATACTCCCCTTGATTTTCCACAGATAAATTGTTTCCTGGAGTTAGGTGCTAAAGTCCTGAACTTAAAAAAAAAAAAAAAAGAGGAAAGGGGGATGATTTTTCTTTCTAAAAGGGTCATGGGAAGTTTTAAAACAAGATGCTTTCTCTCACAAAGGGCACATGCTCAGTTTTGTGTTTAAAAAATCTCACCAGAATATATTGAAGGATTTGGATGGTTTTATATTCTTTTTAAGAGGCTTTTGGCATTTTATATCACTAGACATGATTCTGGGAGTACAATTTAACTTTCTTAAAGCTTTTCCATTACAGCTATAATAGTTCTTGAACAGAAGAGTGAAATAGAAGAGTGAATATACATGAGTATCATTCCGCTACCTAAAGGGGATGCCCCTTTCCATCTGTAGAAAAAAAAATTTAGATTATCTGGCTCTGTCATTTGTCACTTTTAAGGCTTATTTTTTCAGCATTTACTCAAAAGTACAGGTTTTTGGATAGCTTTGCTACCAAAATGTTTGTGACATTACAGGCATCTCTAGGTTCTAAAACAAGAACTCCTGAAAAACTGAAGTTCATAAAGTAGTGGTCAGATTCCTCTTATTTGAACTTACATTCTATTATAGAAATACCACTAGATCATAATGACAGTCCTATATGTCTGTTGGTGTATTTTAATGAAATTATGAAACTATCCCATGGAAGATTTTTAATCTTTAGAATTTGAGATGTGCCTGAAAAAGTACCTCGATTAAAAACTATAAAGAAAAAGAAAATAACAACAACAAAGGTAAACTAAAATAACAACAAAACCAAGATTTCTACTTATCAAGAAATGCTTAATGTTTTTCCAAAAGACTTCTGTGTGTTGTTTGGCTTTTCCAAACTGTGTTTGCTTCTGTTTTCTGAAATATAGTTATAGGTCTATGCATATTTTATCTCTGCCCTTTTAATGCTATTTCTAGCTAATTATAGCAATACAAGAAGCCTAAAGCAAATATGATTTTATCAGTTTATAATATGAAAGGTATCTTGCCCTCAGTGTACACTAAGATCTGTACATGCTATTATTATTAGCAAGCACTCCACCTACTGGTTCAAATTATGCCAGGCAAGTAATCAAAAAAATAGTTCATGATCTTATAAGAGCTTTACTTCCTAAAGGTACAATAATTCTGATTCCCAGTACTTGAAGTATTTATACATCTTCTGTGGAGCCAATCAGGTATACATATGCCTTTAATCTGCTATTCACACTCATTAGCAGAACTCACCTAATTTGCTTTCACAAATGACTATCCTAACTAATATTTCCCAACCTTAGCTGTGAATGTCAATTAAATATGTGCCAATAAAAAGCAAAAGGTACAAAAACCACGAGATGTTTTTATTTTGGTATTTCTTATGTATGTGATCTCTATAAATGAATTTTAAGAGAAGGATTAGAAACCCCATGAATAAAAATGCAGCTTGGGATAGCAAAAGTAAGCACTGAAAAATATGTAAATGCTGATCAAGCTCATAATTCTTCATCTTCATAACCTTAATGAAGTCAATATAGGAGAAAATAGTACAGTGGTGAGTTTTTTAGCAGAATTAAGATAAAATAAACCATTTATAGTTTAGCAGTTTCAGAAAAATAGGCTTCCTTTTTTAAGATACACGCACACGTACATACATGTATCAGCGCCATCTCTATTTTTTTTTCAGTATGACTTGTGCAATTATTTGCTTGTAATCTACATAATGGCTGGATATTATTTCTTTCACACTCGCACATTTCCCGCTGAAATCTATGGGACATTTGTATATTCAGGGAATGCTTCTATTCGTGTATAGTTTAATACAGCAAATGATAGGGACTCGTAGATGAAATCAGATTAGGTATGGATGCAGAAGCGAGAGCTGCACCAAAATAACATTACTTTAAGAAACTGTGTTTCAAGAAAGCATGTTATTTTTCCAGAAATAAATATATTGCAGTGTATATGTTTCCTAAAAGGTCACTTGAATTTTGTTATCAAATTTCCATCAAGTACACTATCAATAATGAGATCATTTTCATTGATATAATGAGGTCTTCTGCTTTCAGCAACTTCATGTAGTGTTAACTGAAACAAACACTGATACAATATGGTACCATGCGATAGGAAAGTCATGCACTAAGGCCTAAAGATTGTCTTTCCTGCCCATTCCAGCTGCTGCGTTTCAATACTGCTTAGAAGCCTGACATAGTGGTACACATGTCAATATCAACAAATGCAGTTGTGGATAAAGTAATTCTTTACAGGAAAGAATTTTAATGTAAAAAAAAAAAAAAGAAAAAAGAAAAGAAAGAAAAAGTAATCCACTAAAATAAACATAAAACAAAGAATGCGGAAACACAGCACAAATCTACCTAACAAAATTTACCTGACCCTTTAAAGCTCACCAAAACATGACAGAAGATCCCCTTGATAGTCTGCATGATATATATGTTCTGAGACTGTGCTGCCCATATGTTCAATAAAACTGTTGAATCTCAAAGTTATAATAATTTGCAACGAGGTGCCAGAACCAATTATTAAATATCATATGATCCAGCAGAGATGAAATAAAAATATACAGGGTCGATTATGCTGGCTCTGACTGTTATGAAGATTATAAAATACTTAGAATTGCAGTTTAACTTAAGGGGAGTCTTAAACACTTCCTTATGCTTAAATTTTGCTCACAGCAGAGTATCAGAAGCCAAATGCAGATGGTACATTTTTCTAGGTACAAAGAGAAGATTGCCCTTATCGTTATTGATTTGAATATCAATTTAATAAAAAAGCTATGCTATTATGATATCTTTTAATAGCATAAACCTTTGTTCAAAAGAGCAAGTGACAGCCAAAAGTACAATTCAAGTGAGAAAAAAGGTACAGTGTGATTAGATCAGTGAATGATACCATCTCAGCCAAATAGCTGCCTATTGCGGGGAAAAAGAAGACACTTAGGAGTAAGTGTAAACAGTCATTATTTATTTACCATGACATCTCTTAAACATGAATGAGTGAATGTTTTAAATACTAGTCCCCATTTTTTAGCCAAGGTCAACTCTTTCACACTGGTCTGTGCTTTTCTTCAAGCTGTAAAACCTGAAGTTGACCTGAGATGTTTATATAATTTTTTAATTGTTATTAAATACCAGAGAGGAGTTTCACTGAAATGATTATTTATGAAGTTTTCCATAAAACCACACAAATGTGCTTTCAGATTGACTTCAGAGCATTTCCCTACTGTGTGTGTCTAAGAACTGAATATTTAGTTATACATTAGGACAAAAATAACTGTTTTATTCCTACCAGTGGATGCAACCTTGATCTTACTGTATTATGGCTGCAAGCATCAAAATGCTGTTGCTGTAGGAAAAAATGTATTTCTGCCCTCAGTTACTGGAGCACTGCAAGAATAGGACCATGTTTGTCTGTGTATGTTTACAGCACCTGTCAGCCGATACACGAGAAACAAGAAGAGTAATGTAAACTGATCCCCGCTTTTGCTGAATATTTAATGCAGTCTGCTGGAAAGAAAAGCACAAACATTCTACTTTTCCAAAGCCTGTCTTCCTTGCTCTCTTCTAATTTTCTCTGGGGACGGATGGGTTTCAAACTTGGTCACTGCTAGTGCCCATTTGCTTCTAGATCTTTACTTTTCAGTCTTGGCTTTCTTCCTGCCTCCTGAAACTAAATTTAATTCATTTCAGCCACCTCACAGCTGAGTTGTGTGTATATATTTTCAAGGAAATTTGATTGTCTGTATAGATTTTTAAATCGGCTTTCAGATCAAGTTCAGAAATTTGTAAACTGTTGTGTTGTTGAGTCAGGCAATAGTGGAACACAGACCTCAGATGCGCATCACCTGGTACTATAAAGTGATCTTTAAATGAGACAACTAAGGCATAAGTAGATTAAAGTGACCAATAATGGGAAAACAAGTGCCCATTCCAAGAGCAATTGCAAGAAATTTAAGCCTCAGGAAGTTACATTATATATTTTATTAAATTGGGGGTATATTCACACTTATTGTGGCTTGAAATTTGAACCACTCTTTTCTGTCTTTGGTTACCTTACTTTAGGATTCCTTAATGGGCTGAAGATGTAATGCATAATATCATATGACTGCTTTAAGTTTGCAAGTTAGTTTTTCAGAAGTTGTAATTTAATTTAAATTGACAACTCTACAATAAACCACTGTTATCTCATAGCAAACAGTATATGAAGTAAAATGCATGTAACAAGACCCTAAGAGTCTAACAAAATCCCACTTCTTTGTCATTTTAACCGTTTGCAACAGAAAAACATCTAATTTTGAGCAGCACTACCAGTTAGCACTACGTAAAACATTAGCTTTTGAAAAGGTTTAAATCCTATATATGTTCAGAGCCTGCTGTTTTTCCAATAATCAAGAGAGAATGGAAAAAAGATTGAGCATCCCATTGATGTACAAAGAATGAATTTATACATACTCCAAAGGAATCCTTTTTAAAATGCTATCTGAAGTGTTACCTGTTTACATAGGAAAATAGGGAATCTGATCAGCACCAGACAAGATAAACTGTGTCAGGGAAAAATCACTTTAAAAATTACATGTGGTGCTCTATGTAAATTGTGAAACATCAGAATTTCTAAGAGGCTAAAGATTTGGTTAATCAAACAAAATGAAGGAGGCGTGGTCTTTCCACCTCCTGAATATTGAAAGAATCAGAGGTTGCTTTGCCAGTCTCAAGACCAACCTCTCTATGAGTGCCAAATACATTCTCTGATGTAAGATTGATTCAGAAGCTGTCCGGCTGGCTACCTGTGGAGAAGTCACTGCAGTTAGTTCCAGATGGAAAATATAAAAATAATTATTTTGTGTGATTGCTGATTTGTTTAGCGGCTCCATGGTTCCACCTTCCTTAAGCTTGGAATATTCTCCTGGGAACCTCATAATGACATTTTATGCAAAGATGCTTCTGCCAGTTTTGGGAGAAGAAGAGAAGACGCAAACCTGATTTGATGCCACTCCTTTCCCACTGTTATTTTAGTGTATTCTTATGGAAAGTAACCTTTTATCCCCTTTATGCAGCACTGTCCTGCAATAATGTCTATATTGCTGAAAAAAACTAATTGAAAAAAAAAAAAAGATACTTCTGATGCAGTGCCACCAATTTCTAGGTGCTAGAGATGAATATATAGTCTCACAAATTTTAAAGACTGATGCTTATAGCAAGGATAAGCTTCTTTGCATGTCAGAAGTACTCTTTCTCACAGGATTATCATGATCTTGGTTTTGCAACAACAATATATTTGTGATTTAATTTGGTTGCATAATTTGGTAAGAATTTGGAAAAATATTGGATTAAAAGTTGTAAAAGATGAACATACAATTAAAAATCTGAACATACAATTAAAACTCTGAAAAGTGTAGCATAACCCATTGTATTCCAGCTTTGCCTTCGGCTATGTCACATTTTAATGTTGTGTTTGCTTCTGTCAGTTTGATATTTTTCAGAAATTGATCCTCTATCAATGAAGAGCATTGCAAATTCATAATGTGTCAAAAAGAATTGCATGTTATTAGTTTTATGTGCATTCCTATATCCGTATGTGTATTCAGACACTCACACACATACAAATATGTATATGTATAATTCAATTTCTAAATGTTTTGGTGTTATTCTAAATGTCCATAAAAATATAAAAATTTTCTCTGGCTTGTTGTTTTGGTTAATAGTAAACAGTATATAACACCCTATACAGCATAGGTTAAGAAAAAGCTAAAGGTGAAAAGCTTTTACAAATCTTTTGCATACAACAATAGGGGGTCCTTTCTGATATTCACTCCATGTACATATTAATGTACAAGGGTTTATTTTTTCTGATAATGATATTTTTATTCATCTTCGTAGTGAATATTCATAACTTATGCTTCACCACACTGTAAAAATATGGTGCAATTCCCAGTATGGAGTGACTTTTAGTTGTAATAAGATAGAAAACATTATTCACAGATGTCAGTGGCAGGAAAGAGTGATTCACTGTATTGTGGAAAGGGAAGCTGAGAGTGATACACTACTATGTAAGTTTAGGTTATTTAGATCTGGTGGCTGATTTCAGATGCTACCTCACCATACAGTCAACAAAGTCTCAGAAGGCATTTTAGAGTACCTGAGCAACATCTGTCTTTTAGCTCTGCAGGAGCTCTTTGATGAAGACAGCTTAATGTGACACCCTCCAACGGGAAAGCCTGAAGGAGGCTGAGATGCTACACTGTTGTAGAAAATATGGACTTGATGCTTGGAGGCAGAAAAATCAAAAAACTTGAATTAGGACTGATAGCATTAATCAATCCGTAGGGTTGTTTTTCTTATTTAAGGTAATATTTTTAGTTTCTGAAATGCCCCAAACTTTAGATTATCTACCCTTCATCCTAACTTAGATTTCAGTGAAGACTAGAATACTTTTATGTGTCTCTAATGAAAGGTGTTGACACTAAGAAATAATTAAAATAGGACTGATTCCATACCCAGTGGAGTAAACGCAAGGACTGACCAATTCCTGTGGGTGTTGGTTCATCTCTATATTGTATTTTCAGTCACTTCCTAAGACTAATTCTTCTCTATCCCTATAAGTTTTGCTGTTAGTAATCAACAGAGGCCAAATAAGGATAGAGAAAAAGTTTGTAACAAGAAGTAAATGTGAATATAAATACTGGCAGCATTAATTTCTAAGGCTAAAAGTTAGGTTGTGAGAAATAGAAGAAAGGCACATTGTAGGAAAAGTGTCTTTGAGGAAATGTACTGTGATTAAAATTTCTATGCAATAGAAAAGAAATCCTATGAGCTGCAGATGATGGTTGCATTTTGTGTTACTTGTTTGAGCCGTATATGTCAGTCAAACTCAGCATAAACTTGTACATGATTGTTTTGCTTGAAATTGGATCTATTATCTGTGAAAAAGCACTTTTTTCCTTTTTGCTTGAAATCCGCCTTTCTCAAGTTCCTTCACTATTCTAAAGGCTAAGGCTGAGTCAAAAATTTATAGAGAAATGTCTGCCTTCCCTCTGCCCAGCTGACTGAGCTGCTTCAGTTTCCTTTTTCCAGGCATTTAACTGTAACTGTGAATGAAAGGAAAACAACAGGTCTGTGACCTTTCTTCATCGTCAAGAGAAGATATTACTATGAAAACACATAATTTCTTATTAATGTTCCACTAAAGTTATGATTTAGTCAAGAATTTGTAGAAAATTTCATAAATCTATTTTATAGGTAGGGAAGAAAGGGACAATTCAGCATCTAAATTTTAGCCTTGTTTTGAGCCACCTGCTGAAGAACCTACACAAATAAACTTCTAAAGAATTTTAGCTTTTGTAAAGTCTTATAATTTCTTTATATACTTACATTAGGGATTATTGTTAAATAGTAGTCTACTATTATTGTTTAGTAGGCTAAAATAAAAAATAGGTAGTTCAAAAAAGAGGTGTTCAACTCTGAATGGACAATGTCTGCCACTATTAGAATCACTACTGACAGCTTCAGAAAGCACTGGTTTTCTGTTTAACTGCAACCACGTAATAAAAAGCTTTTAAATTTGCATCCTGGTTCAAGGTTTTTGATTTAGAAATAGATATTTGTCTTCTGCTGAATTATCACCTTCATAGCTACCATTACATTTTATATGTGTAGGCCACAAGGAAAAGAAAAAGTTCATATCAAGCTTTGAGTACTTTTCTCTCTAACAATCTGTTTCTTAACATAATGCAAGCACACATGAGTGGAGCCAAAGCTAGTCTGGTGTCCAGAATGAAATAGAAACCAAGACAGCATTCTGCAACACCAGCTACGGTCTCACAGGTGTGAAAGTGATCTGTCGAAATTGCCCTATGAATACTTGAAAAATGAATGGGGACACTGAACCTGAAAAATGGATGGGGACATCTCAACACAGCACATATTGAATCCTTCTTGACCTTAGGCTACACTCTTGTCAGTCCCCTCTCCACAGACAAATAAAAGTGCAATTAATTTCTAGACTTTTGAAACCTCATAGGTTTAAGAATAATAATGTTTAGTTGTACTCTTCTGGAAGAAAATTTATAGTCACAGACTATGGAAGAAATTATATGCAGGTGGGCTGCCATAATTCAACAATTTGACTTCATTTAGCACAGGAAGCTGAGGGTGTGAAAACATTAATGCTGACACACTATCCAGATGGCTAGTTTACCATGTGCAAGAAGACAGTACGGCAGTGATTATGCTGGAGCCAAAAATTACACGTGGAGATGGAACAAACTTCAAAAAGTCAGTCTCTTAAATGTGCCATTATACAAATTAATCTAAACTGATATGTTCATCTATTGCCCTACTAAAATATTGCTGATAGAATATTACAGACAAGCTGTTCTGAAAACCAAGATATTCTTTTATTGCTATTTTTACGGTGACTGAGATGCTCCATCAGAACCTTTTCTGTATATCCATTCTTCATAGTGTTATATGAGAGTCAGCCTATGTGCTTGAAAAACATGGATGTGTGTTACAATGAACATGGCAGGTGAAATGAATATTAGCACATTTTAATAGGCTTTCTAAAGCACGGGAGTTTTGTTACTTTGGAGCAAGAGAAGGAATCTTAAAAGAACTTTCAGAGTCCTATAGTCTCTTGTTAAAGCTTTTAAGAACTAACTAGAAGTTCTAGTCTTGAGCAAAATTATCCTCTCCTTGGTCAGGAATTATCTTGCTCAAATGAGTAGTTTAGTTCAGTCAGCTGTTTCAAAAACTGGTTTTTTTTGGTTTTTTTTTTTTTTTTTTGTTAATTTTGGCTATACTAAATAGTAATTAAACTGAAGCAAGTTAGCTTTGAAAATATTTGCCAGAATTTTTCTTTGAAAATTCTGAAACTGGAGAAATTCTGAATTTCTAGAAACCACTTCCTAGGATTAATGGTAGCAATGTGAATTGTTTCATTTTTGCTTATGAAAACAACGGACATTTGAAGAAGGTTCTATATTCCTTTATGGATACTGTGCTCCTGCAGAAGTTTTAAAGCATAACTGAAAGCAGTAGGCAGAGTGATGTATTATCTAGGAAGTCCAAACATTTGTCTTTAGTATATGATCTTGAAAAGTTGGGGTTTTCTCTTTTCTTCTCTCACTGTTTTGTTATTTATACAAACTAGTATATAAGTGCTTTGACTCAAAGGTATCTTTTTGGTGTATGCTTTTATAATACTTAACCTGATGGGGCTCCAATCCCAAATGAGGGTCCAGAAATAATCAGAGTAGACAACAAAATAATTTTCTTCTTTACGTATATGTTTGGAAAACAAGGAAAACTCTCCTATCGATGTAAATGAAAATTAACGATCCCAGCTGAAACCAGAACAGCATTCTATGAAGATATAGCATGTCTTTGTCTGATGCAGCTCAAAATATCCAAATTTGGAGTTAAAATTTAGTTGTGTGTGAAGCAAAATTGCATCAGACAGTAGCTTAAGTGAAAGACGCTGAGAGCAGATTTTATTGAAACAAGGTTCACTTCATGAGAAAAGGAGACTGAAATGCAGCGTTGAACACGTGCTGGATAGTCTGTTTTCAAAATAAGACTCCCAATTTATTAGAAATGTCTACGCGGTCCTGAAGATTTTAAGAATTTTACAAAATGTTTGTCTGCCTAAAGCAAGATGATTCACTAAATCTCAAACCAGAAACTCATGCTGCAAACATAGCACTGAAAACCCTATGGGCAGGTCAATTTCCTTAGCTTGCTCCATTGCAGGTAGGTATGTTCAATCTTCTCTTTATTTCTTGAATGGTGAAATTGTGTATATACAATGGATGGTACTATTTGATATTCTGTTTCTTTTTCAGTGCGTACTATTTAATATCTGTTTTAAACACACACAAACACGCACACACAAAAGAAATTATGTTTTTTTCAAAATTCTTTGACTAACATTCTATTTATTTATTTTTGCTTGTTTTATAGCAGAGATAAGAGTAATATCACCCATTTTCAAGACTGAAATGAGGGAAACAGAATTTAAATTCAAGTTAATGTCGTGTTCTGTTAGCACTGCCTATCATGATGTCCAACAGTGTTTTCTTGTTTCCATGTATTTTTTCATTGATATCTCTATCTGAGTTGTTGCTCACTTAATTGTTAGAATATAAGCTTCCAGGGGTGGACACCACCACTTTTTCTGTGTTAGTGCAGAACTAAGTGTAATGTGATTCTACTACATGACATTTAGAACAGCATTTAGTGAAGGAATTAAAATTACTAGAAACTGATGTCTTTTCAATCTCCTTGTTCTTGGAAATGGCTAAAACTGTTTTAGCTTAATTGTTTCAGAATTATCACCCTAAATTAGACACTAAGAAAGAAAAATTACAGCCTACAACAGTAAGCCTGGCAAAGTTACAATTGACAGAAAGCAACCACATAAGGAAAAATGTCAAGCAACTCTGAAAATAGGTCTCATACGCCTCATCAATAATGGGACAATGCAAACATTTAAGCCAACTGCTCAACTTGCAAGTAGTAAACAACTTCTAGATTAAAATTGGAACAAAAAAAAAAAAAAAAAAAAAAGCAGCATTTTCTTTCGCCTGAGATCAGTTTCCCAATTCTGGTATGGGCATTTGTGTGCACTTAATGAATGGCTTTTTGGAAGTTTCCTCAATCATTTTTCAAGGCGGTTTTGTGGTAAAATGAACGTTAGTCACTGTTTTCTACACAAATGCCAGTAGATATTGGCACACAACCTTTCTTTACGAAATTGTAGTAGAACCACTATTGGAAAAATTCCTCTAATCTCTTAAAGTCAGATCACATGCACCTAACCTAGTTGAGACCCATAAAAGTGTCTGGAGTATCTTAATAGGAACCAAAGAAGGCTGTCTGCTGACCGTAAACAGGAGAGGGAGCTCCAGAGATGCATGAGCTATTCATGATGTTCTGTTTGGTAATATAGACAATTCAGAGATTTTTCATTTACATGAAGAAAATGCCACTAGAGGCTTTGAGTTAAATATCAGACACATGACAGACGTCTTGTCTTGGAGAGTTAGCTGATTTTGTTTTGTTTTCATGTGCTTTGTGAAATCTTCCTGTAAACCACTCTTGCCATTCAGAGTTTGAGTGTTACTAGAGTCTAAAATGCTAGTCATTGCATTGCTGCATAGTTGTTGCGTGTATTGAATAACTGCAGTCACAGTACAGGCATAGTATAAATCAACATGTACAACACCAAAGTCCATCATATTTTTCTGTAATGGAAAAAGAAAACAGCTATGTTGTTCTAAATACCATATATGGTAAATTATTGGTTATTGACTTTTGTGGGCAGGCAGTATTTTTTCAAATTCTTAAGCCTAAATGGTTTTTATAGTAATCATGACTGTCCCTCTCTGGTTTTTATTTCAAATTCAGAACTAAAGTGTATTTTCTGGTTCATGAAGATGCCGTACAGAACAAGAAGAAAATGACATGAGTTATGATTTCTTTGCAACACAAGTACGTCATAGAGGAGTTGCATAATAGAAAATGTCAAATTCTTCTAATTCTCTTATTTGACCTGTTAAGGCATCTGCCTTCCATTTGGTTTGGTGAAAGCTCTTGCTCTAAGCTTTTTTGATTTTGATTACTTTTTTGTTTTCTTTATTCTAACTTTTGACATTTTTTTTTTAATCTGTATTTTGAAAATCATAATTTTGATTAATCATCAGTTTAGCAGAAATAAGCAGGAACAAGTAGCCTTCAGGGACCTCCTACATAATGCAAGAAATGATAATGAAGGGACATGTGCAAGCAAAAATAATAATAATAAAAAATGTATGTGCCTTTTGTTAATGTAATATATTTGATATAGAGAATTTTCAGTGAAACTCACACAGGACTGTGTCGCCAAACTCTTCTGTGCACCGTTCTTGTTTCACAGATCTAATATCAAGTGCAGAGGAAAAGCAAAGTGTGACAAGGTGGGATTTTTAGTAAAAATATTAATGGAGGGAGTCTAGAAGAAAGAAGAGCTATAGGATCAGAAAAAGCCGGCACTAACTAGCTTTTTGAAATTATTTTCTAATTGGACCAACATTTACCTGTCCGCATTTCAAAAATCTACGAAGTATGAATTAGTTAATTACTCCGAAAAGAGGACTGAGTGGATCCTTTCCCTCCATATTGGTTTTACACATGCAACTTGTTGAGAAATATGTTGAGTATTTGTTTAGATGTAATCTTACAAAGTATTTTATCGTCGTGACTTCTTTTCTGTTTTACAGGACAGGAAGTCAAGCTTAAGGGCGGCTTAAGCTGTCTTATGAAAATATCGTTCTTTAACAGAATTCTTTACATAAAATCACCAAGTGTTATTTACAAATATGCCGCATCAAATCTATGGAGTAAATGGAGACAGTGCGTCTGTATCCAAGAACACTGTATATACAAAGATCTGTTATTATTATTCACTTCACTTTCTAAGTAGTCAATTTTGCATGACTATTCAGGAAACTAAACTGAATTAGCCCTTTTGACCTCAGGAGTATTACACAGTTAAATATTTATGAAACATCAGAACATGATAGTGGCTATTATGGCTCCTCAATTTTAGCAATTAATTTTATTGACAGAACAATAAGGACTGCTTCTTTAACAGTGTGGCAACATCATAATTCACTTTTTATTTGTTTAACAAAAAAACAAACCAAGCCACTGCATCTTGCTTATACCTAATGGGCAACATCCATCCTGATAAAGCTCTATTGAAACACCATATGAGGCCATGTATGTATTTCACCATAAGTGAGTCTACCATGTTGCCATAGTCCACGTTATGCTTTCTTTCTCAACACATTAATCAATATATTTTTTTAAAAGCACAAAATCATTCTCTGAATCAATTGAAAACTTTTACATGCCATTTAATTTGCTTAATTTAACTCTCTCTAACCATTCTACTCTTGTGTTTTGATTTTACTCTGCACATTGAATGCTGTGTTTTGTTTTCAACAGATGTGACTTTGAGTACACTGAAGAACAATTTATGCATTAGACTCAGAATTTTTAATGAATGTGCCCTCTAATGATTTCCTCACTCTAAGCAGACACTTAAAAAGTGACACTGAAACCAAGAAAAATTACTTAAAGGATCAGTTACATCTAAAATAATGAAATCAATAACAATATTTTCTCTGGGAATCTTTCTCTTCGATAAGCAAAATCTTAAGTTAAAAGCCACATTAAAATTTAATCACAATCTGTGTGCTTTAGCAATTGATAATTTCTGGACATCTGTCTTCTGTTTTGTTGAAGTCTTGTATTCCTTCTGGTTTTGTCTTGTCTTTTCATAGTAAGATTATGTACATTTGAAATTTTCAAAAAAGGAAAAGGGTTTATAATTTAGGCTAGAAAATGCACGGCCTATACATCTTTTTTTTTTCCTTTTTACACAATCAGTTCTTAACCATAGTATAAATAAAGGAAAATTATAACCTCAAAATAATAATGTTGCAAGATAACAAAAAAATATTAGCTCTCCTATGACCAGTAACTACAAAAATTTTTTTTTCAAATTATGTGCATTGATTTTATTTATACGAAATAAAAGCAAAGTTTATTATACTTAGTTTATACAAGCTATTTCATCTTTCTAAGTGGTTTTTTGCTACATCTTCGATATTTTTAACAATAAGTTGGTCTTAGAATAGTTGTAAATACACAAGGATGATGTTAATTGCATTTATACATATTCCTGAAAACTTCTGCTTTTGGAAGGATAAAAGCTTAAGTGCTAAGATGACATATTTTGTAATCTAACAGCAGATTTTATAGGAACAACTACAGCGATTGCTCCTGTCCCTTGCGTCTCCATCTAATTTCTCAGATGAGGAGAATAAAGAAAGATTATCTTTCACAGAACTTCCTCTGATTACAGCTCCATTCTGTGATCACCTAACATGTCTGCAGAGACTTGCAGTGATAATGTAGTATTTATTATAGGAAGACTATTTAGGAAAATCAATATGTTCAATGTAGGCTGTGCATTTAAGTCTTGAAGGCTGAAATAGCTGACATAGTGATCATACTATAGTGTCTTGTGGTAAAACATTTTTCACTCTATTTCAGTGTTCTTGAGTTAATCAATAAGGTTAACTACATTTGTCAGGATTAGGGTCAATAAAATTTGTACTTGTTCAATATCAGAAATAATGTAAATGCTTGTATTTACTTTTGTCATACTTTGCATCAGATGCTAATTAATTAAACTTCTGCTGAAATTAATAAATAAGTAATAATTAGATACACACATTAAAAAACATAATTCAAAATGAAGCAGATTGCTGTTTCTTGAAAATATAAGTATCCATATAGTATGTCAATTAAGAAAAAAACTGAAATATTCCAAATATGTCCACAATATGTCCAAATATGTCTGCAATATGTCCAAATGTATGCACAATAATACAAATTTCAGACTATTGCATATTTTAGCATATATAGTGTTTAGAATATGTACATTGAAGATGAATATCCTGAAAATGTTGGAATTGTGTACATTGGTTTTTGAAAAGAAAATTAGTTGATTTTTTTATTTATTTTATGCATTAAACATCTGGATGCAATATCAGGTTTTTTTTAAAGCTGTAATTTATAATAACACATTCTACAATCTGGAGAAATGAAAACTACCAACATTTTTGTTGTTCCTTTGCTGTGCTTTTTAGATACCTTAAAACTGGCCCCAAAAATTATCAGTTTTCTATTATCATTTCACTTGCAGCATGTTTTAAAAAATATTCTTCCATCTTATTTGTAGGAACCTTGAATATTTTTGTCATTCCTTCATCCGTTGCTTTTGACAATATTTCTATTTTGTGTTTTGTTGAAGTGCTTCTTTTGGTCAACCATCTTGAGTTTTTTTAATGAAAGCCTTTATTCTTTTTGGACTACTGAATAGGATACAGAGTGAAAGTCTTTTTTAGAACGGAATAAATAACTGTAAATATGTAATATTTATCAGGCACTGGAAGAATAGGAAATGTTGTTTCTTGAGGGATGATATGTCCTACAGTTTTATTACAAACATGCGTTCTTTGTAGGATCCAAACCTACGTAGTCATGTCTTAACTACTCCCATTAGGTTTAGCGTTTGTGTTTTTTTGTTTTTTTTTCCTAATGCAAACACTTTCTTTTTGAGTGAGTCTAATGTGGTTTATGGTGTTACTTTCTCCTTAGTATCTATGAAGCTTGCTAATATTTACATGATTTCTATTTTTTTCCTCAATAAATCTATATCATATTATCAGTTTACATTTTCAGACATAAACACAAACATATATGCTGAATGATTCATGAATACAAATACTTTCCTTTCTTGTCTTTTTTAAAGAGTTAAAGAGACTAAATAATTTCAAATGAATGCACTAACTGTCTGCTTTTCTGAAAGCAAAAGCCAAATGAGTGGTTAAAAATATTGCAAGTTTGAAAATGCAAATGGTGTTATCCAAATATGCAGCCATATGTCCACAAGACACTCATTTTTTGGAAAATTTGTAAAGCTTTGAAGAAAAAATATATTTAGAGATTCATGGCCCTGCTCTCCCCACCACCTAAATGTAATTAGAAAACAACCACATTAGATGAAATGTCAGTAGTACTAGTAGTGTTGCCTTTATTGTATGTTACGTATTTTTCTTATAATAGCACAATTGCTATACTGAAGACAAATGCTTTAATAAGTTATAAAATTCTATGTAAAGATGTGATACTTCTTCATAAACCATTTTATTTTCTAATAGCCATTTTTTTCTAAACACCTGAGGAGCTAATAGAGGCTCTTCAGGTTTAGACACTCACCAAAACTTTACTTAGTTTGCGTAATTTATGCTGCAAAGTTTATCTAACCTTTACACAACTTTGCTCTGCTGATCACAGCATTAGTAACAATAGAGGATATGAGGCCAAATCCGAGTGGTTAAACCCCTAACAGGAAAATATCAATTAATCTTTTTCAATGGAGTTGAAGTATGGGTAATCCTCTCATTAAATAGTTTGAACTTTTCTCCCAGTAAACAAAAGAGGGATAATGAGTGATGTGGTCTGACTTGTTTACATGGAGAATCTTCAAGAGGCTTAGGCTCAGCTTCTCAACACAGGGTTCTTCATAGTCACTTGTCACTAATTGCCCTTTCTAAAGACATTTGTGTCAGTTCAGAAATTCCAAAAAGAAAATATTTTCTGGTTTTAAGAATGATGATAAAAAAAGCCAATATATTTATCTGGTAGACATTAATTTCATTGTTTGAAAAATTAATTTCCCAATTAATTAGTTAATGATGTTTTATAACTCGTTGGAAACCTTAAAAAGTCCTGCATTATGTTTCAGTGATGGCTCAAATATTTTAGGTAAACACCGGTCTTAAAGATATCCTTCAGGGTAGTTCATTTTGACTTGAAACATGAACAACAAAAAAAGATATTTTCTGGTTTAATTCTTTTACATAAAACCACTGTATTTTCAGGAGTATGAATTTAATTTGTAATATCTTTTGTGCTTGCTTTCTTCTCAAACCCACGCTCAGGGGTCTGGATTTTTATTTACTTTGCCTAAGAATTCAGATAGAATCAGCCATGTGAGTTTAGTTTAGTTTTCTGATGCCCTTTCATTGTTCCTCCCAAGACGCATTCTCCATCAGCAAGCTCAGTTATCTTGGAACAAGCTGAAGTGTTTTAGTATGCAGATATAAGAACCAATTCAAAACCAGTAAGGTTAAGGAGTTTCAGTAGGGTTTTGCTGTGATAATTCATAACATCACAGCCAGGGACCGATCATACCAGGCACAGAATATAAATGCAACTTAATAATGATTTCATCTTCAACTGCTTCTCTTAGTCTTAAAAAGTTATGGTACATATGCAAGAGGTACTAAACCTTTTTCAAAACAAACAGCTTCTACTTCTAATATTTCTTTTATCTGCTATAAAAAAAATAAGTCAAGCAAAGAAGTGCACTCTGGTCAATATTTTTTCATTAGATAGAGAACAAAACTTTTAGTGTAGCATACAAAAGTTAAGATATATAATTTTGTCTGCTGTGAGAATTGCTGTGATAAAGGGGAAGTTTCTAATTTCTTGCCATTTTCAGATACAGAGAATTTGGAGGCCAGCATATTTTGCATGTTTCATTTAACAATACCGTGCTATCGAAAATTAAATCACTGTGTGTGTGTGGGGGGAGCCAGTGTCATGCTTTCACAGAAAAATGTAGTGGGTGAATTCATCAAAAGTCCCATCTCCCTGCACTGTAAACCAAATCCTGAATTTGCCTGCTTAAATGAGGAAATTGTTTGTTTCGTTTCCATCTGTTATCTCTACATGATGAAGGTTTTTGCTAGGGCAATGTTTCTCCAAATACATCTGAGTGTCTCTGACAAGTCATCAAAACCCTGCACATGAAGAAAACTATGTGTAAGTATAAATACAGGAGAAAAAAAAAAAGAAAAGAGCAGGAGCAAAAAGGAAATATAGACAATATACTCCTTAAAATTGTTTATTACCTTCTAGGTAGAGAAGGAAGGGATTTGTAAGAAACAACCTTGAGGACCAAGCTGTTCTAACAGGTAGGAAGATGGTTCTCCTCAATTTTATTTTCAGAGGTGTTTTGGAGCAGTTACGCTTGTAGATTAGGTTTGCTTGATTTTTCAGAACTGCTTTAGCAATGTTTATTATAATGTATTAATACATCAAAAGATCTGAACTCTGTTATCAATTATAATTTCATAATTTTCTTCTTTAGGAATGAACCAAAGCTCAGCAATGTTTCCTGCACTGTCCAGAAACACTGAGACATTTGACTAGAGAATGCAGTTTCCTTGATGGTGTTTGTATTGATAGAGAAGAACAAGCTTACCAGGCATTTAAGTTAAAAAAAAAAAAAAAAAAAAACCAGAAAGAAAAAAGCCACAGCTGTTGTTTACATAGAGAAGGAACAAAATATGGAGGACACAATTCTTGCTATAAAAGTAAATGTGAATATTTATTATCTGACCAGGTAAATCTTATTGCCTGAAGTACTGTATTTTATGAAAGAGGGTCATGATTGATTTTCTGTTTCATGATAATAGGATGACCACCTGTCATCTAAATTAGGCTTCATTGTCTATTGTTTATTCCATATAACCAGAAAATTTGTCCTGAATTGTCTTTGAATTTTGCAAGACAAAATACACATTTCCCTGTTACTACAATGGTAGCAGCCCTGATGGAAAGTATGTTTCTCTCAATCTTCTTCCATACACCTCACTCATGATCGATTGTGATTGGCTATTTGGCCTGCATTTCATTCAATTAAAAGAAGAGTATGGATTTTCAGAAAACAGTTTTAAGAACAAGGCTGCTTAGACATGAAAATGCAGGGCTTCAACATTTTGTGAAAACTTTTTGCATCTGATGAGTATATATATGTTTAAATGTAAGTAGGAACATTTTAATTGGATTTAATAAGCATCAAATAATATCTTTGTTATTTAAGTAAAAGTCAGACATCTCCCCCGACACCTTGCCTTTCATCAACTGTCATGTTACCCTCTTGAGCTGCCAGTATAACTTGAAGATGTCTTATAAGCAGAAACTATACATACTGTCCATCTAAAACATAGCTTTCTTCATTTTCTGTTTGCTGAAGTCACTTATACCTGTACTCAACTTAGAAAAAAAAAAAGTAAAAGAAATTGTGCCAGATTCAAAAATTACATTAATAATAATTGGTCTGATGGCTATGGGAGTTGTGGTCTTCAAGGTAACTTTTTATCTAGCTGGCTAGCTGGGCATTTAGCCTGGAACTTATCTACATATAATCCTCTCTAGAAATGAAGAACTAAATATTTATATCACAATTAAATATCTGATATTTAATAAAGTTTAAAAATCCTTAAGAGCTCAGTCACAGTGAATTTACTACTGCTTGGGAAGTGTGTATGCGCATTCCAGCTATGTCTATAGTGCCTGTTGATATGTATATTCAGTGAAAGAGCTTTAAGTTGAATTACCTCATAACTGACATGAATTAAGATTTTACAGATGGTGTTTTCTTAAATGTATCAATTGACGTGTATCACTTCAGACTTTTTCAAAATCATTTCAGTTGCAGGACATGTTCTTAATGAAACTGCATACCATCACAACTCTTTTTGGGCTTTACTGTAAAAATCAGTATTAGAAGAAATTCATTTGTCTTTTGACTGAAAAAAAGATGATGGTTGCATAAATAAAATTATATGGCCCCCATATTATGCGCAAGGTAGTGAGATAATAATGAATGATATTTGGAGTTACGCAGAATTGTATTGAAATGGTGGGAAGGGAAGCAGTGAAGGAAAATATTTTCATGACATAGTGCAAATAGGCACTTCTGATCCATAGCCTATTATCATTTGTCTTTGTCCTAAGAAAACATATAATCTCATTCAATGCCATCACTATGAGAGGAAGTGGATTGTTTAGGTAAACACAAATGTAAGATTTCGTCTCTGAACTGAAGTGAATTTGTCATCGGTTTTAGACCAGTTTACAGTTTTACCAGGTAAAAACTTATTGATATTTATGGTTACTGCAAAAGCATACTAGGGAGGTGAGTGAAATATTTTTATTTGTTCTGCTGGCTGTTGGAAAGATTTATAATTGCCACTTTAGGAAGGTTTAGAAAGAGGTTTTGAGCAGCTATTATCAGAAAGGATCCTTTTCAAATATTCTTTGCGGCCCTAAGTATAGAGCATGTCTGAAGACAATGCTCAAAGAATGGATGTCAGGGGTGCTGAATTGAAACCGTGCAGTACTTCAGGTTATAAACCCTGTGGGATGATCAGACTGGAGATCAAAATGATGGAGTTTGGTTCTGAATTATTTTGTCCTGGGATTCATGCCATGAGAATCAAATCTAAGTGGGCTGGTCTTCCTGCAAACAAAATGCTACATCATCTGAATCATCTGAATAACGAAAGTCTGGTTACCGCTTTAGTTGATAAAACCAGTTACTGTGTAACACATGATCCAAATCAAGAGAGGCACATGGCATCCTATAGTAAGAGGATTCGTTATCATCCTCAGCACTAAGGAAGTAAAAATACGTCTTAGATATAATGGTTCAAGCTATTATTCATACTCATTTTTGTATGGATACGATACCCACGTTTTATATAGTGTGAATTGGTACAATAAGCAGATATGTAATTTGTGGTAATGATTTAAAGCTATCTTTACAGTTCTGCCTAATCAGATGTGAGAACCATCTTGAAAAATTGCAAGTTAGTGTAGCTTAGTGGAAACTAAGGAAGAGGGCACCGACAAACCTCTTAACTTCTAGTATGTCCCAGCTCCCATCAGCCTAGTGCTCCAGACTAAGAGCAGTAGAAAATGGGATGGTAAAGAGGATTCAATATATTGTAAATATAGTCAGTGACAGCATTAAATTTTAAAGTATTGTTGGGATGTATGTAGGCAACCTGGCTGTCTCTGCTGGTTCATAGAAGCTTCTTCTTTGCATCTTCCTTTTCATTTATAAGAAGGAAAAAAACCCTAGCTTTATTTGTACTTTAACAATCTAGAAACCTAGAGCTTGCATACTTGCAGTGTTTGGCTATTACATTAGAGATGTCATAATCAAACTTACCTTAATATATACTAATCTAATACGTTAATAATCTTTGGGGTTTGCATTTTCTCCCAGCCCATTCTGCACTCGTTTCTTTCCATGTACTAAGCCATTGAACTGATTCTTATGAAAATCTAAACAGAGTATCTGGAGATATATATGTATTTAAAAATGGGGATCTTTTTTCCAGAAATATTTATCTTAAATATATTAGACTTTAGGGCAATACAAAATATAGATGCTGTATTCACATTAAATGTATTTATAAATTCCTATATAATCTTTAAAATTCCATCTCCTTATAAGCTGTTGGTTTTTTTTTTCTTAGAAAGTCACATAATTACACCCCGGATTTGTCATTCTTTTTTTGAACCCCCAGTGTGTTTTCTTATCAAAGACTATGAAAGCCAAATCAAACTTTATATTTTCCAGCAAGTCTTCATACCTATCCAATCTCCTTATCCATAGGAGTTTTTCAAGATCAGTTCAATGATTTGTATCATCCTTTTCCTCTATTCATTGCTGCAGAGTAGTCACAGCTGCTGAGCTATGAGGTCATTATCTTACCAGATTTTTCCGTATCTTCCTTGGTCCCATAACTCTTGGTGCAGGAGATGTTAGTCAAATGAGACAAGAATTTAACTTCTTTCAATAAGCTTTCTTTGGCTCAGTGACTACTGATTTCCCGTTTTTCTTCTGGTGGATGGACTTCAGTTTCATCTAAAATTATCACCAAGGGACCACATAGATTAAAGATGATTTCAAGTTACTATAAACTGTCTTTTTAGCATTTTGAATTCATTTCTGTGTGAACAAAGCCTCAGGTAAACCTTGTTTATGAAAACCAAATGAACTCAATCCTAGCATGTTCATTCCACCCTAGTAATTAGAGCTGCTGATTAACACCTCACATTCACAGCACTTGCATAAACATAAACCTAAGCAACAGCAACAGAAAGTGTCATTAGGACAATCTTAAGAACAAGAAACCTGTCACCTGCTGCTGACGCTGAAGTTTGTTGATTGAGCTGAAATATGTTGCTGGCATGTAATACTGCAAAGTAACAGTCAGAGATCTTTACCTCTCTGCAGCAGAGGTGAAATTATAAGTCACTGAGGAGCTAGGGAGAAACAGTAAAAGGGATTCTGAACCTGGGCCTGATTTTACCTCTGTTCTTGCACATCTTCACTTTGAAGTAATGAAGTGTGAATGGATGACATTTTGTGAACTGCCTTTGGCCGTTACTACCTAAAGCTCTCACTAGGAAAAAAGACAGAAAATTATATTTCTTGCCTTCTCCTTCATTTTCCTTTCTTATATTATGAGCTAGTCCCTTGTTAGAAGTGAACCACTGTAAAATCAGATCCTGAACTGTGTCCTTCCCAACACAGTAACAGAGAAGAGATAGCCTCATGTGTTGATAAACAGTGAATGTTTCAGAAACTATAAAGAGGATGAAGGATAGGCAAAAGACAATTCATTACATTTGTTTAGGCTTTCTTGGGTAAAAAATGTCCTGGGGCTTGCAAGGAGAGAGCTTATGGAACTGATCTTTCTTTCATGATTAAAAAAAGGCTTTAGGTATGTTTTGCTGAGTCAAACATGGCACAGTGCTGGAATGGGAAACATAGAATTAATTATATTAAGATGATTAAAAGGATATCTCACAGTTGCCCCATCCTGGATAGGTTCCTGAGAAAAGTGTAAGTTATCCAGATTAAACAACATAGACGAAAAGAAGAAAAAGAACAGAAAATGGCAGAGATTTTGCAGATTTTTCCTAGAAGCGTCCTTGTTTTACCCAAGTTGAGAATGTTTTCATCAGAAGCATTGAAAGATGGCTTAGGGTAAGAAAAATGTATATAGCTGGAGATGAGAAACTACATGTGAGCACACCTTAAACTCTGTACTGATCCCAGCTTAGACTGACAGAATGTATAGGTGCTAAGTGATACCAGACATTTTCCAATACAATCAGAGACATGTTAGGGTAAATAACTCATTGTACTTTAAAATAAGTAATGGGAAAGAGGATGGATAGGACTGCTGTTGCTGAACCCATGGCACAGACATCTGAGGGAAAGAGGCTTGGTAAGTAGCCATTGGTGTTGACTGAGTTTTCTCCATATTTCCCAAATTCACTTCTAATTTCTTCTTAGGCTTTGTTTAATTTAATTTTTCTTCTTTTCATAGCAGAATGACTTATATTAGAATTTGCACTTTTACTTCTGCTTTTTTAACAGACTTAAGACAGAATCACTCTATGGGTTACCATGCTAACTGCCCCGTGCCAGAAATCCAGTTAATTAGAGTGGGAATTTCACCGGTAGAGGGCAGGACCTATTTACATTTTAATTTATATTCAAGATTATTCATGTCCTAATTAAAAGTAACTCCCTAGGAATTTTTTGATCATCAGAAAAGAAGTCACTGCTGAAGTAGCATGGGCATGTTTTATTTTTGGTTTGAGGATTTCAAAGTATATTATAAAAATGAGGAATTACTATGTTCTTGTGACATATTTACTATTATATGCACCTTAAAAGTAGTTAAATAAAAAAAAATAAAATCATTTACTCAAGAGCACAATATAAATGGGTGATTGAAATGAAAAAAGGAGTCAGGAGTTCCAGTGGTTGATCTTGCAAATACCAAATTCCTATCTTTTCCAAATTTTTAAGGTATTGTTTGGAGAATGTTTTTAATGTACAGAGACTTAAATTGCATCTTTTTACCTTATCTGTTTTGGAGGTTGATATAAGAATATTTTTAACCACTTGACTGCTTTTTTTCTTTTTTAAGTCTTTTTTATTCTTGTTTGTTTGAAAACCTAAACTAAAATCTTTTGCCAGATTTACTATCTCAGTATTAATCTGGTATTTAAGAGAGCTCTAGTCAACAAGTGCAGTTGCACTATAATACAAGTAAATATGGAAAGAGTTGTGTTAGAGAAGCAAAGTATAGAACTGCAAGAACCTCCAAGAAGACAGAATGTTATGTAAAATTATACTGTTAAATATATATAAGATCTACTCCTAGCCTGTGCTGTTTACCTATAATGCCTAATAATAATCTTTCACTAAAATTTAAGATGTTACTCTTAAATATTACATAAAACAGATGTGTATTCAATCTAGCAGAAAAAAAAAGAAAAGAAACAAAAGAAAAAACATTCATAGCTTAGCACAAACTAACTCTGCTTCTGACTTTTGTGATATAATTTTGTTTTGCAAGATTCTTGTATGTTACCAGTTAAATTTTATTCCTTTAAGTGCATCTTTTTTTACATAAGGAAATGTATTTTGATAGAACTTCTGACAGAGGGAAAAAAAATGCATGTACTTCTTATCCATAGAGCCTTTTCCAAACCATATCTGAAATAGTAATGAACATGTTTCTTCAAAAATATTGACTCAATCAGATCATATGGTGAAACATTTCCAGACATATTGATAAATTCATTGATTCTTATCATTCTTATCATTCACTGGACTATAGAAAAAGGGATCACTAGCCATTTGACCTTCATTGTGTATTAAATAAACACCAGATGGTAAGGATTCATTCAGTAGATCTATTCTTTCTTCTTCATAGTCATGTTCACACTGTTGCTTCCCACTGAGTCTTTATCTTTATTTGTCATGGTGCCAAGCTGCCTCTATAGCACCTTTCATGCATCACAGCTTTCAAATCTTGTCCCATTAGTTTCATTTTGTTTCTATCATAAATAATCTACTACTTTCTCATACACTCTTTCATTACCTAATAATGCTCAGTCTTTGTACAAAAGGGAAAAGTATTAAAAGGTTAGTGAGTACAGTTTGCCCATTAGTATATAGTGTGTGTGACACTTTATTAGAGAAAAATATAAGATACAGGTAATAATTATGCTGTCTATGAAATATCAATACTTTCAATAACTAGGGATATAATTTTTTAATTGGAATGATCCTTTCATTTTAAACACGTTACTCTCTAGAGGTTGATAACATGAAAATTCACATAAGAGTAAGGTACTTGGAATCTAGCCATTTTGAATATATGTCCACTGATCCATTTTTTTGAAAGATATGAACTTAAGAAGGCTTTACAACATCATAGTTAAGGGTTATTTGTATCCAGATTTAGATTTCCAGATGACCCAAAGCTGAAAATCAAGATTTTTTTTCTGGACCATTATTAGTTCAAATAGGTGAAAAAAACCCATAGCGATATAATTCAATCTTGTACATAGAAGTGCAGTATGCACTTCTGTGGAAAAAAAAGTCAATCGTTTTTTTTTTGTTTCTCATTATACTCAAGAGTAGTAAGAGATCATAATCAGTTATCACATCTCAGATATGTTACTGGCTGAAGAATTGCGTCATCCAAAAGTCTAACAGAAAACATTTGTTATTGGAATTATAATGCTGGTAAAAAGAGAATACAATAAAAATTATATGTTTTTTTGAAATACAACAGTATTATCTCTGCATACAAAGCATGGTCCTCGAAATAATCTTGTGCTGTGAGTTACAAAGCTCACCAGCCTTTTGTCTCTCTCTCTCTCTCTCTCTATCTAATCTATATTTTTTTTTTTTCCTGAGATTCAGCCGCTGCAGTGCAGGTATTCTGGAAAGGAAAGAAATGATGAAAAGCTTCTGACTCAGTGGCTTTCTGATAGTAATCAACAAACAAGAGACTGTTTTAATTCCCCTGAGCCCAAAGAAACATTAATGCTGCCAAGAGTTTTGATGATTCCCAGATCTCAGAGTACATTCTGTTAATATGCAGGTAGCATATCTTTTTCCAAATAAATACTAAAGACAGTAAACATTTCCCTGTCCCATTACCAGTGCATCTTTTTGCATTGCGAAGCACACATTAAGTCCCACATGAAAAGTCATGCACTATAGCTGAAACAGAAAAACAATATCTCAATTGAGAAAAGAGGGGGTTGTTTGTAGGCTTTTTTTTCAATTATTATTATTGTATACCTGCTTATTCTTATTTTCCCCAAGTACTGCAGGAGTTTGAGGGTGCCAGAAGGGAGACAGGGACAAGTGGCCAGATTGTGCAGATCATGCCTACCTTATTGCCTAGGTGACACCACGGTCACATGCCTGACCACATTGTCACATGCTCAATGACTGCGCCTGCTTAGTGCACCAGGAGCAGGCTGTGCCTAACATCCTGTGCACATACACTTGAAGTAGGTAAGTTGGGGATAACAGTTATGTTCCAAATGGATTTCTTAATCATGATGCATTACTCCATTGTCACTGCAGAACCTTGAAATACTTTCTGGATTAACCCAACAAAAAGGTCACTTTCTGAGGATGAACAAACTGTTTTAAATACATGTGTCTTTGTTAATGATCTGCAAAAATGTATTGCTAATGAAGTAATAACTTTGGATTTAGATCTGACTAGGAAAAAATTTCAATTTAAAAAGGTGAAAATTTGACGCTTACTACCTCCCTGTATGCACATTTTCCAAGTATTATTTTCCAGGTACAGCTTTTTAACTCAGTGTATATTGCAAAGAACAGAAATTTAGCGTCGAACCAAATGAAATAGAATACATTAAAGGTGGTGTCACTAAGGTTCTCTACAGTTTAACATTTTTTCCCTTTGGAAATCTGACTAGAGACACCCATGGGTTTTGCTCTTTCCCTGGCTCCAGAACAGAGCTAGCAGTGCAGCAGTGGTTTATTGTATCCTTTGTGAAGATTACTGGTTCTAATCTGCTTAGCCCTAGGGGGATTTTAGTGATTTAGCTTATATTTTATTGTCATTTTACTGTTGAGTTGCTAACAAAATGACCAATTTATCCTATGGACAGTCTGTTCTGGATGACATTTAAATTAAGCACCTGACTCAGATGCAACACAGAATTCTTATTTCATTTTACCTTCTTGTGTTTACAATAATCGAAAAATGTATTACTTGGTCAAGGTTATTTTGTGTCCTTAATCCTCAAAGCAAATATTTGGTGGAGGAGGAGTGATGTCACTTTAAACCTGCTATTTAGCTCTAAGAGCTGAAAAAGGCAGTGTAACCCCCTCATGCATAAATATATCACCTTAAGTTTATATTTCACTACTTTTAAAAAGTACTGAAGAATATGCCACAATATGTCTTATTCTAGCAGCTGAAAAATTATGCTATGACTAAAATGACATCATTCTGCCTCCCACAGAATGTTTTGGCTCTGAGAGCTCAAGGAGCAGATGAAATTAACATCAAATGTCACTGTCATACAGAAAGGAAGAAAAAATATTAACATCTTTTGCATTTCTTTCACAGATCTGAGTAGGAGATCACCACAAAGCATGTCACAAGAACCCTGAGGATGAAATAGCACCTTTTGCTGAGGGCCAGTATGACAAGCACTGTCGAAATTTTCAAAATAGGGTTTACCATAAATCAGGACAGTCTGTAGGATTTGTGTTTCTTCTGTCCACTAAGAGTTGCTCTGTAGAGCTCTTTCATTCGTCTTTATATTAACATTAACCAATTTTGAAATTGTTCCCAAGTTAATTTTAACACCATTAGCACTCTAGATAATGAATTTAGTTGACAAATTTTTTTTTATTTGTACTGTTGTATCACAGAATCTTATATAAAAATTATGTTCCCATTGTAGTAAACTATTTTGTGATCAAATAGTGCAACATTCTCTGACTTAAGGAGTTTAAAACCCAGATATGGAAAAGGATGTGGTAGGTTGGTAAGCAAGCCAGGTAGCAACCAGGAGGGTGGGAGAGCAAAGTAATGAACTGAAAAAAATTTACCAAAAAAAGAATGAGGTCTTACCTCACAATATCTAATTACTGTGAAACAGAAATATTTCTGTGGCTACCACAGAAGACTTGTGATTTAAGAGTCAGTACCCCTTTTAAAATTTAACAGAATTTTCTATGAATAAATCTGACATGTACAAATCTTGAGGCTGTTTACCATCAACCACCAAAGGATGGTTGGGGTGTTGCTAGAGAATTTAGTAAGCAGGAAGGCTTAACATGGGAATCAAAATATCTGTTTTGATCATGCTAATTTAAAGTGCCAGCTACATATTCGTGAGAGATTAAGAAGGTAGGTCACAATGCTGCATGTGGGTAGGTGTTTAGTCAACAGCTAGGACTGTGAGATCCTGACATAAGGAATGAGGTGCAAAGAGTGAAAAATTGCTGATTGAGAGCAGAGTAGTATAAGAAATATACTGAAAGAGGGAGACTGGAATGGGAGGAGGCATCAAGAATGATTCTGAAGGAATGATTAAAATGAGAAAAGGACACACAACCTCCGTTATACTAAGAAATTAAAAGTGAAGGTAAAGGTTTGAGAGTTTGGCCAGGAAGGTCACCTGGGTGAGCAAATTCAATGGCATGAAAACAAGATTTTCACCTTCCAACAGGAATTTACTTGGCAGAAATGCTAATAATAGAAGGGGATAAAAAATAGATAAAAGGTGTCACTGAGAAGAAAAGCAGTATGATTTATTCAGGTATACATAATTTATAGGGAGTTTCAGACATGTGCCAAGGGTTTAGTAGACAGTAAGAAAGCTGAAATCTTGTGGGTGGAAGCCAAAGTTTGAGTCTCAAGAATTTGGTGGAAATCACAGTTATACTTAAGAACTGTATAGAATCATAGAATCAACTAGGCTGGAAAATACCTTTAAGATTATCAAGCCCTACCATTACCCTAGGACTGCCAAGACTGCCACTAAACCATATCACTGAGGGCCTCATCTACATGGTTTTTGAACACTTCCAGGGATGGTGATTCCACCACTGCCCTGGGAAGCATCTTCCACCTCTCGGTGGAGAAATTTTTCCTAATATCCAATCTAATCCTCCCTGGGCACACCTTGAGGCCGTTACCTCTTGGGAGAAGAGACCAACTCCACCTCACTACAACCCTCCTTTCAGGTAGTCACAGGGAGTGATAAGGTCCCCCCCAAGCCTTCTCTTCTCCCGACTGAACCCCCCCAGGTCCCTCAGCCATTCCTCATAAGACTTGTGCTCCAGATCCTTCACCAGCTTTGTTGCTCTATCCTGGACCCGCTCCAGCACCTCAATGTCTTTCTTGTAGTGAGAGACCCAGAACTGAACACAATATTTGAGGTGCGGCCTCACCAGTGTCAAGTGCAGGGGATGATCACTTGATAAGGTTCCCCCTTGAGCCTTCTCTTTTCCAGACTAAACAATCCGAAGTGACAAAACCATGAAGAGAAGAAAGAATAAAGGGAGAATAAAGAGAAACTGGGCTTTGCAGAGGAGACCGACCCAACAACTGATCCTAAATTTGCTCATAATCCTTACCAACAACAACAACAACAAAAGTACTAATGCATATTCTTTTGTAGTGACAGGTGACTTCAGCTGAGAAAATGCCTTTTCTAGCTGATTTATAATGATAATTGAAGAATCTATGCAAACCCAGGGTATTGAGGAGTAGCTGAAGAACACATCATAACTTGAGCCTGGACATAAATTGCAAAAGTCTGTGGAGTAAACAGACAGAAAAGTTTGTTGATAATCCTATCATTCATAGATTACTATTGTAAAACTCTAGATTAGGTTGATATGTTGTGGTTGAATATGCAGTTTAAAAGCAATATTGTGATATCTTCCAAGATATTAATTATGATGTTTGGCATCTACAGAGTATTTAAAACACTATTTTTACTGAAGATAACATCTGTATGACACAATTAAAAATTAAAATTATTGGGATATCACTGCCTGAAGATGATGATGATTAACTATGAGGTGCCCAGAAAAAGTTTCCTGTTTGAATTTCAGATGTCAGTGTCACGGTACCAAGGGCCATGAGGCAACAGTACATTCTGTCAGCTCATCCAGTGGCACAGTCATGCTGCATGTGACTTTTCAGGAATAATATTTTAATATTTCCTATTTTACATTGCAATATGACAGGATATTTCCATGAGAAGAAAATTGGGAAGCAAATACAGAAGTATATAGTTTTTCAGAAATCAATTGCAGGTATTTTTTTTACATAAAGTTGACTGTCACCAGATGGGAAGGATGGAGCATTTATCCAGAAAAATGCACTTCAGTGCAACCTAACATGTACATCAGTCTCTGAAATGTCAATTTCTCTGACACATTGGTGACATGAATTTGTTGAAAACTTAAAAAAACAATAGGAAGGAGAATGTTTAGCTGTAGAAGAGTAAAATTTGCCTTAAAAAAACCACTGGCAAATTTCCTTTTCTGTATGCATTATTAACCTACTCCAACATGGTTCACATTCACAAATATGCATACATTATTAAGGCATGCACAGCTGGCTAGATCGTAAGTTCCTTCATGCAAAAATTTCATTACTTCTAACCAGCTAAAGAAGAGGGATTTTTTTTTTTTTTTTATTGGAAGATATCAGAATCTGATATACTTGGTTTATATACCACTAAAAGTACTCTTAAGTATCTTGGTCTTCTAGCAGAGTTTTAGTTTTGTATTATGTTTCAAATTAAAATGGTTTTGCTAGTTTAAACTAAACCCTCAGTCTGCCATATGAAATAATTGAATTCAATGCAACATTGTGAGATCTGGAGAGATTAATTCTCTATGTTTAGAATGAAATGGAATATAAGTGGTTTTGAATAACAGTAGATCTAATTATGCATTGCTGTCTAACAAACAGAAACTTCTGATTAAAGAAAGTCTTTGAAGTCTGGAACAACATTTATATTTGAATATTGTAAATGCTTTCTAAGTAGGTAGATACACACTCACACAGACTGCCAATCTATATTGTAAATTTAATGGAAAACTATTCCACTTTGTCGTTATGCATAAGAGCTAGGTTTTATAATTATAGCTGTATTCAGAATATAATAAAATTAATGAAAGGCTTGTTTAAGTTCCTATTCTTAGCACCTTATTCAGATACTTGTATATTTTACATATTCTATAATATAGACCTGCATTCTAAGTGTTAGTTAACCCTCTTACATGGTTTGTATCACAGCTAGATTTGTCTTAGTACCTTTATAGTTGAAGGAACAGCATTAAGGAAGCCTTTCTTTTTAGGTCCTGATTGTGATTGCTAACATATCAAATTTATTCCGTTGTAATCCAGATCATTTTCCAGAAGCTTTGAGGACTATATGCAGTAGTTTGTTAGAGAGCTCACAAGAAACCCTATACTGACAGAACAAAAAGCCTTTCGACTGTCACTTTATGTCATTAACAATTTCTAAACCCATTACAGATGGGATGGACTGATTAAAAATGAGGAGGGAGGATCTTTTTTCCAGCCAGAAATATCCCCTGAGACTTTTCCTGCATGTGGAGTTTCTAATGATTAATGGGAGAAAAATAGGACCGCCTGTCCCACAGTTGCCACACACTTTATTTAGGAAAGATGTTATTTGGTGATGTGCTTGCATTGGATGTCTTTAGAAATTAAATATTAACTTGATAATTTTTAAAACCAGTCAAAAGTCTAATTGCTCTTTTTTTTCCCTTTTTTTCCTCTTTTTCGATATTCACTTTTTATAGCTTCCCTGTAATTTCTATAAATGGTGCTAAAAGACTAAAATGTTTATCTTCTACCCCCACACTTTCCTTCCATTCTGATGTTTTATTTCTGTAAATGAAAGCTACAGCTGGAATATTGTTTTACTACAAATCTTACACTGGCACTGTTGGTTGTGATGTGACACCAGAGATTCTTATCTGTAGGCTGGGTTGGAATTATTAAACATTCTCACATTGTGCAAAGTGTTGAGTATGAACAGCAGTGCAGTGAGGTGCATCCAACACTTCTGTGCTTCCCACCTGATCCTTGAAATATGACTCCTTTAAAAGGCTAACATTTGCTTTACATAGAAGTGACTACATTCAAGCACTAACATGCACTGGAATTATTGCTGATTTCTGTGCTCCTCTAAGTTCTTTTCTGAAGAGAAAAAATGAGGGGGAAGAAAGAATGAGAATCACTGAAATAAAGAGGAAAATATATTATTTCTACCAAAAGTATCAGCAGTGCTTTTATAAGAGGAGAATTTCTATCTAACCCAAGTGGTCAGCTCTCTTTGAGATGTAATGTTTTATCATCTCTAAAAATAAGGAACTAAAAAGGGAAGAAAACTACATTTCTGAATGACTGATTTTATTTTTTTGTCTGACAAATATTATAGTATTGACAATGTCTTTTTGTGAGTTTATTTAAATTAAAGTACTAACAGGACCATGGATCTAAGAGCAGCTTAACTATTTGAATAACAAATCTGCACTGCTTTTATGGAAACATCAGCATGAGGTGTAGAAAGGGAGTGACAGTAAACTAGTGTTTGTGCTATAATTACATATACTTAAAATGCATGAACTAAAGTTAGCTCTCTATTTTAATTCGACTGAGTAACTGTAGACCACATCACATGGATCAGATCTTACACAGCGAAAGGTCCACAATAATGTGACTGCTATGGACATGGAAGTCTGGCAAAACACCTAGATGCTCTATGAATGCCTGACACAGATGAGATTTATTTCACTTTGTGTTATAATAAGGTGATTCAGAGAAAGGATATAGGGACAAAAGAGACATAGGAACCAGTCCAGAACTAGCCTGGCTTTTCTTATAATATTGTTAGGAAGAAGTTGCCTGAAGGAGAAGAATGAAGATTGTGTTAAGAGGTAGATCCCAATCCCAATTACTGTCTGGTTGGGATGTGTAATTTTATTCCTGCAAAACGACCAATGAAACGGAAGTTTCCTTCAGTGTTTTCTTCTTATTTTTTGTGTGTGGTTGTTTTTTTTTTTTTTTGTGGTGGTTTTGGTTTTGTTCTTTTTTTCTTTTCCATTTTCTATTTTATTTGTTACAAGACATAGTAGAACTACAGAATTACATCAGGGTACCATGTCTTTCCTGTTACACATATTTTAGCATTGCTACCTCACCCAGAATATCCATGTAATTACACAGTGCCTTCTAACCTGGATCAGCTGGGAATGGCTAGGAATACAAAGTTTACTGTAATATAATTTTGAGGACAATAAATAGTAGACATGAAAACTGAGAGTTCAAAACACAACAAACTATGAAGTTTATGTTCTTTGTTTCCAAAATCAGTCTTGTAAAAAAACAGCCACTTGTTAATTTTGGACATGGGGTTGTTTTCGTTTTGTTGGTTTTTTTTTTTTTGGTGTTTTTTTCAGTATGTTAATGTTGTCTTGGCAATGGGAAATTTTTATTTTTTGGAGTGCAGAGCCATGCTCAAGTTTAAACCAGTAGGAAGAGCAAGTGCTCAGCACCTTTGAAATTAAGTTTGGTGGACAATAGAATTTGTAGTCAAGTCAGTGTTTTGACGATGTAAATCTGAGCATAGTGAATGCAGATGCTTGTTCCATGTTAAAACTTTTCCTTGTTCAGTGACTTCATCACTCCCTGAGCTTTACCATTCTGTATCACAAATCTTATTCTGATTAGTGTTCCTGAGTGGGTGGAAGGGTTCAATTTGTACTTCACACTAGTATCAATACTGCTGTTTAAGCATGCTTTTGTCAGCTTAATAGTTTTGTTTTCATAAACAGTTGGTGCCATAATACTACAATTTGGCCTACTGAATTTGTCCATGTAAATTGGGAATACTTCAAGCATATCAAACACTGAGGTAAAGGAAAGCTACAAAAGCAGATTTTCACAATTAGGTCCTCAGGAAAACTGTCTTAAAAATAACAAAAAAAATATTGTACAGCCAAGTTTTGTCTTCTAATATAACTTCAGAAATACCTTTCAAAGAGATATTTGTTGTAGGTACTCATTAATGTATATAGAAGAGCTATCAAAGACCACAAAAGGAATATATATGTTAAGTTAGTCTTTTTATTGTCAAAAAAACAAGCCTGTTGTTCTGTTACAAACATGTGAGGATGTTTCAAGAAAAATGGCTGAAACTTATAAATTAAAAGTTCTTCAATATTACATCTGCCTGTAACGTCTAATTAACACTTTAAAGGCTACAGTTTAAATTAAATGAATGGCAGGCCTTTGACTGCACAAGACAGCTCATGAACATGATTACAACAAAGTAATTTCCCTTTGTCAGATACCGACTTTCAGTAATAGTGTTCTCTTAGCTTAATAAAGTTAAGCACCACTTACAATCGGCACTTCATTTTGCTTCTTTCTATTATATAGAATGGTGGTTGTTCAGTTCTTATAGCAGCCATCTGCGTAGGTGTTCATTTGTACTCTCCTGCTGTGTGGGTACTCTGTCTAATTCCCAAGCTTCTAGCTTTATAATAGTTTCACAAAATGCTGTTTGAATTTTTATAAGCTAGTTTTCATTATCATTAGTTGAATGTTCCAAAGCTTTATACTGCCCAATATGGTTCTATTTTGACTCATGTTTGTATGCATTGATAATGTCTCTGTGCTGTAATTTTAGTGTTATAATATCCACTAGAAAAAGTTGTTGTATAAGTAAGTTGAAATGTATAATGCTATAATTTATTCTATAATCTTTCCTTTCCCCCGAATATTAAATAAAATTATAGATATATTTAAAAATCATGATATAATTTTCATTTAAAAGTTTGATTCCTTTTCAATGCAGCTGCAAAATTTGTGCAGGTTAAAGATATCCTAATGGGTAATGCGTAATCTAATAAATTGGAACATTCTGATACCGGTTTGTCACTAAGACCCCTTGTTGCTGTTAGTTCCTGTAATTCTGCCTCAGACAAAAGGGAAGGATGTGACGGAATGGTATTCTGTCATTTTTTCTGTATTATTTTGCCCTCCTCTCTCAAGTGAATTCAGCCATTATTACCCCTTTACTTAAAGCCTGTTAGAGCATTCTACAATAGAGGGTCCCCCTTGTGTTCTTCAAACATGTCTTGTGTTCCCTTGGAGAGGCATATTTGGAAGAGCAATTAGGCATTGTTGTTTGCAGAAGAAAGCAAGACATCTACTAGTTTTCTATACTTATCTGAGGCCCTCCTTCTTAGGATCACAGAATGCTTCAGAAGTACTCATTAAAATTATAGCACTAACTGAAGCTTGTACTTTCCACATGTATGTTATAGTTATGGTGTGGATGATTAAATAGAGTCCTGCAAAGGAGAAATTAAAATTACTTTTTTAGTTTTTTTTAAAAAAAAAAACCCAAGTGAGTGGCAGAAATGGAGTTCAGCTATCATGGTTCTTAATATTTCTTTGTAGTTTGGAAGGTGTTTCAATGAATAAAACATATTTTGCCTTAGCTATTTACTGTTCAGGGAATAGTTGTTTCAAAATATATTACTGCTCTGTATAGCCTTTTAAAACTCTTGTTTGAAATGCATACAAAATTAAGAAAAATAAAAAATGTCATTTTTTTCTCAGTTCTCTATAGTCTATTGACTAGATGTAGACATCTACCTAATTTAGCTTTTCTACCCCATATTAAAGGACTAATTAAAAAATAAGTCATAGCTAAACTGGAGTACAAAATACATTCTTGAATATTATTTTTTAGATTGAAATTTTCATTAATATTCATCAAGTTTTTATATTCTAAATATTTGAAACAAAAATATACGTAGCTTGAAATTAATTTTAAAAAATAAAATAGCAAAGAATTATAGAATAGACTCTTAAGTATTTGTCAGGAATATCTTGAAATAATAATCTAAATTCTTAGGTGTCTTGTCATTAGCCTATGATATCTCAGGCAAAGTTTTCTTATTTTGCAGTGCAAGAAATTTGTACTTTCAGTAGATTCACATCATCCTTAAAACTGAAGATGGTATTACTAAGAGCGTCCTTTGTCAGATCGGAAGAACAGATAACTCTTTTGGAGTTTAGGTATGAGTATCAGTCACGAATGCTACATCTTAGCTGAGAAATTATTTTATTAGTCACTGTGTACTGTGTATCAGAAAAACTAATTGAAACAGAAGAAATGCATTTGTCTGGATGAATCTGAATGGAGAAGATACTCCTGCATCTTTACTTATTAACTCTCAAGAGTTACTATTTCACTCTATGACCATAGCAGAAATCCTGTTGAGTAGGTGTACCTATATGCGTTATTGCAGCATATTAATTACTGATAGAGAATGGTGCTTAATTTTTTTCACATTTTCAGTGCATTAAATTTGCCTTACGTTAAAATCCATGATAGAAATCCCAATTCAATTAGATCAAAGAGAATTCTGTTGTTTTTCACTGCAGCCAAAATTTTATGTTCTGCTCAATGAATTTAAATGTCTGAACATCAGGGTATCCTCGAATTTGCATGTGGCAATAGGCAGTATGCAGTTTATTCTGAAGTAAGGTGTTCTGCTAAGATTGGATCTCCAATGGTCTGTTTTTCATAAAGTAAACAGGATTGTAAGTTTTTCTGTAAATCAGCCTGAAAGTGTAAGATTATTTTTTTTTCCCTCTAGTTCTGGATTCAGTACATGCTCACTAATCTAAAAAGCACTGCATAAGCCTGAGCCTAATTAATTCAACGATCTGCAAACTCCATAAGTCTTATCATGGTAACAGCAACAGATGATGCTTCTTAAATTTACATCCTCTAGAGTGCACTTAATAGGATCAGAGCAGACACAGAGAAGAATACTCAGTTATGGAATTTGTTCTACCAGTAATTGAACTGAGTATAATTCTTTCCACTTGCAGACACCCACATTCAGAAGAATATTTTCTTATTGAGCACTAAATTTGTCCTAAAATATGTATTAAATGATCATACAAATAATAAGACTGCAGTGGGAGGAACTGTAGTTTTGCTGTTGTTTTGACTGGGGCTTTGCACAAGACAATTTATGTAAATAGCTCCAGGAAGAATGATGGACATTTTGAAAATAAATGTGGAAATGTATATTACAGCAACTTAAGTGCCTTGAAATAAAGTGAAAAACCCAGGGTCTTTGTGAGCTATTTTGTGATTCAACTGAATTTTTATTTCAGTCCTTCTAATTAATTCTTAAGCTTTAATTCATAATTATAAAGCAAGTTATGCTTTTTGTTTATTTTTTTCAGAATTAGCTGAAAAGGACTAGGACTGCATCCAAATTTTTTAAAGTACCAATGAACCGAATACACTTTTTAATCTTAGAATCTACTCACAAAAAGTGCAGATGGCATCACCAATAAATGACTGTCATGGACCAAGATCTTTTCTATGCAAATGACTAATGCATCACCACAAATTCTGTCAGAGCAACAGAAAGAGACTGCCAAAAAAAATCATATCATAATCAGTGAGTGTTCCTGATTGTTCACTGTTTGTAGCACATATGGATCCTCTGAAATACAGAACACCTACCTAAAAGAAATACTGAAATCATTATGCATCATGAACTTTTGCATGTGTTTAGAATGTTTTAAGGAAACTATTTGGTCTACAATAAACAGACATATTTTCCCAGTGTCATTACAGCAATAGTTGTGTTAAAAAAAAAGAAATAACAAAACAAAACAAAACAAAAAACCCAAATAAAAAAAAAAAAGGCAAAAAAAAGCAACTCACTAGAATTTATGATTTAATATACAAAGCAATAATCAGGACACAGTTTGAAACTAAGCTATCTCAAGCCTTTCTCATTGGCTTTTTGAAATGTATCTATAGTGTGAAAAGTAGATATATAATAAGTATTGTGGAATGGGAAAGTAGAAGGAGATAATTTTACTTGTAAAATTTTTTATTGTGTTGGTCATGGAACACAGCTGATGTCTATTAGTCTGGGGGCCAGTGTGAGAGATGATTAGAACACACTGTCTATACAGCAATTAAAAATGTATCATTTTGTGTAAAACCCAAATGTTTAACAGAAACTTAAAAGATATCAAACACTGCATGTAGAGGAAATCAACTCAAAGAGAAATTAATTCAAAGACTATTTGAAAAGTGACAAAATAAAGTAAAAAAAAAGAGAAAAAACTAGTTGTCTTGAAAACCACTGACAAATTCAGAAGAAGAGGCTCAATGCAAAGATCAGATAAGATCAGAGTATTTATTGAACAATTCTTTGAAATGGAAATAAGTGCTTAAATCAGTTCTTTATATGAGTCCCTGTAGCACTGTAGGAAGAGCTTGACACTCTTCCTCATTAAAGCTCTACTAGAAAGATTATACTCCAGAAAAAAATTATAGGAAAAAAAGTAAATATTTGCTTATTCCAGAAGCAGCAAGCCTGAGGGACTTAAGAGGAAAGCATCTACTGCTAGGAGAATTTCACGTCTTGAAAGCTCAGACGCATTTACTGTACATCAGGCTTCCACTAGAACAAAGGCTGTTTCTCTGTTAATCATGTTATAGTTTGAATCATCTGAAGATATTTGCCATCCAAGATTTTGCAATTAGGCAGGCCTCCAAGATGGAAGAGATTTTAAAGCAAGATTAGACCCCTATCATAATTTTGTCTGAAGTAACCCATTTGGGTTATACCATACTCTTCAAAAAGTTATCCCATCTTTACTTAAATATTTGAAATTATAAAGGAGTTATTTGTTCCAGTTGTGTTGTCATGTTCAGTGTAGAATTTATTTCTTGTCTGAATATGTCTAGTTCTTAATTTTTTATATATTGAATCATGTTGGATTTTGTTTTTTTAAAGTAATGAATCATCTAATATTTATTTTACATATTCTTATTCCCTTAACAAATCCTTTTAAAATATGCTTTCAAATAGATAAACCAGATATAGTAGCTTACATCTGAATAGAGAATACCTCTGTATCTTAACCTGTGCTGCTGCTTGAACTCTTTCCTTAAATAAATTTATTAACTCCCCTTGCAAATAGTGTTTCACTTCTGCCTTCTTTATGGCCATGTAATGAAATTGTTTTCCTATTCATACCAACTAACATTGCTCAATGTAAGGGTATGTATCTTATCTGAGCTGGTCAGGGTTACCTCTGTAATTAAAGGAGAAGAAAAAGCAATTCTACAATGTCAATCATCCTATTTTAAGAAGGATGACTCACCCTCTGGAATATTTGTATCTCTTTCTTAACTATACAGGAAGCCCAGACTTATGGTTAGATTAGATTTCTACGTTTCAGGCAGCTACAACATGTGAAAAGTTTCCCAAGTATATGGTGAGTTATTTCCATTCCTTCACATCAGACTTGATTTGATTAAATAAATTAAATCCGATAGGTAAAACAGATGGGAAAAAGCCTGCTTTGAAAACTTTTTTGAGGCTTCAGCTCTAACCACTTTGCAGCCTCAGGACTTCAGTAGTTGCGCATACCAATTTGTATTTACGTGCTGGGGCACTTAAGAACACAGGTACAGAGACAGCTTTGTGCGTCTATTCCACAAGGAGTTATGCAAAATAATTGTTCAAAGTCTTCACAACATAGATTTAGGTATTAATTTTTTCATAGCTTAGTTTGTCATCAGGAAAACAGAGATAATATTTCTCTTGTTTGTGGTGTTTGCTTGCTAACTGTATTCTTTCACTTGGTTTATAATGCGTCTTGAACTAAAGTCATGTCTGCTCTGTTTCTGCAGTACCTGAATGTTGTAGTCTGTAGACAACATTACAATGCTAATAATTACTATTTATACTTTGACTATGTAGACTTTGACATCCACTTTTTTACAACATCTAGGGCAACAGAGCTCCAATCACTTTTGATACTTCCAAGTTTGTTGTAATACAAATAAAAATAGTTTGAAGAAGGTTTCTCTAGAGGCTTAAAGAGATTTAAATACGTGCATCAATAGTGCTGCCATGTGACCTGCTCACCCAAATTTGTTAGTGGTGTTCCTGTTTACATACTAATGTGTGGGGGTGTGTTTCTTTCTGATTATAATTGTTTGGGTGCATGGATATCAGCTTCTTAGAGTGCATTAGTAAAACTACTATCTAAAGTTATGCTCTGGCCATGAATTGCATTCAAACACTTGCATTAGCCATTTCCTCTTTATCAATTTCATGGCAGACCTGTGCCTGTACGTTGTTAATTTATACATATTAATCTGAATGCTTTCTTGTGGAATATATTTTGGTCTTTGTGGAACAGAAATGGGAAAAGCCAGTTTTGCTTTATAGTGTCTGGCAACCAGGTTTAATTGTCCAATTTCTCAAGTAGTCAAGGGTGGGATCAGAGTGGATCTGTACATATTCATGGCATTATGACAGACCAAACTAAAAGAAAAAAAAAGGTAAACCCAAAACATTCCTATCATAACTACTGCTGAATGCTTTAATTTCTTAAAAATTAATCTGGAAAAATTCCCAGATCATGCATCTGTCACGCTAATTTACAGAGGATGAAGTCTAAAGGAGAAGCTCTGAAGAGGGTCATTCTTACTTTCTCCTTCCTCTGTTCAGAATGATTACTCCCCTACTCAAATATTTCCTGGCTACCTGACAATTTTAAGCATAAACATCTGTATTCTAGTCAGAATTTGCTGTATGCTGGTAGGTGTCATTGTCAGTCCATCTATCCAACATTTTTCTTACACTTTGTCTAACATCTCATGGGCTAGTATTTGTAGCTGGAGTCTGTGACAAAGAAGAAACCAGAGACAAAATATTTGTTCTTCACCACCATCTTGGTTACTCCTCTTAAAGTGTCTGCTATACTTTGGTTTATTTTTTTTCTTCTGTTAAAACGCGGTTGTGGTACTGCAAATGGCAAGTCATACTCAGCCATCTTGAAATCACCGGGGTTTAACTCTCATTTCTTTCTCACAGGCTCTGCGTCAAAAATGAGCTATTCTTGATGTCCTCTAGTTTCTGTGGCCAGAATCAGACACATAGTTTTAGACATATATAATTCTACTAATTCACAGAAGCTGCTAGATTTTTTTTTCTTTTCATCAATATCAAATCTTGCTGGTGATAACATAAAAAGAACTAGTAATTTTTCAATTTGTCAATATTTTTGATCTTATACATAAATTTGTCTTTAGGAAAGCTGAGGTAGTTATTGAGATAGATTTAGTAAGTGTCAAGACACCATAAAAATATTCTAACTTCTACTACAAAATATACTAATATTCCATCTTAATACAAAATTAATTGCATTGCCTTGAATGACACTTAAATCTGACTTTTGTGTCATTCTGTTGTCTAGTTGTTCAGACTCAGAAGTATCTAAAATGAAGATGTGTGAAAAGTTTAGAGGTTCAATAGCAAATTTAATCTTCTGATTTCAATAATTTATAACCTAGTTCTTAAGAAGGCTCAGAAAGTTTCTCCTTTTTCTTACATTTTACAGTTTCTTATAATATTGTGGTAACACCAGTTGCAAAACTAATGTGAGCCAAAGAGCTTTACTTCTAAAACAATGAGTTGTGTTGGACTCACAGCTTCGAATCTGATCAACGCAGTTTTGCAGCATTGTGTAATGCTAGAATCAAAGGATAGTTTCTATAATTCAGTTAAGTCACTTAGGAAAATACACTCTTTTTTATAAGGCATCTTTAGAAAACTCTGGAGATGTATCTGATTCTAATGTCTCTAGCTCAAGAGCTTTAAAGTTGGCCTCTGTAGAATGATTTGAGAAAACAAACTTATTTTCAAGTGTCTATGCTTCCTATATAGCAATATGTATATATCTATAAATACATATATAAACCCCACACACTGAGTGCTGCCAACAGTCACTATGAATGAAATGCAGTGAGAACAAGCAAAGAAAGCCTGGTTGCTGTCTTAGGGTTAACCATTTTGTTTCACCTATTTTTTTTTTAAATTCACAGATGTATACTTTCCCTTTCATGATAAACTCCCTTTAGTGGCACATATTAAAAGAATTTGGATATTTAATTGCAAACCTGTATTCCTGAAATTTCTATTCAAATCCAATGTAGTAATTTGTATTTCAAGTATGCTGTAATCTAACAGTAAATTTCCTTTGTACATGCGGCTCCATTTTATAAATTGGCACCTACACCATTTTTAATAAGATAAATGAGCTTGCTACTTATGCATCTGCTCTGAGAGATTTAAACCAGTGGAACATGCCTAAAGCTGACATACTGAATTGGGATTCACACAAATCTCTTTGGTGCTATTCTTTCACCAAATGGTTGTAGGCCTCACTACAGGACTGGATCACCTGAGCTTACTTTCACCATATTTTTTGATTAATCCTTCTGTTATTGAGGAACTGTCATATTAGTAAGTGTAATTAAATGAAAGCTGACATTGGTAAGAGGATTTCCATCTGTATCAAAAAATTCTGAGTGAGTCATTAGATGGGGAGCCATTTTAGATGTCATTTCAACATGGTCAACATTTTGGATTACCTTTTAAGTACTAAGAATTTCTACCTGCAAAGTAACAGTGAAGTGAAGCTTTAGGGATGCTCTTCAGCAGTTCTAAGAACGTTAGAAAAACACTAGCACTAACAGTCTGCTGGCATTTAAAAATCCACCCTCCAGAGACATTACTATTTTAATGTTGCTTTATAGGCATTTTGATAGAACATGTAACCACAAAAAAACCCATCCATAAATAATAATACAAAAGGACTATTTTCATTACCGATAGAATGAGTGAATGGATGTTTGCAATGTTCTGCTTTGTATGTAACTTTACTTGGCAACAGAGGCAATATTTATAGTAAAGTCTATCACCGCTTATTAATGTTATACATTAGAGTATTTTGCTATTTCAGAAAATTATATGTTAAAATATGCTGAAACATTTTCAAATAAACCAATAAAAATGATCTAACAATTTATTAATTGTATTTCATTGTTTAAATGGTAAAGCATGATAAATCATTGAATGAAGAAATGTAAATATATTGATTTCTTCTCTCCTAATCATTGCAAGCATTTAATAAAACCTTAATGAAGCCTCAGGGGAAAAATTTCCATCTTGTTTATTTAAAAATTGCTAAAAAAAAAATCTAATCCACAATTTTCAATTAATTTATATAAAAGCAAAGGACTAAGCAATTAATTTGTGATAGACATATTTTTTTCCATTCCTGATTATGAAATATACTTCTTATTAGGAATTTTCTCTTTGATGCATTTTAAAAATGTTTGGAGATGCAATGTTGCTTATTTTTAAAGGTATAGTAGGAAATTTTTTTTTTTTCAAATATTATTTATTAGATTTCAGGTATTGAACTGACAATTTGATATTCCTTGAAGCGGATACATTAAGCAAAGAAATTGTATAGACTAAAAATTTACTCAAACCAGAAGTCTTAAAACAGCTGAGTATATTTTGTCATAATCAACTGTGGAATTTAAATTTGAAATAGTTATACAATAGCAGTGAATTTTCATTGGAAAAATGTTAAGGTTCAGTTCTGAGAAATCTTCTATATAAAATTTGAAACAATTCTACTTTGAGGAGTTGTTCTTCCTATTTTTTTTCATTAAGGAATTGACAGGTTTCTGCCAGTTGCACACAAACTGGCTAGTGGGTATTTCCCCTGGTCAAAAACTGAGAAGTTCAAATATGCAAAATAAGCAAGGTTTATAAGTACTGTGGATTGCAGGGGAGCCCCAAATCTTTCAGTCCATCACTTTCACTCAGAGATTTGATTTATACTTTCTGTGGAATCCACTCAAGCTTGACAGGGAATAACCTGCCTTATGGCCCAGCAGGATTTTTCGTTTACAAGCTTCCTAAGGTTCCATTTTTGCCACAAGGCCATTCAGGTCATTTGTGAAGATAAAAGTTTAGTTGTTGATGAACGAGAAGCAGGTTCTTGCAGCTAGAATAAAGGTGGAAGAAACAAAAGAATGGTTAGTCATTTTGGAGGATGTGCTTGGACAAACTGATATATTACAGGTGCTATGCAAAGATCTTCAAATTTAAAATGCCATTGTTTAGTCGTACCCTGTAGAATAGCTACCTATGACTATTATTGGGAAGTTTCATAGTATTTCTTCATGTTTGCAAGACTAAATCTGTCCATTTTTAGTCATGCACTTGAAAAGCCAACTAATATCGAATTCTGGAAGCAGCATACACACCAATAGAAAATAAAGATGTTATCACTAAGATACACATTCAGAGTCTTCAAGGACATCTGCCTTATGGATCCCTATGAAGATGCAAATTTTCCTTGAGAAATAGGACTTTCTGGTGAAGTGGAAGATGGAATATAATTCAAATATTTTCTGTGGCTCTTCAGTGCTGACAACACAGTAAAAATAGTAGAAATGTGTATTACAAAATAAGCAGAGCTGACTGAGAACACAAACAAGGTTTTGTTTTCCTTTCATTTACCCTTTTTGTTACTATTTTAGTTTAACAGACAAATAATATTTTAATTTAGCAAATAATTAGTGACATTAAAAAAATCTTCTATGTGACTTTATAAATCCCTTACTTTTCAATAAAAATATCTCTATGATCTGAGGGAAATAAAAATATCTTTGAATTAATTTCAATAGCCTTTAATCTTCTGTGATGTTGTTCTCATAGTGATTTTTCCCAAGGTAAAACTGTCTTGCTTTTTAGGCTGATAAATTTTATTATTTATAAATTGTTTGTAATTCATAACCTAACCAGAATGTTATACTGTAACTGGATATGTGTCCTGGGTTCAGCAGTGGCAGTAATTTTTCTCCCTCTTAGTAGCTGGTGCAGTGCTGTGGTTTTGACTTTCAGCCTGGGAACAGCACTGATAACACCGATGTTTTTAGTTGTTGCTCAGTAATGTTTAGTCTGACCAAGGACTTTCTGAGTCTCATGCTCTGCCAGGGAGGAGGGGAAGCCAGGAGGAAACAGAGACAGGACACCTGACCCAAACTAGCCAAAGAGGCATTCCATACCACAGCACGTCATGCCCAGGATGTAAAAACTGGGGGCAGTTACCCAGAAGAATGGGTTCACTGCTTGGTGAGGCTGGGTATCGGTCAGTGGGTGGTGAGCAGTTATATTCTCTTCCCTTGTTATTTCCCTTATCAGTATTATTCTTGGTGGTAGCAGTAGTGGTTTTGTGTTACACCTTAGTTACTGGACTGTTCTTATTTCAACCTGTGGGAGTTACATTCTTTGAATTCTCCCCCCCATCCCTGTGGGTGAGGGGGGGAAAGGAAGGGGGGTAGTGAGAAAGCAGCTGCTTGGTTCTGAGTTACGGCTGGGCTTAAACCAAGACAATATGGTATTTTTAATTACTAGATCAGGAAATACTCAATTTTATTGTGTAAATTAAAGATATCCTTACATATATTTATTGAAGTTATTAATTTTTGCATTACTTCCCTTAGAAAAGCAATGAACTTAATCATTTTTTTTAGTCTGAATTTGAGTGAAGTTAATTTTGTACAGAAATTTGAAAACAGTTAAATGCAAAAATTAAGAATTTAGTTAAAATTTGCTTAAGCAGAACTACTATTAATTGTATTGGTTAATGTCCTGGGTTCAGTAGCAGTCATTTTTTCTCTTTCTTAATAGCTGGTGCAGCACTGTGGTTTTGACTTTTAGCCTGGGAACAGCACTGATAACACCGATGGTTTTAGTTGTTGCTCAGTAATGTTTAGTCTGACCAAGAACTTTCTGAGTCTCATGCTCTGCCAGGGAGGAGGGGAAGCCAGGAGGAAACAGAGACAGGACACCTGACCCAAACTAGCCAAAGAGGTATTCCATACCACAGCACGTCATTCCCAGGATGTAAAAACTGGGGGCAGTTACCCAGAAGAATGGATTCACTGCTTGGTGAGGCTGGGTATCGGTCAGTGGGTGGTGAGCAGTTATATTCTCTTCCCTTGCTTTCCCTTTTCATTATTATTATTGGTGGTAGCAGTAGTGGTTTGTGTTATACCTGAGTTACTGGACTGTTCTTATCTCAATCTGTGGGAGTTATAGTCTTTTGATTCTCTTCCCCATTCCTCTGGGAGCAGGGGGAGGAAGGGGGTGGGGGGGGAGCTAACGGGCTGTGTGGCTGATTTATGGCTGGACTTAAACCACGACAGATAAATAAGAAAACTACTCAGGAAAGCATCATTTGTGTGTAAACAAACAGCCTGCTAGTAAAAGTGGAGTAAGCAAGTAGTCACCACTGTGTTCCCTCGAAATCTGCTATCACATATAATTACTTATTCCTTGCTTTGAGATCCTTCAGAACTGGTTTATTTAACAAAATAAGAATTATCCATGGTTAATGAAAATAATTGAGAGTTTTTCTTTAAAAATTTTAGAATCAGTAGATCTGAACCTTTCATAAATAATTTCTTTACCTCTGAGTTTCTCATCCTGAGTGAATTAGAAGTCAAAGAAAACTGAGCTGCATCATTTCATTCCCCTTTGTAGTCACAGAAGAAGTTGGCTTGCTGCTTCAGTAAGCTGCAGGTTCAGGTGTCTATTCAGTTCTCTACCTTCCAGTGGTTTATTTTTTTTTTTTAATGCTGTCTACTAATTTATACCTAATTGAATAATCTTATTTAAATTATGTTCATATCAGAAATGGGGATCTTGAGGCATAGGATTTTTGACTGCAAATAACAAAGAACAGAACAGTAGTAAAAGTTGCTTGTGCCAGGTCTGGTTCTACAAAAAGGGTCCACATGTTTACAAAGTCAGATTATCAATTGTTTTTATATCATTTGAATCCTGGATAAAACAAAATAGCTTGTATTCAAAGTTCTTAGGCACGTGCTGAGCTTCACCTTACCTTGAGTTGCTGAATGTTCCCTTGATGTGTTTTAAACCATAATGACATTTAAGAAAGCTGAGATTGCAACTCTCAAAAGGATTAAAGTAAATCTTCTGTTTTGGTTAAGAACCTAAGCATTTGCCAGAAAGGAATGTCTCCTCTTGTACTTAGCTGTTTTTGCCTAGTGGTGAAAGCATGTGCATTTAGAGCTCAGTCTCTTATGAAATCCATATCAACTGCATGTCTAATAGGCTCTGGAAATCCTCCAATAACATTTACAGAGGGATTGAGGTTGGAAACCTCAGGAACCTATGAGAAATATTGAGTTTTAGATTAAAATTAGTAAGATATAATGATAAATATGAAAAGATATATAATATGTGGCTCTTTGCTGGTGACTGGTAAATAATCTTCAACATTCAGTTTTAGTTGATTTTATTTTGATACAACTGGAGAACACCTATTTTGCTTTCATTCAAAAATTAATAGCAGTTGAATATCCTCAGTCTCTCTAAACCAGTTTTTAATATGAAAAAAACCCATTTTCAAACACAACCAACTAGTGCTTAGAAACTTAGCTAAACAAGCATCCTTAGCTAGCCTAACAATATCTCCCTGAACCTTTCAAAGAATGAAATCTGCTTCCCATGAAGCAGAGCCTTACGAGTTCTCCATCTGTTTTTTAATGTATTTTGTTTATTTGATCACAACTCTCCATGCCCCCTTCTGATTTCTATTGCTTTTTGCACAGGTATATTTTTGTGTGTTTTCATGTCTGGGATCTCTGTACAAAAACTGAAGTAGACCTAATTATCTACATGAAGCCTACTATCATTTTCCAAAGTAGAATGGATCAATGGTATGTGCTCACAAAACTTCTGCTGTCTTTATTGCATTAAAAGCCAGGCCTTTTCCCATCTTGCCAGAAACATGATTGAGCTACCACTTTGTAAGGATGACAATTACTCTGAGTCAGGTATATTTTAGGCCTGAAATGTAGGCCCAGACTCACCCCACCTAACATGAAATTATGTGATATAAGAAAGTCATAACTGAAACTGTCTAATGTTAAAGGAAGGCAGAAGCACCTCCAAGTCTGGACAGCTGCAAAATGTAGTTGCAACCAGAAGTCAGGCAAATTCAGGCTCAAGATAAAACACTCATTTTAAATAATTGGAATAAATCACTACTGGACCAATTTAATCAGGATAGCAATGGTTTTGTACTGCAGTGGATTATTTGGATCATTTTCATAAATATGCTTGGATATTTTCCTGAGCAATAAGCTTTTAGTTCAAATGCATTGATTCAGAGAAGTGAGCTAGTATTTATATCAAAGTGCAGAGAAGAGGACCAAAGCGGTCCTTTTCTGCCTTACATTTCCCTTTTAAATGTTCAAATTACTCTAACTTTATCACTCTACCAAGTTTTGTTTCACCTGAAAATTTTAATGTTGACATATTACTTAAATATCTCTTATGACAAGCTTTGGGACTTATTCTAGTCCTCAGGGAAACACACTTTATATTAAAATGTTAGTGGCCTATTTTAGTCTGGCTTGTTCCACTTCTTGCCACACTGTTGTAATACTCCTACACTTCCTGAATTTGCATTCTGTCAAAAGTAAGCTTTAGCAAGAGGCTATGCTTTCAGATGATGAAAATAATTTGTATATGCTGACATTTATTTTCCATTTGCTTTCTTATTGATAATTCATAAACCAACATAGATTTTTTTCAGCACATATTAGAAATATTACCCAAAGCTATATTCATTCGTGAATATGGAACCCAGTTTTTGCCATCAAGAACTACTTCTTAAAATTTGTTAATTTACTTTCACATATTTCTCTCATAACTTTACCTTCCATTCAGCTTCCCTCATAACTTATCCCAGCTTTGAGGAGTAAACCTTAAATACATATACATGTTATTAATTGAGACTATTGCCTGTAGATATTGCCTAATGTAAAGCAACATCTTAGAATCATAGAATCATAGAATAGTTAGGGTTGCAAAGGACCTTAAGATCATCCAGTTCCAACCTCCCTCCCATGGGCAGGGACACCTCCCAATAAACCATGCCACCCAAGGCTGTGTCCAATCCAGCCTTGAACACGACCAGTGATGGAGCATTCACAACTTCCCTGGGCAACCCATTCCAGTGCCTCACCACCCTTACAGGAAAGAATTTCTTCCTCATATCCAGTCTAAACTTCCCCTGTTTAAGTCTGAACCCGTTACCCCTTGTCCTCTCACTACAGTCCCTAATGAAGAGTCCCTCCCCAGCATCCCTATAGGCCTTCTTCAGATGCTGGAAGGCTGCTATGAGGTCTCCATGCAGCCTTCTCTTCTCCACGCTGAACAGACCCAACTTTTTCAGCCTATCTTCATATGGGAGGTGCTCCAGTCCCCTGATCATCCTCGTGGCCCTCCTTTGGACTTGTTCCAACAGTTCCATGTCCTTTTGATGTTGAGGACACCAGAACTGCACACAGCACTCCAAGTGAGGTCTCATGAGAGCAGAGTACAGGGGCAGGATCACCTCCCTCCACCTGCTGGTCACGCTCCTTTTGATGCAGCCCAGGATACGGTTGGCTTTCTGGGCTGTTAGTGCACACTGCCAGCTCATGTTCATTTTTTCAACAACCAACACGCCCGAGTCCTTCTCTGCAGGGCTGCTCTGAATCTCTTCTCTGCCCAACCTGGAGCTGTGCCTGGGATTCCTCCGACCCAGGTGGAGGACCTTGCACTTGGCATGGTTAAACTTCATCAGGTTGGCATCAGCCCACCTCACAAGCTTGTCAAGGTCCCTCTGGATGGCATTCCTTCCCTCCAATGTATCAACCGAACCACACAGCTTGGCATCATCGGCAAACTTGCTGAGGGCACACTCAATCCCACTGTCCATGTCACTGACAAAGATGTTGAACAAGACTGATCCCAACAGCGATCCCTGAGGGACACCACTCGTTACTGGTCTCCAGCTTGACATTGAGCCATTGAGCACGACTCTTTGCGTGCAGCCATCCAGCCAGTTCTTTATCCACCGAATGGTCCACCTATCAAATTGCTGTCTCTCCAACTTAGAGACAAGGATGTCATGTGGGACAGTGTCGGATGCTTTGCACAAGTCCAGGTAGATGACATCAACTGCTCTACCCCTGTCCATCAGCTCCATAGGCCCATCATAGAAGGCCACCAGATTGGTCAGGCAGGATTTCCCCTCAGTGAAGCCATGCTGGCTGTCGCCAAGCACCTTGTAGTTTTTCATGTGCCTCAGCATGCCTTCTAGTAGAATCTGCTCCAAGATTTTGCCAGGCCCAGAGGGGAGGCTGACTGGTCTGTAGTTCCCTAGCTCATCCATTTTCCCCTTCTTGAAAATGGGGGTTATATTGCCCCTTCTTGAAAATGGGGGTTATATTTCCCCTTCTTGAAAATGGGGGTTATATTTCCCTTTTTCCAGTCGTTGGGAACTTCACCTGACTGCCATGAATTAGAGATCCTTTTCCAATCCATCTGGGCATCTGTGCTTATAACATTCCAGTCATGTAGACTGCCCACTAGCTCTTGGTAATCCTAATTTAACCAAATTCACTTTCATTAGTATCACCCAGATTCACAACATAAGAATAGTTTATGAGCATGTTTGACAGAGAATAATTTATAATTTTCACCCAAAGAAAAGTTATATTCCTATATGAAGGGACTTGGTCCTTTAATATAAATTTGGTGTTAGATAGTCTATAAACTTCTAAAGAAGAGACAAGTCTTTAGCAAACATCGTATCTGCAGTCTCTTTTTGAAAAGCATGACAAATATTTTAACTGCTGCCCATGCAGCTGTGTAAGTACAAAAACAGGTGTGATAACAGTGGATTTTGCATGTGGGCTTTGCACTCTTCTGTGACCAAAATTTTAGAATAGTCAATGTTACTCACAGTAATCAGCAAAAAGGAAGACAACTACTTTACATTTAAAATCCCTTTGTTTATTCAGTAGCAAGAAACACCTCAATTAACTGTGAAAAGTCTTAATGATTATTCTTTTTTATGGGAAGGGCAGGTACATAAGTGATTTACATCAAAAATAGAGAAAATTCAAAATGTTTAAGTTTGGTAATTTTCTCCTATTACAATAAACTGGAAAATACCGTACTAAGGTGTAATTCCCCAGCTTTAGATTGGGCCTTTGAGGGACTGAATCTGATATAGCAGGGTATTTTGCACTTGTTGGTGCAAAAGTTTGAAGTTAGTACTCATATATTTCCCTCTTTTTTGCTAGTTAAGCTGAGTACACCTCTGACATGGATTAGTATGAACATAATTGCTTTGAAATAAATGAAGCCATATTAATCTGTCTGTAACAACTGTGGTTCTTATTTTTTGTTGCTTTCATTTTAAATAATCCGCTAGGTAAGGATAAAGTGTGTACAATATGCAACAAATCAGAATGGTACCATTATACATACATTCTATACAGATATAGTAATTCCACAAGAAACAAGGCAGGAAATAATCAGACCTGTTAGTTTTTACTAGACCTTTTATCTTTAAAAGAACTGAAACCAGGCTGGCTTCCCCGTTGATCACAACCCTTGGCACAGTCAAGAATAAGTTGCCTAAAAACAGAAAACAGATTAATCTTTATAAAGAAAATATATAAGCAAATAAATCACCCAGTACTATCACAGCTCATGTTCTGTTTTAAAGAAAACAACATTGTGTTTACGTAGGGCTTCATATCCTTGGGTTCAAAATGAGTGTCTTTAATAGGAAGCAGTAGGATATATAGAGTGACTTCTTCATTGTTGTGCATCTCAGAAAAAGTGAGTCTGCAGCTCATGTCTATGAGAATCATTGATGACAGTGAGATAAGTTCCCAGCAGAACATACTATTTTATGGGAATTATTTACTTAAAGGCAACCACCCGGAAAGATTTTTACGTATATCCACAGATTTTAATTAACTGCAATGCAATGTAAAGACAAGAAATAATCACCTTGGAGTTTTTCTTCTGCATTTAAACATACTATTTCTCCAAAACTCCATTGTTAGATTATTTCATGTGAGGAAAAAAAAATAGTTTACAGCTCTATTTACCACGTTATCCTATGTTTTATCATAATTAACTATAACTGCAGTAATATATTTACAATTAACACAGCATATTTGGTACAAACTTTACATAGTGTATGAAGAGAAGATGCCCATCAAATTAGAGAGAATGTGAAATTAGAATGTTAAATTACATCTACATTTTGACAAGAAAAGCCTTATAAGTTCACAAATATGCATTTTTGAGAAAGATAGAGCAAGCGAAAATGTAGAAACAACATATTGGACAAGATTATAAAAAGAAATAACTATAAAAATTTAAGATGTGAAATGAAGATAAGAAAAAGGCTTTTTGAGTACATATTCAAGTGCTAGTCTTTAAAAAATTTGTAAGGAAGATTTATATTTATCCTTATTACTGAAGAATCGTTAACCAATTTTATTTGTTCTTCTCCACATTAGATCATTTGGCTTTCTTTTGTCATTTCTCACTTGAATGCTGCAAACTTAGAAAGCGCTAAGCTAATATTCTTTAGGTAGTGTTACACATGCCATAAGACAATATTATTTTACCATGTCAAAGATGCTTGCACCATTTGGAGCACATCTATCATCAAAACTCAATTAAATAGTACCTTTCTATCTTCAGCTAAAACAAACTGTTTACTTATATTTGCTCAGTGTTTATTTCACAAGAGGTAGAAGACCCAAATACAACAGTAAAATAGGTGTCTTGGGATATAGCATGGGTTAAAAATTTAACCCAGAGAAGAAGGTCTAATCTTTTGGTTGCAAGAGAAGACTTTTTTCCTTTGCCAAGTAAAAGGCAGCATTATAATGTTATTCATACCTCACGTGGTGTCCTCTATTCAGGCTGTAAGGGCTATATTCCCTTTGTTGCAAAGTATTAAATTTGTCCCTTGAGATTAGTGTGTAGGCAGTTTTAAAGGATGAAACAGGATTAGATAAGGTTTCTTACGAAGAAAGAGTTCTGAAACTGTGCTGCAAAAACCTCTTGTATTACACGTGCTGAAAAAACATCCTTTGTTTTAACACTTCAAATCACAAGTCAAGTTTTAAAAATTATTAGTTGACAAAATGTTTCTTTACAGGGTTTTATGAAAGGCAAATAAAGTATGAATGGGGGGAAAATGACACTTGATTTAATTGTATTTGAATTTTTATATGAAATTTCCTTGCCAGTTGTAATTTGAAATATATTCCAAAAAGCTGATATAAAAAATTATAGTAATTCTACTTAGTTTCTAAAATATTCAGTACATTTCTGCATTTCTTGCTGTGATTTAGAGAAAAAAATATTGTACCTTTATAACTTATGAACTAAGCCAAACAATTTTAGTCTAAAAAGCACCAAAACCCAAATGTCAAGGACAGTCCTAAGAGTCAGTTTTTCCGCTGTGCTCCACTCACTTGTATATAATTAAGACAATTGTGTACCACATGAAGACTTTCATGAATTTGATTGCTGCATATTCAGTGAGCACAGTTTAAGCACTTCTACTTCTTTAAAAAAATCCACTTTTGAGGAATGAAACCATTCCTAACTAGTATCAAGGGAATTATTTGCATATGTATAATTAAAAAGTGGGACAGGTTATATGGAGTATATGTTGGCTTTACCTAATGAGTTGGCAAGAAAAGGTAGTACTTTTCTTTTATCTCCCAAATTTACACAAGTCATGTGGCCTTTGACCCCATCCTCCCTCAAATCCCTGTTCTTGATTAGCTTTTTTGCAAAACAGATTATACAAATCCACTTTGGTAGCCATCAATGGTCTTCCTCTAGTCCTGAGGATAAAAAAAGTCACCAAAAAAAGATAAAGTCCCATCCAGGAGTGAAGTGTACCACATTACACAGATAACAACTTTGATGGCTTATAACTACAGTTATGTGACTATGGAAGCCTTGTCCTTCCTGCTTCTCCCGCTGCACAATTCTTTTCCATTTGTGTAGTTTACTAGGTTCATCCTGAATGCAATGTTTGCATTCAGAGAGACTGTGGAGCCTCAAGACTATTTTCAGTGTCACTGTAGAGTTCACTTGAAGAGTGGACAGTAAGGTGCATAGGAATTCTTATTTCTTCAGTATCAAAATCTCTTACCCTCAGCTGGGGAGTACTTCATTCCTGAATATGAATGCCTGAATGCCTGGTATGTCCAAATGGATTTTTACAGCTTCATTGGTATAATTGCTCAATATTGTTAATATGTACAGGATCTCAAAGACCTATTTTGACATTGTGATATGACTATTTAATCTGTTTCTTTTCCCCTTTTAAATGATAATTAAAAAAAAAAAAAACTCCAGTAGATTGACATAAAAAGAACATCACCTGCAATTACAAGTTTTTCTGCACCGACACAAGAGAAGGTGGTGCACTGCAGCCAGCTCTGAGTCTGCTGTTAAAATATGTTCTTCACAATATATACCAAATATAAGTTAAACTATACATACTAAAATGAAGATTGGAGAGGAAAAGTTGTTTTGTTGATTAGTGTTCCATGCATTCAACAAAATTGGCATGCTTTAATGTTGGATGACTCGCCCTTATTCCTTTAGGTCAGACACAGCAAGATGTGATTCCCCACACAAGGCTACTGGATCATAAAAATGTACATCATTAATGAAGTTAAGTGGCACTAGGTTTGTAATTTTCAACGCACAGATAGAAATGATATGCTGTTATAATTCATGGACCATTATAACAGATATATTACCTTAATGTAATGTTCTGAAATTACTTCATTTTCTATAGCTTGAAAAAAGCTCACTTAAAAAAAAAAAAAAAGGCACCTAAAGAATGTTTTCAAGTATATTGGAATCGGGAGCTTTTCTCTGCCCATCACTGAGATGACATAACATCATTAAAACAGACTGTCCAATGTGCTCACAAGCATTGTATAGCCATATGTTAAAGTGAAAGGAAATAGGATCTTATTAAACCTCTACCATATATTTCAGCATTACAGTCTCTATGCATTTCAACTGACCACTGCATCCAGATCTAAATCAGAAGGTTTCCAAACCTATGTGCAGACTCATCTAGTTCTGTAGAAGTTTTGAGGTATTGTGAAAAACATATTATGAGGGTTATCACAAGGCATTTTTCAGAGACTATTTTCTCAGAACGTTTAGAGCCAAAAAGTGATATAAATTGCAATGGTGGCAGAAACTATCAGATAAGTGGTAGCTGTATTGAAGACCCAGGCCCAAAGTCGCATGGACTGCATCATTTGTTATATGATGATCAGTAAATATATTCCTTTGGCACTAGCAGTGTTTGCATTTCAAGGTGAATCAGTCCATCAGACTAATTCCCTCTGTATCCTCTGGGACTTTTAATTACAGCCACAGGGGTATTTTTTGATGCCTTATCTCAGTTCTTCAAAATGAGGCAGGAAATGGTGTGTTAATAGAAAAAAATGCCCAAATATACTCTTCTTCCCATTGCAAATGCTTATAGAACAAAACAAAGTTAGTTGATATTCACGCTATAAATGTCTGTGCTACTGTCATACAGTGCAGTATGTGAACAAAATAATAAAAGATTATCTGTCAACAAGCTGCTCTCTTAAGTTGGTAATTATTTTGAATGACATCGTATCACATCTAAAATAAATTTAAACAGTATCAGCAAAGTACAAATACAACAATATCACACAGCTAAGATTAACAGCAATAGCTCTCATTCTAGTCAATACTTTTTTGTAATATTTAGTTATTGTTTGGAAGAAACCCACTACCACCCAACAGTTCACATTAAATATAGACAAATAGTTTAAATTAAACATATGATATTCCATCATTTTACACAGGAAGTCATATTTATATATTTAGGTATTTAATTTCTTGAATTACAGGACACAATGGAAGTAAAGATATTCCTATATTTTCAAGTTCTCTTTTGATTGGTAAGGGACAGTAGAGGCCCATCTGTTTTGCAGCAAAGAAAGCCCCAAACCATCTGTGTAGAACCACATGCCAGCTAAAACACAGAGATATGCACAGTTTTTTGTTATGAAAAATTTTGCAGTATTTTTTTCCTGTATTAGTGTGAATAAATTAGCAACAACTAAATTAAAGAAATCTTCTGAGAACATATTAACTTTCTAGTGCACACTGGAAAATGTATCCATTTAGAAGTCATGAAACATTCATTGGCAGAATTTGTTCTTTCTTTTTTTTTACATTAAGACAGAGAAATCTTTATGTGTTTAATATAAGCATTTTTATTAACATGTGATATAAGTTAATTTACCTGAATTTTAGTATTTGTTTGCTGAGTTTTCTTCAGAGAAAAACCCACATAATTACAACCATGTTTATATATTGGCCTAATAATAGCATTTAAAAACTTGGGCCCATATGTTTCTTTTCCATCTTAACAAAAAAAAAAAAAAAACAGAAGAGGGGAAACTCACCCATAAATGACTGCAGCTTTGGCTAACTTGCAGGTTTATGTCAGCTACTATTTAAATGGGTTTAAAAAGAAAAACCGTATGTGGAGAATAGTCTCTGAAATGAATACACAGCTACAATTGTGTGGATTTCTGTCACTCACTTGCCCTTACACAGGCACTGTGTTCTGTGTCAAGCAGAAGTAGCACTGTGAGCTCTGTTGACAGTTCATTAATGTTAAATATTTTCTTGACATTAGATCAACCTTAGCCAAGCAGGCAGCAGTGGTCCTGAGAACTTTTAAAAGTCCTTGAAATAACTGAAAAACTCCATGCAAAATGCACAAATAAACAACTCTGTGTAGTTTCTGGGATATTAGTGGTCACGCACTGGCAAAGTAGCAGCTGCCTTTCCATTGTTTTCTGAACCTAAATAATTTTTTTTTTTTTAATATAAGGATAAAATTATGGTTTTGAAAATGTTTGGGCTGTTTCTATATAAATGTTCACTTACCAGTTCTGAACACTAGGGAACTAAGAGGCAGTCCCTGGATTTTATCTGGAACATCTTTCAGCTAAAGACAGTTGAGATATTCTTGTCTAGAACACACAATTTGATCACGGCAAAGCTTTCAAAAGCATGTTTTGGAGGATGATACATGATGTAAAGAACAGACATTTTCTAAGTTAAGAAAGCCTTCACATCCTTTTGCTTGGATTCATGATGACAAGCCAGATGTCAGAAGCTTCTAGCAAAGCTTCTTGTCTTGTTAAAACATTAAAACATTTACTTGGATTTAAACCTTCTAGCTTGGACAGTATGAGGACCAAGGAAAAGACCCAACATTCAATGTTTTCAATCTTTTTAGAAATGTTGTTTGATTTCTTTTTTTTTTTTTAATTCTGTTTTTACCATGGGCTGGTAAAGATCAGCTTTTGCCAAACCACTCAATAAGAAGTCATTTCCAGATTTGATTGAAAAGACTTAACTTGCAACATTTATAATAGTTTTGTGTCTTTATGTGTGGTTTAGATGACTCCTATGCAAGCAAGGCAGCATTTCTAGTAACACAAAGTCTAATATTTATGGTTTTCATGGTTACTACATTACAATCATAGTACCCTCTAGTAAATGAGAAAATATCATCATTATGTCTTTACTCTTTTGCTCCATGTATGGAGAAATGGATGCTGTCAACATTTATCTTTTTGCTGCCTGAATCCCGATTCTAGAACTGCTTGCTTTACTGAAGTAATTGTTACATAACTAGTTAAATATTTATGAAAATGGGGGTGCATTTACTACATTTTGTGAAGAGAAACAACTGCTAAAATAGAAAACTAAGGAACAACAACTACTTCCTAAGAGAGAACATTGATATGGAATTTTTTCTGATGTATGTGGGGTAACTCCTCAGAAAGTCCAGATGACTTGTTTGGATACTTTAGCAGAGAGTTTTATCTTTTAACAGAATCAAAAGTATCTGTCTTCTCATAGGCCATACTATAACTTGTTTCTAACCAGAACTTAATGATTGCAAAAATTGTGGTTATGGTTGCATTTTGCACAATGTGCATTTGGGTAGGCAGCACTTAGCAGATGCATGCAGTTTTATGTTTGATAGCTGGTATTAATTCCCAAGCTTTATCAAAGTTTCCAGCTTTAAGTAGATTCATGCAGTGGTTGCCTAATGGCCTACTTGAAGACCATTTAACTTTTACACAATATTAGCACATTATTTCTGCTACGATCACTACTGCAATATTTGGATTTCTCTTGCAGTGGCATACAAATTTATTTTTCAATACAGCATGCAGTTCTGCAGATTTAAATGATACTGGACTTGATGTTTTATTGCATTTGGCTATTCCATTAATTTAGAAGTTGAAAGTCCTTCTGTAATTTTATATTGCTTCAAGGTAAAGATTAATTCAGATTAATAAAAGTAACTTATTTTGCACACAAAGAAATCTTAAGAAAAAGAAAAATATCCTCAAACCTTCACTCTGTTGGCATAGTTTAAGCATCCTTGAATAACAATAGAAATAACATGATTGGGATTTTAATATTTTATTTGCTATAGTTTTTCTACACTGGAAAACTCATCCCAGGATATATTACCTTCACATTAAACACATCCATGAATTTTTTAATTTTTGTAGTGCTGCAAATATTATCAGGTACCGAATTAGTTGATTTTCATGCTAAAAGATATAGATAATATTGCTTTAGGCTTCAAATAAACATTTTGTGTCAGCAAAAAGTAAAGGAAATGTAAACACAAATAATGGTAGCTAGGAATATATATTTAGGGTAAAGGTAGATCAACCAGCTCCTACATCCAATAGCACAAATTTGCAGAGCAGAGTCCATAGACAAACATAAAGTGCATAACTTCTGTCAACAGTGACTTTTGCTACTCTACTCCAAGTGAATTATCTATGGATTAAAAAACCTCAGAATGAACCTTAGTGTTTGCAGTTCATCGGAAGGATAAATAGATCAATTCTAACATGATAAACTAAACTGAAGAGATTTTAGAGAAGTAATGTCTTTCAACTAACAGATACAGCATTATCTTCTTGCCTAACACTTCTCATTATGCTATACAAGATAACTTTGTGATCATATAATTACTTTTACATTCATTATTTTGGAGAGTGTAGAATTTCCTCCCTCTTGCTAAATAATGAATGACCTGTTTTGAACTATACAAGAGTTTTGAAAGGAGAAACTATTCACACATGAAGGAGTTTGGAAAAGCTGTGATTTTCTGCTTGACTTAAAATCAGTTTATGATTCAGTTTTAAGAAGGTTAATCAATCTGAACTAAAATGGAAAAGAATATACATGAAAATGCAAAAAGAGATCATTATTGTTTTTGAATAATATATTTAAATGCATACAAAGTGATGAGACATTTTCTGTTTGTTCCTGTTGTGAAACCCCTAATAGTTTTATATTTACCATCTTTGGTTACCCATAACTGAGGAACACTGCTTTCAAATGAGACCCTGATTTGCAATATGGCAGCTCCTAAGAGATTCTTACACAAAAACATATGACTTAAATAAGGAATCAATCTAATTCTTGAAAATATTGCTTTAAAAATTATAGAAAGTAGTTTAATGCAATAGTAATTAGCAAGCTTGATATAAGAAATAATAAGCCCGGGCAGACAAAATGTTTCTCTTTTAAAAAGCAAACTTACTTCAAATTTCAGCTTCCATTAAGGTTAGTTCTCCTGTATAAAAGAAATATAATTAGATTTCTTTTTCAAGGAAGAATATAATACCATGGCTCATTAAAAAAAAAGTAGATTTCCTTACAAAACACAAAAGTCTAATGAAATATTTACCTGTATTAGTCAAGACTATACCCACATACCCACAGTGTATGTGCTTGTTAAAGCCTTCCAGTCATTCTAGGCTTAAGGAAATAGTGTCCAAATGTACCATATTTAGCTTCTATCTCAAATTCTCCCGAGCTGTCAATTTAGGTGTTAAAGAGACCATTTGCAAAGCTTGGCTGGGAATTGCCATTATTGACTGGAATGTGTGTTTATCATTACATTCAATGATGAAAGTGGAACATGTAGCATATGAATAAATGTCAGCAGATGTTTCTTTTAAATGGCCTGATTTCAACCTCCTGTTATTTGTCTTGAATACAAATATTAAAAAAGAGAAAAAGGCAGAATTTTTTTATGACATAAGTGCAAGGGTAGTTATATTAAAAAACAACAAAATAATTATGAAAGTCACAGAAGAACGAGGAAAGTATAATTAATAAGAATTATGTTGATGCTCTCATGTTACTATCTGGCTTGATATTATAAAAGACACAAGCACAGCAGTTCAGTGTGGGCTATATCACTCCATAGTCACTCCAGAAGAAGTAAGAGGCATATTACATAAGGTTCAATAATAATTTTGTAGTATCGTTACAAAAACTCCTTACTTAAACTCAAAGCACCAAGAAAAAGAGGGTCTCACAGAAAAGAGGTCTCTACATATATTATTATTGTTCGCAAAAGTGAATATTCTCTTTAAAATAGTAATGACTCTTTAAGCATTTGAAAGATTCTTACCAGTTACAACAGGTAATACTGCAAAATTAAAACTTGCATATGTAAGTGTTTCTGCAGTGTATGGAAATGCAAATACAGGATTTACATAGAGGTCCTTTTTTTCTCCCCATTTTTTTTTTTAGAACAATTAAGTAAAATTTCTATAAAAACCAGTATACAGTTGCCTGCTACCAGAACCATATTCTGCTACTCTGCCTCACATGGTAGTGTCCCATTGCACTCCATGGGACTACCCTGAGAGTAAAATTATGCTCAGTGTGATCAGTGAAGGCAGAATCTGGCAGGAATTAGTATGCAGCACTGTAAACTCAGCAGTATTCCAACTAAATAAATAAAGTGAAGAGACAAAATTAAATCAGCCTTGTGTTTACTGAAATGTGTTGCATTTTGTAACTATCTAAATTACAATATGCTATCGAGGCGTTGAGTATCTGAGGCTCTGTCTTTACCAAGAGATGAGGGTGCTCAATGCAATTTTAAATACCATTTTCAGTAAACAAAATAGCTTTACCATGATTATAGCCCATAGTTGAGTGTTACTGCAAATCTACTGGTTAGAAGACGGCATTTTGGAAAAAAAACCCTTCTTTTGATGCAAAACATTGTTTCAATATGTCCTTAAAATACTAAATGCATGGTATATTTTTATACTACTGTATCTAACGATTGTAAAAGATACATATTTTGTAATTACATACTGAGGACTATCTAAAATTACTATCTTGAGATATATTATGCATTTACTAAAGGCTTAATGTAAATCGTATGTGTATTTTGAATTAAGATAGAAAGGCTGGTTAATGCATTACCCCTTTGTAATGCATTCTTTTCAGATGACCTTTCATATTGGTTATGTCCTGATTACAGTAGGTGGAAAAGAGCATCCCGTATCACCTAGACAAGGTAATGATTTTTACAAATGTAACTGTACAGATAGCTAACTGTTAACAGAGGGGTACTATATACTTTTAGTAGTGCAAGACTACAACCCGATGCTTAATATCTTCACATATCTTCAAGGATATGTCCTTTACCAGTTTGTCTCGTAATAGCAATATTGGCTAGTTGCTTATTGGATCTAGTAATACCAATTTTGGACAGCTGCTTACTGGAACTAAGGGAAAATTATTCTACATTTATTCACTTTTCCTTCTGATAGGACACTTTAAAAAAATATTTTAAAACATATGCAATATCACAGTTAGGAGGAAAGCCAAGCTTACAAAAGAAAGTCAATATAAAAAATAGTAGGTTTTAGACCTATGATATTTTAAAAATAATCACTAAACTAGTGAAATCTTATTAAAATTGGGTGAGGAATTATTGAATGCTACCAAGTATGTGTGAACTGCTCTACTCCATCTTATTTTACTGCAATACACCCAAACAGTGATGCACTCAAAATTCACTTAAAGGAAATTTATTTCTTCTCCTAAAGCAGTGGACAAGGAACCACACGATTACAGCATATATTCAATTGTTGTCCTTGCCAGTGGTGGTGATGAGCTGAGATCAACACAGAGTCATAGACAAATATGACACAAGGACATCTGAGTAAATATATAATAACAAATTTTAAGTGAAAATATATATATAGTTGGTAATAGTTGTGACTTATCAAATATAAGTGTTGCCTAACTTCAAGTAGCAAGTGAGAAAACAGAGCAAAAATTGCAATTTAATTATCTTGGTCTCTGTTATGGAATTTAATAACCAGATCAATAATGTTATCTCTGTAATTGCATTCTAAGAATATTATACTAGTTGTTTTTGCACTTCATACATTACAACATTTTCTCTTAAGATGTTTTCAGAATGTTTACAGTGATTCTTCTTCTTAGGCCTGGATTCATCAAAACACAGAGCTTATACTTAGCATTATTTCCACAGCATGTGTAGTATATTTATATGCATGTATAAATGTTTTCTAGAATAGGGTTGGTTATAAACATGTGAAATGATTTGATGAATTTGAAACAAAAACAAAATATAAATTGACAAAATATGCTTTTATTTTTGGAGTATCCTCAAATAAGAATGTCTTCATTATGATTTAAAGTCATGATATAAACATATATGAAACAGGACATGGTCTCTATCTTTAGAAAATAATTTAATATTATCAACAGTATCAAATGTAGACTTCTTTCCACCCTTCAAAAATCTATAGGTAGTGTTGACATTCAACAATCAGAAAGCAAGGAAGAAATCTAAGAGGGAAGCTGCATTTTCCCTATCTTCTTAGATCTTGGCAAATTCTCTCTTCAATTGCTCGTCACCCATCAGATAAGCTTGAAACCAAACTTGAACTTTTCAACACTATGCACACTTCACATATTCCTTCATTTCAGCAGTTAACTCTTACCTCCTTGAACCAAACCAAAGCACATACACAAAAATCCTTCCATCTTCTCACTTCTAAAGAAACAATAACTGCAGGTCAAGGTAAGTTCAGAATGGCTTAAATTTATCTTTATTATTTCTCTCCGGTAGGTTATTTCACTTCCTCTTTTGCCACAGAGGTTTTGGAAAAGTTTATGTGTCTCCTCCCCTCTTTCCCCAGTAATATTTTAGACTGATAAATATAATTCTGAAGAATTTGGAGGGGTTTTTTTTCATAGAATATTGGAAGTGACAGGGAGTGTCTTGCGGAGTTGCAGATTCTATCGGAGGAATTGTCTGATGTGACGTGATGTAGGAATACACAGAAGAAAGCATTGCTTTTTCAGGAGACTTCCTTGTGTTGCACTGATTAGGTACACTAGTTTCTCATTTAAGCAGTTTTAGATATAAATCAACAAAGTTTTTGGTTGTTGGTTTGAATATTAATTAACAGCTTGTTAATTGGCACAGCTCCAGGAAGTCTCCTTCCTCTGTTACCCTGCCTCTGCCTTATTGAAAGGACACTGGCAGCAGAAAAATCCCATTAAATCTGCTGATTTCCCCATTTGTTTTCACAAACTACTCTTAGATAGTGTTTAGTATACTGATTCTTAATTTTCTAGTCCAACAACTGTTTGTACGCATTATTGTGGAAATTATATGTAATACTTAAATTTTATACATAAGAATAGCTTGCTATTTATTACTTTTGATCTTTGTCCAAATCCTCTTCTATCTCAGACTTATACAATCTTTTCCCGAAGAGTAACCTTTCTATTTTGAGTATGTACAGTTGTATTTATTTTTTCCCAAAAAATAGTGTCTGACATATTACTTCCTTAATAGTTGAGATGCATATTGTTCTTGCTCTTGGCTTCTTTTTATAACTGTGGCAGCTTTAAATAAAGATGGTAAGGCTAATGTAAAAAGTCAAAAGTAAAAGATGAAGGTGTTCACTCCTTTTTCTTGTCCACAAATATCAGTTTGTGGCTGATACCAGTTGCAGCTGTAATGCTTATAATTACTTCTGCTGAGACTCACAGTCTTATAATTTAGCTGGAAGTTGCAGAAGTCTCCTTTATTCCTACAGGATACCTATTGTTCAGAGCTGAAATCTGGAACTAGAAAGGATTCTCTGAAAGTCTGGGGACAACTGCAAAGAGTGACTACTGTATGGTATTACCAGAGCTCACAGTTAGGGGTGAGACTCCCTATATATCCAAAGAGCATGATTAAAATCCTTTTCTAAGGTGGTGGAGCCATTCATGAAAACCCATTTCCCAGCTAAGTGTTCTAATCAATACATTAGTACAGAAAATACAGGTGATGCTTCCCTCACTTCCCACATCCACTTTTAGAAGATTGAGTCCCCTCAGGAATCCTGCCTCAGGAGAAAACTTTGTAGATAGAGGTCACCCAAATAAGTGGAAGCAGACCACTTGCAGGGAGATGCCTACACAACAGAGAGGTTTGGTTTTCTTTGTCTCTCATTTCTCATTCTGCTTAACATTTCTTATGAGCTACCTCCAGGCAGCTCCATGATATGTGAGTAGAAAGTACCAAAGACATAGAATCATAGAATCATAGAATAGTTAGGGTTGGAAAGGACCTTAAGATCATATAGTTCCAACCCACCTGCCAGGGGCAGGGGCACCTCCCAATAAACCATGCCACCCAAGGCTCTGCCCAGTCCAGCCTTGAACACCACCAGTGATGGAGCATTCACAACTTCCCTGGACAACCCATTCCAGTGCCTCACTACCCTTACAGTAAAGAATTTCTTCCTCACATCCAATCTAAACTGCCCCTGTTTAAGTTTGAGCCCGTTACCCCTTGTCCTCTCACTACAGTTCCTCATGAAGAGTCCCTCCCCAGCATCCCTATAGGCCCCCTTCAGATATTAGAAGGCTGCTATGAGGTCTCCACGCAGCCTTCTCTTCTCCAGGCTGAACAACCCCAACTTTCTCATCCTATCTTCATATGGTAGGTGCTCCAGTCCCCTGATCATCCTCGTGGCCCTCCTCTGGACTTGTTCCAACAATTCCATGTCCTTTTTATGTTGAAGACACTAGAACTGCACAGAGTACTCCAAGTGAGATCTCACAAGAGCAGAGTAGAGAGGCAGGGTCACCCCCCTCAACCTGCAGGTCACCCTCCTCTTGATGCAGCCCAGCATATGGTTGTAGGACATGCTTATGTTTTAGTCACAGAAACACCCACACTATTGCAATAAGCAAGCAGTCTAATTCTTATCATTACATATGATATGTAAGTGAGGGGGACCAAAAGAATGAAGGTCTAGATAGAACAGAAACAGGATATAACTTTCCAACATCTCTGTAACAAGCAGAACTGAAGATATTGTAGCTCATATTTGTGCAAGTCTGATCTGGAGAAGGTGTTTTGCTGTGAATCAGCATGCTTCTGTTCCTGTGTACAATTAAGTATATTTTCTATTGTCCCAAGCCAAATATTTATCAGTTTCATTCTTTAACTGAATACATGAATATATCTTTCATGGTACCTCTCAAAATAAAAATATGACTACCATACAGCATCTCTGTACAGATAAACTAAACACTAACTCTGCAGGAATTTTTATGCTATCATGGATTTACAATCATTTCCCTGATTTGGTTGACCTGAATTGTAACTTTTCTCCTATACTCTTTTTAAACATCTCCTTATATACATTGGAACGCTTTCATTTCCTTTGCAAGGTACCTGACTTGCAAGACACTTTTATGCCATCTTCCCATTTTCTTCTTTCTATGTGCATGTTTTACTCCCCTTGAAAATGCACTCATACTGAAGAAAGAATAGACACCTGAATCCCACTTGGCAAGATTTCCTTTTTAAGCTTTAGTCCCCACCAGGCATGTGTAGTGTTTGTTGACCTTTTGCATCAGACCCATCAGTCCATTGTGGTCCAAAGACTTCCTTTTCTTGGCAGGCAGCAGCGCAGAGTTTGGTGACAAAGCCTTTGAAGTACAGCATCTGAAGCCCCTGATCTAAAAGGTGTTTGAACAGGCATATCAGTAGTAAAGGTTGCTATAACATTTTTTTAATTGTAGTGTTACTTCAAATAATTTGAAAAATTCTGAATGTTTAAAATTTGCTGCTATAGAGAAGAATTAATGAATAAGTCTGAAAGTATAAATCTCTATTTCCATTAGACCTGACTGTCTCCATGTTGAATTCAGCAATAAAATGCCAGTGACTTCAGCATGGCGAGGATAAGATGGAATGCTATCCTTGTGTCAACATGTTAAGAACATACCCTTTTTAAAGTAAGTTTAATTTGTCAAAGAGATCTGGGGTGCTTAAATGCTATTAATGTAAATAAGGCTTACCCATTTCTTTAACAGTGTTCATTAATAGAACAGAGATCTTAGTAGTTTAGGAGACAAAAAGGAATAATACCTTGTTAGATCTTTTCCAAATTCCTTATTATAAGCACCTACCTACCTACCTCGGTGGAGGTGGGGTGAAATGATATTTGAAATTTCAGCATGGTATATTGTATAAATTATAAAAATGATTCCAAGTAGTCACAACCTTTAGAAATCAAATGACCATAGAGAGAAAAAAAACAAAATTAATTTATATCATCACGTTTCCTGAAAGAATCTGATAGTTGTTATAGTTTGTTCATGGACATTGAGTAAAGACATTAGTTATGATCAGTTATTTAAAATATTTTTAGAAAAAAATATTTTAATATGCTTAACAACACAAAGCACTATTAGCCGCACGTACAATCAACAGAATTAAAATTGTAAAGATAAAAAGAAAGCTCAATATAAATTGGTCTGAATGGACAGCTTCCAATATAAGAACCAGAGCAAACGAGCTGTGGTTTCTGCTGTACTCTAATTTACAGCAGCCGAATGTGGAACAGGAATCTATAATAGTATTATAGTATGATTTTGTAATAGCAATCTTTCATTTTGTTATTTTTCCATTTTGCCTTCTCCTTTTCACATCTGCCTTTGGTGATGAGTTTACAGTATAGAACTCTACTACTTTCAATTAAGTATTATTCTATGGATACTTCTTGCTCTTTGGTCATGTGGTTTACCTCCATGACCTTAAAGGGAAGCCTTTAAGCTCCAGTTATTCTGCATTAGGAAGGAATGAGATATAGGAAGAGGATTAAAAAAAGTCATGACAGTACAGAGCTCATGCTGTCATAGTTATAACAAAACAACATTAAAAAAGACATTGGTTGAGTAGTAAGAGCCTCTTGGTCTCTTCCCATTTTGTAAAGAGCTCTGAACGCACTGTTCTAATTACAAAATAGATTCCTGCCAAGGTCATAATAGAGAAAAATGATACCAAGATTTCCCGTGAGCTTCTTCTGTGCCTTATTTGGCTAATGAGATTTAGTTAGCTCCCTACACTGCACATTAAGGGAGTAATCTTGTGCAGCTAACAATATAAAGTTCATGAGTTTGCACTGAAAGGGTGCAATTTATTCTATGGTAATCAGCACTGTGGTACTCTCAGGTGTGAATAGTCTGTTCCATGTGCTTTGTGCACACATGCCATATGGAACTACATTGGCTCTCTACCCACACTGTAACTACATGTTCACCTGCCTGTAAAGGCAGGGCGCTTTAATTGGTGCTCCTTGCATCAGGTCATAATCACAAAATAAATGGTCAACTTTCTTGAACATCCACACATGCCTTTTAAGTTACATCAAGCTCTAATGAAAAGGCAACTTGTCAGTTAAAAAGAATGGCCAGGGTAATGTAAACTTTGAAAAATCCAGACTGGTTTATTAATTTGTTTACTACAGTAGTCCCTATGAGCTTTTTTACTATGAAATGGAAATTTCCCCTCTCATCTTTGATTTTTATTTGGTTATTTGATATTCTTTTATTTATTTTTTCAAAGACCAGAACTTTTCATTCTACCTACTTTGTTTCTCTTAGGAAACTATTTTTACTGTTCTTCATTGTCATTACTTTTCATTGTCCTATCTCACTTGCCTAGAACCATTGGAAATGGACTATGTTCCTTTTTTTTTACCCCTTTGCTCAAAAAAAGAAATTGACTGAGGATGATAATTGGGCAATTGCAACAGCACAGCCAACATTAATGCATTTGTAAGTGTAAGGATCTAGTGTAGGATGTAGGACCTAACGCAATAAAAAAGGGAAATTTTCTGCATAGACCCAGGTTATATTGAATGATGTACTGCTTTGTGCTTGTAATGATTTGTATCACACAACAAAATGCAGAATGAAAAGACTTGACCTTTGTGACATAAGTAGGAATATATGAGTTTGTGTTTCACATCAGAACTAGCAGGGTCTGAAGATATGCTACAAGAAAATGTGCTTTTCCACCATCTTACATGAATTATTTTTAAATTAAACATTACACTATTATACATGGTAAATTACTGTATCATGTTTAACATGTTTAACATATAGTGGTAGAATGTTAGAGATTATTTTAAACCCCTATTTCTATGAGCTATCATGAAAAGCCTACCATATTTTACCAGACGAATGGCACACTCAGATTTGCTTTTGATGGACAGGAGGACTGAAGAGAGGGAAAAGGAAGTGGAGTTAAACACAGTCTTTCCATAAATATATAGAATGCAATATTCTGGTATTCTGTAAATAGATATATCTTATCAACCTTTCATGTTTATGGCTATAAAGATATGTTTTTCATACAATAACATATTTTCTAATAATAACAATAATGAGATCCTCTGATCATTTTCCTCCCAATTATTGGATAGCAGTTCCAGCAACTGTGCAAACACATTTGACTACCCGGGGACCCTGGTGCCAAATTGTGGAGGATATTTTTGTTGCAGTGACAAATAGCTTGCTGGTGGGCTGTGCAAAGTGTTGTTCTGGCAGCAATGGAGTTGTCTGTGTGTCTGTCACTTGGTTAGGCTACAGAAAGTCTAGGTGATTTGAGTTCTTTTTTTTTTTTCCATCTTTGGAGAACTTTGTTTTAAACTTGCATTTTTTCCTGGTGAATTAGTTCATTTGAAAGCAAGGTTCTTAGCAGACCCCTCACAAGTGTTACATGTGAGTACCTATATGACGAAAGAGAGAAAAAAATCTTCACAGTGCCATACTTGTTTTCCATACAAACCTACATGCTGCCATTACAGACACCCACATATCGTTTGACAACTCACTTACGCATCAAGCATCTTAATGAATCAGTACTAAAAACCACAGTGTCCCTGTGTAAAGCCAGATATTTTAAATGTTATTCTGACTTTATGACTTTCTGGTGAAAAATTGGGGTAAACTGTGTGATTTGTAAACAAGAAATCAGGGACAGGTTCTATTTTATTGCTCATATTTCTCATAATGACAGCATCCTAAGTTATTGATTTAATTTTTAAAATACAATTTGTAAAGTCTGCTGATTACAAAAAAACCCTCACAACTCTTAGTAGATAAATCAGCTTGTAGACAGGTACAGGCAATCCCTACTGTGTCTTTTTTGCTACCTTAGGAAGTATATAATTTAAAGCTTCTAGATAATTTATGGGTAAAATACAAACTAGCTGACACTGCTGGCTAAAAAATAAATACTCCTCCTATTTTACTTCTGAGTTTATAATTAAGGGTAAATGTGAAATTTAAATAAAAATGCAAAATAACAAATATATGAGTTATTGTATTTAAAAACAAGAAACAAAGACTTCAATATTTGTAAAAAGATGCAGGAATAATTTAAAATTCTTTGTAATGATAATGGATCTACTATATAAAAGCTCTGCTGAATGATGTAAGTCTAGACTAAGTAAAAGGAAGTAAACTCTACTTTCATGAAAGTCAATATACAATGGCAGTGTTTTAAAAGGGTTTAACAGGCATTTAATCTTATAAAGGAAAAATGTTTATTTTTGTTCTTTCTGTATATATAGATGTATTTGCTGATTTGATTATCCATATTGGCAGATCAGGTTAAACGGACTTTGAAACAACCTTACATTCTTTGGCAGATTAAGTCACTCCACTGGTTTTACATTCACAAAAATGTTTCCTTTTTTTTTTTCTTTTTAAATTCCCAATATAAAAAAAAGAAAAAATCCTGCTGTGGGTAATTAGAAAAATAATCAAAGAGCTATAAGGACTTGGAAGAGATGTTGAAAGGTATTTTAGCATTGTAAATCAAGGGTACAGAGAGGAAATTTCAGCTGAAAGTGATGTTTGAGTCAGTTTGTTTTCATTGTGACGGGTGATGGTACTTAAGTTAGCCTTCTAGACTACATGGGTATTACTAAACTAAACTCATCAAATTTGCAACTATATCTTTGCCAGAAACATTTTTGAAAAGAGCCAACAGCAGAGTTTTTCTAGCTTTCATCACTTAGAAGCACAGAGTGAGTCTATTGATCCTAAAATTGCTGGGATCTTCGAAGGAGACTGCCTGTTTGTTCTGTGCTGTTGTCACTGAAGTGGTTAAAGCTTTGTTTGTTTGTTTTGGTTCTGAATGGCTCTTAACAGATTAAGCTTTCCAGCTTTCACCAAAGCTGAAACTGTTTATTAAAGTATCAAGATATAAACTAACCTCGGAGAATTGTAAAGAACTATATGAGGCCATGCAGTCCTAATGACTTATCCATATGGATCCTTTTGAAGGCTTTGGTGTGTTTGTTTTTGCAACCCATACCATACGGAATTATTTTAGTTGTTTTGCGGAAAACAAGTCTATCTGAAGCTAGACGTTATAATGAAATAAGGATTCTTTTCCCTCACGGATTTTATGTAGGTTCTTCAAAAGTTTCATCAAATCATCATTATCATGTGTATAAAATACAGCAATGAAATATTTGTAGTGTTTTATTTGCACTTAATGTTTTATTACTTATGATATTTACTACAAAAGTGACCAAAAGAAAACCTCAGTGGTAATTAACCCAATAGACAAGCCCTGCTCCAAAAAAACACCAATCTAAAAAGCCAGAGAGGACATGGATTGGGATACTCCAGAGCCTTCATGATTAACATCAAATGTACCTATAGAGTATGTTGTATTTGCCATTTCTACAATCAGATTTAACCAAGCTTTCAACAGAAAATTTTAAAAGCCTGTCTCAGAACAACACAATAACCTACTGGACATAGAGCTGATAGAGAATATAATTCACAAAATGATTGATTATGTGACACCAAGCAGAATCCTTTAATTTCAGATTTTAACAGGTCTACATTTTTATTGTGCTACCAAGGATTATTCTCATTTCTGTCAGGAACAGGTTACCTTGCTGTAGGACCAGCTGTTTATTCAAACAGTTAAAAACTCTTCCAGAACTCTTGAAGAAGGGCTTCAACTTCAAAGTTCTCAGTCAGAAAAATAAAAAAATATTAAAATCAAATTACTGGTTTGGTTTTCATTGGATTTTATTTGTTTGGGTTTTTTTTTTTTTGTTTGGCAGTTGGGTTTGGTTTTTTTTTTTTACATATGGAGATACCTACCCTCACAAGATATTAGAACACCTTCATTCTATTCAAAGAGGTTGTCATTAGACTTTTTCATTATAGTCTTTTGTACAGTATATGTTATGTGGAGTCTGAAAAGAGGAATAATAGGAAATCTGAATCTTTACACCTATTGTTATTTTAAAGATTTGCATTGCTATCTAGTGCCAGCTAGAGGTAGTCATCCAGATACACAGTATCTGTCTTAGAAAATTTCAGTATAAGGAGAAGTTAAAAAGACCATGCCAAGATAAGAAGACATACATATGCATGGGAAAACTTATTTGGTATCAGGTACTGAATGAGACTATAATTATTTTCAAAAAGTACTCCGTTTTTTCATCCTGGGCATGACGTGCTGTGGTATGGAATAACCTCTTTGGTCAGTTTGGGTCAGGTGTCCTGTCTCTGCTTCCTCCTGGCTTCAACCCCTCCCTGGCAGAGCATGAAACTCAGAAAGTCCTTGCCCACAGCAAAATATCACTAAGCAGTAACCGAAACACTGGTGTTATCAGCGCTGTTCCCAGGCCCAAAATCAAAAACACAGCGCTGCACCAGCTACCAAGAAGGAGAAAAATGACTGCTGCTGCTGAACCCATGACAACCCTGCTGGGCGTATAGAATTCTAATATCTTATGCCTTTTAATACCACCTATGTATATGCTTAGTGATGAACAAACAAATTCAACTCCTGTTTCTCCTTATTTGTCTAGTTCCTCAACAACTAGTGTTCTAAGCCAGAGCTCAATAGATAATGCCTACCAATATTTGGAGACTACATTTTTTTTATATGTACAGAAACTTTGGAATTCTGGAGAAACCCTCAAAAGTCCTTTTATTAACTAGTGTTAATTGAAATAAATGAGAAAATTATGGAAACCTGGTGTAAGCAAAACTGCTTTTGAATGAGATTATATTCGATGAGTCATTGATTTCAGTATAGGCTAATTTTGGCTTTATGGTGTCTCTTATATTTTAGATAAAATCTCACACGTTCATTGGAGAAATAGTTGCCACTAATATTTGAATTTCCAATATTAAGAGAAGTTATTTGATTAAGTGCAATACATTAATGTTGCACATTTTTTTATTTTTTTTGTATGTGTAAAAGTGCAAGAAGAAAAATTCATTACTCCTCAACATTATAAAAGCTTCCAGAGGAAAAGCGTGAAATTGATGTAAGATTTACGATCTAGTTTATGGAAAATACATACATTGAAACCTCCATAAATATTTGCAAGAGTCATGCAACTAGACCAGTAAAAACAGACTCAGAAGCTGAAGACTCTAAACAAACAATTTTCTATATGAACCATCATACATGGATGTATTCAACATTGAATAGCCCCACATCCACAAATGGTCCAAGGAATTGAAGGAAAGTGTTTAGAAACAAAATTTCTGTAAACATTATTACCAAAACAAACAAACCCACTCCAGTGAGACAAAATACAAGTACACTTAAAGGACTAGCCCCTGGGATGTTACATTATCAGAAAAATATATTTCAATCACTTCATTTTTTTCCTATGATAGAAAGTTATTCTGTTTTTAAGACCCTTTTTTGTAATTTTACTAAGACAAAAAGTGCAACTGCATTCTAAATGGTGGTCATATAACTTATTTTCCTTCATATAATTCTAACTTATTTTCTGAGACTATATAAGTTGTTTTGTTAATTTTATTTCATTAATCCACAGAAAAGGATGGAAACACTAGTGTTAACGCTATCAGTGACACTGAGAATGTTTTAAGCACCTATGTATATTTCAATACCTTTCTCTGTTTTGTCACAATTAGGAGGCAAATTTGCCGCAATTTTATCTCACTTAAAGTACTTTGAGAGAAATGTTTATCAGAGAGTAATCATAATCTAGGCAAGGGAGTAGAATGAAGGAGTGAAGAAAGACGTAGAGGTATGACCTATAGTTCAGATAAAATGTTATGAGCGTTCATTTTTCTTTCTCGTTCCACAGAATCACAGAATGATGTAGGTTGGAAGGGACCCCTGTAGGTCATCTTGTCCAACCCCCATGCAGAAACAGGGTCATCTAGACCTGGTTGCTCAGGCATATGATGGCTTTTGAATATCTCCAAGGATAGAAACTCTACAGCCTCTCTAGGTAACCTTCATATGAACATTTTAAATTAAAAAAGTACATTTAATATATTAAGATAGCCCTTCATATTAATTTTCTAGAGGATTTCCTAGCAAATTATGCAATGTTGGAGTTTGTTACCAGTCAATCAGCCCTCAAACTCTATCAGCCTTTTATTTGAGGTACGACTCCATTGTAGATGGATAACATCTTTATTGGGATAGAGTTCAGTAAGAAGCTTCCAAAGAACTTGGTTCAGATATGTAGTATGTGCAGTTTGACTACTTCTAGAATGTGTATTGATACTTCTAGAATCATAGAATCAACCAGATTGGAAAAGACCTTTAAGATCTTCAAGTCCAACCATTACCCTAGGATTGCTAAGACCACCAATGACCATATCACTGAGGGCCCAATCTACATGGTTTTTGAACACCTCCAGGGACGGTGATTCCACCACTTCCCTGGGCAACCTGTTCTAATACCTGATTACCCTCTCTGTGAAGAAATTTTTCCTAATATCCAATCTAATCCTCCCCTGGCACAGCTTGAGGCCGTTACCTCTTGCCATACCACTTGTTACTTGAGAGAAGAGACTGACACCTACCGCACTACAACCTCCTTTCGGGTAGTTGCAGAGCGCAATGAGGTCACCCCTGAGCCTTTTCTTCTCCAGACTAAACAACTCCAGTTCCCTCAGCCACTCCTCATAAGACTTTTGCCCCAGACCCTCCAACAGCTTTGTTGCTCTTTTCTGGACCTGCTCCAGCACCTCAATGTCTTTCTTGTAGTGAGGGACCCAGAACTGAGCACAGTATTTGAGGTGTGGCCTCCCCAGTGCCAAGTACAGGGAGACGATCGGTGCCCTGCCCTGCTGGTTGAGCTATTGCTGATACCACCAACCTCCTTGGCTGCCTGGGCACAAGCTGACTCGTGTTCAGCAGCTGTCAATCAGCAGCCCCAGATGCTTTTCCACTTAGCAGCTTTCCAGCCACTCTTCCCACCCAATCCCGTTGTGGCCCAAATGCAGGATCCAGCACTTTGCCTTGTTGAACCTATTGGCCACTGCCCATCAATTCAGCTTGTCCAGATCTCTCTGCAGAGCCTTCCTACCCTCCTGCAGATCAACACTCCCAGCCAATCTGGTATCATCTGCAAGTTTACTGAGGGTGCACTCAATCACCTCATCTGGATCATCAATGAAGGTATTAAACAACACTGGCCCTAACACCATGCCCTGAGGGACACCACTAGTGACTGGTTGCCAACTAGATGTCATGCCATTTACTTCAACCTTTTCATCCCAGAACACTTTTTCACAATCAGCTGAGAAAAGAAACTACTTACCCCCACATTTAATACCAAGTATGTGTCTGCTCATGGTAGATCGAAGCTTATAAACAGTTGGATGTTCTTACAAATGTCACCGAGTGTCAGCTGATATATTGCTTAAAGACCACAGGTAGAAGAAATCTGGATGCAACTAAAGTAAAGTTGCATTTACCTTTTAAGCTACACTTATAGCTGAAGTAAAAATTTAAAAGTGAAGAGCATTTTGATGTTACCTAAAATTTTATTGATCATAGTAGCTCAAATTTACAGCTTTCCTGAATGTAAGGTACCTGTTTCTATTTGTACCAATCTGAAGCAGTGTATTTATATGATAGAAAATTGTCCAGGATATAGGAATATATTCAATGTTTAAATTTTGCTGTAGTAGCTCTAACCACTGCCCTTTTTCCAGTACATGGCAGATGTATCACAGGGTGAGGAATATATAAGTGATGTGTAAGTGTTATTCCTTATGTATGACTCAGTCAATCTCTTTACTTATGAGCCTGTATAAGATTAATTATGCCTGTTTGCCTGTGTACTGGCATGTTATGCACAAAATTATGGAAGAAGAAAAATAATTAAATTCTTCTCTGCCTTTATTGCTGCGTAGAAAGATTCTTAATTTCTGGTAAAGAACTGAATTGGGAGTTCAGAATCCTGACATGTGCAAGCTTAATTGTCTTTTGAACTTTTCCACTGTATTAGTGCAAGTGACAGTGAAAGCAAATCTGTATCAGTTCTTCATCCCTATAGCTCACAACTCAAAGTATCATATTAAACCAGTCTTGATCCTGTGTTTTTGTGGTCTACATTAGACATTGATCTGCAACTCCCTGGCATTAGTATCCAACATGATCTACCTCTGTTTGTAATTTTCACTGCAAAGCCACTTTTACTTCATGGAAATCCTATATATAGAGTGTTTTGGATGAAGTTAAAATTAGCACTTGCAATAAATTCAAGTTATGTAGAAATTCAGATAATACGAACTCTAACCATATTATACAAAAAACTTTATCTGGAATATTGATGTCAAAACTGAAAAGTCTTGGTATTCAGTATTTATATAAACTTGGAAGGTGAAAGTCTCTGGTTCCTGAAAAACACAGAAAGAACTTGATGGCTGAGGTGAGGAGGGTGTTGGCTTTATTGTGCATACTCATGGTTTTTTCTTCAGTATTCAAATTGGAAGACATTCCAGTCTCAGGTGGTATATCAAGAGCTAAATTCTTTTTCCTTATTTGTGAAATCTAACAACACAGTCATATTTGGGGGGGAGGGGGGAGGGGTTGGGAGGAGAAGAGAGGTAGGGGGGGATAAAAAAAAAAAAAAAAAGAAAAAGACAGGAATAGTTCTGTCTTGAAACAGACTTCCCAGAGCTGTGCGTGTCATAAAGTGAGTTGGATTTCAATTTGGTAATTAAGCAACAAGTCTTTTCTTCAAGACTGTGCAATGCATTAATGATATACAGACAGATATTTGATTGAGTTGTTTCCCCTCTCAGGGAGCTGTCAGGGCTCATGTTAGCTATATTCATGCTGCCCATTACAACATCTGTCTTGCTCACCGAAAAAAATCCCTTTATACACTGCTAGGCTTCTTTGTTTTGTTTAATTTTCCTACCTAACCTATTGCAATCAATCAGGTAGTTGTTTCCTAGCTTATGAGTCTAAAAGTAGTCACAAGTTCTACTTCATTTACTGTCCTTGCTTAGCGTATACAAAGATAGGAATATTACTCTGGCAAATAAGATGCATAACAATCTTGATTTTCTGAGATAAATTTTCTGTGTTTCTTATTAGGGACACCACAAATTCTTAAGCTAGTTCCTTAGACAATAGAACTTCTGTTTTATTTTGCTGACAGTATGTGCTTCCTGTACTCATGGGACTTGGCTGGGACACATGGGAAAGAGAAAAAGAGAGAAACAATAAAAGTGATCTACCACGATTTCATCATCACAAAGGAAAGAAGCCAGTTAATACTGCTTTCCAGATCACCAATTTTGTCAAAACCCGTAAGTCCTCATAAGCAGAAATCAGTGCTGGAGATGGAGAAGCATCAATTTGATAGATGGACCACTCGGTGGATAAAGAACTGGCTGGATGGCCGCATTCAAAGAGTCGTGCTCAATGGCTCAATGTCCAGCTGGAGACCAGTAATGAGTGGTGTCCCTCAGGGATCGCTGTTGGGATCAGTCTTGTTCAACATCTTTGTCAGTGACCTGGACAGTGGGGTGCACCCTCAGTAAGCTTGATGATGACACCAAGCTGTGTGGTTCAGTTGATACATTGGAGGGAAGGAATGCCATCCAGAGGGACCTTGACACGCTTGTGAGGTGGGCTGATGCCAACCTGATGAAGTTTAAGCATGCCAAGTGCAAGGTCCTACACCTGGGTCCAAGCAATCCCTGGCACAGCTACAGATTGGGAAGAGAAGAGATTCAGAGCAGCCCTGTGGAGAAGGACTCAGGGGTGTTGGTCAATGAGAAAATGAACATGAGCTGGCTTCAGTGTGTGCTCACAGGTCAGAAAGCCAATCGCATCCTGGGCTGCATCAAAAGGAGCGTGACAAGCAGGTCGAAGGAGGTGATCCTGCCCCTCTACTCTGCTCTCGTGAGACCTCACTTGGAGTGCTGTGTGCAGTTCTGGTGTCCTCAACATCAAAAGGACATGGAAATGTTGGAACAATTCCAAAGGAGGGCCATGAGGATGATCAGGGGACTGGAGCACCTCCCGTATGAAGATCGTCTGAGAAAGTTGGGGCTGTTCAGCCTGGAGAAGGCTGTGTGGAGACCTCATAGCAGCCTTCCAGCATCTGAAGGGGGTCTATAGGGATGCTGAGGTGGGACTCTTCATTAGGGACTGTAGTGAGAGGACAAGGGGTAACGGGTTCAAACTTAAAGAGGGGAAGTTTAGACTGGGTATAAGGAGGAAGTTCTCAGTGAGGCTGGTGATTCACTGGAATGAGCTGCCCAGGGAAGTTATGAATGCTCCATCGCTGGCGGTGTTCAAGGCCAGGTTGGACAGACCCTTGGGTGGCATGGTTTAGCGTGAGGTGTCCCTGCCCCTGGCAGCGGGGCTGGGACTAGATGATCTTAAGGTGCTTTCCAACCCCAACTGTTCTATGATTCTATGATTCTAGTCTACAGTTCATGATTGTGTCTTAAAGAACAATTAGACACATTTTTGTTTATAAAGTCAACTAGTATGACTCTCCACATAAGGGAAGATATTAATTAAATTACAAAGCAGAGGAAACACCATGAGAAGGTTTTACCTTAGAGTAAAAGACTGAAAATCAGTGGAGACATACCAGTATCTGTACTTCATGTTGAGACAGTTTTGTCATGTCAAGGACAAGCATAATCTGTAAATTTTAAGGGTTTCAGTTTATGAGTTCAGGTCTCCAGTGGAGTAAGGGCAGAAATGCATGTGAATGTTTTGTTTGTAGTGTTATCTGACCATGGCAGCAGTTCATGTCTATGCATATATACTTGTTTATTTCTTTGTCAGTTTTCTGAAGAAACTAATAAAAATTAAACTATCAAAAGTATGTTTTTATGAACATTACATAACTAGTGCAATGTAGGTTTAAAAAAGTATCTCTGGGACTCATTATAATTTTTTTAACATACAATCCCCAACAGATCAAGCATAACTCTAATTGTATCACTGTGTTAACATAACTTTAACTATATGACTCTATTTCAGTACATGTATTTAATCCTTTCAAATGATTATTCCTCTGTGACATTGACTATTGCTGGCACTGGTCTGAGGTTAAAGAGTACATGTAAGCTCATAGCTGTCTTTTAATTTTGTGGCCTTGAGTCTTTGACCCAGTGTGGTGCTTGATGTTCAATAGGTTGGGATTAAATGGGCTAAGCACTTGTACATAACACGCAGTCCTGACCTTAAATATGTAAAATGAATTGCCTACTGTCTGTCATATTGTTATGAGCAGACAGTATCTCCTGAGTAGAATGAGCAGCAAAAAAAAGTAAATCACATTTTATAAACACTCATGTGTGTCTAACAGTTTCATTTTCTGTTGAACGGTTTCCCTTTGTACTTTTAAAATTATTATCTTTATTCAAACACATTATTTCTCTGACTTTCAATAATTGCAATAAAATTTGATTGCATACTTTGGCTCTCAGAAAACAATTACAGGTCACTGTAGGCACCTCATGTCATTCGTTCTTCATCGTGGAAAAGGATAGCTTAAGGACTTGTTTCTGCCAAGTTCTTTTTCATCAATCTCTCTCCATCACCCTCTCCCCCTCCCCCCCCTTTTTCACCTTCCCCAAGTATTTTCACAGCAAAGTAAAAACACCGGGTTATAATATAAAATAAAATTAGAAGTGATATAAGGGTTGCATTTTATAGCTGTATTTGAGTACATTTCAAATGAATGTTTGTTAAACAGGGGGAAAAATCAGACTAGCATTGTCATGATTCTAAGAGAATTAGGTGATGAAGGAACAGGAAGAATCTGAGTAGCTTGCATTTAATTAGCACTTACTGGTACAAAATAAATTAGACAGATTTGTCTTGTTTTATGAGCAAGATCCTGTTTTTCTATTTCGTTTTCTTTGTGCTTTTGGTAAGAACAGATCTGGCTCTTTGGATACTAAATAGGCAACTAATTCAATTGGTGCTTTCTCCTAGGGTCTGCTTGCAAACCAGTGCCAGGCTCACAGGCTCTTTGTGTACTGCCCTCCCTGCATGTGACTGTGCTCTCCTGGCTAGTCAGTTTTTTTGTCTCTGATGGTTAATAAGCTTTGAGCCTAGTAGTCAAATGTGGTGGGAACGGGGACAAGACGAGGGTCCTTAGTGAAGGTGTTTGTTGTTAAATAGAACAATTCAGCTGTCTCTTTAGAAAACTTGACAAAAGGAAATGCTCCCTGCTGAAAATTTTCTTAGCCTGTTGCACAAAAGATGAAGTTTGTTTAAGAAATTGCTGCTAAAGAAAGCGTCAACCCATTAAGGTAATTATATGGAACCTGTGCCGTATAACAGCTTAATTGATGTTAATGTTTGTCTAATTGGTGATTGGGAGAGTGCAAAGGACTAAAGGTCTTCATAGCACTTTCAGTCATGGCTCTGAAAAGGGTTCTTCTGGTTTTCACAGTTATAACAATGCCTGCGCGTCTTTCTCAGATTACGCCTTGTTTTCAGCCCCTTACAGCATTCTGCTCCACTACTTAAAGCGTAAAATAAGGGTGAAGAGCCATTGTCTAATGCAGCCTTTTTCAAAGAGTGTTTCTGACAGGGATTGTTCTAGGAATCAGGCAGGAGAGAAGGGAGTGCGAGAGGTGAAAGCCACTATCACCCACTTGTGTCACATCCCCAATGAGCGGCAAGAGCCGCCTAATTGCTGCATGTTGGGGTTTTTTGGTGTTTTTTTTTTTCTTTCTTTTTTTTTTTTTTTTTACCTCCAAAAGCCCATTCTCTTAAACAAAATCCCTGCACCAGTGCCACATGTTCCTGTGGAATCTATCAAACAAAACAAAACAAAAAAGCCACCCCAACCTTGCTGACAACTTAAAAAATTGACATAAAAAGAACTGTTACGGAAACATATATAATCAACTGAAAACCAAAAAAAGAAACCAAACCAAAACCACCTCCCCCCAAAAAAACCCAAACAAGCCCAACCAACCAAAAAACAAACAAACAAACAAAAACCCCACCAAAAAAAAGAAAACAAAGAAAAAAACAAACCCAAAACCCAGGCACTCTAATCCAGAGTATGTGTGTTTCAGATTGCATACGTCAGTACGCACACAATTCTCATATGACACAAATAGAAGACTATTAAGCAGAGAAACAGTAGGTGTAAACTGCCTATTAAAAGAGAAGTCTCTTGTAACCTGCGTCTCTACCTCGTTCCTCCAGGCAAAATGTCATGTTAACAAGCCAGTGGCAGTCCTTATTGTGGAGCTCAAAGGCTGTCTATATTTTGCTTATGCAGATAAAATGAGAAAGTGAAGCACCCAGTAAAGTCCTTTCCCTTTGCTTTTTTTGTGCTTGCATATGCACAGACACACACACAATAATTTCCTCTCTTCCTACCCCAGAGTTTTATTCCAGGTGTCTCTGTTTTAATCTTTTACTTTCCTGCATTTTTAAGAGAGCACTATTTTTACATTTGTTCATTTCTTTTCTAAACACTAGCACTCAGAGTATATTCATCCACTGTCCTAATGAGGAAATGACAACTTTTATCAACCTTATTAAACATACACCCAGAAGATATCCATTTTAATAAGAGGCCAATTACTAAGTGTGTCTTCAGTTAGAAGGAACGTAGCTTTTACCTTGTTCTTTGGCTCTCCATGTCTCTAATTAATTGAATCTTGAAATCGTTGGACTTTCAGCTTAAGAGAAGACTGAAGAAGGGAACTTAACAACACTGCCTATTCCTTTATGTCTAGAAAGGGCTATAAAAAAAAAAAAAAGGCAAAAAAAAAAAAAAAAACCCAACCAACACCTGTAATGCTAAAAGACTCAGGCTTTTGTCTGTTTCTAATATTACTTTTCTGCCTAATTGCCATCACTGCCACGTACATTAGGCCCTTTTTCAGCAGGGTTAAAACAGGGCCAGTGATGAATGGAAAACTGATTGTACTGCTGTCAAACTTGAATGTGAGGCTTATTCTGGAGATAGAAGTATGAGGAAAAGGACAGAGAATTGCACTTCATTAAAGCTCTACCAAGCTGATTGGAGTGGAGGAGGTAATTGAGATTTAAAGTGGCATTCCCATCACACTGTCCCTTTTTCAACTTAACAACTGTCATTCAAGCCACATAGGGCAACAATTGGCCAGATTTCCCAGCTCTTCTGAGTAATAAAACAGACACTCACCTTCTGGCTATTCGTTTTACTTACTTTGTTCTAATTTCCAATTCATGTGTCATTAGTGAACCAAGATTGACAAGAAATAGCTTTGACCTCACAGATTTGACCTTCAACCTCAGAGACCCAACTCTAGACTGAACATAGGTTGGAATATGCTAAGAAACACCTTTCCTTTGCACAAGAATGAATGGCAGTTTTTTTCATCATTGTACCACCCCCTGCTTGCCACTACATTTAGACTATGAGACATGTCAACTGCCTGTCACAATTACAATAGACACAGCAAACCAGAATTTTACCCAAATCCAAGGGGAACTTCCTGAACAAAGAGTAAATTTTACTGCACAGATTTTGGAGACCTCCAATTTGTGCAGGCATAATGAATGCAGCCTACAGACAAATAGGTAGTTGTTAATTATCCCAGCAATTTCTTTTTTTAATGTGCTAACAACACAGCATGCTAAGCCTTCATATCTTGCACTGTTACCTGATGATCTCATCACATTTGAAAAGATGGTAATCTGAAGGAAGGCATTATTACTGCAAGTGTTCATGACAATAAGTTACATCGGAATAGTCCTCATATTTTTTCTCATTTAATAACATGTGACAGAATAAAAGACAGATTCTGCATCTTTCACAGTGAACTGAAGTTGCCTACCTCTATAGTACACCTTTTGGAGTAACTTAATCTTTTTATTGTCTTTACACAATTATCCCAAGGCTTGTGTATACTAATTTAGTGTCATATTACTTATCAGAACATTTTGTGGACGAATAATAACCACAGGGCAAGACCTATGACCTTAATAAGAACCTTCAATGAATTTTAGAGTAATTTGTGTCTTTTACATAGGAGTCTTTCAGAGCTCTACTGCTCTGAACACAAACTTGATCCCAGTAAGTCTATTGTATTTAAAACATTGTTTTTCTTCCTCCATATTTAGTGAATAAATATTTGGATGGTCCTGGTATTAAGCACCAATAAACACAACAATTGAATACACCAATTTATTATTGCTAATGTTTATGAAGTTGATTATGGTTTTTGGGGTTTGTTTTGTTTTGTTTCATTTTCTAAGATGAAACGTTTTGAAAACACAGGCAGGCTTCCTTACTGCATTGACTTCACTTTAATGAGATGTACAGTCATTTGTCTTTTTCTTTTTCTCCTATGTAATATTCATTCTTCTATGAATAAAGAAAACAACATGGGAAGGTTACTTCATTGACTTCACTCTAATGGGAGACACAGACATTTTGTTTTCTTCTATAATATTCTTTCTTCTATTATAAAATGTATTTGCATAGCTCATTGTGTTGCTCTGTGTTTTCTGAATTCCCCATTCATGCTGCTGAAGAAAAAAAGACTAAAGTGTACTATATATTCTAACAGAAGGAGGTATAAACTTTTGTGAAGTTTCACAGTTGTCACCACGTCATTTATAAATACTGTTACAATCCTCTACCTTCCTAAAATTTAAATACAATTCAAAGAACTGGCTTCAGTTGAAAGGATACTATTAGCATATAAATACAACAGAATCAGTTTGGAATAGTACACATATCCAGAGTATGACATGGTAAAGAATTTACTCATAATTATAAAACCCATGAACTCTATTGAGTGTAGAGTACTGGTCTTTGTTAAAACCATGTTACAATTGCGTGAGAAACACGCTTTTGTGTTGATGAAAATAAATTACTTTGCCATCACTCTGCTTTGTTTGTCAACTTAATTATTACACAGTTAAAATATTGCTTTGCATTAGTCAGAACAGACTATTTTCCTTTTTTATAGCTTCCTTTTCCCAGGGGTAAATTTTAATGCCCTGAAAGGTCAACAGAGGTCAGGACTTCTTGACTATATCACAACAGCACATTTCTGACCATCAAAAGAAATAAGTCTCTGACCAGTAGTAGCTGCTGTAGGGGTTTCTTTTATCCTGCACCTGTGACAATTACCCTGTGTTAGTGAAGCTAACAGGAGTCAGGTTGTAGGTTAAGGGTCAGGGCACTGTCAAGAGGAAGTTATTCTTCAGTCCACTAAATCTGTTATCATTTTCATCTAATGTGACATCCATCTGTCAATCAGAGAATTTAGGCAATTGTCTTATTCTAAGTGCTGCACTTTATGCCTCAACTGGCTCACATTTTACGGCTTTTCCTATAATTACATTTTTCTACCTCTGAAAACCTATCTGCAAAATAAACAGGGAAAATTTTACTCAGTCATTTTGAAGATCCAGGCTTTTTATGCTAAAAGCTGTTTCACTTACAAAATTGAGTGATTTCTCTGCAAAGTTTTATATTCATTTAATTTTCATTGTCATGGGTTTTTAACACACAGAAGAAGTATAAAGCTCCTGTAACTACATGGATATCAAAATAAGTTTTCATATAAAGCTCCGAAATGATACCAGTCAAGAGGGTATGCCTCATGCCATTTAGATGCTGTACTTCTCCAAGACCATGAAAATGGCATGCTATGGTTATGAATAAAAAAGGTAAGCTTTTACAATGGATTTTTAAGAATTAGAAGCTAGTGTATAGTTGAATTGACTACAAATGAGCAAAGACTCTGACTAACTCCATGTATAGCACCACAGAATGAAGTTCCAAACTTTGTTAACTCTAATTCAGCACTGCTCTTAAAGATGTGCTTAATTTCAAGAAGACGAACAATGCCAGCCAGTTACCAAAGCACTTATATAAATGGAAAAGCATATAAAACCTAAGTGTAAAGGTAAATATTCTACAGAATATGCGTGAGATTACTCATATGCTTCATTTATAAACACTTTTAATTGCTTTGATGAACAAATCTAAATACTTTGCCAAGCATAAAAATCGTGGTGTGGTTATATGATACAGTTGAGCCAATCTAACAGCTTGTTACCACTGAAAAGGATGGTCCTGTTCCCCCTTTTTCCTCCCCCTGCCTTCCCACCCCAGATTAGTTTTCTGCTGGGTTAGCAAATTTAATTGCCTCACCAAGTGGCTAGACAAGCATGAAAGCCAGTGTATGGACAGTGACAAGAGTATGCGGCTGGAGAGAATGTTATTGGCAAGCCATTACATATATATATACAGTCATATAATTAAACTCTAGTTTCTCCATTTAATTTTGCCAAAATTTGCCACTTTAAAAATTAAAGTTAACTGATTTTTAGTTATTAGCAACAATTTTTCCAGGACCTATGCTGTTACAATTTCACTGATAGCAAAGGTGGTAGGTATGAGATGCTCTTACAAATTCTAGAGAAGAACTTACCTCAGTACAGCAGCAATAATATTAACAGTAACTGGCTTTCAGTATATTTTATTAGGAGTGTTTGAAAGAAGGCTAGGATCTTTATTTCTGTTTTACAAATGGGGAAACTGAGGTGCCATGCATAGTCATTAGCAGAAATAGAAAAGGACTGCAGTACCCTTAAATCCATTCCAAGATTCTGTGCTCTAGGCCATAGTATTCTTCCTACCAACTTTGTGGGTTTGTCTATATATTATTAGTATCAGATGTTTAACTGCTCCAGAGCAAACTGGGTTCCTTGAAGCACTCAGGAGTTCTTGCACTTTTCTACCCTTACCAGCATGTTTTCTTGCAGTCCATAGTCAGTAAACTTTCTGTTTAAGAGTTTCTTTCCAATTATTCATGTTCTTCCTTTTTGTAGGATTTACTGCACTTGTTTCCACTTAATTTCTGCTGGCATGACTTAGATACGCTTCCCTTCCTGTCACACTCCATCTTTAACTCTTCCTAATTTCCGGTTTTCATCAAAAACATCACAGGGTTTTATTAATTCTATAAGTGCTTTTTTTTTTTTCTTGCCTGTTGCGATACATGAAAGTCTTCACATACATTAAATTTCATAGCACTTGTTTTTATAAAACCTTGCTCCGCCCAGCCATCTAATTGTCTTTCTTGAAGAAGACAGTGACTGCAGGTTCCATTGCAGTCCCAGAGTGGGGACACAAAAAAAAAATTCCTGAAATAAAGAAGTTGTGCAAAGCTGGGTGCAGAGAGGTATTATTAATTTCAATACCTTGTCCTGGCATGGTGATCAGGCTTTGCTGAGTCATATTCCTAGATGTGGAAGTAGAGACACACTTCCCATTTTCTCGGTATAGATATGACTGTCTAAAAATTTCAAGATAAATAGTAGTTGTCAAATTATTTATCTACATGCATTTATATTGGCAGAAAGCTTCCTATGCTTCACCCTCCCAAGATACAAGTCATCTGCGATCCAAAAGTGTGTAATCCTGTCTAGTATGGCCCTCTGCTCAAGACACTAAGGTCTCAGTAGCTAACTGTGGCTGTACAGCCCGCTTGAGCCTGCTCCACTAGAGCCCGGTCACCTTCTCACTTCAGAACATTACACATACTCATAATTACTTTCTAGACTGAGTTAACTACTATAAATATAAATTGCCCCTGGTATTTGACATGCTGACATAGAATTTATGGATGAATAATAGGGGATTTTTAGGTACCATTTACAGCATGAAAATATACGTTATAAAATTGTAGTAAATTTTTTTTTTTTTAAATAATTACAAGCTTTAGTTTCTGTATTCAAGGCCACAGGAACAACTATCCAAGAAACGTCTTGTTTCATGCTTTGTTAACAGCTAGTCATATTCAGTGGAACGTTTCAGAAGAAATAAGTCTAATTTTGCATAAGGGGATTCTGGTAATAATAAGACCAATCCTTATTAACACTGTGTTCTGTTTACAGAAAAATGTTTACAGAAAAATATTTTGGTACCCAGTCTTCTACCTCTTAAATGCTACATGTACTACTGAAGTGCAAATAAAGTTATAGTTTCTTTGTATGTTTGGATGGTAATAGTTTTCCATTAAATTTCCATGAAACCTTAGTATTTCATATCCCTGAAATACCATTCTGACATCTTCTTGTTCCATTTCTCTTTAGTATTTATGAATAAATTAAAACCACGCCCATTTATGTCTCTTGCTGTAACTCCTTTGGAAATGCATAAATGCCATAGAGATACCATTAAGGCAGAGCATTGCTGAGCAAACCCAATTAGGCAAATATAATAGTTTCCTGTGCTGAGGAAGTAAGAGTGTTTATTAAAGAAGGAAGCATATGAATGATTCTGGTTTTGTTGGTTTTGATTACCTGTAATTTAAGTTTAGTTCAAGTATGTTGACCTTTCAAATATCAAAGAGAAAGGCCAACAATTAGAAAGGGAGCTGCATTGGTTTCAGTGCCCAAGTTCTGCATATTCACAGAGAAAAATATGGAATATTTTCAAAATTTAAATAGGGAAATAATTCCTGTAAAAGGAAAGTACGTAATTCACAGTGATCTAGAGACAGTGCATTCTCCTAAGTTTTCAACATAGAAACTTTCTTATTTGAGTCAACCACTGGAGCAAGACATACTAAAAGCTAGTTTTCAGAAGTCAGTTATTGACAGCTGTAAAATCAAGCTGTCAGTAATCTCTCTGCTGTTACATTATAAAGAAAGGCAGAGGAAAATAAAGATTTGCTTTGAAAATATGCAAAAACATGATGATATTTTCTGTTACTTATTTAATCAACCCATGGAGGCTGCTATTGTAAAATCTTCGTTTAGTCTTAGGAATATAACAGAATGGAGTATTTCAGTTAAAAGGGACCTACAGCAATCATTTGCTCCAGCTGCCTGACCACTTCAAAGCTGACCAAAAGTTAAAGAATTTATTAAGGGCATTTTACAAATAACTTTTAAACACTGACAGGCTTGGGGCATAAACCAACTCTCTAGGAAGCCTGCTCTAGTATTTGACCACCCTCTCAGTAAAGAAATACTTCCTAATGCCTGATCTAAAGCTCCCCTTGAGAAGCTTTGAACCATTCCCACACCCTGTCAATGGATCGAAGGGAGAAGAGATCAGCACCTCCCTTTCCACCTCTCCCTTTCAGGAAGCTGTCGAGAGCAAGGAGGTTACCCTCAGCCTGCTTGTATCAAAACTAGACAAACCCAGAGCCCTCAGCTGCTCCTGGTATGACATACCTTCCAGTGCTTTCACCAGCTTTATGTTTTTTCTCTTCATTCATTCTTTTTTTTTTTTTTTTTTTTTCTCTTCTGTTTTAAGACATGAGAAATTAGGTAAGACAAAATAACCACAACAACTTCACTAATAACAAAGAAAAAAAAAACTAATCCAGAAACACAGGTATTGTTTCTGTTTGTAATCTCAAAATTATCACATATCTTCTATGCATTTTTTGATCATATTTTAATGGATCTAACTTTAATAAAAGACTGATATTTTGTAGACTAGTACAATTGTGTGACTAATTCTGTAAGAAAAATTTGCAAGAGATCATTCAAACTATCTTAACTTTCAGAATCTGGTAGCTGACTGCTGAAGCATAATAGCTCATAGACATACTCTATTATATGTGTCTTTATATAAAAGTATAATTGAAAAGAAGATCTATGCTAGATCTTAGCGACTATGAAGTTATAAAAATAACTTTGCCAGTGGTATGTTAAACTGATAAAGCGGAAAAGCACACAAATAATATGAGACCAGTTCAGGAAGATAATCATATGCTTAGATTTGGCATTTTGAGACTGTGTATAGGTCTAGTAATTTCTATGGCTTGATGGAAAATTTTCCTGCCTGTTTTCAGGGCCTGAATTAAAAAAAAAATTAAAAAAAATCTATAAATATTTATGCATTATATTTCAGGACCATATTTTAGTTGTCAGAGCAGGAATATTTAAAATAGCATTGATTTGGCTTTGTTGTTGCCACCTCACTGTCATCCGATAACAGCTATATGGGCAGCCATTTGTGTCTGCTTATATCTCTTGTATTTAGGAAACTAGGTGGGGAATACCTGGCTACGTTTAGCCATTAGAAAATCTGGGCACACTGCATTTCCAAGTAATTGTCAGTTTAACACATTGGCTTTTAAAACTGTGTTTATCATGGATTTACAGAACCTTGTTCCAGGTTCTGTACTAAAAATACGTTAAAAAAAGAAGTAAGATTTCAAGTGTGAATTCTTCATGGAAGTAGCCGGCAACAATCCTGTCATTGTGAACGATTGTCCTCACTTTTTTCAATTTTCTACCTTGAGCTGCTATTTGGAAGTCCTTTAAGGCAGAGGCTGTGTCTTTTTAGTTTACTGATAGTGCATTGCCTAGTCATTAGGTACCAATAACAAGAATTAAAAATTGTAATTATCTCTGGCATAAAGAGATAATATTTATTCTCATATGTTTGGCTGAAGTGAAATTTAAATAAGATAGGGTTAGTGTACGCTTTAATGATTATCTTCATTACAAATAGTAAGAGGTTGGATTTCTAAGAAGCAAGGCTAAATAGTCAGAAAACAGTAGAAATTGCACCCAGGCTTTGAAATAGCTGAATCTTCAATGTTTTGTGATTACAGGTTCCCATCAGCCCAGCAGAAAACCATCAAATTAGATGGAAATAGGATATGCTATCAGCTGCAAGTAGTCATCTTTTTATTAGCTCTGCAACAACCAATCAGTCACACCACAGTGTGCAACTGTAATGAAATATAGATCCTTACTTTTTTTTTGCTAGATGGAAAACCCTTCCATTTCATGAATCTACACAGCCTTTTGGTAAACAGTAGATGCTGCTGCCAACAGTATTCTGTTTATTATTTTTTCAAGTTTCTTTAGAGGACCAGAGTGTTAGGTATTCGAGGCCTGGAAATAAAGTCCTCTATTTATTCACATAATGGTTGCATTATGTGTCTGATTTTTCTTTCCTGTCATGATTGTGTGCTAGAGGCAAAATCTGGTAATGTAAGGGTAAGACATATTTTTCCCAGTAAAAGTCTCTGTTGCGACTACAAGCAATTACAACAGTCATTATCTATTGTAATGATATCTTTTTAATTTTGCAAACACCCAGCTATTAAAACAGGACTGAAACAAAAAGTACTCAGTTTACATATGTCTGCTAGTGATTGTCCAGAGATAAAAACCTTGAGGGAAAGGATTTTAAAAATGCATGAGAATTAACTTGCTTCAATGGCTTGAAATTTTTGTAACTAAGAAATTAACTCCCACTGCAAACAAGGGGGAATTTATGCTACTCCAACACAACTTGGGCAGCTTAATGTCAGGAGCTTCAAGTTGCAAGGTGGCTAGACACATGGGTTTCAGAAATCACAAGGGAAGATTTAGACAACCAGAAATCCTGTAAGTCCTCTGAGGCTTATTATGACAATTACTTCTTTTTGATTTCTGGTGGGACGGGACATACATCCCATTTCTGTAGCTCATTAGTATGACTTTTCAGTTTAGGTACGGTAGAAGCACATTGATGAGGCTGATGATCCCTCCTGTTAATTTGGAGTGGACATTAAAGTGGCCTAAAACTTCTCTGGAATCCAACAGGTAGGATTCATTTCATTTCCCTGCGACTATATTCAATGCGCAATTTACAAAAAACCATTTAGGCTCTTTCTGTCATCACTGGAGAATAAAATTATTTTAAAGAATAATTGATTCATCTGGCTTAGATCCTGCATGGGGAAAGACTGAATTGTTCTCTAGAGATTTGTGGCCCTGCATTTCTGTAGAGGGAGAGCTGACAAATTGCTTAGACAGTTTAAAGTAAAGCGAGATGAATCCTGCCTATCACTCCTGACACATACCCTCAAAAGATAAATTTCAACTCCTTGAATTCAGTAGGATTCAAGCATCTAAATAATTTTTAATTTTGCCATTCATCTTAAACTTTACTAACTCTTCATTTGTATGAAGAATTGCACTTTTTTGATCTTACAAAACCACTATGAATTTAAATGCAGTAAACACTGTGAAGAAGACAGTAATCATTGCAACTGAAGTAAGATACCTTGCATAAATTCTTAATCACTGGTATTTGGAAGCAATAAAAATAAAGTTATATCTTTTAGTGATTAGTAAATAACAGGAGTAAGTTACTTTTAGTTGGTGGCTTCATAAATCAAGCTTGTGTGCATTTAAAATATTTGATCATTTCAGGCCTGGGCAACAACAGTTTACGTGCTGTGATAAGGAGGCTGTATTAATACAGCCTTACTTGGAGACTTTTTGAGTATCTTCTAATGAGGACCTTACCTATGACTCATGACTGGAGGCTTTTCTGCACAGATAATAGATATATATTAAACATTTACTTCTAGACAGTGTGCTACTTCTCATTATTAAATCAATGCTCAAAAACTGACTTATGAATGCACCAGCAGAAATAATTTCCACCTTTACAAAGATGTCACTTCAGAGGAAAAGTTCCTATTAAGTCAAACTTTTCTCTGTTGTGCCAGTTATTTTTGCTGAAGAGTAAAATCCAGTGTCATCTTCATCCAACAAAAATGGAATTTGATTTTTAATACTGAAAAGAATACAGAAAACGTGTGGTAATCAGGAACTCTAGTTTCTCAGGAGTCCAGAGACACAAGGTCCAAGTTTGTTTGCAAAGTTTTAGAGTCCATTTTCTCCTTTCCCTGTCATTGTTTACTGCTCTATTACTTACCATTTTCAATGAAACCCTAGTCACCCATCTTCTTAAGAGACACTTAAAATTTATCTAGGCTGGCCAAGTACTGGAAGTCTGGTAGATAAGGAACCTGAACATGGGTCCTCTGTATAACAATTGGGTTGTCTGATGTGCATCTTACCACCTATTCTCTTCCTTAATTTCATACACACTTTGAAAAGATTCTAATTTGTTCCTAAGGCACAATAAGGAAAATAATTGAAATCTTGTAAAATTTCAGGGGACAGAAAACTCCAATTATGACCAGCTTCAACACCGATTAATTCAAATCATTAAATCTGAAGGGGTTATTTTTTTTTATTCAGTAACCTTCACATAACTGTCCTGTTATCCTCACATCATTCTTGAAAACAAACAGTATTTTCTGTAACCAGTAATATGTTATTTTCATGTGTTGAATCAAGATTATTGTTCATTAGGGAAGAGAAATGCTAATTTGAAATCTGCTCTGAGCAACATTGTCTCTAGGAGACACCTGCAGAGCACTTCAAACATTACTCCATAACATGTGCAAGTTTTGTTCTGAATTTAGGCATGCATATACCTTGGTTATTATTTGCTGAATGAAGCTCTACACTCATTACATCTAATTTGAACTCACATTGATTTAAAAGGGAACAAGTAAATTTTCTACACAAAAAGGATACACTTCCATATTTCAACCTTTTATAAACTTAACTTTACTTACAAAGTAGAAAACATAGTTCCAATTTTAAATAAATGGACTTGTTTGTTAGTTAAAAAAAGAATTCCATTTATCCTTTCACTTTGTTCCTCTCTATCTTGGCTGAATCCTTTTTTCAAGTTCAGTACGTACTCTTCATAATCCTACTGGAATTCTACTGTTACTGCATTTACAACCATAGCACACTTGCAGAATTCCAAAAGGTCTATTTTCTTCCATTTAATGTAGCAAAAAGAAATCTTGCCTGAATACAAAACATATCTGTTTTGATTATGCAAACTGTTGTGTGTAATTTTGCATCTTCTTTTTATATCATCATGTCCATTGAATCCATTTTAAAGGGAAATCATTTTCTAGACTAAAATGTTATCCTAAGAGCAGCTCCACTTTTGCTGACATGATTATGATTAGGAAATGTAGATCACTGCATATGAATACATTAGAAAGAATTTTTCTGATCTAAACTCTACAAGGGAACAAAATACACCACAAATAAATAATCAAGCAGCTTTTATAAGTTTAAAAATAAGTCATGTATCGCAAAGTTTAAAAAAAAAGTAGCCAGTTTGATCTGAAAAATAACATATCTAATTTACAGCGGAAAGAATCCAGCAACAACATTCTTTAATTGGGCAGTAGAAGTGCTAAGGTGACAGGACTGAGAACAGGTAAATCATCTAGGAATAGAAATGCTCTAAGACAGAAAGCCAGCTGGTGTAGTGCTTCCTTTGTGTCAGTGATCCATGTTGCATTCTGTAATAGGGACTGTTCAGACAGTCTGTTGCACAGCTGTTCTTCCTTAGAAACAAACAGCCAGGTCTGTTAGTGATATCGCTCTGCAGGTATTATAATGACAGTAGGGTTTTTTGGTTTTGTTTAGGTTTTTTTTTTTTTTTTTGAAAGTGGTATTCATCTTACTGAGGAGGAGCAGCTTCACAAGAATATAAATTAGAATTGCTTTATGTTGCCATCCATGTTAGATTAAGTACTTGTAATGTGGCTGTAGAGGGAAACTATTGGGGGCTATTTCTTTATGTATTTTTATGTTGCTATGATTTTGGTATATAGGAGGCATAGGAGGATTATTTTGGTGATAAATATTATCTAATATTAGTCACAAAACACCTACACATTCACGTCTCTATCTCAAGAGTTTAATTTTCAAAGCCCAAATTTGATTTTTGCTCCACTGACTGACTTACTGTTGCAGTGGTGTAAGGAGATGGGGAATTCCCAAAAGACACATTATAATGCTTTTCAAACTTATCAAGCATGTCCAGAAAAAGAAGATGCAGCTAGGACAACTGCATTCTCTGACTCTTCCGTTGCATAAGACTGATCTGTATCATGAATTGCTAACTAATAGGGCAGGTTTAGTCCAGCAGTCCAAATCTTTTTAAGAATATTGGCAATGATGTTCTACACTCTAAACTCTGTATTTTCCTCCAAAGCATAGAATCAAAATGTAAAGGATCATAAATATTTTTAAAGTCACAAATGAACTATGTCACACCACTAATTAGCTGATTATTTTAAAAACAAACACAAAATTAATTATGCCTGCTAGTGAGAGATTCTCCAACCGTCCCCCTCCCCCCCCTCCATAGCCCTTATGGAATGAATCTGGAGAAATAAATTGTGACGATATTGAATAATGGTATTCTGGGACTGGGTTGGCACTGAACTAGTCATAGCTGTGTGTAAAATAAAGTTTAAAATGATGCTGCAATTTTGGTCTATGCTGGGGATGAAATATGAATGTGTTAAGTTGAAATACAAGGTGACAAGGGTAATACTGTCGTTAAATTGCTCTGGAGGCAGAAATAGCTCAGGTGCTATTAGGACTAAAAGGAGTTATGGAGTAACAGAGATTAGGGATGCTATTCCCAGCAGCAAATACCAGGGTTTATCTACAACCAGGCAAAGTTGCTGTATACTGTAAGACTTTCTTCTTGGCTTCCACATCACTAGTGCAGGCAGGGCACCTTTGCTGCTGTCCTTTTGCCTCACCACTTCTGGGCAAAAGAAAGTGATCATGGGGTCTTGGTGCCAGGTTTCTGTCTCCTCAGTAAGGGAGGAAATATAGTTGCCACAGTCTAATCCAGCTAAACTGGAGGTTTACAATAAATGAGAATAGTTGCTAGTACAAGCTGACAGAAGATTGACAGTCCGTACTCTGTACTGTTATGCCTGTTACCCCAGCATGTATGTCTAACTTGTTGAACAGAATTTTTGAGTGCTAGAATTTATACCGCAGTACAGCCAGAATCACAGAATTACGGAATGGTTGAGGTTGTACATAGGCCCCTGGAGACCATCTTGTGTCTGCTAAAGCAGGCTCACCTAGAGCAGGTTACACAGGATCATGTCCAGATGAGTTTTGAATATCTCCAGGGAAGAAGGCTCCACAACCTCTATGGCCAACCTGTTCTAGTGCTCTGTCAGCCTCAAAGTAAAGTTCTTCCTCATATTCATATGGAACTTCCTGTGGTTTAGTTTTATGCCCATTGTCTCTCTTCTTATAGCCTGGCACCATATAGAGAAGTCTTGAAACCCTTCCTTCAGATACTTAAATACATTGATCAGATCCCCCTGAGCCTTTTAGTTGCCAGGGTAAACAGGTCCAGTTTCCTCACTTTCCTCATATGAGAGATGCTCCAGAATCTTAATCATTCTACTGGTTCTTCATTGGACTTGCTTCGCATCTCCCTGGGGAGCCCAGAACTGAACACAGTACTGCATAAGAGGCCTCACCAGGGCTGAGTAGAGAGAGAGGATTACTCCCTCAACCTGCTGGCCACACTTTTCCTGATGCACCCCAGAACACCACTGGCTTTGTAGGCCACAAGGGCACATTGCTGGCTTATGGACAACTTGTTAACCAGGACTCTTCTCCTCAGAGCTGCTTTCCAGCAGGTCTGCCCTTAACCAGTACTGGTGAATGGGGTTATTCCTCCCAAGGTGCAAGAATCTGCACTTGCGTTTGTTGAATTTCAAAGGGCTCCTCTGTCTCCATCTTTCCAGCCTGTCTAGATCCTTCTGAACTACAGCACAGCATTCTGACATATCAGCCACTCCTCCCAGTTTTGTATCATCAGCAATCTTGCTGAGGGTACGCTCAGTCCCTTCACCCAGGTAGACAATGTATAAGTTGAACAAGACTGGACCTAGTATTGACGCCTGTGAAACACAGCTAGCTGCAGGTCTCCAACTCGATTCCACACCTCTGATCACAAGCCTTTGAGTTCTGCCATTCAGCCAGTTCTCAATCCGCTTCACTGTCTACTTGTCCAGCGCACACTTCCTTGCTAGATGTTGACAACATACACTGCTGGCCCTTCATCTATCCAGAGAGTTGTCTCATCATAGAAGTCTATCAGATTGGTCAAGCACGATTTCCTTTCCTGAAGCCGTGTTCACTACTCCTGATCACCTTTTCCTTCACATGCCTAGAGTTGACATCCAGTATGAGCTGTCGTATCATCTTTCCAGGAATGAAGGTGAGGCTGACAAGCCCATAGTTTCTTGGGTTTTTTCATGATGTTCTGCGGACTGCGGTGGCACTGGCTTTACTCCCGTCCTCCGGTACCTTTCCTATTCTCTGTGACCTTTCAAAGACGATCAACAGTGGCCTAGCAGTGATGTCCAAGAGCTCCCTCAGCATTTGCTGGTTCATCCTGTCTGATGCACTGGTGTCTGGATCCAAATTCTGGGACTCAGCACTACGCATACAGGAAACAATTTCCTTGGAGAAATACTAGATGGAACACACTTGCTATGTGACTGCAAAACTTTTCCCTCAATTTCCACCTCCATGTAATATACGTATGTGTTCCTGCTTTCATTATGATACACCATATGTACCTCCAAAGTACCTCAGGAACCTAAGTGCATGTCATGGTCAAAAAATTCAAAATGTGAGATTTAGCAGGACTCTTATTTTTTATTATAACAAATTTCTCTGCAAACAATTTAATTAAAACCAGATTGCTGTTTGTGAAAAGTTGGAGGCTTTAAAGAATCAGTTCCATGTTCAAAATAAACAGCTGTTAGGTATGCCAAGATAAAAAGAAACCCCTTATTCTATTGCATTTATTATGATAAATTTTTTGGCAGAAACAGGACAACAAGGATACAATATCTCACATGGTGACAGTGCTAAACTGTCATTAGCCAGATAGGAGAAATCATTGCTGTTACTTTCTGAAGTGAGAAATTAGGGATTTAATCCAAAACCATTGGAGCCTGAAAGATACTATTGTGATTAGCACGCAGAAAGAAACTTAAGGTACAAAGTATCAGAATGATACCATTTATTTTGCAGATTCAATCAAAACATGCTATAATATTAGGGAAGTTTTGAATGGTTATGAAGGAAGGGAAGAAGAGAAGGGTTTTTTTTTTGTGTAAGAAGTGTTGTTTTAAGAAGAGTGTTACTAGATGACTAGAATTAGTTACTTTTCTTTCCCAAGTAGTCTGCAAAAGTAAATACTATTGTTTTAAACCACCAAGCTGATCACCAAGCAAGTAAAAGGAAAGAACTAAATATGTGCACCTATGAAGGGTTGTTGATATATAAGAAGAATGTTTATCTCAAGGAACCTCTGACAGTTTAGAGTATTTTAGTTTGGCTATTAAGAATCTAGTAAAAGTTGAGAGGGGAGTGTATGAGAGATTGATCTTTCATCCACACCTGGGCACACACTGTGGAAGTCTGTAAAAGATACAATATTGTGTTCCCTGTAAATTTGCTAATTTAGTCTGGTATGTGATATACTCTAAATGTTGTTTTTATGACTCTTACATCTTTTAAATAAATAATAGTGATCCCATACATGATTGGCAAAACCTGTATTTTTTCTTCTCTATTTTGTTACCCCTATATGCTTTGTACAGTGATTAAGCGCTGACCTCGACTCACGTGGGAAATATATGAAATGGTTTCTATTAGACACAAGGTGTTAGTAGCAAATAATAGAATATACTTTGAACAAAAATATCTGTGTTTATTGAATTTGCTTCACAGTTGACTGGTAGTAGATAAAGACTATTACTTTTCACTCTCAATACTTCAGGGATTTTCTTATGTTTATCAAGAATTAAATGTTTCTGGGGATAATTTTGATAGATGCTGTCAGTTTTCATTTATTATGTATTTGATTTCTTATATGCAATGCCAAATAGAAAGTAAAAATTTCATAAAAAATGTAATCACCTAATAGGTGATCAAATTAGTGCATGTATGTAGAAAATGTAATGTGTGGTAATTGTCTATAATTATGTTTTCCTTGCAATTTAAAATAACTTGTCTTTTTCTGTAGGGAACAGCCCTCTTTTTAACTTTTCACCACCTTCCATAACACTGATTGCCTTTTTGGCAAGAAAGAATTAACCACTTGAGCTAGAAGAAAAATCAGGGAATTAGTAGCTGGTTATAGTTACACCAAGACAGAAACGTGGAAGAGGAAAAGACATTTATATGGAGGTCGAAGGGGTATTCATTTACAGCTGCCAAATAAAAATCCAAGCCATGTAGATGATTAAAGAAAATCTTCCCAATGTTGAGATCTTTTGCAGCATTCACACGTGTCCCCTAGGAAAGTAGTAGAATCCTGTGTGTTTTAATTCCTAGCATGAAACTGGTGCTCCTGTTCATGTATCTGCTCTCTGATAGAGACGACAGCGGAAATGCGATAAAGATATAGTAGAAGAATTAACTTTGACTCATATTCAGGAGACTTCTGAGTCACTTGGGAAAATTTGGAAAAGTTAGTAGGGCACTAACATAGATAGATCTGTGGGCAGAATATACAGAGGGAAAGTAGAGCTAGGTTGAAGCCTTGCATTTATCTGAGCGTAATAACGCACTAGCACAGATAGCAAAGAATTATTAAAATTCTTCAAGAAGTGTGTGAGAAAATATCAAAATATGAAAAGGGCTGCCCATGAGTAGCGATAAAAAGCCTGCATAAACACTTAGAAAGGTCTACCCCGAATTGTGCATCCACAGATGTGTGGATTGTAGAACATGTTACTGAATTCCTATAGTAATGGAAATGTAAATAATTCAGTATAAGAATAAAAAGCTGAAATATCAACATTTTCCCTAGGTTTCACGTTGAAATTTTCTACTGAATTAATTATTCATGCATTCTTATTTCAACCTGAGATACCACTTGAATTTACTTTGGTAGTAACAGACTGTTTTTTTCTTCGTATAAGATCCCAGTTCTCTCCCCTGAGATACAGCCAGAGTCCTGTATTTGAGTATTTAGCCAATCTGAGAAACATGAACATGAAATAGTTTCCGTAATACAATCTGTTAATAGTAGAATTAAACTAATACAAAAAGCAGTTTGAACAAATAGTTACAACAAATGAATAATTTCAAAACAAAATAAGTTAATTATGTGTTTCCTGATCAGAGACAGATATGTGTGGTTTGGTTATGTTTCTGAAAAATGCATGATTTTCCTTTTAAAGTCTTGATTACGATAAAAATGTATTTTCTTTCCATTTGATTGTGTTGAAGAGGCACTGCTCTAAATGACCATGTTCCTGATCCTGTTTGATGTTTGATATGAAGAGAGTTGTTGGTGGATTTCTGGTGGCATAGCATACAATTAGTGACAGAGAGGTAAAGATAATAATGCAAATGCCACAGATGAAGTGTGAGCTTTAATATTAACTGTGCTAAAGATATTGTTAAGATAATATGTTTAATATTAAAGGCAGGAATATTCTGTTAGATGCTGAATGAAAAAAATATGTATAGTAATAATGAATCATGTACAGTTCACTTAAAACTAACACAGATCAAAATGAAGTAGGGATGGTATCAGCTGTCTCAGAGATTCAGTAAAACAGGACATTCATAAGTATGACAGCAAACTGGGCCCATTAACATCTCAATGTTTTCATTTACCTCTGTCAGTCAAAGACCAGCAGTCAATGAGACAGGCGTGTTGGGACCAGATAATCTGCAAAACATTTCAGCAACTAACTGAGAGACTGTATTCTGCAAAATTTTGGGGCCACACACTCCACAGTTTAGGGGTTTTCCTCCCTTCTCTGCCTCTTAGTACCCAAGAGAGTAGCCATGGCAGCCTAACTTCATTCTGATCTCTTTCTTGACACAGTTTTTAGATGGTGCCTAAAACTGAGACTTTGCTTCTTTCCAACACTTTCCTTTCTGCAGCATAGAAGTGTGATTAAGATTCCTGCAAAATCCTTTTCTGAAGAATTTGCAACTTTTGCAAGGAGGAGACTTAAGGAGAGGGAAAAAAGTTCTCAAGATATGCCTTTCTGATAACAAGTTCCTAGGCAACAGGCTGCAGCTGATACCATCACAGAATCACAGAATGGTTGGGATTGGAACTGACCTCTGGAGATCACCTAGTCTAACTTCCCAGCTAAAGCAGGTTCACCTAGAGCAGGTTACACAGGATTATGTCCAGATGACTTTTGAATAATTCCAGGAAAGAAGACTCCACATCCTCTCTGGGCAACCTGTTCTAGTGCTCTGTCAGCCTCAAAGTAAAGTTCTTCCTCATATTCATATGGAACTTTCTGTGGTTTAGTTTATGCCCATTTTCCCTTATCCTGGCACTGGGCACCACTGAAAAATTCCAGCTCTATCATGTTGACAACTGCCCTTAAGATATTTGTATGCATTGATAAGATCCTCTCTCACTGTTCTCTTCTCCAGTCTAAGCAGGGCCATCTCTTCAAGCCTTTCATCATAAGGGAGATGAATCAGGTCCCTTATAGTCCTTGAAGTCCTCTGGACCCTCTCCAATCATTCCTTGCCTCTCTTAAACTGGGGATCCCAGAACTGCACATGGTACTTCAGAGGAGCACTTGCTGAGGGTATACTGTCCTTTCATCCAGGTCACTGATGTGTAAGTTGAGCAAGACTGGACTTCGTACTGCCCCCTAGGTCTCCAGCTAGACTGTGCCACTGACAGCAACCATTTGAACTCAGCCACTTCTGCCTTCTCAATCCACCTCACTCTCCACTCATCTTACCCACCCTTCCTGAACATATCCGTTAGGGATGTTATGGGAGACAGTGTCAAATGCCTTGCTGAAGTCAAAGTAGACAACATCCACTGCTATTCCCTTATCTATCCAGACAGTTGTCCCATTGTATAAGTCTACCAGATTGGTCAAGAGTGATTTCCTTGAGCATGAGTTCCCTCAGTACTTCTGAGTGCATCCCATCTGGTCCCATGGATTTGTGGGTATCAAGTTTGCCTAAATGATCTCTAACCTGATCATCCTCAACCACAACAGTCTTTCTTTCTTCAGACTTTCTCTTTTACCTTCAGGGTCTGGAATTCCTCAGCTGTAAAGACTGGAGTAAAGAAGGCGTTCTGTAACTTTACCTTAGCTGTATCTTTTGTCACTGGGGCACCTACCTATTCAGCAGTGGGGCCACATTTTCCCTAGTCTTCTTTCTGCTATTGATGTACTTGAAGAAATCCTTCTGTTGTCTTTGACTTCCCTTGCCAGATACTCTGACAATGTTCTTATATTCCTACTGAGAGGCCTGTCCCTTTTTCCACATTCTGTAAACTTCCTTCCGACTGCATTTAGCCAGAAGTTTCTTATTCATCTGTGCTGGGCTCTTGCCCTCTTTGTTTGATTTCTTACTCATAATGATGCACTATTAAAAAAATACCCTCCCTTCTCCACGTTTATTTCTTAATAGTTTCACACCCTCTTGAGCTCTCTCTTCAAAGTTATTTTCAACTTTCTCTTACTGTACTTGTTAGCTATCAGTCTTGTGCTAGTAATTAGCCTTAAATGTAGTTTACCACACATTTTGGGCTGCATTCCCAAGAAGTCCCAGGCCTAGCACACTGGGGGGGGTCGCCTCTAGCCTCACATTGTCTGCAGGCTGTGGCCTTGATCACAAGGACTTGGGTCCTCTGAGACTGCCACCAGGAAGGGGGGCTTCTGTATGCCACATGTCCCACACCATATGCGAGACCATATATAAGTATATTTATGCCATATATAAGTAAATGCAACTTGAAATTTAATTCAGTTGTTTTTATTGATTGGGATGTCACTTCTCCAGTATTAAGCAGCAGACTATTTAATCCGATGGTAATTTTATTAGTTAATATTTCATGTAGACACAGGCCTTAACCATATGATTGACAAAAATATGTTATATTCTAGCAATTGGCATTTAAGGAAAATAGAAATCTGATTTTTGAAGAAATAGGAGAACATTAAAAAAATTTGGAATAAAGAAAGACAATGATCTGCAAAAGTTGCAGAGAGGTGTTTCAAATTGATATCCATAGCTCTGGATAGGGGGATTGAGAGCCTTGTTAACTAACACTGCTCATGAAAGATAGTTTCAATCGTTGTAGAAAAGACTGATGCATGAAATTCACACCAGAAATATTTAATATGTTAATTCATATTTCTCAAGACTTTATTCAGTCATGGCATCCTGGCATGTCCAGAACCTCAATTCAGTAAGGGTTAGAAATCTTATTTTCATTTCTAGCATGCATTTACTCATGGCTAGTTAATTTCTGAATGCTCTGTTGCAAAATGGCTTAAATAATTAATCCTTTTTCCTGATACCTGGCTGAAGAATTTAGTGATAGCAATTATCCTCCTTTTAAATTTTCATCTGTTAGGTTAGACAAACCAGCAAAGTCTTTCAACACTCTTTAGGCAAGATCAGCTCATCAGTCAGCTGCTCTGACTACTAGCCTCTTTTTGCTCTTTTTCAGTTTGAATTTACTTTTTCTGAATATTGGTGTCCAGAATTACAAAGGTATTTCACATGAGATTTCATACATATATATTCATACTAATTATATTGCACAAATATAAAACCAGTGCAAATGAGGTCAGACTCATGTCCTACATTGGGTAACAGAGAATGTGAAACCCAAATATCAAACCAATGTTCTTTCTTTCATTTATCCTAGGCACTGTATATGAGAAAAAGAAGCACACCAAAGAAAACATCTTAATTTACAGTGGAATCCTTGTTCACTGAAATTCTATCTACTTGGAGGTATATTTTTTCTGTTATGCTATGAATATCCATAAGTATAACTATGTTCCATTTCATAATTTATTTCTAAAATAGCAGCTCAGTTCCTTGTAAAATTTCAATATTGTGCAGCTCATGTAATTGCATTTAACAATAAATCAGGCACCTTTATAATACCACTTATTCCTACTCATTGAATATATAACTGTCAAGAAAAAACTATGCCATCATATTTCAGTTTCAGTAAAAAGATCTTATTTTATTGTGGCTTTCACTCATTCCCAGATGTCCTCCCTTCCTTGAAAGAGACAAGCCTGGGTGATGCCAGATTAAGATGAAATATCATCATCGCAACATATTAATTTTCCTTCAAAGATCTTAAAATAGCTTTCTTATGCTTTTGCTGGAACATTTTTTATCTTGCTTGAAGGGGAAAAACATGGATATGAAAATCATCATCATAGCTTCAAACTGAGTGGTATATCCTCAAAATGTGGGCTGCAAATTTTACTGCAGTGGCACAAACACTGTGCAGAAATAAACAAATATATACTGTTATACTGGAGAAAACATATCCTTTTTTGAGGCTGCACCCTTTATACATAAGTAACAGGCTGAATGTAAATCAGTAATATTTTCTAGGCATATTTATGAGATATATGCAAATAAGATAAAAAGGCAAGCATCTCATGCACATTTGAACGTTATAGGCCTGTCTTCAGAATCAGACATATAATTTTTGCTTCCTTAGAGATATATCAGCACAAATTTTGCTTGGAAAATGTACTTATGAAAAGCACTCAGCTGATGTCACTGAAGATATTTTCACCAGTCTAGGATCTGAAAGTATCTACTTAGCTCAAATGAGAGAACAGTGTTAGACTGATAACACATAAGGCATGAAGTATTTACAAGGTAACTGTAGAGAAGTTTTCAAACAATTTAAAGTGCAAATAGAATATCACTGCTATATATTGTACAGGAAGCTCTTAAGATATAAGCATGTATCTGTAATTGCGATATTTTTGTTCCTGTGAAATACTTCATTAAAAAAGAAAAAAACCTTCAAAGTGAGATTAAAATACTACTGTGAGAAAAAGAAAGAATTAAAAAGTTTTAATTTAATTAAATCCAGTGTTTTAATTATCAGTCAAGATAAAGATCAGTTGTAAAATACTACCAAGACAACATTCAAATACCAGAAAGCAAGCAGGAAAAATATCATTACGTACTAAGAGAAACACCAAGTTCAGTCACTACAGGCTCTTTGCTTCATTGACAAAGGATGAAAATAGCTTATTGGATTTTTATTTATAATTTTTCTGCCATACACAGAACATGTAACAATTATAGTTACAGCCTCTTGATTCATTTTGAGACTTTGATTTGTCAATATCTCTCCCTGAAGAATCATTCATTTTGTTGGGATGATAACCAACCTCAGACTTAATCTAAACAAATTTTTGTATTCTTATAATTATTTTCATGACTGAGGAGCATTTTTTAGAAGAATAATTTAAATGGATGCTGCTTACTTTTCTTCCATTTTAATCATGAGCATTCTGTACCTTCACACTGTCACTTCTTGTGCCATTCAAGCCTGAAGTGTGCTTGCCAATATCTTACTGTAGTTCAGGGAGGTAATTTTTTGTAGTAAGTTCTGTCCCTCCTGACCTCACTGGGGCTAGTTCTTCACCTGGACTATGCAGCTAAAAAAGGAGGGCTGAGAACTCTGTGCAGTCTAACCTCCCAGTTTAAACATTTGCCATCATCACGTGTGTTGAATAATTTAATTCACAAATAATTTGTTATGGTCAAGGGCAAATACAAGCATTAATTCATGACAACCAAAGCCAACGACATGGTTGAAAATGCTTATAGAAGACAGATACATATTAATTTCTATATATTATAGAAATTGAATGAAAAAGACATTCTTCGTATGCTTGCATACTAATGATACATGAGATGCGTTGCTCCATCCCTCTCTTTTGCTCTCCTCCACTTCACTTCAGCTAATTTTATGTTCTTCCTGAAAATGTGGCATTCAGGGCCACAAGGAGAGAAACTTCTCTGTGAGAAAGCTGCTTTCTGGGCCTTCCATCAGGAAACACTTTCAGGAGCACTCCCAAGGAGCCACCTTCAGAGGTATATTCATGTTTTCAGGCTCAGTTCCTGTGGATCATGAGATTTAACCGCTCACCAGTGAAAGTGGCAGAAAGAGGGAGAGAAGTGTAAAAGGAAAGGAAAATACTGCTTTTTCCTTTTGGCAGCAGTAATCTGTTATGTCAAGGTAACTGCCTTTGAGATGGTCATTTTATCCTTTATCACCCTGAGATAGCCACATTTGGGAAAAGCATATTTGCTCTTACAGTTCCTCTGTTTTTTGAAGTCCTACCATGATTCCAGAGATTTTTAATTTTCTATAAACTACCACAACTATAACAATGAATAATTCTGTAAAATCTAATATGTAATAATGGAACCAAACATGAGAAGAAAAATCATTAACAAATTGTGGATGCAAGCAAGTTTATGTGCCCTGAAATCTTGCATGCAATGCTTAATTGTATATTGTATTTTTTTTCCTTGCTGGTCTAAAATTGTGGCATGTAAACAGAAAGATTCATTCACCTCAAGAGTTTGCTAGACTCAGTCCAGATGTTGCCTTATGGAGGCAACAATGGTTGCAATGATGAAATTATTAAACAGGGATGCTCCCTATAAATATGTAAGCCATTAGAATCTGTTATATTAATACCATATCCATTCTTACTTCCATGCTGCAGTAACGGCCCTCCCTTGCTACCAAGTTTACCTTCTTGCCATGACTGTCCAGTTTCTCTTGCCTTTCCCTTCTTACCACAAATAATGTCCTCCCACTCATCCATATGTCTGGCCAGGAGATACGCATTTCATCTTCTGCTTTCAGCTGAGAGGTTGGTTAAAAGCCCAGCCAGGATGCACACCCTGCTTTTTATAACAGTACACATTGCTATTAAATAGCTGGAATGCTAGAGAAGCTGCTTTGCGGGCTGCATGAAGTCCCTGAGCCGTATGTTGTGCAGGTCTGTTCTCCAACTTAGTTTTGTTTATTTCTCTGTGTGTCAATGCTAGGATATGGAACTGGAATCTCTTTTATTATTTAAAGATATCAATATATTTCTAAGGCAGAGGGCTTTTAAAAGCCATTTTTGCATTGGTATGTTATAATTTATTTTTAATATGAATTTTTATATACAGTAGTGTCATGGTTTAAGCCCAGCCAGCAATCCAGAACCACGCAGCTGCTCGCTCACTGCCCCTCCTTCCTTCCCCCCCCCCCCCCCCACCAGCAGGGATGGGGAGGAGAATCAAAAGAATGTAACTCCCACAGGTTGAGATAAGAACAGTCCAGTAACTCAGGTATAACACAAACCACTGCTGCTACCACCAAGAATAATACTGATAAGGAAGATAACAAGGGAATAGAATACAGCTGCTCACCACCCGCCAACCGCTACCCAGCCCGACCCAAGCAGTGATCTCACCCTTCTGGGTAGCTGCCCCCAGTTTATATACTGGGCATGACTTGCTGTGGTATGGAATACCTCTTTGGCTAGTTTGGGTCAGGTGTCCTGTCTCTGCTTCCTCCCAGCTTCCCCTCCTCCCTGGCAGAGCACGAGACTCAGAAAGTCCTTGGTCAGACTAAACATTACTGAGCAACAACTAAAACCATCCGTGTTCTCAGCACTGTTACCAGGCCAAAAGTCAAAACCACAGCACTGCACCAGCTACTAAGAAGTAGGAAAATCGACTGCTACTGCGGAACCCAGGATAGGTAGTTAGTCATCTCAGAATAAAAAATAAATGCAAACACCTATATTATGGTTTAGCACTGATGCTAGTATTAAACAATAATAAGAAAACATGTCAGAAACTTTAATGACTAATAAATGTGACAAGAAGAACAAACACTCAAAGTTCGGTTCTGCTTCCAAAAAAATTACTGAAAAAGGCACATACTTCTTTCAGGACATTCTAAAATGCCAAAATTACTGGTCAGACATATATAGTTGTTTATAAAAATGAAAACTAATTTAACATTTCTGCTACTTCTGAAGTAAACAAGGAATAAAAAAATAAATTATTCCTACAGTATAGCAGCTCCAACTGCCATAAAAGCATGTAGCTTTAGTCCTGAATAAAATAAAGGCTTTTAAACACTTGAGGTTTGATTTTATTTGCACTTTAGAAGTTTTAAGTCTCACTAATGCTCAAAATAATGCACAGCGTTAGCTGTGAGATATCAAACATGCATTGCTACCTCTGTTATAGGAGTTGAGTCACTCCAGTCCATGTAAGAAAAACCCCAGCAAATGTGTGACTTCAGTAAGGAGAAGTAGCGGTAACTCAGGCAACAAGTGAGAGAATGGAGTTGATGGGGATGACTGTAGCCTCTTCTAAGAAACCAGTGCAAGGTCAGAGGACAGACCTGACCATCTTAGGATATCGAGGGAGATATGTACATGAAGCTTAACATATTAATGAAATTAATTTCTTTTGAACATAAGCATATTGCATTACAGTAGCCTGGACAAGAGATAATCAAGGTCATCATCCATTGCAATGAAGCAATTTTTTATAGCTAGCTGGAGAGGATGGAAAATATTCCCATAAATTACTGTGTGGTAGCTTACTGTCAGCAAGATAGTCATGAGTACTTATGACTTCAATTGTTTAATTGTGTGTATCAATCTTCTAAGCAGTGTGACTTAATACTCTCCAACATGTTCTCTTTCTGTTTTCTGTAATCTCCAACAAGAATGTGATTTTTAACTCAACTAACTGGCCATGACAACTTCTTTATAATTGTACAGTTCTAGAGGAGCGTATTGCATAGATAAATATGATTTCTGATAAATTAAAAGGAAGATTAGGAAAAAAGGGAAAATGTAGTATAGAAAAAACAATGAATCAGTATTTTAAAATATGTCTCTATATGTCTATATTTACATATAGACAACATTGTTAGTTGACAAAGATTGTAGAGGTATGAAAAAATAGTCTTGATATTCACTTTAGTGAAATGTTTTCCTCATTATAAACAAGAAAAAAAGTTTATTTTTCACTTTGCAACTAACAAAACACAACAGGGAAAGAGTAAGTCTTAAGAAGGGGATAGAAGGAAATCTTAGCTATGGAGAGATGAAAACCACTGTATCAGCAGAATAAAGTGTTATGAACCTAGTTCTTGTCATCTGCCCCAAATCTATATTCTTTCTAAGTGGCACAATTCAGTGTAAAAGTGTGTTGAAGGCACTTCTTGTGGAGTAATAAGAAACGTAAGTTCAGAAGGTAACTTGTTTATCTGCACACACCCTTAATGCATCTCAAGTTGGTCAAGTGAAGGATGCTTACAGATAAGACTAAATGATTATGTAAAAGCAAGTCCTATCACATCTGCAGCTGACTGCAGAAAACTTGCAGCCTGGACCATGAACTAGCATTCATTTAGAGTAAGACTGGACCACAGAGATGGATCTTTTCACTAACTGAACACCATCTATACTTCATGTTCTAAAACACTCAGTGTTCTGTGTGATTTTTCATTATAACTGTGTTCCTCACTAATGCTTTTCCCCCATACGCCAGCTTCCACAGATTCCAGGTTTCTAAAGCACAGGAAAGCTTTTAGAATTATATCATAATCATGTATTGATATGTCAATTAAATGAAAACTGCAATGTTTGATGAATGAGGAAAAAGCTATTCTTATCAAAATACAATATTGAAGAAGCCATGCTTCAGCCTCTCAAGAAGGAAAAATAATTCTAAATTGTAAGTAAGTGTCAGAACCACAGCATTCTTATCATTTTTTTTTGATGTTTTTTTGGTATCTACATTTGTCCACTTCCAACTTCTGTGGAAAATAGTCACAGCATTCAGGATAATCTTATTGTCCTGAGTGTACATTTTGTATACAGTTTGATAATCTGATTCTAAAGCATATCAGCTTTGTATTTTCACTCTTGTGACCATTTATCCTCCCCTGTCTATTACTAAACTGACTAGTTGAATTTGGGCTCAAATTAAGTTACAAATTCTTTAGTCTGCTAATACTTATGATGGAACAATGAAATGTCATTCTGCCTGTGGTTGTGATAATACCACTAGTGAGCAAATTACCATTGTTAGCAAATTAAACCATTTCTGCACAGCTCTTACTCCTTATCAGGAGGATGTGCAGGAAGTAGTTTAGAAAGTGTCAAGTCAAATGCACATTGCCAAAAGAGGGATGACTTCATGAAGTCATCTTTGTTCACTTGTAATATGTTGTTAGAACATTTCCAATTAATTGTTGAAAAACTTTCAGTTCACTCTTCACCTGAGTACTTGATAACTACCTGGCAAAGAACAGGTCTTGAGCTTATTGAATTTGAGCTTTAAGTGACTTAAGCACTTTGGAGAATTGTACTACATAAATTTAGATTGATTTACAGTTGTGAAAGGAGTTTCTAAGATAATAGAGAACCTTTCAACCTCTGTATACTGAGTCTGAACAAAGGCTATTAAAAACTGTATAAAGTTTGAACATTTTCTGGAAACATATTTTTATATAAACATGGAAGTTAGATTTCAAATTCAGGATGTAAATAATATTTTACCGTACTTTAAGCAGCTAATTCCATTTTTATATTTCTCAAAATGTCAAATTTTTTTAGGACACTATATGTAAAGAGGTCTAAGTAGCTAATTTACATATATCTATGCAGCTAATCCAAAGAACTTCATGTGTCTTATCTGCATGAATGTGCACATTTATTAGAAAAGCTAATTACAATATAAAAATTTGTTTGAAGCCAGGGAAGCTACAGAGTTAAAGAAAGTCCAAGTAAGAAGTGATGAAAGTAATATATATACAGTATTATTACAAAATACTGAATTGTAAATTTCATATATATATATATATATATATACGGTATTTACAAAATACTGATTTTAGCTGCTTAAGGAAAACTAGATGTTTTATAAGCTTTTTCCAGAATGGATGGTTAGGTTATAGTGAATTTGGTAAAGATGATTCTCCCACTTGGAAATGTTTTTCCAGAAATAACCTGGTAGTGGTTTTCAGGCCTGCTTGGTGAGATACAAGTTAAGGATAACAGGTCACCTAACTTTAGCAGGCTATAGATGAATGCATGTTCCAAGCTAAGTGGTGGCTTTCCTCTGTGATCAACATATTCAGAATGCAGTTCACACATTCTTTCTTGGATAGCTGGGGGAATTAGATAGCTGTCGGAATTACCCTCCTGCAGGTGGCATCTTTTTCATTGGCTGCAAGGCAAGCTTACAAGACATATGCAGACAACATGCCTAATAATACAAAATAAGGTGAAGTAAACTTCATCTTATGTTTTCCTTAATGTTCCGCAATAACACAAGAAGTATCTTCACTAAAAGTTTTTAAATAGCCACATTTAAACCAGTAGAATGATCTACATCCTTTATGTTACATAGGTGCCCAAAAGTTTTGCTTAAGCTTGGTTTAAGTCTGCTTGGTGTGGGCATTTTTCCTTTCAGTTGTAGTTCTGTAAGCTGAAGTTTACCAACCCCAGACTGCTTTCAGTAGCTGCCATCCACTTAGTTTTCCTGGCTGAGCTGCTGCTGAGATTGGTTTCTAGGCTATTAAAATTAAAATGAGCCAGCATAAACTACTGAAATAATAGATCTTTTTGCTTGCCTGCTTTGCTAACCCAACTCACTTTGAAATAAATTAGGGAACTATCACACAAGTAATTTAACCAGTGGATCTGGCAAGGCAGTGTTCTCTGTCAAGAGGATGGCAACAAACAGTTGGGGGTTGGCTGGGGATGGTAATCTCTTCAGCTGGTCCTGTGGGAGCAGTAATGCAGAAACAATTACACAAAGCTCCCAACTGTATCTTCTTTTGAAGGGCATCATTTGTTTTCATCCAATAGTCTTCAGTCCCCTCATTTGCCACCAGAAATAATGCTACGGTTTCCTATTTCTAATGTAAATGTAGGTAAAAGAAAGAGCTTCATATTCTAAGTAAATAAACTTCACAGAATATGTGCCACATTTAAACCCATTTGTATCGAGAGTATACAACTCTAAACTGTAAGGAAATAATCTTGCAGTTTACAGACTGATTTTTTTGCTGAAGTTCTTTATAGAAACAGAATGCCTAAGAAATTCAAAATATCTGCTCAAGTAAGATATTATAGAACCCCTAGAGCTGACATAGGCCAGCAAAAAGGAAAGAAAAACAAAACCAAAAATTCTTTACCACTCTTTTTTGTCATATTCATCTTGGAAGCAGATAAGAAAAAAAAAAAAAAGAAGAGTATATTTCTTTCTATTTCCTTAGATCTAACAACATTTAAATACTGTAGCTTACCCATTAAATGGCTTGGTAATAAGTCTATTGCTGGGAAACTTGTTCAAAACCAGGAAATCTCTGCAAAGTCTATGTTGGTAATCTATGTGTGTAATTACTGCTATTGTTGAAAGGAATCTAATTCTTAGACGCAAAAGGATATTCTGCTGCTCAGCTGTCTTCTGCCCTTATGAGTGTCATCCTATCTTGCTGTTTTATGAATTACAGGAACATGATCTCTATATGACCTGATCATTTATAATGACAATTTATGGCTCAAATATCTTTTCTTTAAAACATGTTTACTCAGGTTTGGAAGTTCATTGAATCTCATCCGTTAGTTTTTTCATGTGCTACTCTTTGTATTTTAGATAATTTACATTGTTTTATGTAACTGCAGCCTTGGATTTTTAAATAGTATTTCAATATGTAAACCAGACTTATACCTTTTAATGACTAAGTATATATGGCAGCATACAAAATTTATTAATTATTACTGTCTTAGACATTTTTACAAAATGGTTGAATTTTTCAGACATTATGGTTGTTTGGCAAATCTGTAAAAGGAATTCTACTTGAGAAAGATATGATACTACTTTAAGAAGGTAAATCACTTCCACACTTGCAAGGTCCTTTCTGTTTCTATCATATATTCAAGAATATTCTCATAGCTGTATCTAATTACACAGAAAAAATAAGCCGTGAGTTTACTCAAACAAATAGTAATTACTTTTTCCTAAAAGTTTTTAATTTATATTTTGTGAAGAAAGTTCATATCATATTTTACTATTTGTTTATGATAAAATTTAGAACTATTTCTAATTAATATGAGCAATCAGAATACCACATTCTTTACTTGCTGTGGTAACTGGTCTTTGCTAGTAATTGAATGGTAGCCTTAAACAAGGTGAGGTCATGAATCTTATTTATCTGACACCATGAATTCTATGCCTGTGTAAGAGGGAAAAGGATGGTTTTTTGCCCTCAGGGTATTAGTCATGGTCCATAGGTTCGTGGGAAAAATGTAGGAAGTCTCAAAAGTTTGTTCCTATTATTTCAATTTTTCTTAGACTTCATTTGAATCCCAAAGTGAATTTTCTATTATTCCTTTGAAGGGTGCATAGGAGGGTACCAACAGTCTTTGAGGAGCAACACCTGCAGTTGCATTCAAAGGCATGACTTTTCCAAGCAGTTTCTGAGCTGCCTGGTATTGTCCCAGGAAGGATAAAGGCCTAGGTTTTTTACCTGACTTGCAGAACATTCCACCACCAATAGAACTCTAAACATTGTTTTAGAAGTAATGAGTCCTGCTGGTTTCATCCTGCAAGACCTTGAAATCCCACAGGGCAATGTGGTTAGAAGTAAAACAGAAGGCTGAGGCTTTTAATGAGTTTCCTATCCACAGATGCCATCAAGCTTTTATACTATTCATTTTATTTTTACAGCTTCAACAAAGGAACCCAGAGCTGTGGGCAACACTCTGACAAGTGCAGTTCACAAACTTGGCAGAAATCTAGACTTTAGACAATAAAAGACCATTGAAAGCAGTAAAAGAAAAAGCAAAATAATAAAAAATGAACTTATATATGGGATACTTTACTTACAAAAAGTGAACATAGTGCAATTCAGGCAAGCTAAACTGCTTGGAGCATAGAATGAGGATATGACTGCAGGTTTCCATGATGTTACAGAGGTTATGATGAAAAAGAGAAGTGAACTGAATAGTCCCAGTGAGTTCAATGTACATTTTGGGAATGTCATTCAACTGACCATTCTAAGATTCTTCACTTTGTGTGGATCTTAACTGCTTGAAGTCTTCCATACAGTCAGAGAAAATGAAATATGTTAACAAAGAAGCAGTTTCTCCTGAGAAGATGAGGGTGAAAACATCTGTGCTTACAAACAGAAATATAGAATATGCATGTGTGGGTTTGGGAGACACTACATTTTATATTACTTTTCCCTCATCTGGCCTCTTTCTCATTCACCTCTTTGACCTCTTTCTGGAACTTCCTTAAAGGAAGATCCTGGAACAAATGTGGAATAAGGAAATGCATGGTCTGTGTGGAGCTTCAGTCAAGGTCGGATAGTGTTGTGCTGATTGCCCTTGATTCATCCTTGGTAAAATGTAGAAGATTTTGTAACTCTAAGAGTAAACAGACTCCACAGGTTGAAAAACCCTCATTTCATCTTATCCTCTCACTCCCTGTTCAAAAACAAACAAAAATTTTCATTGAGAAGCACATAAATATTTTCTTCTCAGTAGTTTCTTCCTCTAGCTATGATGAATGAGTCCATGTTGAATGCTCTTGTAAGGACGGTTCAAATCAGATCAAATTTACTTTAATTGCAACTGCACCCTATTTTATAAATAGAGCTATTTTTCAAAGATTTCCCGTACAATTTTGCAGTCTTGTGAGCTTTCACCAAAAGGTACAGGTCCACTATAAACCAAATATCCACCAAGAATAGTTTGCCAGCTATTTTAAGTTGGCACTTCCCTGTTTTTCAGAAGGCAAAACTATTGCTGACATATAAAAAACCCTCACATTTCTTAAGCCAGTAACAGCAAGAACTCCTCAGGGATCTGCAATGCACAGTGGTTGTGCATCTAAATTTTAAGATTTATCTTTGTTTTGGTTTTCATTGGTACAAGAAATTATGCAATGTACAAAAACCTTTACAAGCTGTGAAGATAGCAGAACAAATTATAAGAAGTCAGAATCTTTTTCTTTTCAGCATTAAATTTTGAAAATGGTATTCACTTCATATATAGATTTATATGTCTGTAATTTCAGCTGTGGACTGTAAACATTGAGTCAAGCCTAGCCTGTTGATTTAGTCATGACCAAGGAGGCTGAAATAAAGATATGAGATAAATTCCTTAAAATTCAGTATACTTTCATTCTAAGAATTTTCCAAGGCTCTCAGAAGTGCTTACACAACCAGTATTTCCACATTTTAGCACTTCTCAGACCTGAACATCTCTCATTCTGTCCTTTGTTAGTGTCTTACACTAATTAGCTGTAGAATATTTAAGTTTTATTATTTAATATTTAGTACTGAAGGGAGACTGCCATTCCATCCTCATGTTGTCTTTGAAGTTTTTCCATTGTTTTTAAAATGTACTTAAATACTAAAATACTTAATACTTAAAATTACCTGTGATGCTGTCATAAAGACAGTATTTAGCAATGGAAGAACTGGCTTTTAAAGAATATATATGTACATATATACTACATAATTTTATACGCATGCATATACATACGTACGTAATCATACACATGATAACTATTACCAGTCCTCATTTGTACAGAACAAAATAATGCAGGATTGTAGTGTTTTACGTTTTAAATGAAAACTTGGTTTAAGTTTAGGTGGCTGTTTATGATAAAGCTTCTAAAAGATTTTTATTTTGTCTTTCAGTATAGTTTGCACTGAAAAAAATAATTAAAAGTAGAATGAATAGTTTTTTTAAAAATATGTTGCAAATGATATAGGTTTTTTTCTAGTTGAGTGCAAGTTTAAGTGCTAACTAGTATTTTGAATACTTACCATGACATATCAAACAGCATGTGCTTTCTATTTATATTGGTTACCAATCTCAATATTCAGAGGAAGAGCATATAAAGTTAACAAGCAATTATTTGGCAAATTAGTACTCAACAACCCTGAGTAAATAGGAAGTTTGAAACCTATCTGTTATACAGCTACTTTAATTTGCATAGCACACTGGTGTGTTTGCTTTGCAAATACTTTGCAATGAATCATCATTTGTACTATACAGTCCAAAGAAAAGCAATCAAAATTCACAGCAAGACAATGAAATTAATTATAACTGTTGAATTCTGTGGTGGTAATTCCTCCTCATGCAGGAAGATTAATTGCATTGCACTTTCCTTGCACTCCACTAAATGATCTGATGAATGTATAATCATTTACAGATTTCTCAAATGCTGAAAATTGATTACCTTTGATTAGCTCTGATCTGCACAAAGAGCTCTGACAGAGTATCAGTGAAACATTACAACATTACAGACAAAGTAACAAATGATTTAATTACCAGTGTGCTTATTAATGTTAGATTCCCTGCAGTGATCCTGGCAAATCAGGGGCCTGTAATAGACCTGTGGGTTTCACTGAATTCCATTAGGGTTTAAATAATATTTCTCACTATTTCTCAAATCCTTCTTTTCATGGCTTCTTAATAACTCTAATTAATTCTAATTTGCACAAAAATCCATTGCATCTCCATAAACTTTTAATTAGATGTAAAGTAAGATAGTCACTGCTTTCAGAGACTGCAGCTTTATATGCTCCCAAATAAGTTTTTCATTATCAAAGATATTTCTTTGTAAAGCTCTTTAATGAAAGTTTAGAACTAATTTTGAATTAGGCATGTGATCCAGCTATACATTTTCAGTTGCAAACATAATAATACTTGCTTATATATGAAGTGAGTGAAAAAACAGGATGGTAAAATGTTTAGCTAACTAAATGGTAAACATAATTTTAATACTTTTTTATGTATTGCCAATATATACATTCACTCATTTTGTTAATTGTGGTAGATAAAACACTCTGATTAAGCAGCTACACTGTACACTGAAAGATGATTTGAAAATGTAATAGCAAGGGAACACTAGCCCAGTTACAGACCATGCTGAATGTTGTTGGCACAAACAAATCAGGCTTTTCTACACTTATACTCGTGAACACTTACATCAGTTCAGATTGGCAGCTTCTTTGGTTTTCCTTGGGTTTATGTCATTATATATGACATTAAATTATTATGAAGCAATGACAATGAAAAACCAGATGATCAGAGAAGTCAAACAGAGCTCAAATTAAGCTCTGTTTCTCCAAGTGTTTCTTAGAGAAAAAAATAAATGTAGGGAATTAAAAGCTTATTTAGCACTAAAGTACTAATACATAGACAACTTATAATAATATTTTTATATTTCAGTTGTGTAGGACAGGAGTGACTGTAATACTGCAGGTGTTACTTTGTCATTCGTAATGTGCAAGAAGAAAAACTTAAAAAATAGAAATATTCAGCCCCCAGTGTGGATGATTACATTTATTACATTCACTGCTGTCAGCAGCTGAAAAGCTATCCATCACACTGAAACAGCGATGAGAGTCAGAAGTCTCTTTTTGTGGAGAAATATTGAAGTCAGATTGTTGATGTCAAAAGTCAAACTCTAGTTCAGCTATCTGTTTTGTGAATCTGACTGAGACACATTGTGCCTGTGTTCAAACTGATATCTAGCAGAGCTCATTTTAGCAAATGTGTGATTTAGAAGTCAGAAAAACATTCGTACCAGCAAAATATTAAGAGGAAACTGATAGGGCACTCAACTGCTTTTATATTTAAATATCACATCATTCAATAGTAATGTATCATTTATTTTTTGCTGATGGTTAAAAGCTCACTGTGTATGATACCATGATATCATACTTGCATACAGTAGTCAAAAAACATTTTATAAATGCAGAAAGGCATTTAAAATATGACCACTTTTATCACACTAGCATAGACTTTTCTGTTGACATCAGAATATTCATTTTTCAATTTATTTTGATTACCCATACACACACACGTATACATGAGAAATGATATACCGAACTAGTTTCAAAAGGCAAGTAGAGAACTTACATGGAGGTATACTGACATGAGGATGAAGCAGTGCACATACAATAGCTGAGTGAGAAAATCCAGTGCAGACATGATGAGAAAAAAGAATGTTTTAAGCTCTGAAAGGCTGATTACACATTCACCATTGGAATTATCTATCTTTACCGACTGCATCTACCATTTGCTGTACTTCGACAGCGTAAGTAGGATTCTTAGAAAAGCAGTACAGAATAAAAATGTCTGAGATAGTGTATTTTCAAATCTGCCTGATTCTTTAGGTCTGACTTCTGAAAAAGTAATATAAGCCAGCTGCCTTTTCCTTTAATTAGAATTTTTTCAAGCAGAATTTTACAAATAATTTGGTGGAAAACAGGCTCTGTATAGTAAATTGTACTCCATTGGAAAACATTAAAAATAAATTAAAAACATACAGCTGGGGGAGTACTACTTAATATGACTATCTTTAGTAGTTTACATTGAATATTTTAAAAGCATTTCTTAAGGAAGGTGCTTTGTAGCTGAGAGAAAACCGTATGCACTACACGTTATTGAACTTGCTACCGTCACTGCAGATTTTGTTCTGTTTAACAAAAACAAGCACAGTTTGTGAATTCAAGTCAGGGAGTTCCTTTTATTTTTGCTAATTTCACCATCCTTTCTCTTTTTAAGCACAGCCCTCAGGGTACATGATGTAATGGTCACCATTATAGTACAGAACAGGAAAAAAGGGTATCATGAAATGCAGAATTGAATGGTATTCTTAGAAAAGAAAAATGTATGCCAGATTTTTTCCAAGGGAACTCTACTCAAAAACAAACAAATATGCAGACACTGTACAAAGCTTCTTGAATCATCATTAGTGGTTAGGAAAAAAAAATTGGCAGAAAGAAAGTGGACGGTTGAAAAAAAAAAATAAAAGCCAAAATGGAAGGACTAATTCAATGATACCAGATGTAACACATGACTGTGGGGACTGAAGGGTCATGAGTTTGAGTCAAAACTCAACTTCGAGTTAATTGGCTGGCAGTGGGGCTGCACAAATTGCAGAGATAGAGTACTTGTTTCCTAGTGCAGGAGGTCAGCCTTCTTATGCATTTGCACTCTTTGCATGGCATCCAAGAACTAACACTTGTATTTGCTAGAAAAGACTTTGCTTGCTTGTCATCTTTTTAAGCCAAAGAAAAAGAACTGGCTGAACATAAAACAGAATGACACGTTTAAAATGATTCAAAAGCTGCTCTGTCTTGAACTACATGTATTTCCTTCCTTGGTTTTATGTCTCTACAAACAATCCAGAAAACAAATGGCATACAATAGTTTCAGGGAACATTTTAACTCAGCACTATGAATTCACTGATGTGAAAACCGTATATAAAATATATAATCTTAACATATTTTCCCTTTGAAAAGACCAGTATAGTTCTTTCCACCTTACCCGTGTTGAAATGTTATTATGTTCAAAAGAGGAAAATAATTGCAGCTACTGGCTTTGCTGGGAAAAAAAAAAATGTTCCTTAAAACACTGAAACGGGCAAGTGGGAAGATTTTTTTTTAAAAAAGCTTCTAGCTGTGTGCGTGGAAACTCTGGCTATGTGCCTGAGACATACAGCAAAAAACAACATATGGAACTCACCAGTTCCTAAAATCCCTTTCCACAAAATTCATGCCACTCCTCACCACAATAAAATGACTCATGGAGGGGTGTGTTTTATGCCTCCCAGGCAGATCTCCATAGTCCACAATTAGTCTATCTATTGAAAGGCCAAAATACCTTATTGTTTTACTTGCTGTATAATTATCTGTTATGATGAACTGTGATTCTAAGGACTATTGTCCCTAGGCTTGGATCTGTGTGTGGAGTGGTTCCCTGGCTAAGACCCAGGAGTGGACCTTCCATTTAGAATCCATGCCTGAGTGATTTCTCCAGTCTCTCCCTGGCTGGCTGAAACAGGGACTGTTTCTGCTTGATTTCTTGGGTTGATGAGAAGCAATTATGCCTTAAATGGAGTCATTCATGTCTGCCATTTTGTTTGCATATTTTTCAGCATTCACCTGTTATTAGACCTGTTTTTAAACTGTAAACTAGTTTCAAGTAGACTTTTGCACCTAATGTGGTTTAGTACTCAGAAAAAAATATATATGTAATGTTTTCTTCACAAATCACTCAAGCAGGAAATCTAATAGAGTGATTTAGAAGTAAAATAGCATTTAAGAATGTCCCAGGCATTTCATATCTGAAGTGATAATGTGTAAAGATAATCACCTTGAGATATTGACTTAGATTTTTAATATGTATTCTTTAAATAACCTCATCTGGAGGAAAGATCAACAAAACAATTACTTTACACCATTTAAAACCAGAACACAGCAATGCTGGTAGTGTAAACAAAATACAAATTTAATATTTAAGAATGTATTTGCATGGGAGTCAAGCTATTGTGAGCCATTTTTCACAATTCCTTTTGAAATTTATGAATACATTAAAGAGCCAGATTTTTGCAAAGCTTTTATTTTTGATGGGTCTTAAATTATTACAAAAATTCCTTCACTATGTATAGAATCTTCTAAGTATTTATCAAATAATTCTCTGCTTTCGTTCTCAGTGTCTGATAGAGCTTTTCCACAAAGCAGTTTCCAAGGTGATGTTAGGTACAATGCTGATAAAAGGTAGCCATGTCATGAAAACAAATACTGTAGAAAGAGCTTTGTCAATTTGTATAAAGCTGGATATATTTTATGCTAATTTACCAAACCTTTTGTTGATTTGTCAGGCTTCTGAATACTTTTTTTTTTTTTTTTAATGAAGAGGAGTGAATTTTGATAGGTGCAATTTATGTCTGAGAATCTCCTCCCAAGAAACAAATTACTTTGTCACATTTTTCCCCATGGTAAATATAAAAGACAAAAAAATATGTAGGACTGACAGGTCTTTATATAATAAAGCTTAAAAACAAACCAATTTTCAGATATTTGAATGAATTGTATGTGTAGATTGCCGATTAAAACTGTTAATGTACTTTGAAAAGAATACTCTTTTCATACTGAATAATCCCTATAGCTAAATATAATGAAATTAAAACAACAATGCACTTTAGGGTTTTTTAAAAATTTATATAAAACATTGGAAGGAAGTTGTGAGTACTTTTGAAGTGCATAATTTATCTGGATAGAAAAGGGGGTTTATTGTTGTGGGCTGTTTTTTTAGAAGAGACTTGTACTAAGGTGACCTCTACTGTTTAAAAAAAAGGCTTGCAAAAGCAGCCCTCTCTTAAATCATCCAACAATCCTGAATTGCCAAGATAGAGATGGATACTGCTGTGCTTAAAACTATTTGTTTAATTCACTGCTGTTTGGATTACTACAAATGATTTTAAGGTTTCTTTCTCATGTATTGGAAAGTTCCCCTGCCATTTACTTCCTAGCCATTTGCGTGCAAATTCTGCTTGTACTGGGATCTCTGCCATTAAATTTTCTTCACATTGAAGGGTTTTCTCTGCTCCTGGTGGGGCAAAGTCATGACCCAGAAAAAAATTGATTCATGAATTCTCAGGGTGCAGCTAAAGAAGAGAGGAAATATGCCTTGGCTGAGCTCCTACTAGTGACAATTTAAAACCTGTAATTAGTTTGGATTCAAGCTGCAAAAGGAATCTGAATTTAAAATGCATTAATTCAAACTGATATATTAACTTTAACAAAGTAGATCTCTTATTATGTAGAATCACTATTACAGTCTGTTTTGCTAACCGTTGGATTCCAGACTTTATTAACTTAAATTTTATTAGAAAATGCAAGTAATTGCTGTGAACTCTTTATCTATGTGATGGTTTTCCTAGAGAAACAGAACTTTTTATTGGGGTTAGTTAGCTTTAACACCTCAGTTATGGATTCTATTTTTGTAAATTCCCATCATCCACATGCTGTACAATGGCTGAGGCCACTTACCCCCTACTGATATCAGGACCCCACATCCCCTTTAGCTACCTCCCTGACATTTCTATGAACTACACAGCTGAAATGTTATACAGTAATTAATGTTGATCCTAGCACACACACAGCCTCCATTACAAATTAGGATAGAAAAGGTTATCATAATATTTTGCTAGTCTGTTTGGTAGACTTGAATTGCTCCCTGTGGGGGACAAACAAAAAAGGTATTTTTAAGATTTGCGTGATGAAGGAACATCCAGGTATTTTTGTTCAAATAAAGGAAAAGCTTTTTTTGAACCTTTAGGTTAAGAATAATTAATCTTGCTATTTGCAAGTTTTGATACCTGCAAAGTCGTGGGTATGTTAGGAGCAGTTTGTTTGTGATATGTGTTTTTGCAGATGAAGCAATGTATGGTAACTGAAACTCTTAACTAAAGCTCTGTTATCTTGCGGAGTTCAAATCCAGGTACAACTAGCAGCTGGATCCTCTCGAACTGTCAGTGGTGTCTGAAAAACACCCAGAGACTAAATAATTTAGATTACACCATTCTGACCTGTATAATTGTTTAAATGAGTAATGCAGCCACTAACTGAAAGAGGTCAACCATCTGTAGAGGAAACATAGAATTTGGTTTCATTTCCAAACAAACTTTTGAAGCCCAGTACTGTGGGAGGTAGGAAAGAGTCTGCTGACAGATCAACGGCTTATCTGCTACACCAAGGTTAAAACTTCTATCACTTGCAAAAAGCAACGTTAATAGAAAATGCTCCTGAGAGAGTAGGTTTAGCACAAATAAAGTTTTATCACTCAATATGCCATCAATTGCCTTTTTTATTTTCTGTGTTTTACCATATATGTGCCTTAAACAGTTATGATTAGTATTGATGGATTCCCATTACTCATTAAGGAAGACCACAATCTTTAAATACTTTTGAAGAAATTAGATTCATAATGGAATCACTGAAAACTGTATGGCTGGTCAATTTTATTTTTAGGAAAGAAAACACCCTCCAAAAATGCTGCAAGGTTAGGAATTACAATCCCATATCTCTTCTGAAATTACAAAGATAACAGGTTCCTCATCTTGAAGCAGGCATTTGTGCATATGTGTACCAAGTTTTTATTATTTAACACATTTGCCATAATATTTGCTTTCCCACTCACATGTTAATATGCCCATTTTCATAAGTAATGAAGGATTTTTCATGAGTAAGGGTATTTTCTTTTTCAGTTTAAATCCCAAGATACAATTTGCCTCACCAGTCTGTGCACAGTAAACTCAATGTAAAGCAACATTCTCAACGATTAATGTCCTCTCAGTAATTTTGATAGCATATATAGCAGCATCAAAGTTTTTCCCTGTCATTTTCTGCCTTACTTTTTTTTTATTAGAGAATATATTTTATATGCAGACTGAACCTTGCTTAACACTGTGCTTAGCACTGCACAAGATTGCAACTTGACAAACATATATTATTGAATGATGCCATTCATCACATTCAGAAACAGAAGTGAAGGCCAATTCCATTTAACAGACAGTGTGAGGACTGCTGCTGAATTCACAAATGGCGCGCTGTAAATGTTGCACCACTCATTTATTAAGGCCCTCTTAAAAGAGAACTGTTCTTCGGAGATGGTAGACAAGAATCTAAGATTCATATTAAAATTTAAAGGAAACATACTTTTTCCTGAAAACATGCTTTGAACTTATACAAGCTCATAGAAATCTACACAAACTGATAAGTAGGGGAAAACCATTGCTTTCTCACTCAGTTGTGAAATTCAGCTTTGTGCTTTGAGTGTAGAGATACATTCCTTTTGTATAGGCTACAGGATAAATTTGACGATTATCCTAAAGTAATGTTTACCAATCCTCCCCCAATATTTTTACATGGTAGGATGCTAGAACAATGTTCTCACAAAACAACATAATAATGGTGGACAAGAGCCATGTCTGTGCCAGACAAAACATTCAGCTTTTGAAATCAGGACTGAGTTCCTCTGACCCAGACTAGTCTAGTAGGAAATCTTCATCACAGGTTTGTGAATTAGTGCGTCCCTTTACTTTCTCTCTGAACTCTTTGCTGTTCAGTGCCCAAACATGAAGAAGTAAGGATAAATTATGTCCCACCTGAGACAGTTTTGTCACCAGATGCAGGGTTAAGTATAGGTTTGGGAGAATGCAGAACCTATATTCTCTGGCTTCCGGGTAAATATGCTAACCATCATAATATAATGTATCAGAAACATTTTGTCATCCAGAGATACAGTGAGACAAAACATAAGGGGATGATTTAAGAGTCAGTCAAGAATAAAAGTATGAGCTGTAAATCTCAGTCTTTCATAGGCAAGACTTTAGAGAGTCTTGACAGATGTACCACAAGGAGAGTTTATCACAAGGAGACCGTATGGGGGACTGACTGGGAATAGCTATATTCTAGAGATGGACATACACTCCTTGTTTTTGTAAAGGAATGATGTCTTGCCAATCTTGACAATTTCAGTGTGGACTTTTTTTACCAAAATTCAATTGTTCAATTTGCAATATAACATTGCAATATAACATTGAGTCACTGATCCATAAATATTAAACCATTAATAACTTATATCTAACATTTCAGAGAAAGATGAAATTCCAGTCTCATGCCATCAATTCATTTGTATGTCCTCCAGTGTGACCCAGGCCAGACACTAACATAGTATTATCTTAATTAGATATTTGATGCATTATGAATATGTAAATTTTTTTAATAGATCAATTTTCTGAAAAAGAAAAAGATTATTTGGATAAAAATGGGTTTGGGGATTTCAACAATAGTTTCTATGAGAAAATTTGAAATATTCTTTTATACCCATAAATAGACAAGATTTTTTTTTAGAATTATTATTTTGAAAATAAAAGTATAAATTATTGATTTATTGGCACAAATATGACATTATTTTTGCCACCATAAAAAATTCTTTACTACAACACAGATTGAAAATTATGTAAATAATCAGATTCTGCTATTTACATTGTCTTAAATTAGAGTCAGTTGAGATAGCTGGATTTTAACTGTGACTGAAAGAAGCATCTCTTCTGGAATAGAAGGCTTTTATAAGTAAGGAGAAATAGTAATCTGTTTAAAAACTTCAGTGGGGTTTGAGTGCTTCAGGAAATTCAAAAAATTGCTGCCACATAGTCTAAGCACCTCACAGCTTGAACCACGAGGCAAATGAGGTCTAGGGAATGGATATCCAAGAATTATAAAAAGGCAGCATGATTTGCAAAACAGGCCATGTCACAAAAGCAAGGAGTGACAGATTATGACATTCAAGCATTTGATCTTCACTGCTTGTTCTTCAGTCTTTGTTAAATTATGTTTCAATAGCGTAGAAAGTTAGATTCATAGAAGTATAAATTAAAATTGAAATTTACAGTTCTTTCAATGACTTCTGTGAATACAAATTTCTTAAAAAGAAAGAATTCAAAAAATGGCATTGAGGTTCTGTGATTTGGTCTTCATCAATATCAGGTAGGTAAACGGCTAATAAATGTTATATATAGTAATGGGGCTTTTTGTGTTTGGTTTTTGGTTTGGTTTTGGTTGTTTTTCTTGGTAATGATGAATATAGTGATGATACTAGTACCTGATCTATCAACTAATAGCCGTAAACCTGGTGCACCAGAATTCACTTTTAGAATATTAATGTTTTCTGTTGTAGCTATGGGAAATTCTTCTGTAAGCTCCAACAGGAAGCAGACTATCTCAATACATACATTTTTTTTAGTTCTAGTACATGAGCAGATAAACAAAGTTTATTCTTTTCCATGGTATATTAATGGCTGGTAGTTTATACAGTCTCTGTCAATTCTTGAATATCTGCATTCCTAAACTAAGGTTTATGAACATCATGAGGAACACATGCAGCACAGTTGATGTTTGTCATCATCTGATTTATACATCATCAAAATTGTGATGTAGGAGTGTCATGTTATGGTACTGTACTGTCACATTTAAAAGATGGATATTTTAAAAGATGAGGACTTTAGGGTATTTTAAAAAAAATTATTAGACTTCCTATCTCTTAATTGGTGAGTCAGTTTTCCACATCCTACTTAGAAAGAAAATTTCAGGATACTGATGTAACGTGATAAACCTAGTTTCACATCCCACCTAGTACAACTCCTTATTCTTATATTCTTGCCAGTCAGATAGCATTAAATGAAGGAATAGGAGATGCAAACTGATAATTCAAGATATCTACCAGTGCACTACCTTCTTCTTGGTTCATTAGGGTATTTGCCACCTGTTTTGTTTTTGAAAAGATAACTTTCTTTTAAAATGAGTTGCAGAAATTTTAATTAAAATATACTCATTTAGTTGTGATGACACTTTTTCCATTTTGTTACAGTGTTCGCAATATTTTGTATTTTTCTTCAAGCACAATTTTGGAGACATTTAAATATGAGAGACGCTAAACTGCCATTTAAAAAAAGTGTTTTGGTGAAGCGCTGGAAGGCCTAAAAGACTCAAGTGAGAGGAGGCAAATGAAGGGAACCAAAACTATCTAGTTTCACACAAAATATCTTTTTTTTATAATTTTAATTGAATGTAATCATAGTATTGGATTATTGACGGTGTGCTCTAAGTCCTGGAAAATGAAGATTATACAATATATGCTGCAGAGGTCACATTGCTAAAACACAATTTATTTTTATATTATTTTTTGCTGTAAAGATAAATATGAGTAATGTTCCAGAGATTCTATGAGAGAATGTATATATTTTTTAAATCAATACTGCATGCAATTAGAACTAAGATTCTGTTTCTTAGGGGAAGAAATGCAGTTTTATAATTGCAATATACAGTTGTATTTATTACAGACAACATACTTTCTCCTTTAAAGCATTTTAAGAACCGTATAAGCCACTTTTAAGTTACCAAACCTGGGACCTCTTATACAAAACTGTGCCATCACATCAGCATGTAAGTGCACTCTGCATAAAAAAGGATGGGGATTGATTTAGGCTGCACTACAGAGCCAACCCCAGGCTGAGAGTAGCTTTATTCTCTGCTTGTTTTCTCAGCTTTTTATTCATTTGCAATGAGGGAGTGTGGTGCTTTTTTGAAAATGACTCTCTTGATGAGGTCTCTGATTGTAAAGTACTTTCAAACTGGGAACTTCACCACCTTCGTTGCTGAGTGGATAACTTTTCCATTAAAAAATGTGAACCTGCTTTCCACCAGCTCCTTTCCTCCTTTTCGTTATTGTTCATGTGCATTGAAAGCGACTTTCCATACCAGACCCCTCACAGGAAGCTAGCAAAAAGATACCCACGTTCCAGAGCAATTGCATGATAGCAACCAATATTTTCATTGCCAGATGGTACTAATAGCAGTTCTCTAAAAGCAACTTGAGTATTTATCTAATCCACTTTATCTCTGCAGATCTCCTCTAGACTTCCCATCCCTTCCCGTCTTCTTACAATACCTGTACACTAAGCATGTAGACATGAAACCATATAATGAAATTTAGTCACAAAAGTAACTGTGTTAATAACAGACTTTTAGTGAGAATTTTTCCTTGCAAATGCTTTCTTTTCAGAGCTTTTTTCCTTTTCCAAAAATATGCAAGAATACACTGTATCAGTACAGGCTACTACTCACTACCCTTGGTATTTCCGCTCTTATGATGCTTCTGCCCAGACTCAGCTCACATTGATTTACTCTCTTGCTCTCACTCAGATATTGAGCAGTTTCCTTCCTCATGAAAACTGGATGGTATTTTTCGCATCATGATTTGGAATTTACCTCTCCCATATTCTAACTGTTCTTCCTACTATACTATGGCTGTAGCTGTCAGATCTTCAAATCAATGGTAATTTACTAGTGAAAAAAAAGATAGATACTTAACATTTTAGCAAAAGTTTGGGCAATATTTAGCACTTGAGTGTTAAAGGAAGTGAGAATTCAAATTGTCAGCACTTAGCACTTTCATTCATATTCACTAATCTCAGGAAATTATGTCCTGAGAAACCAGTACATAAAATTGAAACAGGCAGTTTAAAAAAAAGTCTTCATGGCATCGTACTTGTCAGTATTTGAAGTAGAGATTGATTATTTTTCTTTTTCTTATTAGATTGGTGGTTGTATCTTATTTATTTATTTAATTATTTATTACCACCTTGTTTGCAGCATCCCAGGACAGAATCTCTCACAACCTATTATTGGAAGACATTACCAAACTCTGTCAAATTTGGATGTGAGATTATGTTATACATTATAAATTACAGCAGCAGATGTTCTTTTAAAAAGTTGTGGTTTCTTTAAATGATCTAGCTGAAGCAACTCTTTGAGTCACTATGGTGAGAGACAAAATTGATGACAGGCTGATTTAGTGGTGCACTTTTTAACCAACAGTTTGAAGAGATTAGGAGGTTGTCAGATATGAAGAGAGGTAAGGGGATTAATTTCAAAAGATGTTTTAAATTAAAAACTAATGGGTAGTCTTCTTTGGAAACTCTTTTATAGCTGGGAGCAACTCAACGGAAAATCAGCCTTAAAAAACACATTTTCATTTAGTATTATATTAAGTTGGGGTTTTTTTGTTTGGTTTTGGTTGGTTTTTTTTTTTTTTTTAGGTAGATGATTTCTAGATGCCCATTAGCCTGCTAATTTTCCTGGAAAAATGTAATATGAACATTTCTTGGTGAATGCCTTGACAACTAAGTTGCTTAAATATTTGTTCATCCCTGGAAGGCTGAAACATTAACAAAAATAAAAGATGTCAATCAAGTCAATAGACAGGAATGTGTTTGGCTTGACAGATAAATATTTTTTTAAAAAAGTGTAATTGTCATTGAAGAAATAGCAATGAAGATCAAAAAACTACAATTAAAATATTTTTTAAATAGCTGTAGCAAAGTAAGTTAATGTGCAGGAAATGTTAATTAAAATGTGTTCAGAATTACAAAAGAAAAGCTTCTTATTAGAAAATGTTGGCATGGTAAATGGGATATAGATAGATTGATAGCACGTGATGCAAGACAGTGAAGTTTCCAATGTTATTATTTGCAAGCAGAAGGTCTACTCAAGCATGTAAAAAGAGGACTGGGAGCTATCTGAAGATTTTATTCCTGGGTGATTTCATGTAGTGGCAGTAATCGCATGATTCATTGTCCCAGGTAATACCCCTAGAACTACAGTTGTTTAATTCTTTACATTATGAGAAGTACTTATTTCAGCATGGTCTATCTTTGATGTCTCTTCCCGAACTCTACCCAAATTTCTACCTGAAATTTGATATTTCAGTGTTTTGCTTCAAGCTAATTTTACTGCATAGCTTGTGTGTGCATACATGCATATGTATATATAAAAAAAAAAAAGTAAAAAAAGTCATGTAAAATAGAGCGGCTGTTCCTAAAATCAGAAAAGGAAAGAAAAAAAATAAAAACCCAAACCAAAACCCTACCCTATTTGATTCATGCTAAAAAAAATACTGTAGCTCATTTGTTCAGATGCTTTAGTGCAGAGCAACTCGTGGTCCTGTCAAGAGCAACAGGTAATGAACATTTGATGTACGCATTGAAATTTTCTTAAGATTAACACAGTTGCAAAGCTGTGAAAAAAATTTTGACTTCACATGCAGTCAGAGTTCTTGTCTCTGTGCAGTCCATCTCTAATAAGGACAGCCACCTTTTCAAGCAATCATCTTTGCTGCCAAGTGGTGCGAACTGAGGACAGAATCTAGCCTTCCAGACCTCTGACCTTTGTCCCCTTTTGACTCCCAGGCAATTTGGACAGAACTGGGTAAGATCTGACTCAAGTAAACATTTGCACAGAATATGCAGAAACGTAGCCAAGAAGCAAAGAAAGCTAGTAGGTACGATGTTATTAATTTCATGCATGGACCAGAGTTTGCCCACATTAAGAGTAGATACTGTGTTGACTTCTGATACCAGAGTACGAGGTACTCTGGTACTAGGCACTCCATAGTACTAGGACTAGGAGTCTTCTAGACACAAAAGCTTTTTTTTTTTTTTTTTTTTTTTAAAAAAAACTCTTCTAAACATGAGATGTTTGTTTCCTCAGTTAATGAAATAAAATAAATAAAGATATTGTATTTCCTAAAATTCTGCAATTAATACTTTGGTATAGATGATCCTATTCTATTTCTTCCAAAGAAGCCAAATCTTTTCCAGTTAAAGCAGTAATTTCTCTATGCTCCAGGTTCTCACTCTCAGAGCTAAGGTTAATAACACCATCTTTCTTCACAGAACTTTGTGAAGATAAATTCATTAACTTTTTATAGTATTCAGGCTCTGTAATAAGCATACCAAAATACTGAGGAAGAAATCTGTAATATTGTGGTGAATACTAAAAAAAGAGAGATCGCACTTTGGATAACTAGTCAAATATTGAATAACTATTTGAATAAATAGTTATTCAATAGATACTATTGAATAATCATTCATTAAAACAGGAAAAGACTAAAAAAATAGATAGGCACAAGTAAAGAAACAACATCATAATATGTACATAAAGGGACTGAATTAACAGTGCTTAATTAGTTTTAGCATTAAAAGAGTTTGATTTCATACGTATTGTCTCTTTTTATAAACCTTGAGAGTATTATTATATAGCTCTGTCTCTATATGAAGAACATATATGACCCGCTATATTAGAGTAAATGTTTTGAAACCTACCTTTTACTTATGTTCACAACATATTCCCTTGAATCTAGAAAGGACTGTTTCTCTGATTTTACTTGTTTAAAGTTGCATATGAATATTCTATAAAGCACAAAAATTAGTCTGGTCTCCTATTTCCAGTTTTTATTTTATCCACCAGATTACACTTCATTCTCTATTTAATGGAGTGAAAAGAAGTACCTAATTTAACAGAGTGAAAAGAAGTGATGTGTAAAAGAAAATAAAGGGTTGAAAAGTAAACTACTAATACTAAGCAAGGAACAGCCATATGGGAATTGTAAAGTATTCCCTGAGCATTATGTAGGAAGTGATGTAATGCTTTTTGTTCTGGTCCATGCTCATGCATGCATGTACAATATATAACAGCAAAGGGAAAAGGATAGTGAGAGGTAGGCTTATTTATTTGTATGTCTGTGCCCTTTTACCACAAAAGATGATAAAGTGTACCATTAAGTATATTTGAAGTGATGCAATTGGAAGCAGAGTAGCTCTCTTTCTAATAATATATCTGTATTCCTGCCATTATCATCTTCTGCCCATTTTTATTGCTATGCAGAAGATGCAGCAGCTCTTTGAAGTTATTATTAATGGAGGTTTTACCAAACTTATTTGCTATAAATTCTACCGTTCTTTATTTTATGCTTATGTAACGCAACCTCTTTTGCATCCCGCCACAATTCACCACAATAGGAATGTAAATGGTTGCAGCCTAAAAGCATGTATCATAGAATCATAGAATAGTTAGGGTTGGAAAGGACCTTAAGATCATCTAGTTCCAACCCCCCTGCCAGGGGCAGGGACACCTCCCACTAAACCATGCCACCCAAGGCTATGCCCATTCCAGCCTTGAACACCACCAGCAACGGAGCATTCACAACTTCCCTGGGCAACTCATTCCAGTGCCTCACCACCCTTACAGGAAAGAATTTCTTCCTCATATCCAGTCTAAACTTCCCCTGTTTAAGTTTGACCCCGTTACCCCTTGTCCTCTCACTACAGTTCCTCATGAAGAGTCCCTCCCCAGCATCCCCATAGGCCCCCTTCAGATATTAGAAGGCTGCTATGAGATCTCCACACAGCCTTCTCTTCTCCAGGCTGAACAGCCCCAACTTTCTCATCCTACCTTCATACGGGAGGTGCTCCAGTCCCCTGATCATCCTCGTGGCCCTCCTCTGGACTTGTTCCAACAGTTCCATGTCCTTTTTATGTTGAGGACAACAGAACTGCATGCAATACTCCAAGGGAGGTCTCACGAGAGCAGAGTAGAGGGGCAGGATCACCTCCCTCAACCTGCTGGTCACGCTCCTTTTGATGCAGCCCAGGATACGGTTGGCTTTCTGGGCTGCAAGTGCACACTGCCGGCTCATGTTCATTTTTTCATCAACCAAAACCCCCAAGTCGTCCTCCGCAGGGCTGCTCGAAATCTCTTCTCTGCCCAACCTGGAGCTGTGCCTGGGATTGCTCTGACCCAGGTGTAGGACCTTGCACTTGGCATGGTTAAACTTCATCAGGTTAGCATCAGCCGACCTCACAAGCGTGTCAAGGTCCCTCTGGATGGCATTCCTTCCCTCCAACATATCAACCAAACCACACAGCTTGGTGTCATCGGCAAACTTGCTGAGGGTGCACTCAATCCCACTGTCCATGTCACTGACAAAGATGTTGAACAAGATCGGTCCCAACACCGATCCCTGAGGGACACCACTCGTTACTGGTCTCCAGCTGGACATTGAGCCAGTGAGCACAACTCTTTGCGTGCACCCATCCAGCCAGTTCTTTATCCACCGAATGGTCCACCTATCAAATTGCTGTCTCTCCAACTTAGAGACAAGGATGTCATGTGGGACAGTGTCGGATGCTTTGCACAAGTCCAGGTAGATGACATCAACTGCTCTACCCCTGTCCATCAGCTCCATAGGCCCATCATAGAAGGCCACCAGATTGGTCAGGCAGGATTTCCCCTCAGTGAAGCCATGCTGGCTGTCGCCAAGCATGTGCCTCAGCATGCCTTCTAGTAGAATCTGCTCCAAGATTTTGCCAGGCACAGAGGTGAGGCTGACTGGTCTGTAGTTCCCTAGCTCATCCATTTTGCCCTTCTTGAAAATGGGGGTTACATTTCCTTTTTTCCAGTCGTCGGGAGCTTCACCTGACTGCCATAATTTTTCAAATGATGGACAGTGGCTTAGCAACTTCATTTGCCAGCTCCTTCAGGACCCACGGATGGATTTCATCAGGTCCCATGGACTTGTATACGTTCAGGTTCCTAAGATGGTTTCAAACCAGATCCTCTCCTGCAGTGGTCCCAGGGTCTTCATTCTCACAGTCCCTGCATCTGCCTTCCAAGACTTGGGTGGCCATTTTTTGTTCACTAATGAATAGATTGTTTAGACCTCAACATCACTTAATTGCATTCAGATTACAATAGAGTGTAGTAATAAATTGAACTTCCAAATATTTTGTCAGGATACATGCTCTCTCATCCACTATAGCTCCCAGAGCACTCCTGCATGGCAGTCCCCCCTATGCTCTGCTGTTAGCCACACAAAAGCAGAGGTTGCGCTACCTCCAGAAACATACTGAGAATCATGAGCTGGCTAGGGTCCCCCATCCTGTACTATGCCATGAGCCCACCATCAATGACACTACTATCATTACCACTCACTGTTCTTGATACTTCCATACCACCTGACTTCCTGTACTGAACAGTATTTCTCAGCACTCATCATCCAAGTGTTGTAAAACCCTCCATCTAAATGCTTCAAAATATATATATAAAATACATATATATACACTCTCACACTACCCACAAAGGAGTAGCAGAGCTGTAGGCAAGCAAAACTGAGACAGCTGAGACAGAGTGACTGACTGGAAAGCTGGGATACAGGGTAAGAGTTCAGAATGGTCTTCTTGAAAGCAGGGATCAGACATAGCCATTGGCTGGGCAAATACTTGGCCATAACTATTCTGTGGTCAGAGTATTCTTATTCCTGAACATGCCAGAAATCTGCCCAGTACCACTTAGCAGGACTGCAACCATCATCCCATGCCTGGAAATAAAACTTAGAAATAGCTCCCCTGTAAAATCTTTGTACTGATAGAATTACTTTAAAATTTCAAGTGCTGTAGGTAGTCCTAAAACATCAGAGCAGATGTTTTAAAATCCAGGTACTCCAAATACTGTCAGCAGTGACTGAAGACTGAGCTATAATGCAGTCATGCTGGGCTGTTGAATATTTTGTATGAAAATTTATTGGATTATGTCCACTACTTGAGGTTTATTTATCTAAGCCTTAATGGACATAAAATATAACATGATGAATTCGTCCAGACTAGCTGGTATACAACCACCTTTTGGGGTGTAGAAGCACAGGGGTGTCAAGTGTGTACATGTATATGAGACCTAACACTTTACACCTACCACAAAGGCCTTCACATGGAAAAGTAGGACCTGAAAATCACAGAATCTGCATTTAAATGATAACCGGTTGCTCAGGTATTTGACTATAAAATCTATGGCATCTGGCATTTTCTAGGAACATTGGATCAAGCTGTTTCACAGGTGACATGCATGTATTTGATTAGGAGAATAGCAGACCTATCCCAGAAAAAAAGAAGAAAGTTAATCTTTGCCTTCTTAATGTTACAGGGCTATTTAAAGGATAACATGGTTGTTAAAATTGCATATGACAGAAGCAGATACAAATAGAGTTTATTATTATGTAATGTAGTATTACTTGAAGTTTCCTACAATTCAGGCATAGAAACTTTTCTCATTCTTTTGAAAAGTTAGTTGAGGGTAGGGGGGTGGGGTTACAATTTTTTTGTTCTGCTCAGAATAGGTGCAAGAGAGAAAACAAATAAACTTGTATATTTGTCTGACCATGTACAGTGTACACATTTTCACAGGATTTCCAGTACTCTCAGGTTAAACTAAATCTTTATGTAATTAGCAAAATATAACACAGTTTAACTCCTAAGTGGTCCATAAGAATCATGGGTTCAACTCTGAAATCTTGGAAGCCACCTTTCCATAACTCAAGTGACCCTTATTGTCCCTGCTACACCTTCTCTTCTGGGAATCTTACCTATAATCAATACACAAAGAAACAAGAGCAGCTGATAGCAACTGGGGGTCTGTTTCTCTAATCATAGACCTACTTGTGAAAAACTGCAGGAAAACCAAAGACACTGACTGCAAGAGAACAAGAAATGAGGATCTGATCAGATTTCCTATCCAAAGCAAGGACTGTGTTTTGAGAATCTTCCTAGCCTAGATTCAGCAATCAGTTTCAGGTAATTGGCAACAGTAGCCTGGTAAATCTACAGTAAAATAGGATGCAATAGCATGTTTTCTGTTCAGAAACGGTAACTGTGCTTCAGTTGGGTTTTAAATGTCTTCCTATTCCTGACATAATCCTAGCTGCACGCTTTGTTGAACCAACTGGTGTTTATTTTGAAACTGACGTCTTAATTCCAGTAATCTGACTGCTTGTTGTAGGTCATTATCTCACCAGCAATGTACTGACCACTATACAAAGAGGTGGAAAGGGTAAAGAACCTTTAACTGATACATTGAAAGTCAGGCAGGTTTGTTTGAATTACTGTGAAAGTTGTATTCATGTTTCTGTTTTCCACTCCACTCATCAGTTGTTTGTAACTATGCTAGAAAAGATTCTCTCCTGGCTGGAGCCCAGCAGATTGGTGCTCAGCTTGAGAGGAACAGTATTATTTAACTTTGAAAATATTTATTGATTCATGTTTTAATTAGCAGTAAAAAGCATTTTGTTTATTTTCAGAACATTTTCCCCCTCACATTTAAGGGCAAATTCTACTCGTTTTGTGTTTCACTTGCATAAAGGTGACATTTTCGTAGATGCTTGCTTGGCACAAGGCAGAATCATGTACTTGGTATCCTGCCCTTGCTTTTTGGAAGATCCAGAATTGGCAGCTATGGTTATGCGTAGGGGGTTTTTGCTCTCTCTATAATTTGCTACCCAGATCAAATATGGAAATTTTTAACCCATATTTTGTGGGTTTGCTGCATTTTTGCATTTGTAGGTGTTTTTCCTGTAATATGCTTTGTTCTGACATTTAAACGCAGAACAGATATGTTGTAAATGCTTATGCTTAAAATACTGTTCATCATATTTCTACGTTTGTAAAGCTCATTCCAATGAATAGTTAACATTTTGGGTCCCAAAATAATCTCTACAAAGCACCATTTGGTGGAGAAGCCAGGAAAAATGGTGGCAAGTAAATCCAGGTTTAAATGATACTGCATTCTGATCCAAAATCGTGCATCTTTTCTATCTCAGCAGCATTCAGATTAGGAACTTTTAACAATGTTGCTAATGTTACTGGTACTTGTAATGAATATCAAGTACAGATAGAAAGTATTAATTATTATTGTTGCAGGCTTGAAAGTTAAACCAATGTTATTTTATAACATAAATCCTTCAAGCATCCAACACTGCTTCTGAAACAGTAGAGCTGGGCAAAATATTCATGAGGAAGGCATTACTTATTTGTTTTCAAGAACAACAACAACAAAAATCTATTTTATAATCTGCAATTGATTTAGAAGAAGATAATGACATTTTCAAAGTAGCGAAATTTCATTACTCATGATGCAGTTATTTACAGAAACTTGAAAAATATGTTCTTTCAGTCCCATATTTTCACTTGTGAATATTTAAAAAACCTAATGAACTATATGGACAGTGGGAGCTAGCAAGTTTTTGCATGTTAGAGTCGCTCTTATCAGTTAAATATTTTTAACCATTCTTTATGCATTGGGAAACCGATGCTCAGACAAGTGAAGACATGTGCTTTGTATATCACAAGTCTGAGCTCTCCCAAAGAAGCTCTGATGTTTTCTGTTATGTTGTTGCAGTCCACAGCTATCTTGTTTCTTTGCTGATTGCTTCCGCTGTAGACGAGATTAAAGAAAAGGTAATATAAATGCTCACTCCTCAATTTGTGCTCTCCAAACCACAACATGCTGCATTAATTCATTAATAGCTCTTTAAGCACATATGTTAGGACATGAAATGCAAGGCTCCATTTTGTTGACCAACTCCCCTGATGGGGTGTCGCTCTCTGCCAGAGAAATAGAGCAGCTAACCAGGGATAATAAGGTTTCCTTCTTTCTCCATTGCTATGAAAAAGAATACAGATGACAACACAAGGCTTGGCTGGACAGCTGTTTACAGAGGTGATTTGAATGCCACACTCAGAGTGTCTGCAAAGAAGTTACAGCAACCCTGTCTATGCGTTTGAGAAATTACTGTCCTCCAATGCCCATTTACAGGAGAGGGTTATCTCAGTAGCAACTATGCCAGAATGACTGGTATGTCTTTTCCACCACCACTGCAACTTGCTACAAGAGAACCCAGAACTAAGGTGCTTGATGCCAGTCTTCAGAGCTCCTATGCTGATGAACGGTGGTCTAATTGTCCAGCAATGCCTTTTAACTCCTGCAATTAGCCACATATTTTTAGAGCTTTGGTGAAAAAGTTTGTGAGTTTCAGTTTGAGAATGTATTAGTCTCATTTTGACCATAGAGTGAGAATCCCTGCAAAACAAATCAGCACACTCAAAATTTTTTAAATTCAATTTATATTTTTTCATTGACAGCTTTTACACTTCAGAGAAAGAAAGAATGTTGTTGCTTTCCTCACCAGCAGGACAATGACTCCTCTCAAGGCTTTCACTTGCTTATCTCCCCACTTCAACCTCAGATATTTCTAACATTCTGTCACTACCTTTGTCTAGTTGAGAGGTTCCAAAACTGCCATTCAAAGTGTTTCTCTCCCCACAGATGGGAACAGATCTATTATCCATAGCATCACCAATCTTTGTCAGCCAATCTGTCAGCTATGAAGTCATAAATTATAGCATCCAAAATTTTTTTCTGTTCATACTTTTCCACTATTATTTTAAAAAATATTTTAAAAATATTTATTTCAATCAATATAAATACGAATCAGACTTTAGCACTTCTTACAGTGAAATTCCTCTTATTCTACCATAAATCTCTAATGGTGGTGATGGAATGGCATAATAATGGGGGTTAGAGCACTTCTCTACTAGAAACAAATACCACAACTTACATTTTACAGTTTTCTCTGAGTGGAGAGTTTAGATGAGAGAAAGGGTTATTTTGGATCTTTGAAAGCGTTTGTCATGCTGTGTAATTCCATGCAGTTGCACACCTAATAAGCACAAAAAGGACACACTATTTTAACCTGCAGGTCTGTACAGGAGTTGTTTCTATTAAAGCCAAAGTTTTTATTCTGTTACTGCTGTCATTCCTGGAAAGGATCTTCAAGGTCACTGAGTCCAATATGCTGCCACCACACAGACAAGCATTATGTATGTGTACATTTACAAAGCCCTTAAAACCAGCTAAACAGTTTGCCTGCAGCGCTGGCACAGTGTTCTTGATGTTCACATACACTTCTGAATTGGTTGGGACATCTATCTGAACATATAGAACATGTCTACACTGATCAAGGCAATCTCTACTAATCCCTTTATGTAAGATTCACCCCAATCATCCCAGTAGTTCATCCCATTTGTTCTCTTCACTGGTTTCAGTATGAATTTATCTGTAGCCGCTATGGATGACCGCAACCACATGCAGTTTTAAAATAAACGTAGCAGTTTCTTCTGCAATGACATTAGCAGGTACATGGTTCTTCTAGAAGTGCCTTGATTAATACAAAGGTAGTGAAGGATTGCATTTGCTGTTTTCTCTATACCTTGGCAAGGTAAATGGATAAATTAAATCTAACAAGTCCTTTTCTTCCTTTAATTTACCAGGTAATAATTTTTATATACATTTCATCACATTTCTCTTATTTAACTCCTTAGAATCCTGATGTCTTCCAGTGGAACATTTTGATTATGACTCTCTGATTTGTGTCACTGGCAAATTTCAAAACCAAATGTATTCTTCAGGTCAGTGTTGTTAATAAAAATGCCAAGGACCATCAGATTCCATAACAGTCCCAGGGAAAACTGACACTCTGTTGATTTAACCATTTATTTTCTGTCCAGATCATTCTTTTCTCTCTTTTAGCAATCCTACATCTTTTTCACCAATTTTCTTGTTATCATGTCTCTCCAGTTAATCACTAGTTAAGATAACCTCAAATGGTTTATATAACCTGCTACTTTTATACATGAAAATGAGTGTGATGGTTGCTTTGTAGAAATGCAGTGGCTTGAAGAAAGTCTGCACTGTTTTTGTGTCCTGCTAACCTTAATTGTTTTCTTGAGTCCTAGAAGCCCTTGGTCCTTTGTTTTTCTTCCTCTACATTCTCTTTTTCTATTGTCTTCCATCATTCTCACTTGACGTCTCTCACTGTTCCAGAGTGCTAAATTCTGTTTTATCAGTCTCTTCTTCCTGATCCTATTCACATTTCTCTTCCAAGCCAAACTCCAGATTTTGCCTTGTCTTTCTGAAGTATGTAGCCTGCCCCTCTTTGCCCAATTCCATTGGTGACATTCATACTTTCCACAATTGTGAGGAGAAAGGAAGGAAGGAAGATAGTAGAACAGAAATAATGAATACAAACAAACACCTAGGAAAAATATTGAGTTGGGGAAAAAAAAAAAAAAAAGAAGTTTTTTTCTTATGTCACAGAGAAACAGATTTTTCACCAAGTTTCTCTTCTGACATTGGTGATACCTGAATTCTCTTTATGCAGCGGTATACCTGAAGACTGCATGTATTGAAGAGTGTGATTAGCTCCTTGTAGCACAAGTATTCTTAGACTATGATAACTTTATAGATTTTAGGTTATTTAGAAAGAATAACAAATGATATAAAAAGTATGAAAAAATATTTTTCTGCCTATTTCTTAAGTATGTGAGTCTTTGGCCTCTTGGATTTGCACAGTGAAGAAATAAATAAAAAATGTTAACTGTCAGTTTTCTGCATATATATATGTAGAAGGAATGCTTCCATGTCTAGGCATATATATATATATGCACATACATACACATACATATATATGTTTATAAATCTATGATATTCCTAAAGTAGTCTGAAATAGCATGTTTAATGCATATTTCCATGAGATGTCACAGCATTCAGCATTCAGTAGTAAGAGACTACTATATAATTTGCAATTTTGAAAGATTATGTGGCCAAAGAAAGAAAATGCCAACTCTATCAGGTCTTTTAAAAATTAGTTTATTTATATATTTAATATAGTTGCAGTATCAAAGCCTTGACCTCTGTAAAGAAACTTTGAATAAGAGCATATTAAATATAGTTCAAGTAAAATCTCTACCAATGAAATATACTGTTATCATGAAGATGCTTCAGAAATTGTGTCTTTTTTCTGCTACCAGTAATGCCATTGTAACAGCCAGTGAATTGGGTTTTTTCATGCAATACAGGAGGTATCATTTTACTGTGTAATTCAGGATCCTAGTTTAAATACAACACCGTAGATGATCTCATCTATAGTTATCTTGGAGGAAATCTCCAATGTAACTACCCCTCTCTCCTTTTGTTACTGAAACAACACCTGAACCTTCAGGGTTAAATACAAAAGCAAGACATTGTCAGTGGTAACCCCTCACTCTGAATTGCATGCAAAGCTCTAACAGGAGGATTCTCCTGAACTTCAAGGCACCAAATGTGTTAACCCTAAACTTCAGAGACAAATAAATGAAGACTGCAGCTGTAATTAGGAGAAGATTGCATGTATATGGTATTGGCAATTTTGTGTTTCTGTTACAATCAATGTATTTATTGTAGTTTCTTTTGAATTGTAAACATCTGATTAAGATTATATGAATTAAAATAATTTTAGCAAATGTTGAACATCGGGGTAATATCTATTCACTCACAAGGGATGAAAGAGGGGACTGAAACCATCACATGATAGCACTGGACTACAGCTGTGTGATTGTACCATGTAAGTGTGAAACAAAAGGAAAGTATGGAAACATTCTGAACTTCCACTGAGCTACAGTCTGAAAGCCTTAGCTTGCAAATACATATGAAAATTCTGCTTTGCCATAAAATATAACCTTTTCCAAAAGAAAAAAAATCCCTGGGAAATAAAAAGCATACAATATGCCCATGTTATTAAAAAAAGCATTATTTGTTTGTTGCTAAATAAAGGGTAATTCTTTTAACAAAATTTCAGCATTAAATTATTATTAACAATACCAGTGATCTCTGTAAATAAAAGGTGGATGTTAAACCTAGAACACTGATACGAAATTTAAAACCAATGTTTTTCTAAAACAATATTCACTGATTCTTACTAAGTTTGGACTCAGGTGAGTGCATATATCCACCCTAAGAGAACATTTGTACTTTAGCTGATCTTTAGGTCTTTTCACATATTTTTACTAATATTTTTCACCCTGCATTTTCTTTTCATTCAAGTCCCCCACTAGAAACTAAAACTTATAATTGTCTAGTTTATAATCAAGCTACCACAGTGTTTGGTTATTACTATTAAAACTAAGAATTACTTTATAAGGTTTCCTGTCTAAAGAAATATCTTGTCAGATTTCCAGTTGCATTTATGCAGTTCATACTGACAAGATCTCTGCTTTGGGGACAACTGGGACAGAAAGACATTCTTCTTGATAGGGAAGGCACATATAAAGACGTTATTTTATTCTGAAATATAGCCATGCATGAAATACAATATTTTGGATATTTACAGAAGCTAATAATCAAAATGGGTTAATTTTGATTTCGTAAGTATTTAAGTAAATTTATATTGTGGACCTACCCCTACATTTGGAATACCACATCAGCTTTTAATATCTGATCCCTAACCATTTCTTTAGAGTCTTCATTATTTTATTAGAATATTTATTATTATGTTCAGTGAAAGGCAGCTATTTAATAATGTCAATTAACATGTCTTCCAGAACAAAAGACGAAACCATCTTTAAAAAACCACAACACCCTACTTTTATTCAGTTACAGTAGCCTTAAAAAAACCTAGCTTCTTCCTCCAGCTGTATATTGTATATTTGTAAAATGCTGAAAGATAATGTTTACTTCCTTTTTTTTCTCATCATAATTTTTTTCTGAGGTGATGTGAAAATTCATATTATCTGACATAGATAACACCGTCAATTAATTCTAGAGAAGCCAAAAATTATATTGGTCATTTCTCTTTTTCCATCTTTGCAAATAAAATAACATTCTAAATAAGAACTTTCAATTTGTAAGAGTAGTGATTTAGCTTTCATATCAATATGGCGTAATTCAGAATACTGCTCGACATTCCCACAGTGAATGCAGAAATATGTTTTGAGTTAGTCCATAAATGCCCTCTGGTGACTATCCCCAAAAATGCAAGCAATTTTTCCTTCTATATTAAGTTTTTCAATACCCAACACAGCAGTTTAGCCAACTAATGTTGCAATCATAAGAGAAAATAAGAAAACAGCAATTTCAGAGATCAAACTCCTGTGCTTAGTAGGCTTTCTTTAAGTTCTGTTTTGTTTCTCAAGACTGAGGTTTTAAGGGAAGCAATGAAGCAATGGCAATGCTAACTTGATTCAACTCTTAGTTCCCATGGTCTTAAAATTCTGTCATAAAGCATATGTGATTGATAATTTTTTAATTTATTTAAATAACAAATTAAAAAAATAGAGATGAGGCTGACACATCAAAGGGAAAGCAATGGAGAGAATTTAGAAATCAGAAAAATTGTTCCTAAAATAAATGTTCAAATATTTTGGAATTATAAAAATGCTATATAAAGGTCAGACTGGTAAATTGAACTGAAAAAGAATCCTTAAAATTTTAGGTCAACTACAAAATTATTTGCACAGATTAGAGCCTATTATTTCTTTTCCTAAATAATAAATTTCAGTATATATTAAAAAGTCATTGCTCTTTCTGTTGAGACAGAAGTACTGAATTTACTGCCATTAAATCACCTGTGCACAGTGAACAGTTTTAGTTTGTTCATATGACAGTGTTCAGACTTCATCTCCTGGATTTTAGCAATCTAATATAAATAAAATTGAAAATTTCATTTAAAAATAATTTATAGAAACTGTAGAATTTCTAGAAAACTCCCCAACTTATAAATACGCATTGCATGCCATTTGATTTGCTCACACAATTGGAAATTTTCCTCAGAATGGTTTCTTTAGTTGACATCTTGTTCAAATCTGTTCTGGAAATATTTCTGAGAGAAGGTCAAGAAAAGCTTTCCCATTTGAAAAGTCTGAAGATGCACAGAGTGAAACAATCACTCTGAACTGTCAGCAGTTAAGAAAACTAAGAATTTTAGAACTTTGAAAGGTAAAGGTAGCAAAATATGTCATTACCCTCTGCAATGAACCCGACAGCCTAGTAACAAAAAATGTAATTTACTGTCTTAGTTCCCACAAGTCACTGGGATATTCAGTAGAATGTATCAGGCCAATAAATACAGACATTTCATGCCTGCATTAGAAATATTCTAACCAAACACTGCGTGCTCTAATTGAAAACTTAAAAAATCAGGTTACTCTATCCTCATTGAGTACTTTTCCCTGGGAGGATTAGACATGTAAATTAAAACAAAATAAAAAGCTTTAAATTTACTGAGCCTAAAACAAGATAGACTAAGTGCATCCAGAAACATTCCAGCAATGAGTTCAGGGAATGAATTTGCAGTAGTTAGTTTGATCCAAAATTTCTGTAGTGAAAGATAATCCCAAAGTTATGATAGTCTTAAACTTGCTACAATAACACAAGCTACTATCACAGAATAAATACATAAACAAAGAAAATTTCACTTCTTGCATTTCAATTCTGTTTAGGGAATCTGGCCAAGAGCAGAGAAGTGTATTTTTTCTGTGAGTTAACAAAGAAGTGCTCATATTTTACGGTGTTCTGATAATATACCTGGAGAATAATAGCATGCAATAGTCACATTAAGAAAACATTTGATTTGCTACATTATCTCAAACACTGTTAAACAGTGAAAATCATGTCTTAATAAAGACATCCTAGCTGTGTCAACAACTTAATGTTAAGAAAAATGTTTGATTTGCACTGTCTGTGACAATATGCCAAATCATGAGGTTTCCTAAATTTCAAGCACATTTACTATACTCAAAGTGTTCCTAAAACCAAATGTGTCCAAACATCTAGTTTGCTTCACTAAACAAAATCATTGGCATGAGAGAGCACAGAAGGGAGCCGTTTGCTGCAACAACAGCACTTTGAAAAAAAAAACCAACTATGCCTATACTACAAGTACAAGCGGTAACTTAGATGATATATGTTAACTTTCACTAGTTTATAGGATGGCTAAATTACCAGAAGACCTCAATAAATCTTAGTATTGACTGGGAGAAAAAAACCTAAAAATTGGTGGTTTAAGTGCCCCATGTCTGTTCCTTGGGCTAAGAAATAAAGTTTATTTGCTTTGGGAGTTTCTATGTTATCTAGTGTCAGGGGCTTGAGACATTGGAATAGGTTCAGTGCTTCTGGGGGAGGCAATTGCAGTAGGCAAGCAGGTAGGTAGGTAAGCAGAAAGGTCTCTAAATGTTTCAAATCCACATAAAAGTGGCTTCTGTAGCCGTGAGTTTTACCAGTCACGTTATCTTCATTTTCCCCTAGTTTCTCACTTTTTAGCTAAATTCACAAGTTTTATCAATTCTTTATAAGATGCTTGTGGTTTCTATCATTTCTCCCTATGTTTTTATCACATATCTACCTTAGTGTGATGCTGATAAATAATACTCCTTATTAGATATGGCAGGTGGAATGAAAATGTTCCATGTAGACTAGCCCCTGGAAATGGTCAATAGCTTTATTTTTACATTGTATGTATTTTTGGTGTTGGTGGCATTGTTATAGACAAAGGAACCCTGCCCAGTATGAATACCATACTTTTATCAAGATGAATCTGGAATGCTTCCTAGGTTATACATCTGCTTGCTCCATCTAATTTACATATCAGAAGATATGCTGACCAGGGGATATAGAGAGTAATTATATGTATTACAAGTTGTTAGACTACTATTTCTACAACTGCCAAAGACTCACTACCACCCCCTAAATCTAAATAAGCTTCTGGTTAGCTGGCTGTCAGAAGCAAGTTACAATGCTTGTGTGCCAGATACCACTAACTGTACTGTGTTTACGCGCAATCATGAACATATTGCAAGACTTGTCACATGTTAGCATTTTGCCACTGACTAGAGGACAATAGCTTTTAAACATTCTAGCATTATACGTTGCACCTAAGTTCCTTTATCCTTTTTTAACAATTTCCTATTTCTTTATTATTGTTTTTCATAAGCTATTTTCATCTTGTAAATAAGCTCTGGACAAATGCAGTGGTAGAGGCACATTGAAAAGAAATGAGTTTCCTTTAAGGGACAGAGTTTCTCCTTACAGTAGCCTCTATAGTTGGTGCTCTTGTCTGGTCCAAACATGCAGGGTCAGTGTCAAGACAGCAAAACACTACTATGTTTGTTAGTGTTGTGCTTCATATGCAAAAAGGCATATTACAGTAAGGCCAACACTGGAGCAAGCCACCTAAGTTTTGTGACTGTGATGTGTCTTGATACATATCCAACACTGAAGAGTATAATTGTTGAGTAATATAATAGCTTGTACCTTGGTTTTCAACAATTTTAAACCATTTGTCTGAATTTCAGTTATTGATTGGTATTTGTTAGTATTCAGGTCACTTGCTAGAGAAGAGCAAGGTTTAGCATGTCGCCCCAGAGAATCTGATACAAACCTTAATTCTTTGTTCATTGTCCCCTGTCAGGAACAATGAAACATTATCCCAGGTCTTTTATACGCACATAGACTAAATATATACTATGGTGTAAGATCAAAAATGTTTTAAAAAAAGCAGGGAACATGTAGTCATAAGTAAGTGGATGTATTGCTAAGCAGTGAATGCATGTAAGAGCCAGCCTGTCACTGTGAAGTGAAGAAGTACACCTTGGTGCATCCACTTAAAGGTATACCTGTATATAAACCTTCTGGCATTGATCTGAAATTTGCACTGTATTCCATACTTCGTCAAAATTCTGCTTGCTACTGACTAAATGAGTAAAGTAAAATTAAAATTCTCTAACACAGATTTTCAGAAGTGCCCACTATTTTTTAATAGAAATGCGCTGGATAATTTGAGCATCAGCAGATCAGTTGAAGGCATTGCTCCATCTACGCACTCATCCCGGCATTGCACGCTGTCTTTAGAGCAGTAGGACACTAAAATTGCCCTTAAATGCCCTTTAAAGGACGGGTAAGAAATGTGGGATGTTCAGCAGAAATGCAGGAGGCTCCTTTTGTTTATACTCTTGAAGAAAGCTAAGCAAAGTTTACCCCAGGTCTGGGGTTAGATGAGAGTTTACCGTTTGATTTGGTATAACCATACTGAGATTTCCTTGCTTGCTAAAAGTGCATGCTCGAAGAAGCACGTTTCTGGAAAAGAGGTTTCTTCAACTATGTGTTGATATAGGCTTATGTTCTAAACTTCAGTAGCCACCTTTGAAAAATACTCTTTGTCTTCAAGAATGTTTATCTAAATCTTTCCAGTTAGAAGCTTTGGCTTGTACAATGTGAATCACAATAACAAGCATGATAAAAAGCCCCATAACTATGAGTTTATATGAAACAATAGCCAGTATCAAAACCTTTATAAGTGCTGATATGATGTAGCTAGTAAACTTTCATTCAGGTGATTTAGACCATCACCTGCCTCTACCTGAGCATAATGACTTGTACAGAAAAAGCTAATGTTAGTTGTTTAGTATCATATAATTTGCTTCAAAACATACCTAATCATTTCACTTCTCCACAGCAGTTGTGAAACATGCACAGACACCCAAAGAGAAAACACAGCACTACTTTTGATAATGAAAAACATTTTGAATGCTTAGGTCAAAAGAAAAACAGCATAAATTCAACAATGAATAAATGACTTATCTGTACACACATGAAGACATTATGGATCGGATCTCCTGTTACTTACACTGGTGATGTGATATAACCAATTATGATGTGAAAAAAAATAATTGAGGACTCCACACAGTCTCTGGATCAAATATAGCTATACAGTCCCATATAAGCTCTGTAACCCTTGCGTTCATAAGCTTTTCACCTTGTTTTTCCTTATTAAATATAGTCTTTAAAAATATCAAGTGTTCGGTGTAGCTATGTGATCTTATAACAGTGTGGCATCCAGCTTCCAGCATGGAATTTCATTTTAGAAGCTAAGAAAATATAAACTTTCATTTCCTCAGCAAAATGTCTTTGAATTAAAGTTAACTGAAGGTTGGATGTTAGTAGAAATATATAAATTTAAAAACCTACCAATAATGAGGAGCTGGGCTAACAAGATTTTAGATACTCTATTAGCTATTTGTAGCTCTTTGCGATAACAAAAATTATTAAATGTACTACCTTCTTTATTTGAGAACCATCCAATATGAGAAACTGTATTCATTAATCTTTGAATCACACAATATTAAGCTAAAATTCTTAAGATCTTAGCCTAAAGATGGGATTTGGTTTTATAGGTAACAAATATATTTTAACGGCTAAAGTGCATGCAGTTAAAAGAGGGTTTTTTTCAGACTTTATAGATTTATTTTTATTCTCCAATAAATGAGATGAAATAAAAAAAAGAAGTAGCTACAAATATTAGATGAAGTATTTCAGTGTTATTTTCTGTGATTGTTTGTGATTCTGTTTCATTATTGCATTCCAGAGGCAACTTATTATGCATTATCTTGCAGTAACTTTTTTCTTTTAATTTTCCTTTGCAGAAGTTGTTCACAAGACTTAGTAAGATTTAATGGAGATGATTCCTGAGTTTTGTTACAAAGTTTCATAACTGTACTTAACTAAATCCTCTTAATAAACCCCCACAGCATTCCAGATTTGTAAAGTACTATCTCATCACAGTTTTAGAAAGATTTCTTACTTGTTTTCGGAGAGTAAATTGCCCCAGTATTCATACTCTGATAAGAAACTGAATTGTACTGAACCTACAAAGTATATGTGCATTAGTCCAAATAACTAAAGAGCTGCAAACACTGGTGATTGATAGCTTATTAAGCGCTTGTTTGAGATGTGCGCAAAAGAGAGTATTTGCACTGGAAAAGTGTTTTTTTATTGGCAGTGAAATGTAATGTTGTTTATTTTAGTATAAGGTTATCCATGTGCATTACACAGGTAATGTTTTTTGTTAAAAATATGCATTTGCAGGTGTGCAATGTCCTAAGAATAAGTGAGGCTGAGACCATTCTGCAGATGCAGACAATAATGAGAGGAAAAACCTTTCATTCTCCTCCACTTCTTTTCCCTATATAATCTTTGCAGTAGCTCAACTCATGTTAAATATTACTTCTGTCGAAAGCACATAATATGCTTTATATGTATAGGTACCTACTTCTTCAATTAATAAAATGTAAGATATGATCACTTAAGAGGACAGAATACTTTGACTCCAGTATTTTAGCAGTGTTAAAGTACTAAGAAACATCTGGAAGAACAGATAAAAAGAGATAAATGTTTAGCTTTGTTATGAGTAACACACTAACATACGATTAGGTTGTAATGGTTGTAACTTAACAAAACTGTTGTATGAAATATTTTGTTTAGCATTCATTAAAAACTGCTAATGTGGTTTTTCATGGACTATATTTTTATGCATGTTATTAGTGGAATACAAATATGCAAAAAAGCAAACAGTTTGGTGTTATAATGTGAAAAGAGATTTTACACCAATCTTATTTTTAATTTCTATGGGAACGTTTTTACCACAAATTCCATATTTTAATAATACTATCCCAACTCTATTTTTTAAACTCATTTTGTCACTGTTTTGTAACAGAAACACTGTAAATATTATAGATGTGGTAAACTATTATACTTGTTTTCTTATAAATGAAATGATCTGTGCCAACACTGACAAAATGAATTAATGTGTTACTAAGGCAACAGTCACATTATATGCTTTCTCTTTCACAGTATGCGGTAGAGCATATGGTTTACTCTTAATGGAACACTAGCTTCTCATTAACATACCAGTAGCAATGTCAGAACTTACAAACCAGCATAACAGGGAAATGGAAAAACTTATAAATTAGACCCTTTCAGTATTATTGAGCAAGAAATGACTGATGTTTCAAGGTACAATATTTAGCTAATACAGTGCCCTTTTCTGCATCTTTCTTCTCCAAAAAAACAAAACACAATCTTTTTCTCATTAGAAATACAAATATTGAGGTGCATTTATTTTTTACTTTAAAATGATTGACAATCTTATAATTTTTAAAACGTTTCAGCCTTCCAATATCTGAAGGGGGCCTATAAGGATGCTGAGGAGGGACTCTTCATGAGGAACTGTAGTGAGAGGACAAGGGGTAATGGGTTCAAACTTAAACAGGGGAAGTTTAGACTGGATATGAGGAAGAAATTCTTTCCTGTAAGGGTGGTGAGGCACTGGAATGGGTTGCCCGGGGAAGTTGTGAATGCTCCATCACTGGCGGTGTTCAAGGCTGGATTGGACATAGCCTTGGGTGGCATGGTTTAGTGGGAGGTGTCCCTGCCGCTGGCAGGGGGGTTGGAACTAGATGATCTTAAGGTCCTTTCCAACCCTAACTATTCTATGATTCTATGATTTTTCTTTTTCATGCTGTTTCCACATAAGCTTCCTTTTCTCTAGAACATATTAATACCAACAACATTGTATGGAAAATTTAAAGTTTTCAATTCTACGAATGGATTATCCCTTCAGCTGGTACAGTGAAACAAAAAGGAATTGTAAAATGAACCATATAACTTCCTTGGCCAATCGGGATCATTCATGAGAAATGGATACACCAGAGTGGTGGGTCATCCTCTAGGGACAAAATAACATACCAGACCTCCACTAGGGTTGTTAACTGTTGGCTAGTATATTAAAGCTAGTTTCCCTAACTGCAAAAGTTAACTGGTTTATGCCAAGTGAAGCATTTTATCTTTTCTACCTAGTGTCTCCCAGTTTAGAAGTGTCTGCGTCAAGACAGCTGTATGTCCTAAGTACGTGCTGTGAGATGCACTAAAATTTTCCTATTTTCTGCTTTTACAAAGAAGGGAATTGATTGCAAATTCTGAGTGTGATTGAATATAGCAACATCAGAATAAAAGCCCTATGAGATTAGTATTAGTTTAAAAATCCATAACAACCTTTCCCCAAAAGTAGAAAAAAGTACTGTCATTAAAAAACAAAAACAAAAACAAAACAAAACAAAACAAAACAAAAAAAAACAAAAAAAAAAAAACAAAACCAAACAACCAAAATCCAACTGTGCTGCATTTTCTTCACTTCAGTACTCTTTACATCTCAACCCGGCAGTGATACAGTCTGATGACCTGATCGCAAGTGGTTGTCTGCTGTCCAAGACATTGCAGGGGTAAAACTTGAACCGTCTAAAACTGGGTCAATCAAGAGTTTCATGGGAACTGAAATCTAGAACTGAAATTCCAAACATTTGATACCACAAACTTTGTGTCCCTTGATAGGCTGTAAAACATAACATACCAAGGAAAAGAAAGTGCCACATCTAAATGAATTCAGCGCAACTGCTGTACTTTTACTAACAGTGAAGTTATCATTTCAGAAGTAGCTCTGTGTGATCTTAAACTCAAGTTCATAGAGATAATGGACAGATTATATTAAGTAACACTAGAAAGATCACCACAATCTTGTCTTCTATGTTATTTTACTTTAAAGAATGTAACTACAGGCGCTTTTTAGAAGTTTCAGATGGTTATATTACGCTCAGGGCATGCAAAACTCTTGATTAATAAAATCTATGTGTCACTAAATATGAAAGCACCATTAAAGTACAATTTCAGAGATGAACATTTCAGGTAATAAAAGACAAAGTTTGGTCAGCCAAAATTTTCAGGTTGTGAAAATATTCTTCTTATTCTCAATTAGTTTTTAATCCACCCCTTCCATTCTTATTATTTTATTTTATTTTAATTTTAAATTCTGCAACATATTATTCTGTTGTTGGTGAGGTTTCTACAACTACCAGTTAAGAGCTATGTAGTAAGACCTAAGCCAAATCCATCTCTGCTCTTAGGGTTTTTAGCAAATGGTAATAATATCCACCACAAGCTCAGGACAGAGTGAGTGAGCAATTCTTACAGCAAAGGCTCCAAAGTTAAAAAGCAAGAACTGTTTACACCCAGGTGTGTGCAGTGTGTGTGTCTTTGTGTGTGTGTAAATAAACACAGTAAGGCATACTTCATTTGTGGAATCCTATTCTTCCATTGAGAGGAAGTCATCAACAAAAAAGTGTAATTATCAGACTAGCTTAGCTTCTCTTTTTCCAACTGTATTGTGTAGCTGCACCTGAATGAACCCTTATCTCACCTCATCAAGGATACCTAAGCTAAGTATCAGTTTAACTTCAAGAACACAAACTGCTACTGCAATTAGTTCTATACTAATTCAGCAGTGATGTTTGTCCTGTATATGCTTTTTACTAACCAGGGGTAGTACATCCATACCATCTGTAGAACGTAAACAGAGTAGGAAAGAGGAAACTTTGCAAACTCCCTTATGACACACAAAGATAATTGCCCTAAACACAAATTGCTTGTTAACTCTCTATTCTTTCACAAACAACCTCTGCTAAAGAAGCGCTCATTTTTACCATTCACCTTTGCACTTCAGTGTCATAGGAAATATATTACCATTGAACAGCACTGGTAACTTGTGCAATGTCCAGAAAAATAGAATGCAACCTGTTGTTTACTATTTCAGTGTAGACTGTGTCTTGATCTGGTCACTCGCTTGTTGGATTATACTGCTTCAAAGGGGGAAATCAGTGACTGTGAAGAAGTTGCACATCATAATTACAATACAGTAGATGGTAATAAGTGTCTCTGAACGTAGTTACTGATTCAAAAAGATGATTGAAATGTATGCCTATCTGACCCCAGTTCCTGCTAGCTTTACTTAGCCACTATGCTGCCAGTATCTTTGCTTTGATTAGACAAATAAACTCTATATTGTATCAACAATAATATTTAAAACAGTTGCTGAAATAAACATTTGGTCCAAACTGGAGAGTTTCAACACTCTTCTGTTTATGGTGAGGTTCATTTACTATAACAATGGTTTCTTTTTCCAGGAAAATTGTTTCATTGAACCTCCATTGGTGTTAAGACCCTAACACTTAGCCTAGGCATCATGCAATTCTAGATATCCTCTTCAAGAGAGAAAATTAATTACAGAGCAAAGAAAACCAAAGTGCTTATCATTTGATCAGGTCATTGACAAAAGTGCTTCACACTTTTTTAAAGCCAAAAGGTGTCTTGTACACCTGCTCAAAGGTCTCATCAATTTTATTTGAGCAAAGTCAGTTCTTTTAAGGTTGTCCAGGGAAAAAGGTGGCAACTGTGACGGGGATGGAAAAAGAGAGAAAGATGTGTTGCAAGCTTTTTATCTTGATCTGACTGTTTGTTTTTGTACTGATGTACTTAATGAAACAAAGAGGATTTAATCATGGTAAATAGAAGTCTATTGGCACCCAGAGGGATCTCATTTTTTCTCTTACAAGTCTTTTTCGTTTCAGGTTGCAACATCTTTTCAGTCTATCCATGAGGCTGAGTTTCTTACCTGGGGCTTAAATTTAGGAGGCATGAAGCTCTTTTGTTTTGACAGGTGCTCTTTGCTACACATTGGCCTAGCATTGCGGTGCTAATACACAATACAAACTTCAGATATGCTAATGACTGTAGTTACCAAAATTCTGTCAGTAATGAGTTTTATTAGCTTTCCTCACTTTTAGGGCTTAGGAAAAAGTGGTAAAAACAAATTGTGCCAACAGAAGAATGAGAAAGTTGATTGATTGTTATACATGGCACAGATTTCTCCAGTTTCTATAAAACCTCTGGAGTAATGGGAATACCATAAACTAGTCTGTAAGACTCATATCATAACCTCTGGCATAGTATAGCCTCATGCAAGGTGTTTCCAACACAAAGAAAATGTACAGAACAAACTTAAAATAGTTCATTAATTATATGGTTTTCCAGCAATTCCAGAAAGAGAAAGCTTTTTTTTGCTGACCAGCTACTCTGTGAATAGCATATTACTTATGTGTTTAGATACTTAGGTAACTCCTAAGTGAATCATAGATAAAATTTGATGACTAAATTATAAATACCTATTTCTATTTTGTCAATTGAATAATGTGGAGGTGATGTACAAGTTCTTTGTGTTTTAGAAGGAACTTTAAGGGCTCCAACTGTGGTTAAAAAGCCTGAAGGAGCAAGGAATATTGGGTGTGGATAGAAAGTTAGGAAAAAAGAAAATAGACACCCTACTAATATTTTGTAGTTAGGGCATAGAAATAAAATGCAAGGTACAATGTAGTAAAATTATTACTAAATAATAACTCAATAACAATTGGTTTAATCGTTCTAGTGATATCAAACCAGTTTTAGAAGATTGACTTTCTCAGCAGCTTGACTTTTATTTTCTACACTTCTCTTTGAATTTCGAATGAAAAGAAATTGCAGCTGTGCAACCTTGTAAAAACAAGAATGTGTCATTTCTCTCGAAGCTATTCAGATCTCAGTGTATCTGAACTGTATATGAGAGGCCAAAATTCTAGTAACTTGGACATGATGGCATCAAATATTTTTATATGGCATTATATTGTATATTATATTAAAGTGGTTTTATTTTTCTCATATCTAATTTAATCCTACAAGTAAACTTTAGGAAAAGTATCCATTTTGCTGTCCACCGAGACACTGGTTACAAAAGTATGTCATCCCCACTTTGAATAGCTATAAAAAATTTTGTTCTTAATCTTGTCACTTTGAAGAAAACTGGCTTGCCTACTATGATTAGAGCAATGGTACAAAATCCAAGCCAACCTGAAAACAGAGTGCTTATCTGAAACTGTAGGGTTTTAAGTCTCAACTTTCCTTTTCCTGTGGAAGAAAACTAATTTTTTTATCTGTCTGAGAAACCTGAGTACCTTAACCTCTGGTTTGGGGAGTTTTGTTTGTTTGCTTGTTTGTTTGCTTGTTTGGGGTTTTTTGTTTGTTTGCTTGTTTTTTTTTCTGTTTTGTTTTGTTTCATTTCATTGGATTTTGTTTTTCCTGGAAGGGACATTTGATACTTGAAAACATAATTCTGCATACACAACTATTTGGATGGAAAATATTTGATCAGCTTTATTTACAGCTTCCAAAACCAACATTCAAGCAGAGACTCCTACAGGGAGAAAGAGCTTTTATTAAGACTGTGAAAACTGGAGGGGAAATTTTGCCCTGGACTACCAACACAGAGCCTACCTATGGCTGAACTCTTACGAGTTATATTAACTTAGTGCTGGTAGGTGCTTATATTTCAAGCTTTCATCCTGATATTCTATGCTTACCTCCATTAGGTACTTTGGAAGGCTGAAGAGCTGAGTGAATCCTGCTAAGATGTCACCTGTGATTCCTGAGTCTAGATGCTGGTTATCTGCTTTGTAGTATAGTCATCAGCTTCTCTCAGTGAACTGGGTAGAAAGGAGAGAGGAAAGCCTTCTAACATTATCCTAATTCTGTTATTTCCTATTTAAAGCCATAGGGTTTTTTGTAACCTTACATAGTCAGATGGACCTAAAGCCTTGAAATTCAAGTCAAAATTTACATGAAAACATATGCAAGAAGGACCACCAATAAAACTTACTAAAAGTGAGTAGAGAAAGACTGAGCTTACTAAGCTTGTTGGTAATGTCTGGAGTACAGTGAAATGTGCCTCAACTTGTGTCTATATTAAGCTTGGAATCACTGAAGTTCCTCAATGGCTTTCAGCTCCAACTTGCTCTACTGTTGGTGAAGCTTACCTGCCTGCTAGATTGGTCACTAAATCAGGTTTTGGTGAGGACTACAAAGACTAAGAACTAACTGAAAAATAGTCCAATCTCCACCAATAAATGTTTTCTTTGTTTGGTTTTTCACAACACTGAAGTTCGTGGTTGCAAGTGCTGTCAGACTGAGGGATGTTTAAAGACATAGCTGCATTTCTTTGTAGGAGCTGAGGATCAGGGTCAGCAGAGTTGCAGCTTTATTCCACCATGTGGAATGATTCCCTTTTTCACTTCCTCTTCTAATCAATGCTGAAACTGGAACATAAGGACAGAAAAATTATATCAGAGGGAAGTTACTGACAGAAGTTTGTGGAACAGAGTTATTCCATAGGTCCTATACAAAACAGCTTCCTACCCCTCACTGGTCTGAGTTCTTTCTACAATATTCAATAAAAAGTCCTTCGACTTGCTAGCGGAGATACCTAGGATGGGGTATTACAGTCTAATCTCTGCATATGATTTCTCCCAGATTAAAAAAATAAAAAGTCTCTATAGACCTCATCCTTGTCCTTTGGTCCTGTTATTTTCTGGATTTGTCAGTGAGAATCTATCACCTTGTCCTTGCACTTCCTGCATACTGCTTCCTTTTTGTTCCTTCTCAACTCAAGCTAACACAGTACTTTCCTGGAAGCTTCTTTACAACAGGTTTGCCTTAGTTGTTTCACAACACTTCCAGATTTATAGTGTGCTACAAAATATTTAATTAGATTTGTCTAGTTGTACTTATTTGCTGCATTGAGGCAGTTTTGTGTTCAGCCCATATTCTCCTTGGAAAAACACAATCGGTGTGTGACTGTCAGTGCATAGCTTCTGGAGTGTAAGCTTTATAGCTATTCTCATGAGACTGCAAAATCTACCTTGATTTCAAGTCTAATCTATGTTTTCCTACTTTCACCCTTCAACTTTTATTTCTAGGGACTGTTGGTGCAAGACCTGCAACTATAGGCTATAACTACTATAAGCAGTGGAGAGCCACCTTCATAGCAGTTTGCCTGCAAATTGTAGGAGCTGAAATGAGAAGCTTGCAGCTGACAAGGCATCCTGCTAAATGAAGGCATCTTCTTTCCCCATTTTCCTGAAGGCAGATGAACTCTCAAGAATTCTACAAACAGGGAGAAATACAGGAAAGGCATTACATTTAACGTATTTGTTCTTTTTAAATATATTTGTTCTTTTCCAGAGTTTTATAGCCTCCTCCATTGTATTAAGTAGAAACCCAACCCTAGCTTAAAAAATGCAAGGGCAAAACTTTTGGTGCTAGGAAGTCTGATCACATCTCTGATTTGGCTCTTGAAGGGTTAAACTGTAAACCAGAAAGCTCACTTTTCAGGGAGATTCTAGGAGTTTAAGTGACAATGGGAATTTGGACTTACTGCTGGGATAGGAAGTTGGATGGCAAGGTTCAGCTCTTATGAGGGAATCTAAGAGTAAGCCAAGAGGCCAGAAGGTTAAAGGGCAGTGCTCAGGCTTCCTATTAGTTCCAGTGAGTCCAAACACTCAGGCATTCAGTGGCTGGATTCCCTCATGACAATCAGATGAATGGCCAGTAGGGACACGGAAATAAAACTGATCCTGCTTTCACCTCAGTGTAACCTGTAACCCACCCTCATTCATTTAAGTGGAGGTAATAACTAAACAATAATTCTACTTAAAGTCACAGGCAAGAAAAAATAAAGAGATAAACACAATTTCTAAATGTCTTTAAGCCAAATTCCCTGCATTTTGAACTGCAAGCAGAAAGGTAGATAAAATCAGTGCATGCCCAGAGAGCTCTGACTCTATTGTATCTTTTGCCATGTATGTGTGCAGTAAGCTATATTTTGCACTAGATATATCTTTTTAGAGGACATGGTTTACTAGAGCTTCTTAGAGAACGTAGCTTAGAGGGTTTAGTGAAGCTCATAGCACAGGCCTTAGTAAATCACAGCAGTAAGACTGGAAGTTAAGAAAGATGAGGAGAACTGTTGCAGCAATCATTCTGCAGTAGAAAGACTAATTAAAACCATAACACTTATTAATGACCCCAAGCAGCTAGGCAGTATGCATGGTTCTGTGTACTGCTTTTGGTTAGGATAAAAAAATGTATTCTGAGTTCTGATTTGTTACAAAACCATGCACAATTTTTTTATTTCCCTTTCCATTGCAGATAACAGAAAGGTGAGACTATCTTTGTTCACTATTCCATCTGTTTTTCCAGTTGCTGTTTTTTTCTCCCCAGTTCTTTCATTTTTGACAGCATTACAATACTTCTATTTCAGTTAGGCTGTTTCTATGATGAACAAAATAGCGCCATATTGCCTCCTGATCTCCTGATGATCTCTATACTAGTTTGCTTTCAGTCCTTGTGTTTGTTTTCTATCACTGTGCCTATATATTTTACCATTTGACTGGATTTGCATTTTTTTGAGAAATGGCTTCTATAATTTCTGTTTTCTGTTTTAGCAGAGGAATGAAGACTTCTAGATTCTATGTGAACACTAGCACGCTTCAAGAAATTTGTATGCAATCTTTCTTACAACAGCATTTTCATCACAGTTTTTAATGCAGACTAAGTGACTATCCCCTGCATGTTTTCATATGCTGGCTTGTTTACAATAATACACATATACAGCTCCTGTCTGAACCCCCCATAAAATAAAAATTAGAGCTCTGCTTTTCTTTATTCAGCAGTCTAAAAGTTCAGCACGAAATCAATGAAAAAATGAAAAATTTTAATCTAGATGGTTTAGCCATGCCTAGAGGGACTTCTATGCCAGAGTTTGACTGTCTTGCAAGCAGCTTACTGCAATGCTTGTAAAAATCTATTTTTGACTGTTTCTGTTTGCATTTGCAGAAGACAAAAGATTTGTTCATAATCTCATATGCTGTGGCATATGAGAAATGGAAGTTTGACAACACATAAAAGTAACAAGGGATTTTTTGTTCAATTTTTTTTTTTTTTTTGGCAGGAAGTGATGGGGGAGACATAAAAAAAGAAAAAAAGAAATAAAAACTGTAAACACCAGATCTATATAATGAATCTTTTAAACCAAAATACATGAAATTTAGCTCCCTGGGTGCTGAAGCAATATATATGTGACTAGTTACTCTGATTCACAAAGAAACATCTTGCCGTTTAAGTACATTTTCAGCTACAGCAGCTGTTTTGATTCATAATCTGTGCTATAGCAAGGTTTATTTTAAAATACCAAGCAGGGGACAGGGCATTCAAACATCAATTACTTAACTGAGAGGATTCAAAAGCTGAAGTGCCTGAAACTGAAATGAAACACATGGCAAATATTTAGGTTTCTGTCACACAAGGGATCTGATCCTGCAATTTGCATGAGTGCAAAACTCCAGTTTGTCTGCAGTCAACAGGTGAAATTCTGACATTATTGTCATCAACTGAAATCTTTCCTTTAGCTTCTACAGGACTGATTTGACCACAGGGATGTTCTCTGAGAGAGGCAGGATAAGGTCTCTGAGTCTTTAAGTTCTTGTAATTTTAAGTTGGATTCCCTACAGGCTTGTAAATGTAAAATCACTTAATGCTGTTCTTTGGAGGTGTTGGAAGAATGACAAAGCATGTCATACCTTCAGTCTCCAGGAAGGAGTGTTTGAATATTTGCGTTCAACTCTTGCAACTGTAATTCTAGCCAGTCCACATCAGCACTTCTCTGAGCATTTGCGTTCAGTTCTTCATGCAACTCAGTTGCAACCTATATATGGCAAAGTAAGAGTACAAAAAAACCCCAAACCAAACCAAACCACAATAACAACAACAAAAACCCAACAAAAAACCCCAAACCACCAAACACAAAAAACCCTGAGCAACGACCTCCCCCCCCCCCCCAAACCCTCACATATATGGACATATATATATATATATATATAAATATAACCCTATACCTCTCAATCCCTTTCCCAAATCAATATATAATTTTATCAGGGAGGAAAATACTGGCCAGTAACTATTAGCCTCTTCCTGTATTTGGTAAGTCAGCACAGGTTCTGATCTGCCAGTCCAAGCATCACAACCAGTCACACAGCATGCAGGATTCTTTCGCCATGCTTTTGATCACTCACATGTGAGGATTGCCTGGAAAACTGATTTGCAGGATCGGGCTCAGACAACACCTGGAGTTCAGATATACAGATGGTTGAGAGGAACCTGTACGTGGCACTCAAATTATTTTGTTAAGGGTGCCATCTCCTGGTAGCAATTTGCTGAGCTAATCTTTGCCCCGCAGGCTTGTTAAATACTTTTACTTTCTATTTTAATACCATACCACTGAAGAGAGGTAAACAAAATAATTAAGACTGTTTTGTCTGCTAATTTTGTTTTTTATTATTTAGTAAGGCACATTAAAAAAGGAAACAAGCTCTTACTAAACAGTAGTGCATTTTAGAACACAACTGGCTGGTTATAGACCTGGTGCTTTTTGAAAACATAACATTTTTTCCCACTCAAGTTGCTTTCACTGATTTTTTTCATAAGTATCAAACAATATATAACTGAATATAGGTAGATGATACTAACAGAAGGCAATGGGTCTGCATATCAGAGCAGATCCTAACCCACCACATTTTGGGGAAGCAATAGTGTAGTTCAGAGTGGGTTCAAGAATGTTTGGAAAAGAAGCAAGGGAATGGTACACTGGAAGAGACTGGTGCTGTGCCTAAGTCAGGAAGAAATATGCCTCAAATTTTGAATGGGACTAGTATGCCTGAATGTCATGTTCAGAGCCTTGCAAAGGCTCGCTTTGCAGGAGATCTAGGAAATAAAGTGTTGATATATTTGGAAATACTGAGACATCACAATGGAACAAGTAAAATATCCAAATAATGGATCTAATTACTGGATATTACACTGAAGAAAAATGTTTTACTGAACTTAACTTAGCCGACAATTTATTTCACTGATACAAAAACATTAGTACCTTTGTATTGAGGCAAAGACATTGTAAAGTCATTTTCTGGAGCTCTAGTTCTGTTTCTGTTCTGTTCCTGTTATGCTCAGATTTTGCTGTTCCTGTGAAAAAATATCTCAATGATTTTTATGTACAGAAAGAATTTGTAACAGGAGTGATGGCAGTTTGTCCTTCACAGATTTCTGTAAGTTTGCAAAGTGCTTGTATACTAGAAAGCTCAAAACCATACAGTAGATAATCTAACCTGTAATACTATCCTTGTAAATCGGTAAACTTCTTAGTGATGTCGAATTTGGCTTTTACTGTACTTAGATCTGATACATGAATTCCTGTACGATAATAGGGCAGCTGTCTTTTCAGAAGCATAAACAGTTTCCAGAATGGATGGATAAGCTTCACTTACAAGTGAGAAAGGGCATGCATTCTGTGTAAGGACTTTGCTGCTGCAGATTCCATTTTGATGCAATATTTCTTTTTCTTCACATTGCTAAGCTTGGAAACCAGCACCAAATTTACTCTACTCTGCACTTAAACAATGTTGTCATACACCAAAGTTTAACCAGCCAGCACCTCTGCCTTTCCTCAAGTTTGCCTCTGACTGGAAGAAAGCAGTCTAGTATTTTCATTTGCTACCTATTTACCTGTATTTTTCCATGCTCATTCTGTTGCTATGCAGCATCTTCTCAATCTTTGCAGGGAAAGACAAGACAGAGATGCAAAGGTAACTAGTACTAAACTGGCCACTTCAGAACTGGCCACAGCTGGTTTGCCCTGGCAAACATAAAGACCCTTTAGCAGAAAGGCTTTGGTGTAAATAGGTCTCATTCAACAAATATGTGAAGGAGGCCAGTCATGGCCAGGTTTAGAAGAACTCACACAAGAATCACATAGGAAGATATTCCAGGGGAAGAGACTATTTTTATTCACATGTGGTGCCTCATATGCAGACAAACTGAAATGGCAACAAGGGAAATGAGGAAAAGGTTACTACAAGTAGTGTGTGGACTACAGCACAACAATTTGTGAGGGAATGGAGGATTGAACTGCTCATCTACAGGAAAAAATCAAATTATGTAAATGGCAGAATATTTACTTGGGGAACTCTAATGGTGGATAGATGTGAGTTACACACTAAATTGCTCAATAGAGTAGGGTATCTAGTTGCTTGTGTAAAAAACTTAGCTGAAGATAAGACTTTGAAAAAAAAACCAGAAATAGGAGGAGATTACAGTTCAAATGGTGAATTACAGAGCAAAATATCAAAGTTTTCAATAAATACTAAGGGCCAGATACTGAACAATTTGAAAGCAAAAGAGTGGTGGGACCAATGAGGAGGAGTATCAAGAAGTATAAAGTAATCAGGAAAAGAAGCCTCAGAAAAATAATCAGCTCACGTCAGTTTCTTAGGTGGTTTTATATCTTACTTTAATTTTTGCATCACCAGTTGTTCCAAAGAACTTTCAGGATCTCATTTATATTCAAATAATGTCAAGATTTTTTTTTATGCAAGCTAACCTTTTTACTTCACGGAGACTCTTCGCACAATATGTTAATTACCAATTAAAGGGCTAATTATTTCAGTGAATATATTTGAGTAATATACCTTACTATTGCCTTATTGACTAATGCTTTTGAACTGAAAGTGGGGCAGTCAACACTCTATCCATTCAGCATTATTTTAAAATTTAGCTAGAACTAGCTGCCTATCGTATGGTAATGGCAGAACCACACTGTGAACTCTGCTGACTAGAAGCTGCCAGAAGTACTATATCAATTCCTAAATGTTGGCTATCTCCTTCTATATTTAAAAAGAAGTTATTGCTTTGTTATGGAAATCGAAGGCAGAGGGGAACCTTATTGTTCTAAAACATGGAGTAATTAGCAGCAGTGGTGGAAACTCTGAGACGTTGTATCATCAGACAGGAGGAGACTTAGTACCTATCTTATAATGAATTATTGTATTTTCACATTAAAAATGACATAGTAGACTGCATATTACATACTTGGTATATGCCTAAGGCTTTGTAAAATCAGAGCAATCACTGATTAATTTTGAGAAAAGCCTCAGGCCTTGCTGTGCGTCTCAGTTAAGGGGCTCCTTTACGCAGTTTTCTAAGATGACCAGTAGGTGGCAAGGTACACAAATGCACAAAGCTGCTGCGGCGTCTGAAGGGCTTCAAACTGTGTGAGAAGTATTTAGCAGGAAGCCTGAATAAACTGTGACAGCAAAAGCCATCCCTCTGCTGAAAGACAGCCTCTAGCATTTCAGCATTTTCATTTTTCTCTAAGGATGATTCCTTATTAAATATTTCAGTTTATAATAAAGTCTGCACTGAGTTGGAAATTGGAAGTTGTTAGCAAGTATCTACTATAAAAATCAAAAGTATGAAAAAGATATTGGGAGTGGACTAAAATCACACCACCCTTTGTTTCCCAGTTATCATGCAAATTAAACAACACAAGGTCTGGTTACTGGATGGCTCAGAAAATTGGCAATACCGCGGAGTTTTTGTCTTTGACCATTGGTTTTTGTTCAATCTAGGATGGCAATAGGACTCCAATTGGCTAAAAAGAGATAACTTTGGTGGTTTCAGACAAACACATGAATGTCCACATCATAAAATGATGGCAGCTACTTGGCAAAGTGAGTTGAAAAGGAGAGCTGAGGTTTTGTCTGAACAGTGAAGCTGTGCTACTTATGTAAATTTAGTTAGTGAATTTAGTTAACATGTTATTATTGTATAGATCTAATCATAATTGTATACTTATTTCTGCATTTAACCTCTACAGCTATAAGAGACTTTTGTGCTCATAAAAATAGGTCTACTCTAGAGGCTGTGCCAACAAGATTTCACTGGTAAAAAACACCAGCTTAGCCAACAAAAGAGTACAAATCTTGAGAGAGGGTTAAGAGTAATAAATTAATAATTTCATTGCTCTTAAGGCTATAAATACATGACTAAGTCTGTGCAAAACAAATTAGACATGGAGTATGCAGACCACCATTTTAAATATCTGTGGTAAAGTTATTAAGCATAAAAAATACTGCAGTATTTATGATACTAGTTCTGTGCAATCTGTACTACCTAGCCTTCCTACTCTGTTGTCTCCTTCCCAGAGCCAAGCAGCTATTATCTTCATAGGCTATCTGCTGTAACAGTGAAAGAGCTGTTAGGCAATCTTCTTCCTTCTGTCCAGAAGCCTCCTCAGCATCCTTTCTAGCAAAAGCATTGCAATACTGACAATCTACAGTAAATCTGGATCCAGAGGTCTGTGAGATGCAAAAGTAACTGGGTGCCTGCAAAGGCTTGTGCAAGAAAAAGGGGCCTTGAGGCTTTTAAACAGAAGGGCAGTGTTCCCTGCCCCAGGCACTGAACCCTCAGCCACAAGACGCTTCCAGGGACAGGCAAGGTCAGTTTTGGCTGGAAGGCTGTGAAACAAGAAGCAGAAGAAATCATAGTCCTAGTAGAGTCACTGACACCTCTACCTTCTTGATCAGAAGAGTAAATTATGTCATGCAACTGTGCTTTTTTTCATATAGCACTATGAAGGATTTAAGTGCTATCACACATCTGTGACACACTTGCCTATTCATATGGGCATTTTTATTAAATTAAACTGCAACATTTTTTTCTCAATATTCATTGAGAGGTGCTCCACATATTGCACAGGGAAAGGAGAGTCACAGGTGCAGTTTTATGTCATGTACTATGAAACTATACCCTACTTTGTCGTAGTACTCTCTTAGCAATGTATGAAGAGATTTGTGCTGAACAAGCTTGGAAACCCATGGATCTGCCATGGCTAGGGAATGCTTGTTAAGAGGACTTCAGGGGATGTGCCTTTACTCAGCAGCCAGCATGCAGACACTGTGACCTCTGAGGCAGCTGTGGTTGTAGCTGCAGAAAGTTTGTGTATTTACAAGTTCTCTAAATGTTTGACAAAAAATATTTCTTTGTAAATGGATTGCAGTTCCCACTTCACAAACACAGTGTAGCCTTTCCCTCCCACAGAACATCCCATCTAAGGGTGCATAATCTTTGGATGCAACCAAACTGATCTGGAAAGCTGAGAAAAGCATCACGTAGTATGCATGCCTTTTCATGGCTTGGAGCTCAGATTATTGCTCTCTGCTCTCAAGTCATTAATTTACTTTCCTTGCCAGTTTGCCATCTACAAATGGAGTTAAATATAGAAACCTAATGAGGGGCTGACTGAGAATATTGTACATTCCTGCATATTTTTGTATGTTGTATTTTCTAAATGTCATTAATTCCATACAAAAACTAAGATATAAGTCAGAATAATGTCTGGCTGTGAAGGTGTTCTTGTTTTGAGAGCGCTTTTGTGGCTGAGATTTTTTTTAGCTTGAGCTTGTTTTGAGCAATCCAGTTCACATATTTAAACCTATGTTCCCTGAGCTGCGAAGCATGAACAGTTGCATTTGCCTACTTTCTCACAGACAAGTGGCTAATAGTCATAAATTCTTAGAAAAGTTAAAAGAGTTGTGTGTGGCTATCGTTTCAAAAAGGGGAATAGCATTCTGAATACCTAGGAGTTTTGCTTTGTGGTCATTCCTGTTTCTAAGCATGGATCCTATAACTTTCTCTGAATTTCATGAAACGATTGACCTTGAAAACCAACAGTGTGTGATTTTTTTCCTTAGTGTTTTTCGGAGTTCTGAGAATGAGAAGGGGTATTTCAATTTTAAATGCACATTTTCTGATGAAGCTTTTCTTATTTCCTAGGAATTCTTACAACTTCCTATTAATGTATATGCATATATAAATATATGCTATTTTTTTAGACAAGGGAGGCTGTTTTCAGGCCACAATGAATATGAAAAGGCCATTATCAGACTCAAAGAAGCTAATCTTGAAGATTAAGATTAAGGTAAAGTCAAGTTCAGCCCAGGAACATAAAATGTGCTCCTTATTAAGAGCTCCTTATTTCCCTATGAAAGCCTTCAGTCATTCTTTTTCTACTCATAGATCTCCTTTTGCCTATCAGAGGTTTTCCAGTCAGATGCTCTGGGCCAAATGCACACTCTAACTTTTCACCACTTTGTGCCATGAATATTCTTGAATACTCATTTGCTTGAACGTGCTTCCTTTTAATGGGTTAAAGAATAAGGCCTGTAGATGTATATATTTTACATGAGCATGGGTTTTTAGCATCACCTTAATTACTGATTTTACTAGGATTCCTATTCTTAACACCTGTATTGATCATCTGTGGTGAGCAGAGGTAGCAATACAATGCCATGAGCAAAAGTGGCAGGGTTCGAAATCGCAGCAGTCCTTAATCACTCACTGAGGAGTTTAAATCCTATTTCATAAGAAATCAGGAAGCCCAAGACACCTAGAAATCCTCAGGAATTCAGACTTGCAAGCTCAAAATTCCCTCTTGAGAAATGCAGTTAAGGACTCTGACACATGACTACTGGCACACCTGGCTACAGGAGTGCAATGCCCTCACTCTCCCTCCTGCCCTTTTCCCAGATGTTTCCCAGTGCTAGGACTGGCAGAATGGAGCATCACAGCTCTAATTCACAATCATGCAAATGAACTTAAAGATTAAAATTGTGCTTTTCAGTGTCAACTAGACAAGTTGAAATGTTCTATTTTCGCTCTGTTATAAGGCCAGTAACAAACAGCTGGGGGCTGAGACAGTAACATCTTAAACTGCTGCAGCTGTTTATTTGGTAAATATGAGCCAGGTCCCTCAAGTCAAATTTTATTTTTTCTTAAGAATATGTCAGTGCACTTTCCACTTATTAAATTTAGTGACCTAACTGCTCAAAATTAACTCATGTTTTTGTATGCCTATGTCAACAGAGGAACAAGAATGAACTATTTGCTTTTCAAAGGGTAATTATTAGGACTTTCTAAAAAATAAGTTCCCATTAAAAGTGAAAAAGGTCGCCACCAGTAAGTCACTATTCATTTTGGAAGTTATATAGGAAACTATTTAAGTTATAGTTGGCAAATATATCATAAACTCATATTGGAAAATAGTTTGCTGTGAATGCTCCATCGCTGGCGGTGTTCAAGGCCGAGTTGGACAGAGCCTTGTGTGACGTGGTTTAGTGGGAGGTGTCCCTGCCCATGGCAGGGGGGTTGGAACTACATGATCTTAAGGTCCTTTCCAACCCTAACTATTCTATGATTCTATGAATAGAAATACTTCAACAGAATCTGCCAAATTTTGTCAAACTTTGGCAGCACACACGTGCTTACAGATTTCAGTATTTGTCTTAAAGGCACATTTTCATTATGCCCATTTTCCTTATAGCTCTCCTGGTTGGCATGCTGCCTGGCAGACTTCTGCAGCTTGAGGCATAAGGTTCTCCAGGCTCACAGCAGAGATAGACGCCCTAGAGTGTAGGTTCTTAGTGCTTGGGTGCCCAATCAAAACATTCAATTTCACGGGATTTGTAGATGTGCCTAGTGAGGCAGCAAAACAGTTTACACTTCTTACAATGTGTCCTTCACCCAAGCAAAGCAAAGATAAAGGAAGAAGCACAGACAAATACTAGCTCACCCAGTAGAGCCTGATTTCATTATTCATTTGCTGCAGTTGCTAGGAATGACCTAAGCAAAGAGCAAGGCAAAACTCTGTATCCCATTGAGGTGTCAAATTTGTCACCACTGAAAAGCACCTGATCTACAAGTACAGTTCCTCTGGCTTACATCTGATTTGGTTGAACTCTCCCATCTGGCACATGCACAGTAAACCCCAGGAATATGAGACTTTTGGTTCAGATGCCATAGGCCTGGTCATGAGGTAGAACGTGGCCGGTGCAGTGTGCGACTGGGTGACTGGCCTCCTTTGCTGCTAGAATGAATTATAGTCTATCTTTTTAGAGAAACAAAGAAAAAAATTATCTCCCTGAAAGCTATAAGCTGAGTAAGGTTTGGGTGCTAAACAACTACAAGGACTGGGCTCTGGTTTATCTGCATGAAGCAGAACTTTTCCAAGGTATCCACATCTTAGTAGACCTATCTGAATAATACTGCACCATAATGCGTAACTACTAAACTCTGATTTCTCCCCATGACTTAGGGACTGAAGTAGTATATGTGGGTTAACTTGCCTAGTGGTTCATTTTGAAAATTTCCTCTGGAGTTTTCTTTTTTTTTTATTTTCTCCCTAATTTCATGGGAGGGCAAGTAGCTGTTCCCACTATTCCAGTGAGGATTTGGGGTTTTTTCAGCTTATTATCCATTTCCACATTACCTCTGTGACTTCATTGTCCAGGTGTCCTGGTTTTGACACCACACCACCAGGATAAATTCAGGTGTGCAGAAGAGGTGTCAACTTAATCTAATAATGTAAAATAAATAACCTGTTTTGTTTAACTTCTCAAAGAATAATAGACTGTTGCTGACACAAAAAACCAGATGGTTATTGCCTTGCCATTAGGTTGGGATTTACAAATTTCTAATTAGCAGAGAGGTGAGACTTTAGGAAGGCTTTTCACTAGTGAGGTGTAGAAGAAAAGAGGAGAGAGGAAGAAAGGGAAGGCAAAATATCCAACTAGTTTTGGAGAAATCCTGTTAAGCTGAGAACAAGAAGGTCTGGTGTAGAATCTGAGACACTGGGAGACAAGATCCACTGACAGGAATTCCCTTCCATAGGAAGGTGTGTATAGATGGTCACGCGTGGTTCAGCAGCTGCGTGACAGTTGAGCTGCACAAGTTGTGTAAGTGCATGCTTTTTGCTTACCTTGTTTGCTGAGTTAGTTAAACTGCCTGGACAAGACACTGAATTAAGAAAGTGTATCTGAATGAATAAAAAAGATGGTAGAAGTGAAAATGGCAACTTAACATAAATCAGAAGTTTTAGCTTCCAAGTATGTGTTGGCTACTTGTCTGCACTCCCCAGCTGTTTTGACACAATCAACATGTCTACAGATGCATGATTATGTGCACACATGTTCTTGATATGCATATGATATGCAGTACCACACAAGAAAAGGAAATACTATCAATAGATCCTCAGGTCAATACTTACGCGCAGTGTAACCACTGCTGGTTTTGTTTCCATGACGCATGTACAGGAACTGTTTGCCTAATGGAAAATGTAAAGTCCATGGAAACATTACTACAGAGCAGCCTACCATTCCTTTTTCCTGAGTAATATGAGCAAAGGAAAATCATGTAGGACAACACGATCCCAGATTTGCTTCAGTACACTTTGATGCTGATGTATCTGGAAGCGTAAGTTTCCGTTTAGGCTTTGCGTTAGGAATCAGTGAATTCATCTGTCTTCATCGGTCTGGCTGAGCTGCAAACAGCTCAAATTTCACAGTGCAACAGTTTTGAACGGCAGCAGGGAAAATTTTAATTTATTACATTGGCTAATGGCAGATTCCTTTTTGAAAAGCAATGAATATTTGCACAGGAAGTTCTCTAAAGCGATGAAGCAAGCTTCAGTGCTCAAAAAACAAAACAGGCACAGGGAGAAAAAAAGTATAATACGCCCCTAATAAAGCAAGAGTTCCTCTGAAATTATGTTTAGTAGCTAGTCATAAAGTTTCTCAGAGTAGTAATTTATTTATACTTTTGCCTATGCTCTGTTGGCAAACAGTTTATCAGAAGTGCTTCAGGAGATTAAACATGTTTATCAACATAGATCTGTGCTTAGCAAACCCTTATGCATTCTAAGCATTGCTATGGCAGAAATAGCAGATGATGCGGTTTAGTGCAAGTACTCAATGTCCTTCCTTTGTTGCACTGTTTTTAATTTTGTCACCCAGCTTCTTAGACATGCTGTTGCCTGTTGGAAAGATGCTCGCTTTTTTAATCTCCTGACTAACGTCCATGCTTGAGAACACAGTGCCAGTACGCTACTTGATATTACTGAGAATTTAACTGTGTTGTTGAAAATTACCTGTGCTCAAGTGTTGGTACACTAATTGTAAATAAAACCAAGCCACTACTAAAATCCTGACTCAAACTGATCAGAATGAAAGCCAAGCTCTCAACCTCTGTTACTGGTTAATGTTGAGGAATGAGACAACAAAAATTAACCCACTTCTGTGAGGTCATGGCTCCTTACAAAGCATCATGATAGCAGCATCTGAACAAAGTTTATATGATTCTAGTAATTCCCCTCAATTTCCTTTTAGAAAAACCAGTTAATCTGGCTTGACTCCTGGAGCTGTTGAAGAACAGAATACAATCTTTACAGGTGAGTCCACCATGGCACCTTTAAGTGGACTTGCTTTTAAATATATACACACATACACTTTTACAGACAGAAATCTGATAATCATCCTGAGACCATTTTTATGTTTATTTTACAGCTGATTCAAGATTAAGGCTGAATGAGAAATAAAAAATGATTAGCCAAATTTAGCCTTGTAGGAATGCCCCAACTGAAAATACAGACAGTACAGCATGGCAGAACAGTCAACACATATGAACTCTACTCAACCACAACTGTTTCAGAACATCTTACAAGGCCAGTGTTATCAGAGAGCTTCCTTCAGCGTTCAGCTCATGTGGAAAAAGATTTATTTTTTGGCAGTGGGAGTAGCAGAAAGAGGTGGATGGAGATAAGTAATTTTTTCACAATACTTTCTAATTTTCTATAAAATACTTCCTCCTCCATTTGAATAAAAGTGCTTTTTCTTAATTTATTTTACATTACACACTGTCTGACCAGTAGGGGTGCAAAATACCTAAGAAAAAATTCTGATGGCTTTGGTAATGTTACCTATGTGGCATAGATTTCTTCTGGACAAAGCTCTTTTTCAATGAAAGAATGGATTGATCTACTGAAAAGCTGGTAATTGTAACATAAAGCCAAGATTTGATCAGTAGAGGTTTACCATAAGTGGTTATTAGCTCTTATCATTGCATGCTTATGCCTTTCATCCTGTTTATCTTTTCTTTCTTAACCTCCATCTTCAATATCTATATATCAACTAGGACTTTTTTTTCAGAGACAGCCTGTGGCATAATTTTCAGCTTGTCACTGAGTTACTTTGGAACATGTTTTATAGTGCAGCCTAAACCCCTCTCAGAATTAAACTAATATTAAGTAATACTAAGTAATAATTAGAAATGAAAATTAGTATCTTTAAACTTTTCAGGGGAAGGAGAGCAGGAGAGAGCCATACTACCCTGTCAGTTCAATGGAAGTCAGTGGAAAAGCAGAAGCAGCACACTTCTCTAAAAACTAAATCCCCATTAATGTGTCCTCAACATCCCCACTGTCCCAGTATGTTTCAAAACTGATTGAACTTGTGATATATAATCAGTCCAAGTAGGTTCTTACAAAATATGTTTTATAGGTATGCAGGTTAGCTGGCAGCATTTTCCTACCTACCTCTACAAACGCTTCTTAATGCTGAACTAAATTATTCCACCTACTTCTGATGCCATTCCAGGAATATTTTAAACAGAAAGATTAATCAAATTAACCCATTTTAACAAGATTTTTATTGAAAACATACACAAAGTCAACAAGTTATTTAGCTTCTGAATGTACATTTTAGAGAAAATTCATATTAGAGAAGAATATTTTAAGAAAAGGAGAAATACAACCGACACGCTGCAGTTTACATTACTAAGGCATTTAGGCTTAGGAGCAAATTATACTGTGTGCGTGTGTGTGTATCTACATACACAAACACAAAAACATATACACACAAGTTATCTGACTTAAAACTGTACAGTGCTATGCAATTATTTTTTGCTTCTTCTATTTTTTCAACACTAAATAAAGCTTTTTTTCCAAGGTAAAAGTTGTTCACAGAACAGCAGTTATAATCTACTCTTCAAGAGTTTGCTTACAATACTAACGATGCACAAAAAAACCCCAGATCCTCATGGGAAAGTTCTCTCTTACCAAAATGAGTCTCAAGTAAGAAAAACACTAGCTTGCAAAGGCATCGTGGAGACAGGTTTTAATACATTAAATACAACATGAATCATTCACAATAACAAGTTTAGTGTTTCTGGGAACTTTTGTAAATACAACACAGTTGGTCACACAAAAATGTTTCTGTTGATTTGTCTTGGCAACTCAGATACATCAACAGTGTAACAGCATAACAGCTTTGTTCCCATCTGACAGAAAATAATGGCAGTTCTGCAAGGCAAACGTTAAACCTGACCGTATGTATTTATTAATTCCACAGTGTTTTGACAGATTAGAGGGAATACAACTTAAAGGATGCTGACACGCTCACTGAGGGCTTTCATTTCTGTTTCTTCTAGCTTGGTGTTTTCATTATGGTTAGCACGTGGACTGATAAGGTGTGCCGGATAGTGCAAACCATGCTCTCCTGAATACTGTTCCCATCGGGAGTCATCACTTTCATGGGTGATGTAACGTTCCCCCATTTTACATTCAAGTTCCCTTAAATCTAACCAGGTTTGATAGTCCTGAAACAGAATAACAGCATTAGTTTTAAATTTCCTGAAATAAATTATGTTCCCTGCAACTGTCAAGATTATGCAAAGTGCTATTAACTCCGCAATCTAAATGTCATGCAATCCTATTACTCCATAATGAAAAAATCTTATAATAAATATGAAATCTGCCTATAGAGATATGTTTTTTTTAATCTAGAGGATTGCTCAATAAATTAATTTTATTAACCTCTGTCTTAAGTATATATAGTATATATGGAGATGTTACTGGTAGTTTTGCAAAATGTATGGATAGGCTACAGATTTCCATAATATCTAAGTGAGACATGGTTGTAAAACAATTCCTGACACCAGTCACAAGGTGAACGAGAAAGAAAAACATCTGTATCATGCATGTACATCCTAGTGATCTTTATCAAATAGTGAAGACAAGTGATCTCTATCAGTATATGAATTTAGCCTGAGCTAGAAAAGATCTGCTTATCCAAACTTAGGCAATTACCGTCGTGCTCGAAGAGACTTATTAACCTAAACATCAAGGTACTTTGGAACTCTGTGTGATGGCTAACAGTAAAGCTGGAAACTGGTTTGGCTCTCACACTGTTTAGACCATCATGCTCTGCAGCCTGTCATCTGCCTAAAGTATATCTCCAGTTTAAAATTTTATTTCCTTATTCCCACCCAAAGTGTAAATGAAGCTGTAGTAATAAAGTCAATCCTAGCCCCACGCAGACTAGCCTCAGCTCACAATCCTGTATACAGTTTTCTTTTTTTCTTCTTCATCTTGTCTCAACCTAAGACATAACCCTTGTCACCTAGCTAAAGCATCAGAAAGCCCCCACACTGTAAATGCATGAAAACCTTCATTCTCACTATCTCACATGCTTCGGCCTACTTCATACACATACTCTCAGAATTCACCTCTACTCGCACCACTGCTATCTTTCCTGAACCCACACTGTTGGACTCTTCTGGAAAAAGGACTCATCCATGGTGCGAGAGCTGATGCAGTACTGCCTCACTTCAGTTCATCCCACTCACTACTGCATGGTGATAAAAGTGGGTGTAGAAAAGTGAAGGACTCTGCCCCACCATGTGAGACAGACAGCACCCTTGCTGCAGACCTTAGCCCAGATCACCTCTCAGGTATCCAAAGTCTCAGACAAATACATTCTGCAATCACTGTCAGGGAGAAAAGCAGGAATAAGGCTGGAAAGTGATAAGAAATCTAGGAGGAAAAAAGCAAGCCCAGAAGGAATGTCCCTGGGGAAGGCAGGGTGCAGGCTGGGAGGCTGCAGTCCTTTTCCTCTATACCAGCAGGTCATAAGGTACTGGAGCAGGACTCAGTTTTCAGTTTAGATAAAGATCCCTTTAGGATTGTGGATTATACTTCTCATCTGTGCTATGCCTTTGTCACAATTACTTTCCCAGATGTGAATCCTTTGCAAGATCCCAGGGGCTGATGTCCCATCCTGGCCTCAGCCTGTCCCCATGCCCAGGGAGGGGTCCAAAGTGCCAAGGCCTGGGGCACTCTCCAGCCTACCCTGCTCCCCAGCTGGGGGCAGTGGAACAGGTCCTGGCTGCTTGTTACATTGGTTCTAGCTTAGGTCTTTAACTTGCAGTGATTTGGCTGTTGCCAGGATCAAAAAATTAATATATGAGGAACAGAAGACAGTGGCTGCTAGCATTTCAAGAATTCCTAACATTTCAGTTTTTAATAGGAGATTTCAACTGGAGGTGGCTAATGAATTTTCCTAGAAAGCATCCAACTTCACTATTTCTTCTGATGACTGTGAAGTGAAAGCCCATTGATTAGTTGTAATAAGTGAATTTGGATGGACTACAGGCAATGAGATAATGTAAGTCAAATGATTATAAGGGTTTTTTTAATGCATCATAATCTCAGTGGACAAACAAGATAAAATACTTCTGTGGTGTATTTTGAAAACATGAGAGAGTTTAGTGTTGAAATCTAATACTTTAGAAATGAGAAACTGTAGGTAAATTGGTGACGGAATATAAGGTCCTCAGGATCTGAAAACACCTTCAGGTCTGCAGATATGCTTAGATTCTACTGTGCTTAAAGATGAAAATTTTTACATACTTAGAGACTAAATGCATAACAAAAAATATGGATTTGTAGCAATACCTGTAACCACGGGTGGCTTAACGTTTTGTCCACACTGTAGCGCTTTCTCATTTTCACTTGCAACAAATTATTTATGAGATCAATAGCTGAAAAGAAATAATACTGAAAAATGTCAGTTTAATTTTTTTTTTTTTAACTAGGACATGCAAACAGAGAGATAAAGAGACATGGCAGATGTAAAAGGAGGACAGTTATCCCTTCTTAATCCAGTGTTTTACAAACTGCAGTCAGAGTTGACATTCTTGAGGGTACCCATGCAACCCTTCCTAATGGGATTACAACTGTGACTAAACAGTTACCTGCTAGCTAGCATAGTCTACCTCTGTGTGCTCATTTGGAGGCACACAGCAAAGACTGAGGATAATTCTAAGTTCCTGTTCAAATGAAAAAGATCTCATGTAAGTGAGGACTAGAATATTCTTCAGTTACCACAGTAAACACACCTGTATATATTTCTCTGAGACTCTCAGTATCACTTTTAGGTGACTGACAGCAGCACCTTACCAGGCAAGGAGTCAGGTTTTGAAGTCACCAAGTCTTGCAACACTAAGCTTGAACAGAGGATTGCTTCTACCTGCCAGTCAGCAGTAGTGGATCCGATAAAAGTGAGTGGGTTTCTTTACAAATTTCTTATTTTCTATATTTTTGAAGGATCAATGATTCTCTGGGGTTACAGATGTGTGCTCAGTGGTACCTGAAGGGAAGAGTTCCATGAGTCAATGACCAGTGCATGGAACTGCACCAAGTGACCCATTTGGAAAAATCTCTGGGATGCTGCTAAGCTTTGACAGAATCTACTAAAACCTTTTTTTTTTTTTTTAATAAGAAAAAAGTGTATCATGAAAGGTTAAATTCTATTCTAGGTGGTGTTAAATGCTTGACATGTGGCCTGGGGAAAGCTTATTGTTTTAGAATAATTGACTAGCCACTGGGAATTACAGTATTACTGCAGCTTTCCCATTTCATTACGGTATCTCTTGACTTGTCCAAAGTATGCTGGTTTATATCTTTACGTAGGTGAAGAAAGAGATCAAGTTTCAACAGCAAAAAGCACTTGGTATTTTTTACCAGGAAATCATGCAATTCAAGTAAAGGAATTTCTTAAACGTAAGAGTTCTGAGTATCAGAAGTGAAGATGCAAAGAATACATACCGGCAAAGCAACAAAAGGACAGTGCTGTGTAAAGGAAAGAAGAAGCTAGGGAGTTCAATACAGACAGATTGAGTGCTGGAACTGAAGGATTAAAGGATTTCTTTAGAGATCTGGAATAGTCTGTTAATGAGAAAATTCTGAATTTAAGTGGTGTTTAATTGTAGAGGTTCAGACACTCATGGGTTCTGTGGGACTATTTAAAGGAAATGAGGAAAGATCCTGGATATTCTCTTTATTTCAGCTTACAAAAACCCCATGTTGTCCCGAGAGTATCGTGACAGCCACTACCTAACATAGTTTGGTCTGGCTACAGTTCATATAAGATGGACAGTACACATGTACTGTACATACGACTCAATTTCTGAATAAAAACCCCCCCATATAATTAATATTTTGATGATTACACTTTAAGTTGTACTGGTTAAAAACACTGGAGAAAGAATAAAATTTGGAAGGTACTAACACTTAGTTTTGACATACAACTCAAGTGTGATCCAGGGAACCAAATTGCGACATCTACTGTTAGGACATTAAATTTTTCTGTCTAGGAAGATAAAGCAGGTTTGAAAAAAAGGGTAGCAACTACACTGTATTTTACAGTAAATTTTATGAATTTTCATTACAGACTTGATTATTTTTTAAGTCAAATTTTAAAGTAAACCTTGTCAGACGTTTTAGGAGCCTTATGAAGTTTGACAATATTTTTCTGTAAAATCAATAATTCAATAAATGCAGTGTTAAGAAAGATCACCTATGGTCTGCACATCATCTATAGAAATCCAACAGGTTATCACCAAGAAAGCAACCTGAATGAAAGCTCTGAGAGGATTATGGTACTGCTTTTTCTAACACTTTTATGGGCTCCTGTTTACTTCCCATGAGTTAAGGATAGCAGTAGCCAGCTTATCAAATTCCATGAGCTGCAGACTTTGTTAGAGGGGATAAACTGGGCAACTACTCCAGTAGCATGACTACTGGTCATCTAGGTTATTGTTCAGCAAGATATCCAGCAGGAAGATTCAAATCCAACTTTAAGAAGCTATATGCCCCCTTGATTTTCTTTAGTTGCATTTTACAGGGAAGAACCTCCAAAGTTAAGGTTCGTGTTTCTAAACTGCTCACAGCAGTTTATCTGTATGGCAAATAATGAACTGTAGTAAAGACACAGTTACAATTTTCACACTATGTATTAAATTAACACATGGCAATTACAGTTTTCATAGGGATGACTGCTTTAATTCACTTAGGATGTGACACACATTAACAAAAAAGTTTATGAAATATCTGACAACACTATTCTGAACCTACCATTCATTTAGTCCTACTACACAGACCTTAACTTTTCATGTTATAAAAAAGAAATCACCTTAAGAATATCAAGAAAGGCAGTCCCAAATTAACAAAAGATTAACTCAGTCCGTAATTCTTAAAGTACACTCATAATATTAGCTACTCCTTTATCTACCACTTGTAAAAAATTAAGCTGCTGCCATTAATACAAAACTTCGGAATTCCTAGATCCTGGGTTCTTCTGAGTATAGCTCTATTGATTAGTGATATAATTTTTTCATACACATAAACCCCTTCCCTACTGCTTGCAAGTATAGCTTTGCTAACAATTTATTTTTGCCAAAGTTGAATCTTCAACTGGTATATATTATTATTTTTAGGGACATGGATTCTGCTGTATTATCAAAAAAAAAAAAAGGTTGACCATTATAAACTGCACGTCTGTAAGAGAGATTTTCTAATAGCAATCTATCCTAGCAAACATATAAGTATAGCCAAGACCTTAGTTTAAACAGCTAGTTAAACATTTACTGAGGCAGAGCATCTTTGAGGTATAACATGCATTTGATCTTCTTGTATTTAATGCTCATTCAAGTGACTTTCTCATTAACATGTGAAACGAGTTGCTGTTCACATTATGTTGAAAAAAGTCTAAATAAATACTGGCTTGAAGGCAGCTGGGGTATTTATTTCTGACTCAAAAGCAGCGTAACAGGCATACCATGATCAAATTTAATGCGTGTAAGAAATTGCATTGTTTCTTGCCAAATTATTTAACAATATGAAGTAATGTGAAGCACCTAATCAACAGTGTGCACATCACATAGCTCATCAGGCTACTAGTAATAGCTGTGTTGGTAGCTGATGAAAATATAATTATGAATACAATGATTTATGAAAATTCCACAACAGAACAAAACACAGCATGAATAATCCAAAGCTTGACACAGCACATTGTAGGACATCCACTACATAATTCACCTTCTAGTGAAGGCACACTAGATAAAATACACTAATAGGCAGATAAAATCCTTCAGGGAGTACTGTCTTTATATATAACATGTAGATAAGCCAAAACAAATCTTTTGAGATGATGCAAACTTGGTGGACTGCAAGGTCAAAGTTGGAAATGAACAGTAATGCTGTTGAAAATATCTTCCATGTTTGACAGATGCGAAATTTAAAACTATAAAATAGAAATGAATTTTGCAAGGAGATTCCTTTGTATGAATATCTAGCAAAATTCCACCCTGAAGTCTGAATTGTCATACAGCAATTCAGTGAATTTAGAAATGTAAGCTGGCTCGACAATCATTGAAAATGGAACAGAAACAGCAGATTGGGTGATAGGATGTTGAATAGCTGCGACAAAGCCCAAAGTTTAACACAGAAACACTCTCTACAGTAATGTTTTACAGTTCCATTTAGACATACAAACACAAAAGATGGAAGGTATTGGAAAAAGGTGGGAAAATGCAGCCACTTGATGGTGGAAATCAGGATTCGCTATGGAGGAATATGTGAGTTCTCTGACAAACCTTACAATGTAAAGCAATTGGATTTGGTGAAGCTAGAGAGAGGATTTCATGCATGAGGTGGGAAACGATGCTTGCAGAAATATTCTGAATGGATATTCAGTTGGGGAAAAATACATTTCTGAAAGCTACATAAATTGAAAGGTGTTAGTTTTCATAGGTTAAGTTTAATGGAGGAAGAAGACAGACAAAGCATTATTCAAAAAATCTAGAATTTCTCAGGAGAAAGAGTTGATGAGATTAATCCAGACGTTATGACATCAGACAGACACATTATGGAGTGAAAAGAGTCACTGTTGACGACTACACCACATTCCTGAGTGGCAGAGAAGACAGAACTGTTGATAGCAACTGAAAGACACTAGATACTGAAAAATATTATCCTCAAATGGATTGTGCCTTCTTTCCTGGCTTGTGATTGTAAGTTTTTATTTTTAAAATTGCTAGACAATGCAAAAGAATTCTCCAGAAAATAAATTAGCACAGACCACACTATTATATTCATGACACAATTTCCTGCCAAAATACAATTTCTTCCCATATCTTTTTGCTCTGAACCTCCTATACTTTAACTGCATTATTATATATTCATGTAGCTTAAACTGTTATAGGTTACATGCTTTTAAAAATCTATTGCCTTATCAAGTGCAGTTTATAATTTTAAATCCAATTTAATTTTACCTTAAGACCAGTCATTGAATAAGGAAGACAAAATGGGAACATTCAGACTACTTTACCACTGTTGTTGCTTTTGCAGACACAATGTTTAGGTGTGACCTATCTCCTTTTTTTTTTTTTTTCCCCTTCCCTTTTAAAGTTTTGGTACCCTCTGTATTCCCACTTGAAAATTAACATGCTATTGCTTGGTAATATCAGAAAAAGCATCAACTGAGCACTAAAACCAAAGTGGTGATAAACACAACATCATTCACCTGATTTCTGCACTATCCATCAAATGCAAAGAAATATGTGATTTTGCTAGAAAGTAAAGCATCCAAGCTTTTAGCTCCTCTCTGATTACAATAAAAATACAAATAAACATGGCAAAACCTAAGTTTAGCTATTCTTAATTTTCTTTACATGAGTTGTGGTCTGAAAAGAGCACTAAAATAACTACACTTGAGAGAAGTTTTACATTCAGTTTGGCTCTCTGAGACACGTTAAGTCATAAGCAAGAAAGAAAAGGTTTGTGTGCTGTTCTGCTTTCCTCAGTGGTGATTTTTGCGATAGGCATGCAAAAATTCCTAACATTGCTTTCATTAGCCATTCTATGATAAATTATATGCCCTTTAATGAAGTCATTGCCACACGGACACTGGCAATACACTTTGGTGACAATCATGCACCTTAATCTGAACTGAAAATTGCAGAACAAGATAAAAATTCTGTAACTTTTGAAATATTTACAGATCTACTAAAAGCACATACACAGAAATTCAAGCAAATGAGTTCCGGTGGTTTGAGAAGTGGGTAGTGCAGGCATACCAGCTGCATATGTTTGTGATCCTAACCTGGTACAGTTGTGAAGTAAACACCCTCCCCACGCACATCTACTGTCTTATCTGCCATCAGCTGCTTTGTGCATCAAGCAGGATGTTGCTATAGGCAGCAACAGGTTTGACTAAACATTTTTCCCCTTTTTTTTTTTTACCTCAAATTGATACATAATTCCTTCTACCACTTCTCACTATTCCACAACAGGAGTTTCTAGGATTATCATATTATGAACATTCATAGCAACCAGTACTGACATTTTTAGCAGTAAAAAAAGAACTAACAGTCATACATATTGCATTCTATAAGGTCAGAGAACCTGAGCATTTTTATTGGCATGCATAGATCAAAGTTAATTCTTTTAGATGGTAGCCTAGATCTTCCAAGTTCAGTGAATTGAGGGCGTAATATAGTCTCTCGATGAAGGTATGCTTTTAAAATCTAGCTGTAATGTACAATTCATAATGTACAATTCATAGAGTGCCCTGTTAAAGAGCGCTTAGATCCAGCACTGTATGAGAAGAAAGCAATAAGTAATGGAGATAAGGAGAAGAACATCTATGTTAGTTTTATTTATGGCAGCCTTTTGACAAATGGCTGTCATATTTCAAATTCACACAGCATAACACTTTAAAAAGACCTTTCTTACCTGCACTAAACATAGTATGCATTTTGCATTTATTTTTTTCTGTGACAATACTTGTCTAATCAATTTTGATTTCAATTTTCCAATGCTATAGCAATGCAGCAAACTTTGGTTGAAGGCTTCTTGAAGACTGCAGTTGTAACGTGTTAATATTCTGTTAAGTATTTGTACAAGTTTTTAAAAGTCAATTAAATTGGACTACCTACTGGATCTTCAACACTTTTTCTGTCTTGTAAGTAAAAAATCACTTAAATTACCTTGTTTTAATTTTAAAACAAAGAATAATGCTTTTTGCGAGAAAATATCTGTGTAGATCCTTCATGACAAAAAGCAATTTCGATCATAGCAGCTTGAAAGAAATTGGCTGATCAATGTTTATTAACACACACTTTGTCAGATTCTGCAGCAGCACCACATTCCACACTGCGATACAGCTCCCTAACAAGTTTGAGTGGAAGAACTAGCTGATGATAATGACTGTCTTCTTAGGAGAATTATAGCTATGATGCAAATTCCAAAAAATAGTTAAACAAGAAATCTACTGTACCTTTAAAAGAAATCTACTATGCATCTTTTTATATAAAAATTAAAAAAAATGTAATCATAGTCATGTATGTTAAAACTTCTGTTGAAAAGTGTTCAGTGATCAAGAATAAATGGCAAAAAGAACAATGCAAAAGATATGGCAGGCTAATATCCAATTCATTAGCTTAATCTCTTTGGGAAGCTTGAAGAGCCTAGGACAAACTAAAGCAAGATTTTCAAGTGCACAAAAGTAACCTGTTGGGATTGAAACTAATTCTCTGATTGAATTTTGTAGAGTCAGAACACTTAGTGCACAGGTGTTTATAAGCCCCAGTGTATTTACCTTGAAACGAGCTTCATTTTACCATAGTTTACATTTAAACACATGTAGCCTTTCAAATTGTTTTTATATGCAATGTTTAGTAAACACCTTCATAAAATCTTTAAGATCATCTGTTTCCCCATAAATGCTTCAGCCATTTGTAGCATCAATTACCATGGCACTGTTCAGAATTCTAATTCAGATTAGATGTGTTAGGACACCAGGAACAGATCTACATTTCAACTATGCTATACGGTCATAGATAATGGGAAGTGGATGGAGCCAGCAGGTCCCCAGGGCCCATGCACTGCCCTCCTGTGACCTGCGCAGGAGTGTGGACCAGAATAGCTGACATGAGAAAAACATTTCTTTATCTCCTCTAGGTAATCTGGAGTTTGAGTACAGTTTTGAGCTCTAAAAATTTGCATTATCAAATAATATTTGGACATAATAGATGTGTTCGGATTTTTCAGGCTTTCACTTAGCACAACAGAGTGGCTCAACAGCTAGCAATTCAAAACACATAATAAAATCACAGTATATAAGCAGATTTTAATTTAGTAATCTGTTAAAGTGTGTTCTTTCCCCCCTTCTGCATGTTTGCAGACATATCCATTAACAACATATCCATTAACTCTTAATTAAGGCTGCAATTCTGTTAGAGGAGAGATAACACCCCAGTAGGTGAACTTCCTGTAGGTGCTCTACTGCATCTTCACCTTTGAATGTAGAAATTGAACTTCTGTCTACCACAGTAGAAACCTGTGGGAGATGATTTCTTGCAGCCTCTTCTGTGTTGACTGCTATTTGCTTATCTCTAGTGCCAGATAGAGCACTGCTGCCAACAGATTCTGTCAGCTTACATATCAGAAGTGTGTGAAGGTTCAGGAGGACTTCAGTGTGTAACTGTGCAGATTTATAGCTGCTTTTTTACATTACTTTTTTAAACTCCAACAGATCTCATCAAACTTTGTCTGCCGTCAAGACAAAATGACAATACTCTCAAAGTGTTTTTCAACTGAGAGTCTCAAACAGCTATAATATATAATATAGTGAGCAGTAGGCACACTTCTCTAGGCTACACTTAACATGTAAGTTAAACACATCACTTGAAAACCAGAAAAACTGTACTGTAGAAAATGGAAATCCTAAAATTTGAATTTAATTTGGTACATAATACAATTCAGAATAAAAGATATGAATCCGATAATGTTTCCTTCACTTTAAGACTTATGAAGCAATCTTGCAAAAAGTTAAGGACACAGTGATTTAAAAAAAAACTGAAAGAATCCCAAAGAAAATCCAGCTGCCTGAAATTGTCTGCTATGTACAAAAAAATGTTGGTGAAATCAGAACTGATATTTTTAAGTGCCCTACTTAGTTGTATTTAGAGACATCTTTAATAGAATTCATTTACCTTCTTTGAAGATGTTCATAGTAAATTATTCATATTGTTCTTTTACTATCAAAAGCCTTTGATACCATTGACCAGAACTCCAGTTTCGAAAGTCTCATTGGGTATCTCTAAGCCTTCCCTCCAGCAGGAGGCCTCTTTTATGACACTTTCTCACCCTGTTCTTGAAACCCCATCTACTTGGGATTGTTCAATCTTTTTTATCTTCTCCACAGAAAGACTATCAGGGTACAGCATCCTACTAAATGGAAACTAAATTACTGACACAAGTAGAGTGAGAAAGACTGAAGAGGCACTAGATTTGAAAGAGTAGGTACAGAAGTAAGTATATATATGTATGTATGTATATACATATTGGTATGTATAGGGAAGAAAAATATAAAGCAAAATACAACTACATTTTTTAGCATTTATATAAAATTAGCCACAAACAGATATTACCTTCATGAGAAATTTCTTTCCATGGATTAGGTGGATACATGAAAGCGGCATTCTGGATCTGGTCATGTATGTCTTCATCTTCATTGAATGGAAAGGTACCACTGAGGCTTACATAAATGATGACACCCACAGACCACATATCCAGAGATCTGTTATAGCCTTTGTTTCTCAGTACTTCTGGAGCAAGGTAAGCTGGCGTTCCTACAACTGAGCGCCGAAATGATTTCTCTCCAATGATTCGGGCAAAGCCAAAATCACAGAGTTTTACCTGTTTAAAGAAAAATGCTATAGTAAGACAGACATTATTATCAAATACATAGTTGAGGAACTTTTATCACGGTTTAGCTGTGAGATGCATCTCTTTGAGAGGAATACCCTTATTCCACTGAGGCATTAGACCAGATTACCAGTCTATTGCTCTATTCCTTCTTTCCGTGAATAAACCACCATGAATAAAATCAGTAACACGGGACAGCTGAGAATGAAAGAAATAGGGCTCTATATAGACTCAACAGCTTAGGCTTCAGTTGAAAGCACTAATATAAACTAATACTTATTCATTCACAGCATAAGAACACAGCAAACAGAAAAACTGTTATACCAATGGCTTTTTCTTTATTTTATTTTTTTTTTCAATCAAGCAAGTTGACAAGATTTAGTTCTTGAACTCCTAGTTAAACCCTGTCTCTCTGCAAACTTCTCCGTCTAATTTCTTCAGAGGGACAGACTTAGTTGCTTAAACATTCTCACTTAACACCTCAGTACAGATCCCTTCTTTCCAATTATTGCTATTGGTATCATTTAAAAATTATCAGTAGTGCTCCTTTTGAATATGGGCAGTTGGAGGAGATAATAGATGAACGCTTCAGATCAAAGGTAACAGAAGTTGATGTAAACACATTTCAGTGATAAATACAATGAGCTGGAAAGAATATTTAAATATTCTGCAATCTACCTGGCATGTCAATACTTCTTCATAAGTTCTTTCTCACTTTCAGAAAAATAACTGTCTTTCTGGTGACTGCTTGCAAATTGTCACTTATCTGGACCAAATCCACCAGATGAGTAATTTGTGCTGTAATGGTGAGCAAACCAGAAACAATCGCACAAGTAGTTATGTCACACTTCAAAATCTAGTTGAACAGCTTAGGTAAATGACACAAAGCAAAGATTTTCAAACATGTTGCCTTTGGAATGTTTGTTGAATAAGGGACCATTATTTTCATATCTCAAGATTCTGTGTAGTTCCTGGAGGAGATACAGGCAGGTCACTAGCCCTTTGTCCATGAAATAAGCATTGCTAAACTTAATAATTTGAACAACTGATCTTAAGAAAGGGTTTTATCTACTTACCTGTGGGAAAGGATCAGCTGATGCCAATAACACATTTTCTGGTTTTAGGTCACAATGAACAATATTTTTGAAATGAAGATGTCTTAAAGCAACAAGGATCTGTGAAGGAAGAAAAAAGAAAGACATTCTGTTTTAAATGTTGTACCTTTTTTTTATATATATATATTGTTTGGACATTGTCAGTGGTCAAAGAAACAAGGACTGGTGTAGAGAGAAACAATTCAACAAGAAGGTACCTTTTACAAGAATATCTACAATGGAAAAAAAGAAGAAAAAGCAAAAATGTCAGCTATTGTGTGCTGTGCCTCAAGTTTTCTTGATGTTTCACTGCATGCAATATGGTTTTTCCCTCTCCAAAGAGGGAAAACATTCCCTCCAAAGAGGGAATACACGAAACAGTTAAAAACCCTAGGTTCTAAATACTTGTTTACGTTTCTTTTGTTTGAAATATTTGGATGCAGAAACATTTTCAAAATTACCTTCCAGATCTAAATTCACTCAAAAAGATTCAAAGAAATATTATGTAATCCAATTTAAGCATTTTCTTGATGAAAGAAAGCATCAGGACCATTGCATGTATTTCTATTCCATTGGACACACAAGAATGTGGCAACAGAATGTAATATATTTATCCTATTCCTGTTGCTTTAACTCCATTCCTTGATTCTTGTCTGCGGCTGGTAGAATTTACTATTATATTAGAGGAGGGCATGGCAAGGAAGCTGAACAAACCTGGGAAGGCAAGAAACCAAATTTTGAAGCTGGTGGCAATTTTGCCCATGAATGTCTGAAAATTAGGAAACCTGCTACATTCCACTCTAAATAATAAACTTCCACGGCAACACCGTTGTTCCTGCTCCTTTCTTTTTCCTGACTGCTGAAACAGAGGCTGCTCTGACTCTGTGGTTGCCCACTGCTCAATCATGTATCTAAATTTAAACCAGCATTATGGGCAGCCAAAGAAGCAATATGATAATACAACAACAGGAAGAACAACAAAAAACCCAACCCAGATCACATTGTTAGCAGAAGTCATACAGGAAGCCAGACTGATTTAATCAGAGGTAGGTAATGGAGAGATCCAATTTCAGCATAGAAAATATGCACAAAATTGCATAGGAGGAACTGCAATTGCTAGGTATGGGGCAGCTCAAGAGGCTCAAATTTCTTTGTGTGTATCTTCAACAACTTGTTGTTAGTGCTCTGCATCCCTTTCTTGTGCTTAATATTTCAAGCATATGAGAAACTGTAGCTTGATGGCCCTCCCATAAGACAGCCAGACAGCTGTACACGTCTAGTCCTAGGTCCTCTTAATGGTTTACCACCTATCAGATACTGTACACAAAGCTGTCTTACCACGCCTGGTATTACAAGTCAGGCTTTCATAAATCAGACAGGGAAACTATGCCATAAGCAAAACATAAGAAACAGTGATAATAATTAACCTCAAATCTCCTTCTAGGTCTATAATTAATTTCTTACCTGAGTAATTAAAAACTTAGTTATTCTCTCTGGCAATCTGCCCTTTTCACTTGATAGGATCATCTCCAGCATGTCTCCATGGAGTTTTTCCATTACAACAAACACTCTTTCTGGCGTCTCAAACATACACTCCAGATTTACAACTCCAGGATGGTGAAGATTCTGTTAAAGATAAAAACATGATCAGTGGGCTTTAGCATTTCATAGCCAGTCCTCAGATCATTGAAGACTAGGCAATTTTTTGGTATTTCATAATTTTAACTGTGTGTCTAAACTGTAGGCAACAGGCATGAAATTTCTATGGACAGCACAGGAAAATTAATGGACTTCAAATTAGTTTAACAAACACATTTTTCTTATTGTGCCTAGTGCTTAAAACTGCAGAAATTGTAATTCCCAATGTGATGATGCCAATACACTTGGTCCTGGCTGTTTATGCAGATTAAGCAGCAAAATACTTGTGATTGTAAATTAAAATAATTATCATATTATCTGGTATTTATGGAAATGAATAAATGGAGTCAATAGAGTGAAAAAGAAAAATACCTGTAAAATTGCAACTTCATTACGAAGTTGACTTTCCTGTTTAGTTGGAAACCTTAGTTTGTCAATTATTTTAATGGCAACATCTCTTCCTGTTTTGCGATGCTTTCCTGCATTAATAAAACAAAAGGCCTCTATAAATTAACATGATTAATTCTGAAAAGTGTTCCACTTTTACTGGATTGTACAGACACAATCAAGTAATTCTCACAGCAAATTAAATCACTAAGTCATTATAAATTTTCTTTCATTCCCCCACTTTCTAGCCTTTGACAATAGAACTTTTCTTATTATCACCGGACAAAGCTGTTTAAACACATAAGAAACACACACATATGAGAAGTCAGCTCTGCATTTCAACAATATAGTTGCAAAGTTAACTTTCTCACATATATCTATGCCTGTCCATATACTCAAGCTGCATACTCCACAACCAGCAGGCTGTAGGCTTAGTCCTTCAATAGCAGCTCCAGACTAGCAAATAATGAAATTAATGATCTCCTTTAGGCATGTAAGTGCATGTCCCAGATTTACCAGAGGCCATAGAGATTCTTCAGCAACAAAGTTATGATTCTCACTTCACACTGTCTCACACAACAGCTTTACAAATACACTCCCAGAAACTGATGAAAAAAGAAGGTGAAAGAGAGGAAAAACAGGTAAGAAAATAAAAGAGAAACCATTCTAAGAAACTACCAAAAACCAAAGAAAAAAGCTCACAAAAATGTGCCAAGAACAACAGCAATATGAAATTAATTTTTTCTTCTGTCCATTACTGTTCTCAAAAAGAACTGTTTTCTGCACTTCAGGGTTTTCTTTACTAGAACTTACAGACAGTATGAAGCTATTAATACACATTGATCCACTACTAGAAAACTTCAAATTACAAAACATAGGCAACAAAACAGTTTCATTGTTTAATGAACACTGCTTAGATAAAGCAATGGATGGCTGATTTCTGAAACAAAACATTTCAGAGCCAAAATACTTTCACCATTCAAGAAATGGTCTCTCTTAAGCATATTGTACAATGCACAAAAGCCTTACCTCCATAAACAATTCCAAACTGTCCTGATCCCAACACCTCGTCCGGGAAGATCTGGTACACAGTGCTAATATCCTGTTTATATAAGCATAATAAATATTAAGCCCTGAGATATGGAAACAAAATGTGCATTTAATTTTCTTTTTCTAGTGGGAAGCAGCATACATTTACTCTAGTACATTTCAAACTATATTATCTGTCAAAAACATTCACATGGGTTTTCTTAGAAACCACCTTAACTGCAATTGGTATAAAAGCTGCTGAATCCTCAATAGATTTCAGCCACTGCTAACTTCCAGGCAATTAGCCTCCATCATGCAGCATTACACAAACTTTGTGAAATCTGAAGATGAAAGTACATATGGAAATAAAGAGGGTCTTATTAGCAGCATTCTACCCTGATATCCCAGGATCCCAGATCAAGGAATTACTGCTGGGTTTTATGAAAAGGGAAAACTTATGAATTTAAATTTTTTTTGAAAAAGCTCCTATGTCAGCTCATGTCAGCCATGGGAACGCAAGTGGTTTCTCAGTTTACAGAAATCTTTGTGAGTATCAGCAGTTCTGGGCTTTGGCTTTTTGCGTTTGTCCACTGAGAGGGGTAAAATACTTCATCCATGCCACTGAGGGAATCATACATCCTAGCGTTTCTTAGTGCCTAAACATAAGCTAAAGCACAAGCTGTTAGCAGATTCATTTGGGAGATTCAAAGAAACCTCAAATCTTGGAGCTCAGTTTCATTTTCCTGACATTTAAGCAGCAGCATATACAACAAAGAGTAAAAGAATGACAAGAAGTTGATAGTAAAGGCTGTCTTGCCTTTTCTTAGGAAAAAAATGGACACATCCCTAGCAGTCAAACTTCTCTCATCAAATACCAGAACTGCTCAAAGCTTTACTTGACTGCAGGGAGTAATGTTTATTTCCTATGTCCTATGTGTCCTGTGTATGTAACAACATACATAACTTCGGAGAGACTTTCATTTTCACACAAGAGAGAATATCTGATCTCTCAGTGATGAGAGGAAATGGTATATTACTCAAGGCTTGTGATAAGCTTTATGAAGCTCAATTGACAAATTCCATGAATTAATAACTTTTATAGCTCTTTTTTCCTTTTGATAATTAGCATCCTGCAGGACCCATAGTCAAATTCTGTGTTAAGTGAAATGACCCATATGTAGTTCTTGCATCACAAGAAAGGGTGCCATGAAGATGATTTTTCTCAAAAGTTATCAAAGCTTTTCTGTTTTGTTTGTTAATTTCTACAAAGTAAGTGAAAAATGGCTGATGGGTACTCCTCAAACACTATTCTTTGCAAAGCAGATCAACAACTTAGCAAGCTTAATCACAGCATATCTAGCACCCAGTGAACACTCACCACATTTTCTTGAACTTGGCAGTTTGACACAGAAATACTGACGGATATATCCCCTGGGAAAGAAAGCAAAAGAGTAAAATATACTTTGGATTGCTGTGCTTTTAGTTCAAACATGTAGTCATAGGAAATGACATTTACATTACATCAATACCTACTGACAGGTCCAGAAATTGGACCAATTAGGTCAGCTCGTTCATTTACCAGCCAATATATAATTATACCAGGCCACAAATATGTGACTTGCATAACAGATTTTCAGTGTATGGAAAAGAACAGAATTATACATTTCATTATTAATTTTCTAACAGTGGAATGTCATCATTCCCATTTATAAACTTATTATTGCTTTTTCCCATGCTATGCTGGGGCTTTATATCTCATGCAAATAATGTCATGTATGCAACTAGGGTAAACCATTTTTATTTGGTGAATTTAATAAGTTTTATTTATAGCATCACCTACAATGTATTTGATACTAGATGAAGGCTAATACACATTCAAATTGATCTGCATACTGTTAAAAGCAATACACATTTCAACTGGCTTAAGGGACATCATTAAAACACATTATGGAAACAAAAAATCATGTATTTGTGCATCAGGTCCAACCTCCACAAATTCAAGACCTTTGGATGTTTCCTTAAGCATTTTCAACTGCAAACCTACTGAGGGATGCGATAAAGTTGGAGAATATGCCTATTATTGCTAACTGTACTATACAAAGTCATTGTTTTTGGAAGTAAAGAATGTTTTTTTGGAGCACTGCAGCTTGTGTCTCCTACTTCTGCCTAGAATCCTGCTCTTGCTGTCTTTTCATTTTCTTAGTATGGACTTCAGACTCATCAAAACCATTGTCCTCACTATAAAGCCCGTTATTACACACTGAAGACACTCATTACTACCCATTAGCACCTCTTCCAGTTGCAGTAAGCAGCACAGGTAACTTCTGCCCCAAATGGCTTATTCCCTTGTCCTTTCCTTAGGAATAGACTGGGTTTGCAACTAAATGTTTCCGTTAGGTTTTCTGTTATCAGCACCTCTCCTAGTTGTGGTAAGCAGCACAAGTAACTTTTCCCCCCAATGGCTTATTCCCTTGTCCTTTCCTTAGGAACAAACTGAGTTTGGAACTAAATGCTTCCATCATGTAGAGGCTTTTTATCATTGCTAGTTAGTTTTCCAATGTATGTACTGCCTTATGCTTACATGAAAAAAAGCATGGACAAAGACATGGTCAAGTCTTATATTCTGACCAGCAGACTGAAGGTTCACCATAGGAATTTGCTCTAAAGGTCTCAGATGGACTTAATTTTTGCACAAAAACCCCAAAGGTAAGTACAAATCTATAAAGAAAGTTTTCAGAGTTCCCAAGAGGAAGAGAAGACAGCTGTCATTCCCTGTCCAGCATTTTGAGTGATTTGTTTAGCTACACTGTGATTAAACCAGGGGCACTAGGCAACTAGCCTGATTGAAATGACATCCAGAATTGGACCCTATTTTATGGAGGAATGCAGATGAAAAAGGAAAGGATATTGCTAATCTAATCTGATATGTAAACTGGTGTGCTTGGAGATGTAATGCCACAGCCTGTTGTATTACTTGGTTTCTGGAGAGCTTGACAGCCTTGTTGGCATTTTGTGCTGCATTAATAGCATCCAGATGTCAAGTGCTAAAGCAGGTGTATATTGCAACAAAAGGCCTAATCCAAATTGTGTAGACATACCCAAATTTGCTTTACACTGTCTAGGCTTGAGTAAAAGTAGCAGAGCAACTGCAACAGCAGATGCATAGTAGTGCTCTGTGATACTTTGTTATCAGTACCTGAGCTAAATTTAAATGTTTAGTTTACATAAACTGTCATCTTTGTTAGAGAGTTACCCAAGGTATGTAAATTAAAGGCAAAGATACATTCATTCCTTTTGGTCCTGGGTAACATCCATGCCTTGCTGTGCTTAGAACAGCTGTTTGTTACACTTGAGCTCATTTTATCTCAGCATGGGACAAAGTTTGTGGCAGTCGTACAGCCAAATGTGATGAAAGGGAGAATATCATCTACACTGCAGTGACCTGAAGAGTGAATTGCTGCTTCTCAAGATAGCTAAAAACATAAATTACAGTAATCAGGGGAAAAATCTATTCATTCCCAACTGGAGCTCAGAAACTTCATGCCTCTGCACGAGGCTATTACTCATGTGAGCAACACAAATGTGGATGAGATGCCTTACTAATCTAACAACCATCTGCTTGCTAACAAATCTGCATATTGTATATTAATACATATGTTCTAGTATAAACTGGAAACAGGGATGACAAATTTAAAATATGTTTAAAATAATATGCAGACAGTTGATAAGTCTTTACTAGCTGTGCAATACTTCCTTTCAATGTGTGCTAAGACTGAGCAATATCATTTGAGATACGACTCATCTAAAAAGGAAGAAATGAATAAACTTACTATGCAGGCTGGCTCCTGACCCGGTCGATGCCCCTTTAGGGATGACGGGCATCAGGGCATGCTGTATTGCCATCTCCCACATTCGCGCCACATCGATGCCAATACCACTGCTGATAACACCGTTATTCAGTGGAACACTTGAGAGGTTTTCTATGTTTTCTCCAACATAATAAACTATATATGCTGTGCTTATTTCAAAACAATGAGGACTGGCTCCTTGAGGCAGCAAAGTGAAAGTTTTTGCAGGTTCCAGAGACAAAATTTCAGACAATGGGATTTCCTAAATTAAAAAAAAAAAAAAAAAACAACAAAAACGCAAACTTTTACTTTCTGTGTAAAGAACATCAACATATAAAACGAAAGCATGGCCTTTATTTAATTAATTTATAAAATTAGCTGTTGTTTTGAACCACCTGCTTCTTGTACAAACAAAAAGGCTCTTGTAACCTGAAACCCCATGACACAGAGGACGGCTGATGATAAATACTAAATGTTTCTTTCCAAAACCAAATAAAACTTTAATTATTTAATTAAACTTATGAGACACAGCAGTGATCTGTCCACCAGAAAAGAGCAGCACCATCTATATATCAACAGAACTTCACTAGAAAAATAAACCACATTGACTCCTTATTTAATAAAATTTATTTGCAATAAATTATCTCCAGAATAAACCTACTCAACATTAAGGTTCCAAATCTATATTTCACATACGCACAGACTTCATTGCTCCACCATGAACAACACTTACGGCACGTTTCAGTGACATATTTCCCTGAGGAGAAGCCATATGAAAAAAATACTTTCCATTATTAAAACTTGTTTCAGTAATGCCTAAGGATAAGGCATTTAACTGTCTCAGCTAAAAGGATATGGGCATTAAACCAACCTTTTACAATCAAAATCACAACATAATGTCCAAAGGACAGAATTCAAATAATATATACTACACCCAATTTTTTTTAAATAATTTGCATTATGAATGACAATGTCAGATGAGTTTCTTGGCAGAATTTGTCGCTGGCATGTGACCTGTTGCTATGATATGTCACTGAACTGTATTTCTACAATATGTATTTTACAAGTCCTTGTTAGCTTACACCTGTCTGATCTGAGACTTGTTCGTGAAAGGCAAAACACACATATGCAGCTTAAATAAGGAATACAAACATAGAACAAAGTTATACTACTAGTGGACTTTTAGTAAGCATCTCTTAATTCTTCAGTTTAATCATTATATTCTGCTGGTGAAAAAGAGATTGAAAAATATTCCTTACTTTGTAATATTTGCTTCCAGTATCATTTTGAAAAAGTGTAATGCATTTGCTGTCCAGTCTCCAGTAGTGTCGTTTCCTCTGCAGTGAAAAACAAGGGGAAAATCTTTCTAGCATTTTCCAAGCAAATTACTGAAATGTTCATTTCTCAAAAGCATCACTTCCAAAATGTTTCGCTTAAGTTTGAAGAGATGAATTGTGAATGATAAAGATTCATTTCCTGTAACAAAATTTTTATGAGGACTTTACATTTGAGTTTACGGTTTATAAGGCCACCCTCTGTTGTTTCAGTAATAACCTAGCTCTGTTCAAACTGCCCAAGTTATAAAATTTAAAATGTCACTTTGATGTCTGCATTCCATTCAGCACAAATTACTAAAGGTATGATGCTAAAATAATTAAACTTTATTTCCATATCTGTTATAACACCCCAGCTCATTTTAGAAGGCCACATACTGAAGTCTTTATTCCTGTTTTAGCAGGTCAGAAAGAATATAACTGTTTTCTACGCAAACTCTATTTCACAAAAGTCCCAATTCACCTAGCAGTAGGGTATCTAGGAGCCTGCAGCTAGAAGGTGAAGCTACTTTCCAGAAACCCTATGGTGTTATTTTTTAATTCTTTCAGAATGTCATTTACATTTGGCTGCCTCTGCCTATGATAATGCAACTGACATATTCAGATTATTTTTGCATGCTGTAACTGTCTCCTGTTTCTTATCTGCTCTCGTGAGACATGACTTGGAATATTGTGTGCAGTTCTGGTGTCCTCAACATAAAAAGGACATGGAAATCTTGGAACAAGTCCAGAGAAGGGCCACGAGTTTGATCAGGGGACTGGAGTACCTCCCATATGAAGATAGGATGAGAAAGTTGGGTCTGTTCAGCCTGGAGAAGAGAAGGCTGCATGGAGACCTCATAGCAGTCTTCCAGCATCTGAAGGGGGCCTATAGGGATGCTGGGGAGGGACTCTTCATGAGAAACTGTAGTGAGAGGACAAGGGGTAATGGGGTCAAACTTAAACAGGGGAAGTTTAGATTGGATATGAGGAAGAAATTCTTTACTGTAAGGGTGGTGAGGCACTGGAATGGGTTGCTGGGGGAAATTGTGAATGCTCCATCGCTGGCGGTGTTCAAGGCTGGGCTGGACAGAGCCTTGGGTGGCATGGTTTAGTGGGAGATGTCCCTGCTCCTGGCAGGGGGGTTGGAACTAGATGATCTTAAGGTCCTTTGCAACCCTAACTATTCTATGATTCTATGATGACTCAGTTAAGCCAAGTCAGGACTTTAGGAATCATAGTAATTGCAAAAAAATGGCTTATGTGATTGCAAATTATCAATGTATTGTTAGGATTTGGTTCTATACTATCATAAAGTATGTACAGCAAGACAGGTCTTCCTCGACATTTCTTACCAGTGTGTCCTTGCTTGTATAGTGAACCATCCAGCCCTCCTTCATTACTGTGCTACTTCTCCTTTTTGTGTGCTTCACAGATTGTACCACTCTCATTAATGGAATATTGTTGCTGGTTGAAGGGCTTAAGAATAAATCAATAAAAGCTTTTAGAAAGAAGATAACTTTGGACAAAAAGAAAAATTCTTTTAAATCAGTATCTATATATCTCCTATATCCACATTTATATTTTTCATCATTATCAGACCTGGACTGGACACTACTTTATTTTGTCACTCCAAGTGTCATGAGATTACAAAGAAAAAAAAAATTGTAATGCTACACCAGGAGAAAGTCAGAGACCTTCTGAAGGCTTACATACATACACACACACACTCTCCCCTACAATGTTCCTGAAGATGAGCTAAGAAGATGGGCAAATGACTAGGGCCTCTGCTAGGGTGTGGGAACCATTGCTCCAGTCTATGCTATGCATGATTCAGAGCAGTACTTGATCTTGAATCTCTCATGACCTAAGCAAACTTTGTCCATCAGATTACCATCCTGCAATCTTTCTCCAGTTCAAACACACAATGGAGTGACGACGGTCTACAGAGTGGAAAATGTGTCAGCTGCCTAGCTGTGCATACCCTGGCAGAGCATAGCAGAGAATCTCCTGGAACCTTTCAGGGAAAGAGGTTTAAGATAATACATTTTACCCTCAAAGACCTAAAGCAAAGTCCCATTGGCTTGCACCCTGGGGTAAGCACTCTGAAATTTTCCACGACTCAGCTGACACACACTAAGTCAGGAAGGCATGGGAACTTGACAGTATGTCTGATAGCACTATCAGATAAAATCTGGAATATCTATTTAGAGAGGTGTAAGAAATAACAAGCCCATCTGCCCACTTTCCTTGCTGTTAGAGTTAGCCATTCATAAAGCTGATTCTGCGTAATGGAATGTGGACTCATAATCTCCTTCAGTCCTAAACGTAAGTGCTTAGTTATTTCTGGCAGAACTTTAAACAGTGATGCTGTACTGTACATGAAAACAGAGCACAGAGAGCTTGCGTCTTCTCTCCTGATAGCAAAGCTACTGGTGCCACAACTCCAAGAAAAATGGGCAAAAACTGCCCAGGAAAAGAATAGTATCTTAAGTGTCCACAGCTGTGACTGTGGATGTCTGCAGATGGCCCTGCTTCACTATAATGCATTCTGGAAATAAGAAACATTTTATGAAATGCCACTTTCCAATCAAGATGCAAAAAGTGTGCTGTCTTAAAGATTCATTAAGACTGTAACATACAGTTAACACCTCTTTTTGGCCTAAAAATGAACAAATAAGCTGAAGTGCCAATTTAAGTATTCTTGTCCGTACTGGCAAGAGGTTTACATTTTTATTTGCCTTTTACAGATCACTTAAAAATAATCCATGAATATGGAGAGGTCCCTTAGAAATAAAAGGGTTAAGGTATTACTGGAAATACAGGAATGCCCCTCAACTAAGTAAAACATGTGCCTTGGTTATCAATGTTTTTCTTAAATATAATTAGGCATTTATATTGTGAAAACCTGCAATGCTGTCCATTTAATACAACCAGGATGTTCAAAATGTTATATGACATTGATTTTCTGATATAAGCAGAGGCTTATATTCCAATGATACAAGGTGTATGTATGCAGGTGAATATGACAGTATGAAAGCCAGTTCCCTGCTGTGGAAGGTAAACCTGCACATTACTGAAATAGATTGCTTTCTACTAGTTCAACAGCTATATGTTAGTAACAGAGAACTAAGGGGAACATGTTACTGATACAGACTCCTAGTAAGCAAAATAAGAGGAGACTGCAGGTCAAACTGGGACCTGTGAAAGAAAAATATTCTGTAATTCTTCAAGGTACAGACCCCTGCATCAAGGAAATTACAGCTAAAAGTTTCTTAATTAGTTTTAGGTTCCCTGACAATGAATAGTCCCTGATTTTCCCCCTACCATTCTGTACAGTCCCAATAAGTGAATAATGTTTTCTTCTCTTTAGACATCTGGAGGTAAGTTGCACAACTCAATTCCCATTTTCCTTCCTATCAGTCATTTCAAACCACTAACCTATTTTGTAACTTGCTTCAAAGTACTACTTGAGGTTTGCCAAACTTTCCTTCTTTCTAAAGGTACGTAAAACTGCAAACAATTCCCCTAAAGCTGATTATACCATAGCCACTTACACAACTTTTTAAATTTTATTGTTGTTCATTTCAATGACCAGGCATTGCACTATTAGTCAGGGAAAGAATGCTTGGGGGGGGGGGGGGGGGGCTGTGGGTGTGAAAAAGTAAAAAAAGGCAAAAAATTGTTCTCTATTGCTTATGCACAAATAATTTCACTACATATTTTTCATAAGAGAACAGACCTGTAACAATTACTTGTGAATCAGTTTTCAGTTGCTACTTCAACTTTTCAGTAATTTTTAAGCTTCCCTAAAATTCCTAATACATATGTTCAGTGAAGCAATCTCACTGCAATTTCAGAACCACCACATATCGCTAGCTCTCTCCATTCTCAGTGAGTGAGAATAGTGCCCGTGGAGACTCCCCTTTGAGCCCTAGACATGATACTTACAAATAAACACAAAAGAAGATGTAAAGTACTCAGCTCACCTGATCATCCTGTTAGATTCGTCGTGATCTGGATCAGCATCCTGCATTTCCCCGCTGTCACTATGGCATCCTGTCATTGACATCTCAGAATCGTGAGCTATAGATTCTTCCATGTCATCTATAAAACTACTGTTTCTTTCACTGTCATTGTCGTCACTCCCTTCTTCCATGACCACATCAGACTCAGCCCCAGGACTAAGAAGATCTGGAATATCGTTTCTGAAGTTAATATATGAAAACATACAGTACTCCAATTACAATATCCTTCCATATTTTGAGCTTCAGAAAACCTCAGGTTCTTTTTGTAACTTTACTGCCTGGGTGTATCTTTACTTGGTACTCTGTGTGCAGGTTAAATGTGGTTTTTAACCAGTCATTTAGAACATCATCAAAGAAAACTGGAAATGCATAAAACCAAAATATTTTCAGAAATACAACTTTCTAAGAAAAAATGCCAAAGTCAAAGCAGAATTTCTTATCTCTTCATGAGGAACTGTAGTGAGAGGACAAGGGGTAACGGGGTCAAACTTAAACAGGGGAAGTTTAGATTGGATATGAGGAAGAAATTCTTTACTGTAAGGGTGGTGAGGCACTGGAATGGGTTGCTGGGGGAAGTTGCGAATGCTCCATCGCTGGCAGTGTTCAAGGCTGGGCTGGACAGAGCCTTGGGTGGCATGGTTTAGTGGGAGGTGTCCCTGCCCATGGCAGGGGGGTTGGAACTAGATGATCTTAAGGTCCTTTGCAACCCTAACTATTCTATGATTCTATGATCCATGGACTTCTAACAAACATTCTACACTAGTGAGCTTTATTTCTGAGATCTGACAGATTTTCTATACAGCTTGAATGTTGTGTACTGGCATGATGGCTGTTGGCAGGCTAGAGCTAAAAACTGATGCTAGACGAGAAGCAATTTCAAAACTAGGAATTTTGTAATAATGATGATGACATGATGATGAACTACTGAAATAACTCCCAAGACAATTACTTATAATGTGAACTATATATATATTTTTTTTTACACTTGGCACAAGTGTTCTCTGTGAAGGCTGCACCATATGGAACAGTAACCCCTATTATTGAAATAACACTTCCTGCCTTTATAAAAGAAACATTAAATAAATATTTAAAAGCTCAATGGCATAGAAAAAATATGAAGACATAGGATTTAACTTAGTTGACTATGGCTTAGTATTAATAGTATCTTCCAGGTTATATTTAAATTATATTAAACTTTCCAGTTTCAAGATTAGATATGCCTAAGCAAGATGAAAGTAAGAAATAACTTTTGATTGTACTGCTGCTTACGAATGGATTTCTGTGTAAGTCCTAAGGACTTACACTACAAAACCAAACCCCTCAAACCCCAAGCAAAATAAAGCAAAAGCACACACACAAAAAATTGTGTTGAAACCCAACCCGCTGTTATACAGGCTGTGATCTAACATGGCAAAATCATCAGTTCTGTCAGACAGTAAAGACAGCACTAGTTTTTCTGGGATGTTTGCAGTGTTGCAGTACTCTGAAGTAAGGTTGAAATAACATGGAAGACACCAAATATTCTCACTGAGAAACTTTTGCCTTAATTGTGTGGAGGAAGGCTCTTGACAGTCAGTGTAGATGATGCCTCAAAAGAAAAAGCACACTGATCTGACTGACAGCAAAATTTTTTGAATTGATGGCATCTCACTCAAATTGGAAGTGCACAGCTGAAAGGTTTGTTTCCATGTAGAGCAGTCTTAAAATATTTGGATATAAGTTACTGATGTGTGATTGAAAGATACATTATAGTTCATCTGTAGCAGAAACAATCATTCACTCATGAATGACACTTTACAGAGCAAGGCTATCTCTCTGATATTCCTACAACACTTTTTAAATCTCTATTTTCAATAAACCCACAATCAGTTAAAAATAGGCTCCTACATTTAGGATGTAAAGTGTTTATGAATGAGACCATGCTTGGAATCTTATTACTTCAGCTCTTCCTTCACTAACTATTTTTGGTAAAAAATGTATCACACACCAGATGGACAGAGTGACAGATACTTTATTAAGTTTGAAAACAATGTAACTCAAATTACTGTAAAAATAGAAAAGAGATAACAAGATGAAATTGCCTTTGATAATCCTAAGGACCTTACGTCAGTCATTTAGGACACACAACTAAGACTTAGAATCATAGAAACATTTGGGTTGGGAGGGACCTTAAAGATCATCTAGTTCCAACCTCCCTGCCATTGGCAGGGACACCTTCCATGAGACCAGGTTGCTCAAAGCCCTGTCTAACTGCTCCAGCCAATGAGTTGGCTTCATTTGGAGCTCTGCTCAGATGCCTCTATACAAATGCTCGTAGTATGGGGAATAAACAAGAGGAATTAGAAATGTGTACATGGCTACAGGAATATGATATCACTGACATCACAGAAACATAGGGGGATGACTCCCATGACTGGAGTGGTAGAATGGAAGAGTATAGGTTCTTTAAGAAAGACAGGCCAGGCAGATGAGGAGGGGGAGTAGCTATTTATGTCAGTGATAGGCTGGAGAGTATGGACCTCTTTCTGGGGACAGGTGATCAGTCAACAGAGAGCTTCTGGGTCAGGATCAAAGGGAGAATAGCAATGTGGGACATTACTGTGAGGATGTTTCACAGTATGTCCACATATCCCACAGGATATCCCACAGGATGTCCACAGCAGCTACAGGCTGCCTAATCAGGAGGACTCTGTGGATGAAGCACTCTACAGACAGACAGATAGGAACAGCCTCATGCTTGCAGGCCCTTGTCCTCATGGGGGACTTCAACCATCCTGAAATCTGTTGGAGGGATGGTACAGCCCGGCACAAGCAATCCAGGAAGTTCCTCGATTGTGTGGAAGACAGCTTCCTTCTGCAAGTAACAGAGGAGCCAACAAGGAGAGGTGCCATGTTTGACCTTGTGCTCACCAACAGGGAAGGGCTGGTTGGAAATGTGACACTCCAGGGCAGCCTTGCTTGCAGCGATCATGAGATGGTCAAATTCGAGATCCTCAAGACAGTGAGAAGAGTGTGCAGCAAGCTCACTGCCCTGGACTTCAAGAGAGCAGATTTGGCTTCTTCAGGAACCTGCTTACTAAGGTTCCATGGGATACAGCCCTAGAGGGCAGGGGGGTCTGTTGGTCGATACTCAAGGATCACCTGCTACAAGCTCAGGAGTGTTGCATCCCGACTAGAAGAAAGTGCATCAGGAGGGCAAGGAGACCTCCTTGGATGGATAAGGAGCAGCTGAGGAAAATTCGAAGGAAAAAAGAGCCTTATACAAGGTGGAAGGAAGGACAGGCAGCCTGGGAAGAATACAGGGATGTTGTCCGGGAAGCTAGGGACCAGGTTAGGAATGCTAAGGCCCAGTTAGAAAACCAAAGGACCAGTTAGAATTAAATCTGGCAAGGGATGTAAAAGATAACAGGAAGGGATTCTATAGTTATGTAGCAAACAAAAGACAAACTAAGGATAATGTGGGCCCCCTCTGGAAGCTATCAGGAGAACTTGCTAACCAAGATTTGGAGAAGGCTGAGGTTCTCAATAACTCCTTTGCCTCAATCTTCACTGGCAAATGCTCTGACCATACCACCCAAGTCTTGGAAGGCAGACGCAGGCACTGTGAGAATGAAGACCCTGGGCCCACTGTAGGACAGGATCTGGTTTGAGACCATCTTAGGAACCTGAACGTATACAAGTCCATGGGACCTGATGAAATCCATCCATGGGTCCTGAAGAAGCTGGTAAATGAAGTTGCTAAGCCACTGTCCATCATATTTGAAAAATCATGGCAGTCAGGTGAAGTTCCCCATGACTGGAAAAAGGGTAATATAATTCCATTTTCAAAAAAGGGGAATATGGAAGATCTGGGGAACTACAGACCAGTCAGTCTCACACCTGTGCCTGGCAAAATCTTGGAGGAGATTCTCCTGGAAGGCATGCTAAAGCACATGAAAAACAACAAGGTGGTTGGTGACAGCCAGCATGGCTTCACTAAGGGGAAATCCTGCCAGACCAATCTGGCGGCCTTCTATGATGGGTATACAGAACTGATGGATAGGGGGCAAAGCAGTTGACATCATCTGCCTGGACTTGTGCAAAGTGTTCAACACTATCCCACAAGACATCCTTGTCTCTAAACTGGAGGGACATAAATTTGATGGATGGACCATCCGGTGGATGAAGAACTGGCTGGACGGCTGCATGCAAAGAGCTGTGCTCAATGGCTCAGTGTCCACCTGGAGACCAGTAACGAGTGGTGCCCCTCAGGGATTGGTGTTGGGACCGGTCTTGTTCAACATCTTTATCAGTGACATGGACAGTGGGATTGAGTGTGCCCTCAGCAAGTTTGCCAATGACACCAAGCTGTGTGGTGTGGTTGATACGTTGGAGGGAAGGAATGCCATCCAGAGGGACCTTGACATGCTTGTGAGGTGGGCTGATGCCAATCTGATGAAGTTTAACCATGCCAAGTGCAAGGTCCTACACCTGGGTCAGAGCAATCCCAGGCACAGCTCCAGGTTGGGCAGAGAAGAGATTCAGAGCAGCCCTGTGGAGGACTTGGGGCTGTTGGTCAATGAGAAACTTAATATGAGCCAGCTTCAGTGTGTGCTCGCAGCCCTGAAAGCCAACCACATCCTGGACTACATCAAAAGGAGCGTGACCAGCAGGTCGAGGGAGGTGATCCTGCCCTCTACTCTGCTCTCGTGAGACCTCACTTGCAGTATTGTGTACAGTTCTGGTGTCCTCAACATAAAAAAGTCATGGAACTGTTGGAACAATCCTAGAGGAGTAAGGGCCACGAGGATGATCAGGGGACTGGAGCACCTCCCGTATGAAGGCAGGCTAAGAAAGTTGGGGCTGTTCAGCCTGGAGAAGAGACGGTGGCATGGAGACCTCATAGCAGCCTTCTAGCATCTGAAGGGGGCCTACTAGGGTAACGGGTTCAAACTTACACAGGGGAAGTTCAGGTTAGATATAAGGAAGAAGTTCTTTACTGTTAGGGTGGTGAGGTACTGGAATGGGTTGCCCTGGGAATTTCTGAATGCTCAAATTCTGGCGCGGTGTACAAGGCCAGGCTGGACAGAGCCTTGGGTGGCATGGTTTAGTGGGAGGTGTCCCTGCCCCTGGCAGGGGGGTTGGAACTAGATGATCTTAAGGTCCTTTCCAAGCCTAACCATTCCATCATACTATATATGAGATATAAATTGTGTAAAGACTGAAAAATAACAGTGACTCCAAGAGTGAAGTTTAAGGTGCATCAGAGAGGACATGCAGTAGGAGTGCAATGGCAACCTTCCAGAAAATCATGCACCTTAACATGTTTCAAATTGGATACTTAGCATCTGAAATATTTTTGCCTACACTAATTGCCATTAAATAGTGGAACTTTGTAATAATACAGTCATACTACTACGAAAAACACTATGAAAAATATTAGTTAACATTCCTCATTTTGGAAATTGTTGGTATCTCTTCAATAAAGTAGATGACAGGTTTAAAGTCTGAAAAAAGGATTCCTGAGAAAACAGTACTCCATTAGCCTCAAAAGCAGTTTAGGCTGACAACTTAACACAGTAATATGCATTAGAAACTGAACACTTCACCACACTTCTCATTCCCTTATCACACGGAAAAGTGACATTTTCAAGGCAATCAACAACTCATCTACCACCACCCTTTTTTTCCTCCAGTACCGTCTGTCAAGCCTACCCATAAATTCTATACTTGACACAAAACCGACAGCGCATGTATGGGAAAATAGGCAGATATTCAAGCCTTTATTTCTGGCAACTGATATGATTCGTTTTATACCAACAGTAAGTAGTGGAATTTTTCCTGGATGGCATTCCCAGTTCTTCCAGGTATGCTTTTCCTTCTAGGTAAGATTATCTTAAAGCAAATACTTCTTCCCTCTCTCCCCAAACTAAAAAGCAATTTTGTGTTTGTATCTGAATGCCAGCTTCTCATGGTTATGGCTTTTTGCTTTACTTTAGCATTCTGCATCCAGCAGGCCATGATCACCTGGCCATTTTGTTGCTGACACCACCTCTGAGGCACAGCTGAGCCTGTCACTGACACCTATTTGGAAGCCACACACTCTGCCCTGAGCCACTGAGTGGGGTTCTTCCCACACTTCATCTTTGACTTATAACAGAAATATTGCAGAGGAAAGGCCACTCCCAAGCAGTGGAAAAATGTGTCTTTGCACACTTCTCAGTTTTACGTCTCTCTTATTTAACTGATGGTTTAAAAAATGACAGAAAGCGTTGTTAGGGCAACTTACCTCCATTAATGGCAACTTCCCCCAGGCAGTTATTTGGCACTTTAGGAGCACAGCGTTTGTGACAGTTGAACCTACAGTCTGTTAAGGAAAAAAGTGATACAGTAAAATTACACCCCTCTTCCTGTGACACAATTATATTTTTTTCCTGCTCTTAAGCCTATAAATATCAAGCCCTACCACTGCACACTACTACAGAGTTAACATGCCCAAAGAGCGCTCTTTATCCTGGGTGCATGCCACCTGCCAGTGGAAGGGACAGGATTAAAGATGCTAGAAATGTATTTCCTTGGGGGAAAAAGAAAGCATTACAATGGCCAGTTGGGTGGAGGCACTACCTGCAGCTGAAGTACGTGCTCAACTTGTCTAGGGGAGTGATGGGGAGACCCAAATGCTTGGCTGCAAAGCTAGAGCTGCTTTCCCAGTATATCTGCTGCAGCTGAAGAGACTGAGTACATATTAAAAACTGATGACTGAAAATTGAAACAGCAGAACCCTAGCCAACAATTATAAGTGAGAAAATATTTGTTCTTTACATCCCAAAATAACTTCTATACTACTTTCAGTGGATGGTTCCTCTAATTCCTTCCTTATTTTCCAGATATTTTTATTTCAGTCTACCTTCACTTTTTTTATATGTGTAATTAGCACTTTATTGGACTTCATCTTAACTGTTTTTATTTTGTCTTCTGAACACATCTTACTTGAACTAAGAGCTGTAACTTATTAACACACATGGAAAAGCAAAGAGTAGGAAGGAATATACCAAGGTTGTCTATATCCTTGTAATTATTTAACTTCAGATCCAAAACCCAACTGAGATGTAGCAGGGCCAAACTGTAGGTAAATATTATTTTTATTTTTTTTGAATCAGGTTAATATTTGCTTATGTCACTGGGATTCAAAATGAAATGGAACAGGTGATGCCTTAATGGATATTTTGCTTTAGTTAAATCACATCAGAGTCGCATCTTAAGTTAAATGAATGCGACTAAATTTTTGCAGGGCGTTAGTTCAAAGAAGCAGCACAAAGTATCCTGATTAATCCTATGAGATTAATGCTTATTTTAATAGAAGGAAGGTGATTTTAAGGATCTGTTAGCCAACGTTATCTAACACCACAGCATGCACAACGCTTTGCATTTAAGGCCCCTCTAGCTGGCTAAGGTGAACCAGTAATCTAGGCTACAATCCAAAGGGCTTGATTCACTTCAGCACCTACTAAGGCACAACAGCATGAGACTTCAAAGCACGTTAGTTAGTTACACTGGAAAAATGTGACTTTAAATTCTCATATAAGCTCATCTTAATTCCATTACAACTTCCCCAAAACCCTGAACTACTGGGACTCAGGCACGTACTTCAACATAAGATTTTGCAGATTAAAAACAAGAAGAATACAGTCTTTTGTGTTAAGTATTCTGCCGTAACTGCTTGTGAGCACAGGCTCACCTACTGCCAAATACAAGATAATTTACACCTGAACGAAAAAGATGTGAGCTACTGCAGATATACTGCAGGATAAAAATGAACAGCCATGCACACAGCTCCTGCAGAACAGCAATTACTGTAATTTTGACTCCAGCTTAACCCAATGTAATAGTACATGTGCCTACACCTAGGCAGTTTAGTGAGGAAACCATGAGTAAGGCTATATAGTAACTACTCAAATGCTAATTTACTAATTTTATTATGCTTAGCTTTTATGTACCTAAGGGGTGTTTGCTTACCTTTGCATTGCAAACCCTGTCTAAAAAGCCCTTTGAGAAGCTTCTTACAGTACTGGCAAACTGTTGGCCGTGTATAAGAGTGGATGACGAAAGTGTGAGGCACTTTAACCTTGGACAGTAAGATCTTGTCTAGCTGAATAGGTCGCCCAATGTATGATTGTGAATTTGATCTCTTCTCTCGCCCAGTGAATGATTCTGATGGTGTCTTTAGCTGTGAAATACATAAAAAGAACATTTGAAATAATCATGATGTTCTAACCTTTAAAAGAATATCACATTCACTCACCTCAAGAACAGTAAGTCATGTCATAAAAAGAAATGTGTTTTTAAACACTAACAGAACGTGCAACATCCCCTCTCTGACTGCTTTTGAAAAATTTGAATGGTAGCAAACACTACCTTTGCCAACACTACTGTCATACATTCCACATTGTGACTGAAAAAGGGTTTCAGGGTTTTATTGAAAACAGAAAAAAAAAAAGAAAAAAAAGAATTAAAATATTAATTAAAAATATCTCAGAAAAGCATTTTGCATTCTGACAAACACATAAGCCATTTTTACCCCGCTTATTTTCTGTTCTATATCAAATTTAACTTTGAAAGGCTGTATTTCTTGTATAAATATTAAGAAAATAGTTACCTTATTCCATGTGCATGCAGGGGCTTGATACAAAACAGATTAGTATTTTCCATCCCCTTCATTTATAATTTTTGTTATCGCTAACCTTACCACATTTAGATTACGCACAATGTATCACAAGAGGTATATAAATGCAAGTAGATAAATACATATAAAGTGAGACATACAGCCTAAGGTATGGAATCAAAAGAATTTCTGAAAGAAATTATTTACCTTATATTCTCAACTCATTTCATTTGGATGTAAATATGGTAATTACCCCAGAAAACAACTGACCCAGAAAGCTGTCTTCTCCCAGTAACTGCCCTCAAGTAACAACCAAACTACACCCACAGTTAACATGGAAAGGAAGGAAAAAGAAAGCTACAAGATGCAGCTTGATCATTTAAAACTCAGCATCTTCTCTACCATCATCTGCAAATAATAACTGAGGGCTAGAAAATGAGTCATTCCCACCTAATATCATCTAATATAATCTAAACTAAACTTACTATTATCACTTTGCCTTCATTTTCCAAATTATTGCCAAATAAAATTATTTTGGCAACTGAATAGAATCATAGAATCATAGAATAGTTAGGGTTGGAAAGGACCTTAAGATCATCTAGTTCCAATAGTATTAAAAGCTTTTAAAAAATCCAAATTACTTCTATCTAGTTAACCTCATGCTCAAAGGATTTTGGAGATCTTGTTTGGCCCAGATTTTCTCACCAAATAACTTGCAGCTTTAGAAACTTCAGTAGTGTTGCTGAAATGTACTAAGACTCATCTTAGGCATTATGATTATCAGAGATATGATTATATGATTATCAGAGATACAGACTTCCCTACAGCTTTCACTCTGACCACTGAGATATGCTGCCTAGATGATGTCTCATCAAATCTCAGCCATGGTACAGTTTGAGTATGGGACAAATTATTTGGTATAAGCTTTGCTTTTTTTAAGTTTGATGGCAAGTTTTCAGCTTTGATGTGCTAATATATGCTTCTGCATAGTTCTGAGAAAACTTTAGGTTGGACAAGTAGCATACAGTGTAACACATCAGCTATTTTTAGTTTACAATGTCTTCAGGTAAAGTAAGAGGTAAAGCTGAATTTCACCTTCTCCCATACTAGAAAAAACATCAGTAGTCATGGATCTGGTCTCTTTCTTGCATGCTCAGGCCTGATATGAGGGACTTGCACTCCCTCCCTCTTCCAACCAGTCACAATGTGACCCCTTGGCTACTCTCAAGAGCTAGCAAGGGAAGGGAAGCTGGTGATAGCTCAGAACTTAGGGCAGTAGCAACCAGAGCATCACTCCACAAACCTCTGACTGGTCAGTCTGGGATGACTGACTAGGAGGAGGAGCACGTCCTCTCTTTTGTCAATGACAAGCTTCTTCTCCCAGTATCTTCCAGAACTCCTCTCAATAACCCCTCAACTTTAGTTTCCAGCACTCCCAGCATCAGATAGATTCCACAATTTAAAGTCCCCCAAAGAAAACAAGCAACTGTTCCATTTTCACTGCAAAAGTGAGAATCTCTTCCACAAAGCACCTTCTTCTTTAGCCAGTGTGCCTTGTTTCTTAGAAAGATAAATTAGTTTTTCCTGGTAGTCAGCCAGGCTACTGACTCAGCAGATCTGGAAACTTCCCAGGAAATGACTGCTTAACTGGATTACACCATGGAAACTAACAGCCTGCGCAGCTCCAAACACTAAACAGTTCTTTAGAACAATCATCCCAGCAAGGTAATCTATACTTTAATAGCTCAGAATATGATTTTCCAAGCGACAACAAACACAAGGAAACGTGCAGATATTTAACTATACAGATGTTCAGCCAAACAAGTGACACTGATCACATTAAGAGCCTTTAATTCAATTAAGCGTTAAACTATGAGAATATCTAACAGAATCCAGTGTTTGCTTACATTTTCATTCTGAAAAAAGGGTAATTTTTAATTCCAAGATGGGAGAGATGCCAAGCTTTTTCTTCAACATGGGGCATTCAGCATTTTTGGGAATATGCTGAAGCTACTCATGGTTTATCTGGTAAGCTTTGTTAAAAGCTATTCAAAGACACAACAATTTGTCTACAGTAGACAGAAGCACAAAGTAATTGTACAGAACCCTGTCACTGCTGAAAGGAGATGGTCCTCCATATAACCACTACCCCAAAGGTAAAAATACTTCCGAAGGAGATCTTTCCTGTCTTTTTTACCTTGTCCAAATCCACTGCAAAATACAATTAAGAAACTGAAATAAATACTGATTCCCTGCCAATGAAATTCAGCTGTTCCTATTACCCTGGTGAGCCTGACTGTCTTCTAGCATCACACCTATCATTTGCAGGCACAGAAATCAAATAAACTTTAGGGAGATGCTGAAGGGGCTAATGGGAAGCAATAAAAGCTGACTGCCTGGATGCAGTCTTGGGAATGAAGACAAAGACCAGCCCTGCAATAAGATGCAGAGGCTAGCCTAAAACATAAAATAGACTGCTGTTTGCCTGACTTCTTTTAAAAGGTTTCTACAGTCCCACTAAAACTGTCCCAGGCATTGTGACAAAACTTTACTGAAGACCTTCATGTTCTAGAAAAGTCAGAAAAGAAATACTTCCATTTTGACAACTGATACCTCATTTTAAATCATGCTTACAGAAACACATTCAAGTCAGTAACCTTCACTCAGAAGAAAACAGGCTACATATCCTACATTCTCCAAAATACATATTTTTTTCAAAACTGTTCACAACACAGTGCTAACCTTTTGTAGGCTCAATATCTTAAAAGTATTGTGACATTATTCCTGTACTTTACACTGAGACACTCAATCAAAACCAGCTCAGGTATTCCTCAATTTTGAAATGTTTGCCTTAACAAAAGAAACAAACTATCATGAGTTAGGTTGGTTTTGGTTTGTTTTTTCTTTTTTATTTATTTACTTGGATAACTGAGAAAAGTGATGTATATTTTAAAGAAACAAACAGCCATAACTGTCTGCATGAAGTTATATTTTCAGCTTTGAAACATGCATTTCCTTCCTGTATTGAAGGCAGAGAATAAAGCCTTAACATGTCCATATACAATTTCTCCACAGGAAGCTACTGTCAAATGAGATATTAGATATCTGTGTAACCACAGGGACTACTATGTTTTTAATGCAATGCAAATGTTGACTTTCTTTTACAAATTAAACTATGTGACTGTAATTAAGTGAATTCAAGGAAACAAATCTTCAGTTAAATATATTGAAATACCACACTTAGACTGCAATCAACGGTGTTGTCTTCTGAGGCTTTTAGCACTCTTTAAGTCAAGTGTATGATTTAATCCTACAAGCTCCATAGTTAAATAGCTATGGTTTGAAAAACACTTCAGTGTCACATGTGTAAACACATCAAAGAACTGACTTCACTACGAGCTGTTAATATTAAACTATCTACAGATGGAAATTATTATGTACCCTGCTCCTCCACTCAGACAGCAAACAGTGGTTTGAATGCTCCGTCTGTAACCTGACTTATTTTGTAAAGTAACAAGAGAAGATTACTGGGTTTCAGCAGTTATTGTGTGACTATGCCAACTTCTCTGAGTCAGGGATTTCCCAAAACAAAAGCCCTTTTTTACAGAGGATTTTTGCGAGTTGCAGTAGGCATAAAAGGGCTTACACAGCACCAAGCTTTTTTCCCTGCATCTTACAGATACAAGTTCCTTAAAAAATACTAGGTTTAGTTTGATCTTCTATTATATGCTTTATAATTTTAAGTACATTAATTTTGAGCAAGAAATTATTTTCATGTAAGCCTCTTGCACTACTACAATGCTCACATCATAAGCTGCACTCAGTAGCTCAGGTGTGCCAACTGCATAGAACTATAAAGAAAGAAAAAAAAGAAGGCACATACAAAGGTTATCTTAGCCAAGTTATAATTGAAGACAAAACTATTCAAGGAATCTTTGCACAATCCTGGTTCAGTCAGAATTGCTTTTTTTCCTCCAATGTCTGTGTAAATGACTCTCATCTGACACTGCCTCCACACCATCCCTGCTGAATCAGAGATAAGCAGTAGGTCTTTGGGCTTAACCAAAGCCACAGGTTTGGGAAAAAGTTTTGGCATTGGACAGAGGAGGTCTAGACAAACCAGCTTGGCAAGCCCTGTAGAAAGAGAGGAAGTTTGGGGGCAGTAGGGTGTTACCAGTATAGAAGAAAAACTTATATATTAGAAACAAAAGTGCCATTGAACATGTTTGGGCTAGGAAAGAGGAGATAAAAGTGTCCAAATTTCCTCTATCTCCCGAAGTACAAACTGCACACTGGGATCTTACGCCATTTCACAAGACCTAGCACTAACATAAACGATGCTTCAGAGATACTATAAGAAAGTAAACTGTGTACTGCAGGGTGTGCCACTTTTTTATATTTTCAATACGTACAAATCCTTGTGTTAGTACTTAGAAACTACAAGAACTTAGCTCTGAATGTGCGTTTACTTAGACATATCATGCACTCCTTAGAATCCCTACTGTCACAGTCCCACAACAAGTACACATCCTCAGTTTAACGGTGACTTATATGGAGGCTCATAAGCTGACAACTGCTGTTAGTATTGTATGTCTTCCCTAAAAACAAGATGCGGGATTTAATAACAAGTGGCAATTACCTAAGGACAAGAACAACCTGAACCTCTCTCCTCCTCCAAGCTGAAGAATCAGATACCCATAAAACCTCTCCAAGGGATCACAAACAAGTTGCATTCAGAAACATCACACATGGCACATATGAAATTTCAGAACGTTTATGTCTTTAAGCTGTTTACTGTTGTCACTTCTACCTATCTCCCTAGATATTTGGAAAATATTAGAGGTGCACAACTGATGCAATATTTAATGCCATCCTAAATATACACCTTATAACTTAAAATAATTGGCTTGATCATCTTTTAGATTTCATCTGACTGTAATGAACTTCTGAAACAATCATACTGAGGCAAATGAGGTTAGAAAAGCTAAAATGTACTTTGACATTTCACAACATTCCATCCCAGTATATTTAGTGCATGGCAGCTAGTACAGGGATTACTATCATTTTATGGCACAGCGATACATAAGGTAAGCCATTCCAAATTTACTTTCTGTATCCTACAAGTTTTAATTTAGGGTTCAGTTTGACTCTGAATGTCAAAGACACAAAATGCTTCAAGAAAAGAGGGAACTATATTTTAAATAGTTTTGTTTGATTTTTTTTAACCCTTAACATAATTTAATTTTAAAATAGTTGTAAAAAAAAGCAAATCCAAAAACCCCTAAAAAATAATACCTAAGAGACTATGGAATTAACTTAAACTCCTATTTAAATAGTCAACTTTCAGTGTCAGATTCACTGAGTTCTTGATTCTCAGCTCTGCTCAGTGCATGACCCTAGATTCACCTGGTGAATATGCCACTTCTGTAAACATTACTTAGGATCGGTTTAGTTCACAGCCTGTATTTTACACTTTTATTATTTATAAATAACATCTAGATTGTGGACCTCAAAAAATTTCCAGGCGCATTCCCCAAAACAGCATGTGTTTTTTTATTAAACAAACGAGTACAGAGAAAGTGTCCCCATAAAACAGAGAGGAATGTGCAGTGTATATCACTAGGGCAGGGAAGTATAACTTGGGGCTGACAAGACTAGAATATGACTATGAGTGGTATTAATTTACAGTTAACTTGAGTGTCTTTCTTCAAGAGGAAATATTAATTTTGCCTAGGAGGATCTTTGGTCTAATGAACTCTATTCTAGCCATTAAAAAAGGACTTCTACTAATTACAACTGACTTAAGGCATGAAGCTGCTCTCAGCTGCAACATCCTAAGCTCTTCTTTAACCCCTTCCTCAAGGGCTCCTTTTTTCCAGTCCAGTGAGCTAGGGAGGCATTATAGGGACTGGAACTGGGAAAAGGAGATGCATCTTCAAAGTGTGGAAAATACACAATAGAGTGGGAATTTTTGAGTCACTAGAAATGAGGACTCCTTATTTCAGTGGAGTAAGAGAAAAGAGCAGCTGCATTAAGAACTGGATACAAGGGAAGAAGGAGAAAATGACCACTTACAACTCAAGACGATTCCCTCCCACAGACTCGACTGTCCTAGTTCTGCAAAATCACTCTTCTATATAAAGCTGAAAAGCCTGAAGCTAGCTCTGCTCATAAGAAATCTACAGAGGCAGGCAACACCTGGTGCATTGTAGTCTGTCAGTGATATGTAAATAGTCTTTTCTATTAAAATTATTTAAATTTAAAATTATTTAGTAAAAAATAATCCCAAAGTCTTCAGAAAAAGCAAAGTAAGTAAGTATGTAAGTAACTTTGTAATATTCCATTTTCCTGTGCCTTGTGAGACACAGCACTGCTATTTTAAATGCAAAGCACAGCTAGGCTTTTTCTGAGAAATCACTTCCAATGTAACTAAAATAACTTTAATATATTAACGTTCATCACTTCTAGAAGAACGAGTAAAAGTTACCAAAATAATGGTAACCTATATAAAAATAAATAGAAATAAAATTCTATTGTCTCATATAAATATATCTGAAGTAAAAACATAGATGATTAATACATTTTCTTTTACAAAAGAAACTCAATTTTGTTTTTCCTCCACATACCTTTTTTTTTTATTACTACTTTTAATTACTGTTAATACAGGGTAATCCATGACTGTCCAGATTTATGGAGTCATCATTTTTAAGATAGCACATAGTTAGAACAAAATTATCTTAGATATTAGAAAACCCCTATTCTATATAAGTTTGTTTTATTTTTTTATGGGTATTCCTTGGCATTGTAATAGTATAATATATTCTACAAAACATATTTTTTCTACAAAAGGAATATATGTGTTTTAGGAAGAAATAAAGTTACTTTTTTCAAAGAAAATGATGTTTGGCCATGATAACCTTCACTTCAGGGTAACAAAATATTCCTCAGATTATCTACATAGTATTGCTAAAAAGGAAAACATTTGCAAAGCCTGTTCTTCTCTGGCTGCCTTTCAAATATATGCAAGGGAAAGAGGCCAACATTTCATAGTTTAAAAACTTTTGAATCTTTAAACATGAAAAGCTTCTTTGGAAAATCCACACTGAAATCCAAAGAGGACATCCATTGGCATAAAGTAACTATTAAAAAAAAAGGCAAACTGTTTTTCATTTAGACTTGATACTCTTTTTATATATAGCTTTAATTTAGCTCTGCACTGTTTATGCTTATTTCCACATATTCCTTGACTGTTGGGTTGTTTTGTTTTGTGTTTTTTTTAATGCAGCCATGTTCTGAAAAAGCAACAAAACTGCAGTACATGCTTATTGCTGGTGAGCACTTAAAGGTTGGGTTTGCTCAGCTTAAAATAAAATATTAATTTTATACATTACTCCAGCAAATTCCCAATGTTCTGAAATGAAGTTAAAATTTTCTTCCCATGTCGTATTGTCAGTAAAAGAGCTTCAGTCCAACCAAACCTCTACCATGCCTAAAAATGAAAAAGCCACTTTTGTATTAAAATATTTTAATGATAGCTAATTTTACTGTTCAGTATAAGAATTATGACCTTCACTTTGGAATCTAGACTTTGGAGTTTCACACTGGGTATACTCTCTCTAGAAAAAAAAAAAAAATGCTCATAAATTCTAAAGACTGTAATATATTAATCTGATTAAATTTCTGCATTTCTTCATATTGATACTGATACTCATAAAACAGGATGTTCCTGATAAGATGATAAGGAGTAAATACAGTACATACCTCATAGCAAGGGCTGACAGGAGACTGAGACAGGAAATTGAAAAGAAGAAAAAAGAGAACAAATGAGGGAGAGAAAAAAGACAGAAATAATGTTACTTTAGAAGCAAGCATGAAAGTGGGATTATTTTATAGTCTCATTATGTGTTATAGAACACAAAAGAATTGCATTTGAGCTATGACAGGTAAAAATCTGGTTTACATAGCATCCTCCTAGTTCTACTTGTTTTTAGCATTTCTGTTGATGAGTTTTACACTACTAAATTAAGAATCAGAAAAAGGATATTGCCCAGACTTTATTCTTTGGAGGTAGATTTTTAAAGCTGTAGTCAAATGTAGTCCCCAGTCAAATTTCAACTCAAATGAAATGCTTTATTGGCTTACGAATACATTTAAACATAAACTGAAATTGTGTTTGTGTGTGGTGGTTCCCTGTGACAGGATAATTAAAGTACCCTTTGCAGGATACACATTATCATGTCTCAAAGATTTTTTTAAATGCCACAATTTCCTAAATTAGGGCAAAATGTCTTAACATTGTAAGTGTCATTTTTCCAGAAGCCAGACTTACAAGCTGAATTTAACACTGTGAGCTAAAGTTGCCTTCTTTCTGGTTCACACAAGATGGACAAAAGTTCTGAGATCCTAACTTAGTAAATAATTCCAGGAACTACTTCTCTCTCAACTGTTCTGACTCCACATAGTACATAGAAGCAAAAGTATTTTAGTCCTATTTAAAGAACTGACAGATACCTGACAAATTCAGGGGTCCCAAACACAGGTTATATTTTGTTACCAGTAACTGGAGTGCTACATCAATACTTATAATGAATGGTATGATTTTGTGAACAAGGATGTTATTGCTTAGCATATTCACACAGACCGTAGAAAAAAGGAACACATTCCAAAGTGCATGCTTTGATTGGCATCACAGTATAAACTGCCATAAAACTTATCTCACAAGTACTGCAGAAGAATGGAGTCCAAAGGACAGACCTGATACAGGAGAACTGACAAAGCTTATAGACACTTAAAAAAATGGGGCAAAAAATTGAAACACTTTAATGCAAAAAACCCAAAACAAAACAAAAGACATACAGAAGCCATATGTGAGAGTACGTCTGAAAATCTGGTAAATGATACCATGATATCCTGAAATAAAGAGTGAAATTGGAAAGTTATTTCATTTCTCCAGTCTAGTGATCATCCCTGTACCTACTGTAAACATACGTTCTTTGAGCACGCACGTGTGCATGCATGTGTGATGTTCTGAACCATCAGCATGGGTACACTGATAATTACAAGTTCTTAGGGAAGTATAATCGGCAGTATATAAGAAACTTTCTGTATTTCTTCACTGTCAATTTTAATATTCTCAACAGTTTCAAAATACGTAGCTTTGCAAAACAGGTATGTCATGTAAGAACATATCAGCAAATAACAGCATTAAAATTAAAAAAGTTTTTAAATTAAATTTTTTTGCTATCCTGTAACTAGACATTGCAGTGAATATTTACAGACACTACACTAAGATGCTCACTTAAACAATTTTTTTAACCAGAATTCCTGAAACAATTCAGAACTAGGGCCAGCCTCCCTCAAAATTTTCTGTTTTGGTCTGAGTAAGTCAGCATTTATGAAATAACTTACTGAGAATTATGAATAATCTACAAAGATTTGCTGGTGCAGTTTCTGCAAAACTTAAGCACCTTACTCATTTATGCAGCTTTTCAATTAAAAAAACAGATTCTTAATGTTAACCTTAATTTCCAAGTAGCTTTGGGCTAATGATAATCAGTAGGATAAGTACATAATTATGGCTCATAGATGGTACTGCATATAACACCAGGTCTACATCATTTGCAATAGTGTCCTTTTAGTATGTCAAGTTTAATAGTTTAATATTCCAATTGAGAGGAAAACATGATAATTGTTGTGTGTACTTAAAAAGCCTTTTCTCTCTTTTAAACCTTAAGGTTTTCAAAGCTTTCATTTAGGAGTGGATTCATTTACACACAGTGTAAATTCTTAACTATTCAAGTACATTATGACCATGAGTGTAGAAAGGAACAAATATGCCAAAGATAAAAAAATACATATTTTAATTTGCCATAGTCATTACATTTTGTTCTCAGAAGAGTTGTTTTCATGATGGGAACTACGATTGTAATGTATATACAAGTATAACATATATTTACGTGTACCTGTGTGTATACTGTATATCTAAATGTATATCTACTCACATATATATAGACATACACATACATTCACCACAAAGATATGTATCAGGAAATAAAGGAGATTTCTCCCATTTTCTTCTGAACACTTACAAATATGCTAAATATGCAGGCTCCAAATAATCAACTATAGCCCTGACTATGATGATACTCAGTTTGACATTGTGGTGTTTGGGTCACAGTGTTCTTCTGAGGCAGATTTTTACTGTATCATAAACCAATGGATATAATGGTCTGACACAGAAGAAATTCAATTTCTAGTTCCATAGGAGAAATCCTCCAAGATGCAACTACTCACATTAGCATGGGTGGCAGCTTTAGAACTGCAAAATTCTTGACAAACGGAGGAAACTCCTGAGAGTATCAGAAGTGACACATACCTTAAACATACAATCCTTAGGCTGATGACTTCCCTTCTATGTCAAGATGCTTTTTCTCACAGCAGTGCTTTATAACTTACATAGAAATCTTCTATGTAGTCCACAACAGGCAAAACCAGATAGTGCTAAATGTCATTGTTTATTACCAACAATACCCATGGCCTCTATAACTAGGGAATCCCATACCAGAAGGGCTTCATCGGACATGCTGGCTGACGGTTCTGCAGAAACTGTCCGAACACTGCTGAGTCCTGTGAGGGACACATTTGACAGGCGCCTTTTCCGTACACCACTGCAGTTGTTAGGGATTTTAAATGCACACCTCTTATGGTAATTCAGACCACACCCTGAAAAGAGAAATTTTAAACCCTCTGATTATGGTTTATTACTGAAAAAAGCAGATTTTTTCCCCCAAGAGGAATCCAAACCCACCACCCTTATTTTTGATTAAACTTTATTCCTCTACTCTGCTAGTTTAACTCCTATATTCTACAAAATTTTAGAGAGATAATGCTCTAAGATGCAAATGGTTATTTCTATAACCAATGGTTTTAGTTTTTTAAAAAATCTATCATCTTATAGTGCAGGAAATTTCTGTGATAAGGATCTGAGAGGTAAAGGAAGTCTTTCACTGTAAATGGTATATCCTATTGGATACAGTCTACCAGGAGTCAAATAGTTGCGGCAAAATGAGAAAAGACAGCTATTACAACCTCATACGTACTGACAGTAATTTCAGTTAAATTATCTGAATTAATGTGATACAGAAGGAGATATAGGCTCAGACTCATAGGGAAGTGTAAGATACAGAAAAACTTTTCTTAAAAATACATATAGACCAATTGTTTTGCACTTCAGGTTACAGAACCTTATCTAGGAGGTCTCAGAGCACTCAGAAAGATTAGTTCTTTAATCACTTAACTATTCTGATAGTTCCTGTGTTTCTACCTATTCAATTTGAAAGCAGAATCAGAGACAACAAGTGGAATGGATAGGTCTCTTCTTGAGGCTGCAAAATCACATCTCACTGCAGCTTACCTTCACATTTGAGCCCCTGACGCACCAGTCCCCACAGCATTTCTCCACAATGGTCACAAAAGGCTGGAGCTCGATAAGAATGAACAAAAAGCGCATGGGGACGGATTTGAAAGTCTTCAAATGTAGCAGAAGCTGTAACAACAAGGTCATTCAAAATGTTACTAAAATTAGTAACATAATCAAAATGCTTTATTGATGTGGCACTTTATCACAGAACAAAGCTAAACTACTTCTGGTCACTACAAGGGTGAACTCCGAATTTTGTAATGGTTGTTGTACTGTATTTTGAAGATAAAAAGATTGCTGATACACCTTTATACTACAATGACCACTGGGAAAAGGAAAAAGCTGCTTTCACAAACTTACAGCAATAACTTCCCTAAGAATATTTTGCCAAAAACACAGGAGATTAATAGCATATCAAACATTTATCAGAAATTGCCAGAGTTCAATCAGATGTTGGAAATTTTTCAAAATACTCTTTTACAGACTTGACTGACTACACCTAAAGGGAATATATCCCTTCAGGTAATTTCAGTAAGGTAATATAAGGTAATATATCAGTTATAAAGGTAAATATATCCCTTTCAGATAAATTCAGGAATTTATCTTATACATATAAGATAAACAAAACACATGCAGTAAAGAAGCATTAATATTTTCAGACAAGTAAAGGAAAATATATGCAAATTGCGCCATTTCAGCTGACCATTTGGTATGTCTGATTCAGCAGCTTATCTTGTTATTGATGAACTGACTGCCAAAGTTAAAAATATCTACTAGAATTCTGAAAGAAAACATGCAATTATACACCCAATCATCAATAAAGACAAAGCCCTTGCAGGGCAGTCTGTGAGACAGCTATAGATTTCCCAAAGTTCCAAACATTTCAAAGTGACGTGCAACAGTTGCAGAAGTTATAAGGGCTAGTTAAAGGCACTGGGGTAAACTCGAAAAAATAAACAGTGACAACGTTTTAAGAACTATTTAGTATACAGATGCAGCCAGTACCACAATACTTTTTAAAATATGCTTACTAAAATCCTTTAATTTTCCTTATTATGTTAAACATGTATCAGAGTCCAAGGGAAAATAGTATCTGTCAAATGTTCTTAAACATTAAGCACATATACAAACATTTGATCTAAGACTGCCATTTAAACAGGTGATTTAAGAGTGTGCTTACTCTTCACAGATATCAGTATGAATGAATCAGGTGTGTAGCCACTAAATAGAAATGCTTTGTCTCTCAACGGAAATACACTCCTGATTTGCAACTGAGAGGGAAAGAAAACCTACTTTTTTAACAGTTCAGTTCAAATGTATTCCTAAAAGATCCAAATACCCTTAGCCCCTGGCTTGTTCCTTGTGTATTAAAAGAACCAAAAATTTGAGTAACAATCAAGAAAAATTTTTAACTAATTAGAGCACAAGTACCAATAAAGACCTATGTCCTGGACGCAGCTCCTTCTGTGCACAAAGGATTCTTACAAAAATCTTTTCTAAAATGTCTCCACAGAAAAATATGTTTCTAGTCTCAACCACTCTAGGGATCTTTTAACAGAGATATTCGGAATACCATCACAAAAGTAGGTTTCAATGATTCCAATGATATCAAGCCTTCTTTATTATTTTCATTGAAACAATTCAAATCACCTAACAGTTTTTTTAATTTAGGATTTCATTTTCTTTTCCAAGAATTATTCACTTCCTAGCTTTTAAAATAAGCCATGTTACAAAGCTTAATTCATAAAATTAGGACTTCATAAAACAGTCTAACATGCTAGAACATATAAAATCTGAAATATAATAGTTTTAAATTTATTTAACAATGCTGGGCCAGGCATTTTTTTTTCGGCCTCAAGGGCTTCCAAACACACAAGGATACTTGTCAAAAAATGCTATTTTTCTATTTTTTTTTTTTCCAGACAACAGCGGTCAAGTTTACTGTTAAGGCAATGCTCACTCTGTAATGGCACATCTCCATCTCTTTGCATAACAAAATGATCATGGAAAAGCTATATATACTTGGGAGCTTTCTAAAGGGCAGGCGCCACAACTAGAATACCATGCTCTACACCTTCCAACAGAACTGCAACATACACTTCTTTGCTATTGTCCCTCTTGTTCCATTTGCACATAAATATAAATGAAAAGGCTTACTAGAAGAAGACAGTGATCATGCATTTCTCCTAAAGGGAGAAGACAAAGACAACTCTACTGTAAGACCCACAAGACATGATAGCCATGAATTTGGTAACATATATGTGAATTATACACCTGTAGACATGCACACATCTCTAATTCCTCTTGTTTGTTCCCCATGCTACGGGCACTTGTATAGAGACATCTGAGCCGAGCTCCACTTGAAGTCGGCTCATTGGCTGGAGCAGCTGGAATATCTCTACATAGCTCTGAACGGTTACAATAGGTGCTGGCAAGTGACTGGGTGTGTTGGGATGGAATGATGCCCCCCTCCCCCAACACATCTACTTTAAAGCATCCTTGACCAGTCTGGCAAGCCTCCTCCCAAATCCACTCTTCCCTTTCTTTGTCAGACCAGCTCTACCAGTCCCCAGTAGACCTGGCCTACTAAATTGAGTCCCATGTTCAAGGTACCCAAACCCCTGACTATAGCACCACCCTTCTAACCATTTATTAACCTGGCCAATCCTCCTAGCCTTTTTAAGGTCCTGCCCTGTATCCTGGAGAATTGACGAAAAGACAGTCTGCGCTCCAGAGCCCCCAACCACCTCTCCCAGAGCTCTGTAGTCCTTCTTTATGTTCTCCTGGCTAATGCTATCTATATCAGTAGCACTCACATGGATCACTAGAAGTGGGTAATAGTGGGACCAACTAGAGCTGGCAGCTTCTCTGCAACATCCCTGATCTGAGCCCCTGGTAGGCAACGCACATCCTTTGAGCCTGGGTCAGGCCGATAGATGGGTGCCTCTGTTCCTTTCAGAGTAGAGTCCCCTACTACTACGGCCTGCTGCTTTTTCCTGGCAGCACCAGTAGAGATCTTCTTTACCAGTGTATCAGCTGGTAGTTCCTGGTGGGAGCCTGGTTCCTCATCAGCCCACTGCAGGACAGCAAAGCGGTTCTGGATGGGAACAACAGATTTAGGAGGAAGCCCCTTGCTTTTTAATTGCCCTCTTCCTCCTTTTTTTTGATGTTTTTTTCTGTTACCGTTTCCCAGCTTCCTGGGTTAGCAGCCTTCTTTCCTGCATGAGAGACAGCAGACGCTTGAGACCCCTGCACAGTCTGATCCTGGAGCAAGCAGTGCTGCTTCCTCTCAGCTACCCTTACACGTTTCAGCCTAGTAACAGCGCCGCACAACTCAGCCACCTGCTGCAGGAGGACACTGGAAAATACTCTGACCATACCACCCAAGTCTTGGAAGGCAGACGCAGGCACTGTGAGAATGAAGACCCTGGGCCCACTGTAGGAGAGGATCTGGTTTGAGACCATCTTAAGAACCTGAACGTATACAAGTCCATGGGACCTGATGAAATCCATCCGTGGGTCCTGAAAAAGCTGGCAAATGAAGTTGCTAAGCCACTGTCCATCATATTTGAAAAATCATGGCAGTCAGGTAAAGTTCCCGACGCCTGGAAAAAGGGTAATATAATCCCATTTTCAAAAAAGGGGAATATGGAAGATCTGGGGAACTACAGACCAGTCAGTCTCACACCTGTGCCTGGCAAAATCTTGGAGGAGATTCTCCTGGAAGGCATGCTAAGGCACATGAAAAACAACAAGGTGCTTGGTGACAGCCACCATGCCTTCACTAAGGGGAAATCCTGCCTGACCAATTTGGTGGCCACCTATGATGGGGCTATGGAGCTGATGGACAAGGGTACAGCAGTTGATGTCATCTACCTGGACTTGTGCAAAGCATCTGACACTGTCCCACATGACATCCTTGTCTCTAAGTTGGAGAGACAGCAATTTGATAGGTGGATCACTCGGTGGATAAAGAACTGGCTGGATGGCCGCACACAAAGAGCTGTGCTCAATGGCTCAATGTCCAGCTGGAGACCAGTAACGAGTGGTGTCCCTCAGGGATCGGTGTCGGGACCGGTCTTTTTCAACATCTTTGTCGGTGACATGGACAGTGGGATTGAGTGTGCCCTCAGCAAGTTTGCCAATGACACCAAGCTGTGTGGTGTGGTTGATACATTGGAGGGAAGGAATGCCATCCAGAGGGACCTTGACATGCTTGTGAGGTGAGCTGATGCCAACCTGATGAAGCTTAACCATGCCAAGTGCAGGGTGCTACACCTGGGTGGGAGCAATCCCAGGCACAGCTCCAGGTTGGGCAGAGAAGAGATTCAGAGCAGTCCTGCAGAGAAGGACTTGGGGGTGTTGGTCAATGAGAAAATGAACATGAGCCAGCAGTGTGCGCTCACAGCCCAGAAAGCCAACCGTATCCTGGGCTGCATCAAAAGGAGCGTGACCAGCAGGTCAAAGGAGGTGATCCTGCCCCTATACTCTGCTCTCGTGAGACCTCACGTGGGAGTATTGTGTGCAGTTCTGGTGTCCTCAACATAAAAAGGACATGGAACTCTTGGAACAAGTCCAGAGAAGGGCCACGAGGATGATCAGGGGACTGGTGCACCTCCCATATGAAGATAGGCTGAGAAAGTTGGGGCTGTTCAGCCTGGAGAAGAGAAGGCTGCGTGGAGACCTCATAGCGGCCGTACAGTATCTGAAGGGGGCCTACAGGAATGCTGGGGAGGGACTCTTCATGAGGAACTGTAGTGAGAGGACAAGGGGTAATGGGTTCAAACTTAAACAGGGGAAGTTTAGATTGGATATGAGGAAGAAATTCTTTACTGTAAGGGTGGTGAGGCACTGGAATGGGTTGCCCAGGGAAGTTGTGAATGCTCCATCGCTGGCGTTGTTCAAGGCTGGACTGGACGTAGTCTTGGGTGGCATGGTTTAGTGGGAGGTGTCCCTGCCCCTGGCAGGGGGGTTGGAACTGCATGATCTTAAGGTCCTTTCCAACCCTAACCATTCTATGATTCTATGATACAAGCATTTTGTTTATAAAGGTATTTCCTGAGGTTGTTTCTAAAAGCATATAATTAATAATCAAAGTACTATTAAAACACTGTGTTTATTTACATATCACTCTTCTAAGTCTTAATCTAGCAAAGTCTTTAAGTATGCAAGTAAGTTTATGCCTATTTCCTTGAATAGCTACCTAATGTCAGTATTCACGCATTTATTTAAATTCTATTTTGAAATTATGTTTGCTGACTTGGAAGACTGGAGAGGACTTTTACATGGATCTCTGGGTGGTTTTTCAAATACTATGAACTGCAAAAAAAAAAAGGCTTGGAAGTGTGCTGGGTTTTAATTTTCAAGGTAAAAATAGTGTTTTTCCAGGTTTCAGATTTATGTGTTCTCATCAGGCTCTGTCTACAGCATTCTGTCTTCTTGTCTCATGAAATGATGTCACTTTAGGTCACTATTCAGTTAAACTAGTGTACCATTAGAACTTAAGCTGGATGAACTACATTAACTAGCAAGTTACACAAATCTTTAATCTCTCGAAACATGGATTAATTCATATTTCTTGTTCTGCCACCCTATGACACAGTTGACTTCCTGCAACTAAACTAAAACAGCTTAAAGTTTCAGAGCGTGCAATTCCAGAAGCAGTCATATATGAATCAGGTTCTTCTTTAAAGCTTCTTCCCTCATCTTGTAATGTAAAAAAATTTGTGGATTACATGTCTAGGAAAGCTTTCATACAACCACTAATAATCAAAGTTTTAACTTTCAGAATACTCCTGCGCTATTCACTGAAAAAATAAAAGCCCTCCTGATGCAAACAAAGATACGTACTTTTCTGTGCAGTAAAAAAAGAAGGGGCTTCAAAGATGTCTACAACCGTACCCTGAAAACCTTACTACTCTCCAGAAAAGTTTGCAACATTAAGTTCTTAATATGATACTATTACACCGTTAACTCTCAGGCTAACTTGTCATCATCTATTTAAGCATTCTTTGTATCACCAAAACACAGACATTGAAACTACAACAGTTTTGACAGGACTATTTCACCAAGTCTTTCAATGACTTGGCTGTTAATGCCTAATACTCCTTGTTCTGGGCTCAGGAGCAGATCTATCACTCAGCACAGCTGGAAATGAGAACAAGAAGCCATTGCAACTCAAGAGTGGCAAGGCCCTGCTTTCAGAAAGAGGCAAAGGATTTACTGATTGTTTTGAGTTCTGAGTCCAAAAGAGATTTGAACTATTAGCAGAGGTGAGATCTTACTATTATGAGCAACAGAGCTTCATGTAGCGGGAGCTGTCATTTAGCACCCACGCCTCGCATAGCAGAAGAAACTGTCAACCACATTATTAGCAATATCTTGCAGTTATGAAAAGCAGACATTCTCTGGCTACCCATTCCTATTTGGAATGCTTTTAGGAGTAATGCATACCATTGATGTCCTGCAGGCACTCGTAACCAAGTCCTCCCCTACAAGACTTAAAAAATATCATTACTTTCATGGGTTCAGCAGCAGCAGTCATTTTTCTCCTCCTTGGTAGCTGGTGTAGCACTGTGTTTTTTGATTTTGGGCCTGGGAACAGTGCTGATAACACCAGTGTTTTGGTTACTGCTTAGTGATGTTTTGGTCTGGCCAAGGACTTTCTGAGTTTCATGCTCTGCCAGGGAGGAGGGGAAGCCGGGAGGAAGCAGAGACAGGACACCTGACCCAAACTGACCAAAGAGGTTATTCCATACCACAGCACGTCAGGCCCAAGATGGAGGACGGAGAGGAGAGACCCAGAAGGGTGGGGGGTGCACTGCGTGGTCGGGCTTGGTTTTAGGTGGTGAGAAATTGTATTCTTTCCTTGTATTTGCCCTGTCATTATTATTATTGGTGGTAGCAGTAGTGATTTGTGTTATACTTTGGTTACTAAACTGTTCTTATCTCAACCGGTGGGAGTTGCATTCTTTTCAATTCTCCTTCTCATCCCTCTGGGAGTGGGGGGAAGAAAAAGGGGAAAGTGAGGGGAGAACGAGCTGCGTGGTTAGAGAGGCTTAAACCACGACAATTACACACTATCAAAACTATAAGCACTGATTAAACCATAGCAATTAATGACTGTATATGCAATTTAACTGGGCTAAGAGAAAGGAAAACATTTTATTCTTTTTGATGCTCCACTCTGGCAATCAAGGACAGTCTGACTTTTCAGAGTGCCAAAGTCAGCAGGGCCAATGGCAGTTCATATAAGCCAAAGACTTCAACTCTGATCTCCACCTTGAAATCTGATTTTAAAAAAAAACATTATCAGGGCCCTAATACATAACAGAAATTATAAACTTCCATAAATCTAGATGTGTGCAGATTTATAATAACTCTGTTTCTTTACTTGTTCTGCACTGAAATAGGGTAACTTTGATATGGAATATTTGGATCTAATGACCTTTCTGGATATCTATGCAAGTACCCCAGCACTCTAAATTTTACATGCAGGAAAATCCTTCTAATCCAACAAGTTTCATCAGTTTACCTTACCTATCATCACTTTATCCTAATGTTTTAGGTGAAAACCAGCTGAAATTATTAATGCTAACAGTTGTCATTCAGGCAATTGGCTGTATGAGGTGGGGATGCAGGAGGAGATATAACTGAATTTTGAACTCTCAAACAGAAGCCTGCTACTTGCTAACCGGAAATGGTACAGGCTAGTTGTAATTTTTTTGTAACACCCAGACTAAGCAAAAGCAGCTCACTCAATCCTCCAGTGACAAAGACAGGAAACTGAACCACCAGTTACGTTGATTGCGTTTGTTCTGCTTCTGCACATGGACTATTTAGTCTGGAAACATCATGAGCTTGGGGGTTCCAGAGAGAAGAGGAGGTGAAAAGAAAGGTTCCCAAAAAAGAAGCAGTCATCTCAGAAGGAGGACTGGAAAGACAACGGTGAAGATCCTGTTTAGAGGCAAGATGCTGGAAGTGGGGCAAGATCCCAGAGATCAGGGAGATGGAAACTAGGGGACATCCACACATTTTGGTCAGCAATGCCCAAGCCTGGTAGCTGCAACCAGTGGCACAGCAGGAACACCCATGACTTTGTGCCTAACCTGCCCTGGCCAGCAGATACTTCTTTACTGGGAGGGGCAGTGAGGAGCCGCTAAATGCAAGGCTAGGAAGGGAGCAAATGAACCAGCATGGGAGGCATCCAAGTAAGGTAAAAGCTCAGATCTCCTGAGTTCTTAAACCCCAGTAACCAGATTCTCTACAGTCTGTTGTTTACATTGTCTCACCTGTGACATGAGATTTAAGCAATAAACTGTAGGAGCTAATAGACCATTTGCAATCATTTGTCCAGTGCTAGCTCAGACTTTTAAGGAGAGTTTTATTAAAAGATTAACATCTATTAGTCAGTGTGCTTGATTCATCAGTATATTCTTAATTTTTAAAATTCAATTTTAATGTACTTCTATTCATTTGCGAATGATTCCACAGATTCAAATACACAAACTATACAGCAGACTCTACATTCATTCAAAATCCCAGCACAGAATTCTTACCCATTTGTCACCCAAGTGGAAAAACTAGCAATACCTTAGTTCATGGATTCAGACCCTGATAATCATAAAATTACACTGCAGAGGTATTTGTTTAGCATAGGAAAACAAAATTAAATACTTTGCTACTGGAGGTATTGATGCCATATTCAAATTAACTCCGACTACCAGCAATAAGTAGCAGCTCCAAATTAAAAATAAAGCCTCTTGCTCCTTTTCTATGCTAACTGATCTGAATTAATGTTAAGTAGATACTGAAAGTCTTATACATCTGTATTTCTTCTGATTTTGTTTTCTAAGTTCTTTACAGTTCTTTTCCAAGACTTCTGAAAAAATCAAAAGGATTACATAGTCCCTTTCAGAATAATACATCTCAAAAAGGGTGGTGAATAAATGCTGATGGCTAAAAGTATAATGGAATTAAAAATACAATCTTACACTGAACTCATTTTCTAGACTACCTTCAAGAAGGGCAAGAAGGAGGACCCAGGGAACCACAGCCCAGTCAGCCTCACCTTGAGCCCCAGGAAGGTGATAAAACAACTAATCCTGGAAACATATGACTACCAGAATATGCTTTAGTGTCTGCCTGACTAACAATACTTTCTTCAGGTTTCAGATCTTTGATATGGGGCCATAAGAGACAAGGAACAGAAGCATGACTGTTAACCATTCTGTTTTCTCAACCCCACTTTAATATTTCAAGGATAACGCTAAAAAACGGAGATGTGAACCTAAAAATGCTAAGCAAATGCACAATTTGCACATGAAAAGCCCAAGATGACACAGCCTGGAAGAAATAAATAAATTACTGCTCTGAATTGTGGTTGATTTTTTTTAAAGTGACTTATGGAAACATCTCCAGTGCCTGGCCAGGTAGATCTGAAGGTCAAAAAGATATGCAAAATGATTAGAGAATATATCGTTGCTCCACTGAAGATAAGTGTTCTACTGACTTTAGCTCTACTTAAAACTTAAGTTTACCCAGGATTGCACCCATGCAGATAAATAAATGGAATTGAAATTAACATTGGGAAATGGCTATACTATTATTCCTCACTTGACATTCTGTGTTCAGTTTCTGTGAGACTGAGCCAAAAAGAAGTATGGTAACAGAGAAGAACTGATGGATGAGAAAAACCACTGGAGGCATGGAAGAGACTTCCATATAAGGAGAGATTAAGAGAATGGAGTTGTTTCCTTCGGAGAAGAAATGAGTAAGAGCTTACCAAATTCAAGAGGATGAAGCCAAAAAAGTGAATCAGGAAGCAAACATAACCACTGTAGTATAACTTTCTGCACCAACAACCTAGAGTGATATGAGTCTTCATGACCCAAGAAGCAGGCAAGTTCTCCAAACTTCTTTTTGGCAACAAGACACATCTTAACTAGGTAACAGAAACATTCTCTAAGAGCCAGATTTCAGTCAGAATGACAATGCCTCTGGGCTCAAGTCACACTACCATCCAGATAGAAAAAAAAAACAACCCAGCAGACTGTAAGCTGTGGCAGCTCTTTAGTCTCTTCCTCCTTAGTTTCCATTTCAAATCATTATATTCCCCAAGGGAAGGTTTCCTTGTTTGTGCTCAGACCTTTTGCTACAAACCTCAGGCACTTCCTAAAAGACGATGTGCATCTTTCAACAAAGGGCTGCAAATATCATTTGTTGAAAATACCATGAGACTCACTGTTGCTATTTGCACTTTTAAAATACCAAAGCCAGCAGTCAGCCAATGAAAGTAAATTCTATCAGATTAACAGTGATATTGAGAGACATTTTGTGCACGTGTGTGTGTGTGTCTGTGCGTGTGTGTGTGTGTGTGAGAGAGAGAGAGCCACATCTATTTGAAACCTAGTGGAGTAATGAGTTACTCAGACCATGAATTCAGAAACTGAAAGAGCAGAGCAACTTTCCCAACAGACTATTTGGTTTCTTACTGACATATATCCAAGCAGTGCAGAATGAACTGTTGACAGGTTAACAACACAACTGGTCTGATGGGCAAGTTTTGCCAAATGGGTTACCTTACATTTGTCATTATGATCCTCTCCAAATCATTTACAGCGACTGTCCATTCAACACTCAATTCTACCATTTAACAAATACACTGACACAAATGTTTGGTCAACCAGGTACTGGTGAAAGAAACTGTGACACAAATGCATCAAATAAAACCAGATGACAAATCAATGGGTCGTCTGCTTAGCTGAAGCAAGTCTTGTTCCCCATTACATTTTGTAGCCAGTGACAGTGAAGTGGGAAAGGTTATCATTTGAAGGAAGGGCATGGAGTCTGGTGGGGAAAAGAGAACCTTCAAGTTTTTGCAGTTTTATAATGACAATATGTGTCAGCAGCAGAAACAACTGAAAGAATATGAACTGAGAAAAGGAGAAAGAAAATTTAATTTATGTGTTCTCACATACTCAAAAAGATGACTTTAACATTTTTTAGAGATGATCAATTTTTTTTTTCTAATACACAACTTCAAGTGAATCTATAGCAGAGGTCTCCAAAGTGAGGGCACTCACCAGTGGGTGTGCACAAGATAATCCATTAAGGTACAGGAATCACAGAATCATAGAATAGTTAGGGCTGGAAAGGACCTTCAGATCATAGAGTCATAAAATCATAGAATAGTTAGGGTTGGAAAGGACCTTAAGATCATGCAGTTCCAACCCCCTTGCCAGGGACAGGGACACCTCCCACTAAACCATGCCACCCAAGGCTATGTCCAACCCAGCTGTGAACACCGCCAGCAATGCACCATTCACAACTTCTCCCAGCAATCCATTCCAGTGCCTCACCACCCTCACAGTAAAGAATTTCTTCCTCATATCCAATCTAAACTTCCCCTGTTTAAGTTTGAACCCATTACCCCTTGTCCTATCACCACAGTCCCTAATGAAGAGTCCAGTCCCTCCCCAGCATCCCTATAGGCCCCCTTCAGATACTGAAAAGCTGCTATGAGGTCTCCGTGCAGCCTTCTCTTCTCCAGGCTGAACAGCCCCAACTTTCTCATCCTATCTTCATATGGGAGGTGCTCCAGTCCCCTGATCATCCTCGTGGCCCTCCTCTGGACTTGTTCCCCCTGCCATGGGCAGGGACACCTCCCACTAAACCATGCCACCCAAGGCTCTGTCCGACCTGGCCTTAAACACCACCAGGGATGGAACATTCACAACTTCCCTGGGCAACCCATTCCAGTGCCTCACCACCCTAACAGTAAAGAAGTTCTTCCTCATATCCAATCTAAACTTCCCCTGTTTAAGTTTTAACCCATCACCCCTTGCCCTCTCACTACAGTCCCTAATGATGACTCATCCCCAGCATCCCTAAGAAAATATTAGAACCTCAGCAACACATGTAAATTATAAATAAATGTATATATACTGGGGGTTTATGCTTGAAAAATTTTTAGTAATGGGGTGCACAATAAAAACCCCATGAACATGGAGACCGCTGGTCTATGCCACTCTACCTTTAAGAAAAGCTCAAGTGCTATTGAAGACATATCCTGTGAAATAATTTATAGCCATGTCCAAGTTTCATATGCTATAGAGAAAGGAAAGACTACATAGATTAAATAAATTTGTAAAACAGTAAATACAGTTGATTCATCCTTTGATGGAAAGATTTTTTTGTATTAACATGCCCTTTTGTTTTCTCCATTAATGCCTTTTTTACTGCAAGGATTTCATATTTATTCAGAATGCTAATCAGATGATACCGTCACACTGAAACCCCAGATAAGCAGAGACATATCCATTAAAATATAGGACACTGTACCACAGACTCCTAGTTTCATTGACTACCTCAAGCCTTTTGAGAAATGACCAGCTGAACTGGGGTTGATGAAGTATAATACTTGAATAATCTACGGAGTACTGTTACTAAGTGGTAATTTTGACTTTTAAAGAAGGGTAAATGTGATGTGTATCACATTGACAGAGTAAAAATTAGCAAGAAAGGAAAAAAAATTCCTCATTGAAGTGAAAAAAAGATACTTTAAGGAAAGTAAGTTTGTTGTTTCTTTAAAACAAACAAATATAACAAAGTTAATATCAAGAATTAATTTGATCGACTTAAGAAGCTGACAGGCATTTTTTTAAAATGCATTAACAGCAGTGAATGTAACTAATGAACTGTAATCAACTTCAATTCCACCTTTCTTGGAAAGCTGGCTATACAATTTATTGATGCATCTACCCTAATTGTAACTTGAAAAATGTTTCTTTTCAGTGAAATCTTGCAAGACTAATACAAAAGCATAAGAATTACTAGACCAGACCAAAATCTCCTAATCCTGCCTTTCCAAGATGAGTCCCCAAAGCAGCATCAGCATCTGGTGGTATTTCCCCAGTCCACCACCTCAGATGTCCATTCTTTGCAGCAAAAGCATTCTCTGAAGCAGAGAGGAGGTGACAAAGACAGATGACACAACTTTTACAAGCATATTCAGTTTTGTCTCTATTCCTTTCCTAAGAACTCCAAGTATTCACTTTTCTCTACTGGTACTGAGCTCTGAAATTATATTTACATATTATAACTTGAACTTCTCAACTTTAGGTAGTATACATAACTCTGAGACCCTTGTTACACAGATAAAAATCAAGAAATCCTCCTAACACTTCATGCTGATCTATACTGGATTTCATTTGGGGTGACACTGAAACTACTAAGTCATGCTTTCCAGACCACTTATGAATGTATTTAACAGCACAGACCTAAGAACCTCTGCTAGTTACCTGATTCCACTGTGAAAATAGAATGCATTTCCACCCCTTTGTTCCTGTCATAAATAGTTATTCATCCATTTGAGCACCTAACCTCTTCTTTCATGAAGCATAGTTTCTTTATGAGCCTTTAGAAAAGAAAATGATTGTATGACTTCTGGAAAAACGAGTATGCTATCTCAATTGAACAAAGAAATTATTTTCATTAAACAGCACACAAATAAACTGATAATGTACTATCTTTGAAAACTGGACCAAGTAGAATGCCTCATCTACTAGCTTGCAGTAGAACAGTAACCTCTCATAAAAAAGTCCTGTCCCAACAGAAGGATTTGTGTAACTTCTCTCAAGGAAAGTTCATCTTCCCTACCAACAGTACCTTTTTCAACATTTAGTATATTTTTTTTATAAATACAAAATGACATTGTTTATGATTATCAACTAATCAAGCTTTAAAAATCACATCCAAAATCTTGACACGAGTGAGAAATTAATGCGGTTCAAAAAGCTTACTTAATGTAATGTCATTCACTGCTTGCTTTCTTGCAATCCACCTTCATAAAATCTGGAAATTATTTCAAATTTGCTGCTGCTGAGATAATGGTTAAATATTAAAAACACATAGAAACACCCAAAGAAGAATAACTAGCATGGCCTGTATTTCTTTAAGAGCACTAGAAGTAAAGTTGACACATTACCTGCTTCCATACTAACATTTGCCTGTCGCATATCATTTTACTCAGTGTGTACTGTCAATGATGCAGACAGAGAAAATAAGGAAGTGATGTCAATAGGCTATTTATTTTTTCATCCCATATTTACCTATTCCCTCCTCAGCAGAAAGAAAAGTATAGTAAGGTAAGACAGTAGGGGGAAGTTCAAAAGATTCTTCTAACACAGAAAACATGAATCTTCAAGTCTGTATCTAGAAGGTAACAATTATAACACTTAGAAGAAGAAGAAAAGACAAAGCAAAGACAAAGAAAGAAAGACAAGACAAAGCAAAACAAAGAAGAAAAGAATCTTTTAGTCCTAAGAACTGTAAATACGAAGTCATCTATCTGAAATACATGATCCAAGAACAATCTAGGCTGACAAAGAGTGAGGGATGTAAGATCAATCCACTTTAACTGAATCAGTAATGAGCCTTACCTCTATAGAAATAGGAAATAATATCACAGCTAGAGACCATTAAAAGGACACAGAGAAAGAATAACTGCAAAAAAAACATATATAATCTTAGACAGGATAGAGAAAAGACAGTTGCATTTCCCAAAGACACCAGAAAAAAAGCGTTAACATAGCCATTAAAACACAAAGAGAAGGATGCTTTTCAATCACAACAAAGCAAAATCACAACCTGTGACCAGCTATGTAAGTACTATAAAATGCTGCTCAGAGATATATAACATCATAATGTTTACCTCAAGAAGCTGGCAATTGAACTAACATTACAATCCAGTTACATGTTGATATTGTCATTTACTATAATTGTATCGTTATCGACAGCTTTTATTCAGTTCAATACATTTCGCCATATACAAGACAGTATAAACTGAGCTGAATCCAAATAAAATGCCTGCATCTAACAATCAGGTGGTGTACTGTCTATGAGATATTAAAACAGAAACCGCTTCTTAACAAAGCAGTGGATCAATTCCTGCCCTCATCAGCTCAGCAAGAGAACATAAAATAGATGCTATTTGACCTTCTTGCTTCAGGAATCCTGCCAAGTTTCACACAATTCACACAAGATGCTAACATTTCATCGTCTGCCTTCCAGCAGTGGGCAATGATGTCCTACATCTCAATGTAATTTTGCCCCAGTAAAAAATTATAGAATTTTTATAAGCAAACTCATATTAAAATTGCAAATATAAAATTGTTTTAAATTGTGTAATATGAAAAGATTCGGCAAATTTACACAGCAGTTTCTAATAAACTTTCATGAACAACATATAGCATAGGACATAAACTATGGTTAGAACATAAGTCTGACGGCATCTAAATAATTGCTTCCTGGAAGTCCTTGAAAAACAAAACTGAAAAACAGTCAAGAGTACAGAAGTACAGACCCACAGAAACTCCCATTTGTCAGCTTCTTCTATAGATTCTGCTTCCACTTAAAAGAAAATATAGTTCATCCAAAAAGGTCACAAATGAAGTGGTGGTGGCTTCAAGTCTATTGTGAATTTTACATTAGGTTACACATCCTTTACTTCACAAGTGGAACATGAAAGTGACGTTTTCATAGGTCCAGTTGAAGCTTATAGCAAATACTAATCATCACATCAAGACTGAAGAACACTTTTCAACTTAAGTATCACCTTACATAATTTACTTCCTTTTCTTGAGCAAACAGTAAGACTGTTTTCAAGAGAAACTTCTGGTTTCTCTTCCTTTCAGTGTTTATGAATAACTGGCTACTCATTTACAGCCACCTTTGATTATAACTCTGGCTGAAACTTCTGTACCCTGCTTCCTGGTTTGGGCTGTCTACTGATTTTTGAGAGTATTCTCGTCAAAAAGAACCATTCATACAAATAAAACTTGATGAAATCCTTCCTCCAGAGATTTGGACGCTTTTTCACTCTGAAATGCAATTTAACTAAGTAAATGTCAAATTCAATGAACACATCAGCAGAGATTTCCACAGCACTATTAAAGGACTTTTCTCTTTTGTGCATCAGGAGACCAGATGAACTTTTCCAACATTTTGAAGAAGAAATTAAATAGAAAATGCATAGCTAAGAAAACAGCACCATGTTAAGTAATACATTACTGGCAGAACAGTATTAGTGACACTGTTCAAAGAATGCCCAGGAGTGCAGCCTAATAAGCCTAGGTTCAACATACAAATTTGTGGCTTTAGTACATTTCTAAAGTGTCCCCAGGTCACCTATACAAACACTATGAGAATGCCATGCAGTCAATTGAAATAAAGTGTTAAAAGAGATATTTTAAAAATATATAAAAGGGAAAAAGTAATGTAAGAGGTAAAAATAAAACTGTATTTATGAGGGCTGTTGATGTTCATAATGAAAGTTCCCTTTTCCTCTTTTAATGTGCAACTGACTAAATCTGTAAATCAACATACCCTTTTGCTTCCACTGTCATAATAATGCCTGACCTTTCACTTCCAAAATGCCAGAATCTATACTGGCAATGAAGGACGATTCATCTGGTTGACTGCAATAGCCTGTGCTTATCTCCTCTGGACCAGTCAGCAGACAGACACACATTTGTTCAGTGAGTTATGCAATTCTTACACTCCATTAAAATCCTACTGCATAATGCACCAATGCAATACAAGTAATAATGTTCATCATGAATATAAAAGCACAGCAGGTGCTGCATTCTGAGCTGATTAACTTCCTTGTGTTTTGCCAGAAACCTCTAGCTCTATAACAAGCTGTTTCAGTTATACTGTATGACATCCACAGGTACAATTTTCTTCCCTAAAATGGACTAGAAAGCTTCAGCTACAATGAGCAACTCCTCTCAACTATAAATTTTTCCAGATAAATTTTTATACCTTTCAAGAACCTGTAATATAAGGTCTAAACCAGAAGATGGTCACATTTATTATTCCTTGAACTGCCAAGAACATAAATAAGTACAGTAAGAAAAAAAATAATCACATGTTGTCTAGCCTTTATAAAAGACCTTGTAATTAAATAAACTACAATGAAAATTAGAAAATGCACAGTATTAGGATATGAACTGATTATATAACCCCATAGCACTAAGACTGACAGTTCAGCTTTATCTACCCTGACATGTGAGATAAAAAATGAATGCAGTCGATCAGTATATAGCTTTTGATATCAGAGCCCCAGGGGACGTTTACCCACAGTGCACAGTTTCCAGCAGCAAAGCTGCGCAGTAACACAACTGCCTATTTCAGACATGACATTTGAAAATAATTGTCATAATACACCTTGAATTTACAGAACTTTAGAATGTATATTCTGTTTAGACATTTGTAATGTAGGCTAGAAATAAAACACTTCAACCAGCTCAGTATAAGCATCTGAACATATACTGCATTTCTTTCATCCTTCCCACTGCTCAAGTGCTCAATATCATCCCCTGCAGTGCCCAAAGCCACTCTTTTCTCTTGTTTTCAGAGAGGTTTTTCCCCTGTTCAGAATAAATTTTCATGCCATATCCAAATTATTAAGATCCATGAAAAAAATTCTTACACAATCAAAAAATGGTTTTGGCAGAACCCCACAGAATGCCATGGACAGGGACACCTTTCACTAGACCAGGTTGCTCAAAGCTCTGTATGACCTGGCCTTGAACACTGCCTGGGGAAGCCACAACTTACCTGGGCAAAAACTTACTTATTTTTGTTGTTGCTCTTGATATTTGATTTTGGTTGCTTTGGAGGAGAGGGTGTATGCTTTTTTTTTTTATTGGGGTGGGGGATTGTTTATTGGATTTTTGTAATTATTATTTGTATTTTTAATTAAAAAGGAGAGATAAGCCATCTTCAGCTGATTTGCGATGAATTGCTTAAATCTATAATAATTTAAAACTACATCTGAATATATTTCAATATCTTCCTGAATATTACAGACTGCCTATATAGGTCTATCTCTTCTCCAGTATTGCAGAAGTGGGAATACTTTCCTCCACTCCACAACACAGGAATTTTAACATTGTGGAAATTAATTGCTGCATTTAGTTAAGACTTATCTGTGGGAAGATACTGATACTCTTAAGTGTTTATGGAGGGTTTTCATTTGTAGTAGTGTAATCATCAGTCAGGCCATGACAGATTACATTTTTAATTTGCTGTCCTTTTTATCCAGTGAAAAAGTCTTCTGAAGACACAGCACTGCCCAGTGAAAGTTCTACGATGTTAAAGTTCATGTCCAACTGGGAGAAGGAAACCATCCCAAATTCTGCAATACTGGAACAGGTACTGCATGGCTAATCCTTTATTTACACTTGCTGTAGTGTTTAGGAGCTGGTATTACAGTATGTCAATATAGAATACATGTCTTAGCAATTACTCTTCACAGGAAACTCCAGCAGTAGGACAGGAGGAAGACTGAAAGCAGATGCATGTTGATGAAAGCTGTGATTCCAGCTTCAGGAAATCACACTGAGTAATCTAGTATGACAATGCAACTGAAAAGGTGCAAACAGCTGACCCACCCCTTTTCTTGGGTTTCAGCTGCTTTTCTTGGGTTTCAACTCCTTGACATATTACCAACTGGTGGCTGAGAGTATACTCAACTCCTCCTCCACTGGCAAAATTCATGTTGTTGTCAAGGTTTCATAGAAAGATCTCTTTACATAGCTAGGTGGGTAACAACTGGTTTTGTTTGTTGTTTTTTTTAAAGCTGACTTCAGTAGCTTATTAAAAAACAAAACAAAACAAAACAAAACCAACCACCAAACAACCAAACAAAAAAAAGTTGCATGAAGAGGTATGAGGAATTGCCCTGGGTTCAGCAGCAGCATCTTTCTCCTTCTTAGTAGCTGGGGCAGTGCTATGTTTTTGGCTCTCAGCCTGGGAACAGCGTTTACACCGATGGTTTTAGTTACTGCTCAAATGTTTAGTCTGACCAAGGACTTTCTGAGTCTCATGCTCTGCCAGGGAGGAGGGGAAGCCAGGAGGAAGCAGAGACAGGGCACCTGACCCAAAGTAGCCAAAGAAGTTTTCCATACCACAGCACGTCATGCCCAGGATGTAAAAACTGGGGGCAGGGACCTGGAAGGGCTAGATCACAGCTCGGTCAGGCTGGGTATCGGTCAGCGGGTGATGAGGTTGTACTCTCTTCCCTTGTTATTTCCCTTATCATTATTATTATTGATGGTAGCAGTAGTGATTTACCTTAGTTACTGGACTGTTCTTACCTCAACCTGTGGGAGTTACATTCTTTCTATTCTCTTCCCCATCCCTCCGCGAGGCAGGTGGTGAGGAAGGGGGGGGGAGTGAGAGAGTGACAGCATGAGTTACGGCTGGGCTTAAACCACGACAGGAATTAAATTATATTTCTTGCCGAACTCATGGCACTGTAACTGGGGAGGGGAAAAAACACTTCTTCAGATCTATGCAAACTAGATACTCAGGCAGTGGCTCCCCATGCAGCCCCTTATAATTTCTGGATTATCAAAGTAGTATCAGAAGAAAATACTTGTAATTTCTGGAGAAAAAGAGGGAAGAAGATTTAAAGTTTTAAAAAAAGTTTACTAGTGTGTAAGACTTGTGACATCTCACATTTTTGTTCCCAGTACCTTAGTAAAGTAATAGCCAGTTGAACTTTGCCTTCAAAGGTCCAATTTGTATAGTCTTTTAATGTATACATTGCTTGACATAACAAAATCATAAAGCTACTACAATTTTCTTTAGAATTTTGATTTTATTATATAAGAACCTTACAATCTTCCATGCCAGAAAAGACAGTGTATCTCAAAATAGGCATCTATTTAGATTTACAGAATAGAGTAAAAAAATGCATTAACCTTTTCTTGAGAACCTACTGGTCAGCAAATAAAACAAAATTTTCTGATTGCATGTACTATTGCAATAATTTCTTATATACATTATTGGTATTTAAGGTGCATATATTTTAAATGAAACACTTTATCTCTGATTGAGAGATCTGCTACTAAATACTTATTTAATCTGATACTAAAATATTAAAATAGCTCTGGGGCAAGAAAATTAAATAATTTAGATATTGTGATGTTCTGAAATTCCTGAGGCATCACTGGCATAAAGTTAAACACTCTAAAATGTGCTGCAAATAACTGCAAAATACAGCCCTTCTTGTCAAGCAGTATCTTTATTTGTAACAAAAACACTGGAGCATGACCTCACTAGTATCCAGAGGACCCAGAGATATATTTTGATGATCTGTGGTGAGACAATGGCTTGATAAAGATTAAGTGAAATCATCCTTACAAAAACTATTTTAATTAAAATGTTAAAGAATTGTTGTTAAAAGGTATTTTCTCAGTTTTGTTTTTTAAAATGTAACAGGAATGAAAGGCATAATTACTACCCTACATAAATCAGCTTGCTTACTCATATGGGCATGCCCACCAAAGCAGAAGAGTTCAAAAGCAGAGCACTGACTCACACAAGAAGTCAAGCAACAGGAGAGAAAAGCACGTGTAAAAATCAATTAAAAAACTGATACTTGTACGTGTTACAACACAGACACGCTTAAAGCATGTGGGGCGCATGCTTGTAATCTCTTTTCAGTCCTATTTCACCCTATTGTGCCATGATGATTTCCACAAGATTAAGAGAAAATATCACTTGATTAAAATATGAGTAGTCAGCTCCACCTTCTTAACTAAAGCAGCAACAGGAAGTCAGAGAAAATGCGGTCCCATTGCTGAATGGGACAGGCAACCTGGTGACAAATGCTAGAGAAAAGGCCAAGGTACTCAATGCCTTCTTTTGCCTCAGTCCTCACTGACAAGACCAGCCTTCAGGAATCCCAGATCCCTGATACCAGATGGAAAACCTGGAGTAAGAAAGATTTTGGCAGAGAAGAATCAGATTAAGGAACATTCAAGCAAATTGGACATATATAAATCCATGGGGCTGACAGGTTGCACCATCAAGTGCTGACGAATGTCACTGCATGGACACTCAAGTACTGCGCAGTGTCCAGCTCTGGCCTCCCTAGTCCAAGAGATACAGACTTAATCTAAATAATGATATAAATCATAAACTAAGAATAAATAATTTGCCATCTTTTGCACAGGGTCAGACAACAACAGATGAACACTGTGCTAACTTGATTATTTGATATCAATATCACTGCTTAGGGCATCATTTTTTAAAGTACTCTATACTGTTTAAAATCTTTAGCATCTGAATCTAGTTTAAAACAAAGTTCTTTTAAATATATTAGCAAAGCTGACAAAGTACACTAAAAATACATACCTATATGCTTAATAGATAACAATTTCTTATCGCTGAGGAAGGAAAAGGCCCAAGGAAATCTTTCAAATATTCTGGCAGAGAGAAGAAAAATTATTGCTTCAATTGTTCTATAAAAATATGAAAACAAAACCATAGTCTTTGGGCCATACGGAATTAAGAAACCAGTTTAACTTGCCAGAAGAGTCTTAGGATTCCTCAACTCTGATTCATAAGTTAAAAAAGCCACTTCATTTTAGTAAGGACATGAGTGATGATTGTAGTTACAGTTACATAAATTAGGCACTCCTCAAATAAAATCTAAAACAGCTTTTGGCACTTGCCTGGTGGTTGGTTAAAGAGACAGTAATACTTTTCCATTGTATTTTCCATATTAGTCTTAGATATACTGGACGGGGCGGGGACAAGACGACATAGACAAAAGGACACAAAACCCAAACATAACAAAACAGTAAAAGAGACAGAAAGAAACTAATTCTATTAGCAACTACTGCTAATAGGATGCTAAAACTGAAACAAGAACTACTCTCAGGGATTAGAAATACTCTTTTCTTTTTTTTTTAAGTGAAAACAAGTTAACAAAATCAAAAATTGAAGGCTCAGAAGCACTATGACTATGCAGGTATGATCAAACCCTATTTCCCGTAAAACTATGAAACTGTGTAAGAAAATTATAATATACTTAGTTCTCAATACATCATAATCTTACACAGGTGTCCTGCATCATAAATTTATGAGATACAACAATTCTCTTCATCTATGAATTTCCTCCATTAGAATAACCTTCTAAAAGATTTGGATTCTTTAAATTCCATATTTTCTTTCTCTTTGTTTCTATTTTTTTAACCCATCATGACAAACTGCTGCAGCTGCACAACTTTTGATACAGTTGATAAAGTCAGCAAATTGAAAAACAGTCCATTGCAGAAATTATGTAAATCAATAACAAGGTAATAAACAAAGATTTTTTTTTTCCATAAGTTCATGGAAAATCAAACCAAATGACATGATGCCGCTGATAGGTTAAGAGAAGAGTGTACTTTGGGAATCTACCTTTAGCTAAGATTTGGCAATTAGAATGCAGTACAACAGTACTGTGTGATACTAAAAATTCCAGGCCTCCAGCCAGCAATTTTTACTCTAAGATGGAGAGGAAAAAAAAAAAATACAGATCGTGGGAACTGTATGTACCACTCACACTTTCACGCAGTGCTGACTTAACAGCCTTCCTCTAAATACTGCAGTTATTTATGCTTGACCACTTTTGTGGAGATGTGCTTCAACTAAAGCCCTAAATTCCCTAATGCTCTTAAACAATATAGTTCTCTTTTAGGACTTGCAAGTACTGCATGAAGTGCTGCTCTTGAAGATTAAAACAGCTACTTGCCTAATATAGACAAACTGGAAGATACGTGGTTTCCATTGCAAAAGCACATGAACAAATAAAGCACTAAATTCCTTGTTTATTTTTTTTCCACTAAACCTAATTTATTGATCTGGAGTGATTATATTCTGTGTGAAATGTGAAAGAGAAAATATCTTTTCAAAAGGAAAAAAACCCTCTCCTGATAGAAAAAAGTAGAAGATGAATTATGACTTTCAGGAATTACTTGCATTATTCCTTATCTTATGCCTTCCTATTCTAGTCAAAGAGTATGGAACAGGGTCCTGTACAAGAAAACTATATTTAAAAACTCAGTTGGCTTAGATTATGTGACCCAACCCTCACCTCCTCTCTTTTCAGCATCCATTAGGACTTGGGCTTTCTCTTCACTAATCCTACACTCTTCTATAGATACAATTTCTACTCTTATATGACATATGTGTCTTCCTATTTTTAAGCGTCCTTCCACATGCACTAACTGCATGCTCCAACTACAAAAATAAAACCCTTCAACCACCTTCTAAGCTTTATCTGTCAAATACAATCTTCACCACTTTACAGTTCCAGCACTCTACTGAATCCCCTTGAGAACTTTGCACCATTCCTAGTCACATACTTCATCTCTTCTTACATCTAAAATTTTGACAAGTCCTATTGACACCTAACATCATCTGCAGAATTCCTCTACATTCCAGTCACAGAATTTGTGCTTATTTCCCACTTCAATTAGAGTAATCTATGGCCACTCTGCTGACCAAACATGCTCCTTAAATCCATTTGTCATTTCACTGCCTCCAAAGTTTGGCCTTTCACCTCATAATTCACTCATACTACATCTCTTCTTACATCCCTTCACCTGATAGTAATTTTCAGATTCCAACTTTCATACTCTATGCTTGCATGACTGAGATTATCATCTAGTTGCATCTGGCTTTCATATTCCCTAGGCACAGACTTCCTCTTTATTCCAGTCATAGAATTTGTGCTTATTGTTAAATTTGCACTCAAGGTTGTTAAAAAGTATACAGTGCAATAAGGAAAAAAAAATTAACAGGCATAAGATGCCTATACATATATCTGAGAAAGATCTTTACCCAGTGTAGATGAAAATCCATACAAACAAAATTTCCTGTTTTCTTGAATCCCATATGGGACAAAAATTTTGTGGATATTTTCAGTTGCAAAAGCATGACAGTAATTTTCATTGGTTTTTAGTTACCTGACAAGACAACTTCAACTAGGTCTCCTTCTTGGATATCTGCAGCTGATTTCACCAACTGGAGAATGTTTTCAGAAGTAGGGTCATGGCGGAAGAGCAGAATTTTGTCATACATTCCATAGAAACCACATTCTGGGAACTGCAAATGCAAATGCAAACCCATGAGAATTTACAACATTGTAAAATAGGTAACTGTAAAATTAATATATTTAATTAAATTTTGAGGGCAGATTAGGCTAGACCCTCCTGGAGCAGGTGTTTGGACTAGATGACCTAAGAGCTCCCTTCCAGTCTATATGATTCTATGATCTCTCCCCAGATTACTGCCCAAAAGATGACTTGTGGCCAGAAGAAATATTTTTCAGCTCTAGCCAAGATGCAATGCCTAAATCATAGCTCATTAGGAAATACCAATTTCTTGAGACTAGACACATAAAACAATATCTCCAAACATAATCATAATCATTTACTTTGATGCAAAGAAGTTGGAGCTTTGAAACCAGATTAAATCCTGTTTAAATTAAAAAAGATTTTTAAAAACTCAGAGGTTATAAACTTGAGATTATTATCTAAGCAACACTATCATCTAAGCAACAGTTTTTTTCAGGTTTGGGTGCTTGTTTTTACTTCCTGCAGCACAACTTTTTTTCACGCTCCCAGCTTAAAGATTTTGTTTTGAAAACACAGCCAAGAAACCCTGGTTTTCTTATAAAAGGAAATTCAATTTAACATCACTGGACTACTCCATGTATTATTTCAGAACCTTATCAAGATGTAGTGAATGAAACATAATGATAAGCATGGTTCAGGAGATAAACCAGCAGGTTTTGAGGTTATAAAGACTTTGAAAATAATGCAGAATAGAAGGAACCCAACAAAAAGGACTCTAGAACAATATATTCATTACTGATTATTGGAAGCTTTGGAACCTATCCAAGTATCCCAAGTTATGGGGTTTTTTAAGCTTCAAAGCATGTACTGAAGACGGACACAAAATGTTCAGATCCCTGGTTTGAATGAAATATGTCTAATTCTCTGAAGTTTTGTCTTTCTTGTTCCAGATTATATCATAAGCACCAAACCACTGCTAAATTTTGTTTGGACAGATTACTTGTTAGGAAAAAAAAAATAAAAATTGCTGTATCTAGTTATTCATACAGGTTTTACACTGAACAGAAATAATTACCAGAAACAACAACATTCTCACAGAGTACCTGCAAAATTTTCCTATAGTGCATGTGTTTAAAAATGCATAATTTTTTTTTCATGTGCACTGTTCACACACTAAAAATCCTAACTGGATCTCTTATCTGTATGATATACTATTTCTTTGAACACCTTTATCATCAACTAATAATGAATGGGAAAAGTTGGCAAGCTATTGCCAAACTTTGAGTAGGTTGGCACCGACATCAACACGTACTTCTAAACAGGCGTTACAATTACAAATCTCGAAGAGATACATATTCGTAAATCTTTCCTAGTAATCAGTTAATCATTTATATTCACAGTCTCAGTTGAATGATAAATAACATTAATAAAGATGAATACTGAATTTTTGTTCATTTAAAATAAAACGGTCATATAAACCACACTTCTAATGGAGTTGTTAGCCTGCCAAAAGTTATATTTTGCCATGAAATAACCAATGAAGTAATGAAATGTTGACATATTTGGATGATTTCACTGTGCAGGCACCTTTTATTTGCTTCATACTCTCCTTAGAAAAGTGCCTTTTCCTGGGAAGCCAGGAACCATTCTTAATCATATACAGGCATTATTACTCACTATGACTTAAACTGTTAGTGCTCTCTTTATATTCCCATTCCATTTGCTCTTTCCAAACTACCTCTATTTCTTTTACCTAGAAAAGTATATTCTACTTAGAAAAGTTACATGCTGTAAAACATGTATTACGTATGTGTGTATAAATACGTGTAGTTTGAGGTATCATTTATTATATTCTCTAGAGAAAAACAAATTAAATCACAACTTTTTTTTAATTGTATACAAGAATTATCTTATGCATTCAAGTTAGTTTTCCCCAGATAAACTATTCTCATGCCAAGAAAATAATTTTGATAGTGTGAGTCTCCAAACATCCTATAAGGACCAACTGCTGCAACAGTGACAAAAATATTCCCTCAGCTAAGATTATTCCTGCCAACAATAATGTTGATTTGCACAAACAAAAGTAAACAAAAAAGTAGCCATAGTGGTTCATACTAGAACACTATAAATAGCATTTATTTTTGCCAAATACAGGACAAAATAGAAAATACATATACATGAAACTACCTAAAAGCTAATTACAGCTAAGTTAACTACGAACTAATTAAACCCAATGGTATTAGATCTAAACTTACAGCAGTAATAAAAGCCATTGTTTCAGTAAAATAGTTGCTTGAAGTGAAATTGCCAGAAGTAAAATGTTCATTGCAACTGCTGTAATGAGAAAATGCATTATTTCTGATTATTTTAGAATCAGAAGAGTAGGAAACTGTTTACATCTGGTTCAGAAACAGGATCTACTTCTGGATACTTGACAAGTCTCGAGACATCACAACTGTCCATATACACAATGTTTGCCTACTCCAAGTGTGAAATAAAAGGTATCATCTTAAACTGCTTTCAGTGGTTTAATACAGGGTACATTAGTTTACAACTGAAACAAGATAAATAAGCTTTACAGCACAACGACTTGTTAAACTGCCACAGTTTAGTTGTGTATTTCAAGTGTGCCCCCCCTCCCTTTTTTTAGAAACAGAAACAACAGGTCTCTAACATGGGTTGTATCATTTACAAACAATTCTGCATCCTAGATTTGCAATTCAGCAGAACTTCTGTATTAATAAAAGTCTATCCCCATCTTGATGTTATTTATTAGATACTTTCCAGAATAAAGAGAAGGAATATTGAACAGCGAACTTCTAAGACACTTGAAACTACAAAACACATTCAGTCTAAGAATGGAAGATTCAGTGTATCTGAAGATAAGCTGAAAATTTGCCACAGACACTGAAGTTCTGGAAAAGCTGAGAGTATTAGGAAAAAAAAAACAAACAAAAAACCAGAAGAAAATACAGGTAAGAAGGAATGAAATTACTATTGAAGAGACTATCCAATGTGCAATGCGAATCCTTTTAAGAGCCTTATTTCTATTTCCCAAATTTGTACTTTCAATTTTGCTACTTAAGGTCAATTTATGAGAGATGTGTAAGATCATCAAGATATAGGAAACACGCTCCATAAAAAGGAAGGTTCTCTAGCCTAGATACATGCAGTCCCTGTGTGGGATGCAGGCATAGACGGTTGAAATCTTTAAAGGCTGATGACAATAAGGAAGGGAACAATCTGTTTCTCCTCTACGTAGAACATTAAGGATTACCAAATAAAAAACACATGAAAGGACACATTACAAGGAATTAGACTGGAGGCAAGAAAAGCCTTGCAAAGGTAAGAATTAGAAAAAGTAATCTTATCATTTGCCTAAGAAAGGGAATCTCTATTACTGTTGGGGTTTTTAACAGACAAGTTAAGCTAACGTCAGGAAACTGAAAGCTGATCTTTCTATGGTGGGATAGAAGGATAAAGTAGATAACCTCATATGACCTAACAATCAGGGTACTGAAAAAATACATTATCTAGTACAAATGGGGACAGTTTTGATAAACAGAGTATGATTAAATGTGTATTACTAATTTTTACATTATTTACTCACTTATTAAGAAGAAACATAGAATCATTAGGGTTGGAAAGGACCTTAACGATTATTTAGTTCCAACAGATCTGGTTCCAACCAATTTACTAAACCAAAGGTAACTGACAGAAGACTTTTTTTTTTTAATTAAAATATTAACCATCCTTAGAAGATGTATGTACAAATATTAGCTTTACTATAAGAACAGTTAAAGTTGTCCAGCCTTGATATGAAGATGCCATTCATTATTATGTTTATGTCAGTGCAACAGACTTACAGGGGAAGCACGGTATCATTCCCTCAATCTATATTACCAATAAGCAGTGTGTAAGGTACCAGAGGCACCAAAAAGATATTACCATGCATGGTTCGTAAACTGTTGCAAAAGTAAGTAGTATCACATATACACAAGTACTATTCTCAATGCAAGCTATTATCTAATCTATCTAACATGAAAAAGGAAATACATCATGCTTTCATCATACTGACAATGACGTATAAAAAAAATTTCACTGTTTCCATGAAGAAACAAAATTCTGGCAGCAAAACTGACTGTTTACAGGCTTAAAACTTCAAGATCTGGATTCTGCATCCTGTAAAGCCGCACTAAACTGACTTACAATTTGACTATACAGATCACTATGACTATTTATAAAGGACACATATAAGTTTTCATGACAAAAGGTTTCAGTCATTAGTATAAAACAGTATTCATGTAGACAAATATAAAATTATGTCAAAGTAGAGTCAAATTGATGTCAGCCAGCATGATGAGGAAAATTTGTAATTCAGTGATCATCTTCATTTCAAAATCAGTTTCATAGATGACAAAAAGGGACTGCTGTTAAGTTTTAGCAATACAATGTTTCAGGATCAAGCCGCAAGTTATTTTTTTACTTGTCCACTTTAAAATAGAAAATGAAATATTCTCTAACAAGATAGCGTACATTAGTGTTGCTTGCAGTGATTACAACTGCATTACAATTCTGAATACAATCCATGTATTGCTGGGTAACAGTGATTTAAATTTGTTAGTTTATCAGTGTTTAAACTATCAATATTTACTGAATGTAGATGCAGAGATCATTCACAGACTGAATACTACTTTAGTACTACTTTTAATCATTTACATCTCCACAAAAAATAAAATGTATATACATCCCTTTCAAGAGGTGTGATTACCCTAAGGTTTACTTCTAAAAATTTCAACAACAAAGACCTACACGTCAGTTTTGAGCATTCTCACTCTTGCTTTTTCAGCAATATGTTATGCCAAGAGTTTCTCCTCAGATGTTACAACAACGGAAGTACAGTATTTGGGAAAAGCATACCAGACGTTCATTCCAAACACTAAACCTTAAAAAAAACCGCTGTGTACACATTCATACAAAAGACATTTTATATGATATTGAAGCAGCTCTTATGATGAAAACAGGAAACACTACTAACATTTGAAGTCACTGGTAAGCAGACTGAACTTGTGTGCTTCTTTCATTTCCTGAAAATATCATGTAACCGTTACCGACCCATTAGACTTAAAATCACTTTTCAGATGAAAAACACCTGCTGATCAAGATCTCAAGTAATAGTCTCCTATTGCCCAGTGTGAGGGTACTATGGCAGCAGATTATCCATAAAACATCCAGGGTGAAAAAAGGCTCGGAACAAACTTTTCCCCAGCAGATACCAAAGCAAAAGCAATAATTGAAGTGTTTTTACCCTTAGCAACTCTAAGCATCTCAAGAAAATTCACCAAAATATTTCACCAATAACTGTAGAGAAGCAAAATAATTAAGCAAATTCTGGATTTTCATTTAAAAAGACTACAAGTGATGCTAAGAAAAAAAAAAAAAAGAAACCAAACGCAGACACGCATTAAATTTCACTAAAACTTAGAGAATCATAGAATAGTTAGGGTTGGAAAGGACCTTAAGAAAATGCAGTTCCAACCCCCCTGCCAGGGGCAAGGACACCTCCCACTAAACCATGCCACCCAAGGCTCTGTCCAGTCCAGCCTTGAACACCGCCAGAGATGGAGCATTCACAATTTCCCTAGGCAACCCATTCCAGTGCCTCACCACCCTTACAGTAAAGAATTTCTTCCTCATATCCAGTCTAAACTTCCCCTCTTTAAGTTTGAACCCATAACCCCTTATCATATCACTACAGTTCCTCATGAAGAGTCCCTCCCCAGCATTCCTATAGGCCCCCTTCAGATATTGGAAGGCTGCTATGAGGTCTCCATGCAGCCTTCTCTTCTCCAGGCTGAACAGCCCCAACTTTCTCAGCCGATCTTCATACGGGAGGTGCTCCAGTCCCCTGATCATCCTCGTGGCCCTCCTTTGGACTTGTTCCAAGAGTTCCATGTCCTTTTTATGTTGAGGACACCAGAACTGCACACTATACTGCAAGTGAGGTCTCACGAGAGCAGAGTAGAGGGCAGGATTACCTCCCTCAACCTGCTGGTCACGCTCCCTTTGATGCAGCCCAGATACGGTTGGCTTTCTGGGCTGCAAGTGCACACTGCCGGCTCATGTTCATTTTCTCATCAACCAAAACCCCCAAGTCCTTCTCCACAGGACTGCTCTGAATCTCTTCTCTGCCCAACCTGGAGCTGTGCCTGGGATTGCTCCCACCCAGGTGTAGGATCTTGCACTTGGCATGGTTAAATTTCATCAGGTTGGCATCAGCCCCCACCTCACAAGCGTGTCAAGGTCCCTCTGGATGGCATTCCTTCCCTCCAATGTATCAACCGAACCACACAGCTTGGTGTCATCAGCAACCTTGCTGAGGGCACACTCAATCCCTCTGTCCATGTCACTGACAAAGATGTTGAACAAGACCGGTCCCAACACCGAACCCTGAGGGACACCACTCGTTACTGGTCTCCAGCTGGACATTGAGCCAGTGAGCACAACTCTTTGCATGCGGCCATCCAGCCAGTTCTTTATCCACCGAGTGATCCACCTATCAAATTGATGTCTCTCCAACTTAGAGACAAGGATGTCATGTGGGACAGTGTCAAACGCTTTGCACAAGTCCAGGTAGATGACATCAACTGAAGTATTCAGTAATTCAATTAATCCATTATCCATTGTATAAGTCAGTAATTTCAATGCCATACATGCAGGCATATGGTGGACTACGTACATCCAGAACTGTGCTGTCTTATTAAGGATTGTTCTCAATACAAAGACGAAAGACAAACTGCTGAAAAAAAAAGTGATATTTAAAACTCTATCCAGTTACTGTAATAATTAAATTGTTTTATTATTAAAGGGACAGAACTTTAAAACACCAAATATATCTAATATTAACATATCACCAATAATTAATTGGGATCTTTTAAATAATTAATTGATAATAATTAATCATATACAGTTATCTAAATTGAGAAAAGTATTCTGCCGCTCACAGACGCAGAAAGTTTAGTTTATTAAATTTCTATTAGAAATGTAGCTAATCTCTAATTGAAATTAACTAAAAGAAAAAGTGAAACTGTCTTGGATGAGACAACTTCCTGAGCAGTTTGTTTTAATAACTATGTATTTGGAAGATAAGCATAGTAGATAACTCAAATGAAAATTTCATAAATTAATTTTCTCCATATAAAGAACTTTATCTGGAAAAGCTGGAAAAAGCGGATGCCTGTTTACATTTACTGATGTAATCCAACAGTTGAAAAAGCCTGTTGCTGTGATCATTTTGGAAAGTTCCCGATGACTGGAAAAAAGGAAATATAACCCCCATTTTCAAGAAGGGGAATATGGATGAGCCAGGGAACTACAGACCAGTCAGCTTCACCTCTGTGCCTGGCAAAAGTTTGGAGCAGATTCTCCTAGAAGGCATGCTACGGCACATGAAAAACTACAAGGTGCTTGGTGACAGCCAGCATGGCTTCACTATGGGGAAATCCTGCCTGACCAATCTGGTGGCCTTCTATGATGGGCCTATGGAGCTGATGGACAGGGGTACAGCAGTTGATGTCATCTACCTGGACTTCTGCAAAGCGTTTGACACTGTCTCACACAACATCCTTGTCTTGAAATTGGAGAGACATCAATTTGATAGGTAGACCACTCACTGGATAAAGAACTGGCTGGATGGCCGCACACAAAAGAGTTGTGCTCACTGGCTCAATGTCCAGCTGGAGACCAGTAACGAGTGGTGTCCCTCAGGGATCTGTGCTGGGACCGGTCTTGCTCAGCATCTTTGTCAGTGACATGGACAGAGAGATTGAGTGCGCCCTCAGCAAGTTTGCAGATGACACCAAGCTGTGTGGTTCGGTTGATACGCTGGAGGGAAGGAATGCCACCCAGAGGGACCCTGACATGCTTGTGAGGTGGGGGCTGACGCCAACCTGATGAAATTTAACCAAGCCAAGTGCAAGGTCCTCCACCTGGGTCGGAGCAATCCCAGGCACAGCTCCAGGTTGGGCAGAGAAGAGATACAGAGCAGTCCTGTGGAGAAGGACTTGGGGGTTTTGGTTGATGAGAAAATCAACATGAGTCGGCAGTGTGCGCTCGCAGCCCAGAAAACCAACCGTATCCTGGGCTGCATCAAAAGGAGCGTGACCAGCAGGTTGAGGGAGGTGATCCTGCCCCTCTACTCTGCTCTTGTGAGACCTCACTTGGAGTATTGTGTGCAGTTCTGGTGTCCTCAACTTAAAAAGGACATGGAACTCTTGGAACAAGTCCAAAGGAGGGCCACGAGGATGATCAGGGGACTGGAGCCCCTCCCGTATGAAGATAGGATGAGAAAGTTGGGGCTGTTCAGCCTGGAGAAGAGAAGGCTGCATGGAGACCTCATAGCAGCCTTCCAATATCTGAAGGGGGCCTATAGGGATGCTGGGGAGGGATTCTTCATGAGAAACTGTAGTGAGAGGACAAGGGGTAACGGGGTCAAACTTAAACAGGGGAAGTTTAGATTGGATATGAGGAAGAAATTCTTTACTGTAAGGGTGGTGAGGCACTGGAATGGGTTGCCCAGGGAAGCTGTGGATGCTCCACCTCTGGAGGTGTTCAAGGCTGGACTAGACATAGCCTTGGGTGGCATGGTTTAGTGGGAGGTGTCCCTGTCCCTGGCAGGAGGGTTGGAACTAGATGATCTTAAGGTCCTTTCCAACCCTAACTATTCTATGATTCTATGAGTCTATATATATGTCTTTTCACACTAGAATTGTCATGGTTTTGTAACAGAACAGGCAGATAGATTCTCAGTTCTAGAGCTGCAATCAAAAGGCTTCTTGTTTCTGGTTTTTTTATATGTTACTATGATTTCACACATTTCCTGTAAGGGATAGTTTCTGTTGCTTTATTGTACAAAGTAATCAGAGTTATCTTTTTAATTTTTTCAGTCTTCATTGACCTTTTTCTTAACATTAAGTTGAACTTTTGTCTCTTTTAGTGATAACTATTTTTTCCTCCTAAATTAGATTTCTGCAAGCCTTCCTCTTAGAGAAGTCCTTAGTGATTACCATAACAGCAATAAGAACCTTGATAAAACATGGAAGTCTTTCACAGCACAAAGATAATGATCCAGCCAACATAAGGACTGTGGGCTAAACAATGTGCTCAGAGCATGCGGAGAAGTTGAGTCACACTGAAAGTTTGTTGACCTAACCTAACTTGCTAAACTTATGCTGAAACACAAGTTAGGTTGACCTAACCTAAACAAGATTGTTGACCTAACCCTAACTTGTGTAAAAATAAATAAGTAATCTTACATTGATACAACTGTTCTAAAAGAAAGATATAAATGTACAACACTTTTTGAAACAATCATATTAACCAAACTGAAACACTCTTCTTTTACATTCTTAAAATAACAATGCATTTTATTTTTAGAAGCCAGGATTTCCTTTCTCTGCAAAGGTTACAAAATAGGAGAGAAATTTTGCCCATGATGACTGCCTAAATTCTCACTGAATTGTATAAGTCATTATTAACTCACTTGCAAAATTCAAGAGATTTTTAAAAGGCTCTATTTACCAAGCACAAAACTTTAATGAAAATATTAGTAATATATGCACAAAGAAAATACCACAACACTTCACAATTTTGGTGTAAAAAAAACATAAGCATTCAAAAACTTTCTTCACATACACCACTAGTTACTACAAACTAACACAAACTTTGGAGCTTAAACAGAATTTCACACTATGGCTATACAGAATATATTTAAGAACATCTAAGTAAGAAGAGGAGCTGGTGCCTGCTCCAGTAGCGGTGGTATCTCCACCTCCTTCCAGGATGTTTCATGCTGTCCTTAAGACGTCGCAGAAATGGTGAATTGCTCTAGACCTTTCCACTGACTGCATTTGCACCTGCGAGGCAACCAAACAAGGACAGGCAATAAATGCCTATTTCCTTTTCTTTCTCTCTTTCCTTTCTGTATTCCCCAGTCAATCACCTTTAAGCTGTACAGGAAAGAAAAGTATTAGAAAAAGAAATAGTACTGACCAACTTGATACTGCCTACAATGCAGTACTACCCAAGACAGCCTTAAGTCAAGCCCATTTGTCAGAGGCACAGAAAGAAAGGCCAATGACTGATGAACAAAGATCTTGCATTGGAAAGGTAAAAAGCAACCAAAGAAATCTTGAAACCTTAGGAAAAGGGATCACCAAAGCAAAAAAAATATGCTTGGAACAAAGTATAGGAAAGACCTTAATGTCTTCTGAGCCTTGAGGATAGCAGCAAGGAGCCAGGTTACAAGGATTAAGGCAAATGAGAACAGCAGTATAGATGCTTGCTTTCTCTTTGCCTTTTCATTCCTGAAAAAGTATTAGAAGATAGATTATATCAGAAGTGATTAGATCAGTGATTAGATCAGAAGATTAGCTTCTGATCTAATCACTAAGTGAAAACGAAAAGTTTCTAAGACTATATCCACTAAACCGACAAGGAACCATTCTCTGGATCCAAGGCTAAGAGGTAGAGAAACAGCTCACTGCCATATAGCTAACCTCTTTCCCAGAAGCAGGGAGATGACATTCCCGCTGCTTATTTTAAACAGTCCCTTACGCATGCCAGGACCCAAACTGTCTGGGCATAATCTGAAAGAGCATGACTTGGCACAGTTCAAACTCTATCAAGAAGGACACAATAAAACAACTAAAAAGTTCATGTGATTTTGAGCCACTGTTTAAGCCTGTAATCTCGTTAAGATTTATATACAGATATATTTGTCGACAGAACTTCAGAGATCCATTGCCATTTTGTACAATTCTAACATCAGTTAAGCTTCTTCATGCTTTAATATGGGTGGTATCATTCCCTATTTATAGTATTTATACTACCATTCTGAACTAATTACATGTTCTACAAAGCACAACCTGATGCTTGCAGCGCAGAAGTTAACAAGACTTTGCCAAATGGGCTGTCAGAAAGGAGTGATCCTCTTATTGTTCGTGATATAAACAATATTTTAGATAACAAATATTTCTCCAATTCTGTTTGCAGCAGTGATTTGCGGCAGAAATCAGATTCCTTAACCTCTTTCAGACCAGGAACAGAGTACTTTCTTTGTCCACCACACACATCGACCTAGACTGGCACCAAACTACAACTTTTTCTGCAGCTGCCACCTATGGAACAATCATGACCACGGAGGAAAAATACAGCTGAGTTCCCTCACAGAAATATCCTTGAAACAGATGAAACATGGCCATGGTGAAAGATAGAAACATAGCTATTTTGGAGACAGAATGACCTCTGAACAACCTTTTTGTCAGCCACTTTGAGTACAGGTTGTTCCCTGTGGCCATTCATGGCAGGAGTTGCTTCCTTTGCATTGTATCTTTACACAAACATGCTCCCTTGCTACCTATGCCTCCTGCCGTTGCCTGTAGGCTTGCCTTCAGTCACTTATGGGGTTCGCTGCCAGACATACTGAGTATACATCACATTACTACTTTTATGCAGATTTTAAAAACTACCCGTTCAGGCAAGCAGCAAGAGATACAGGAAGAGAATCAAAATAAAAGCATCTTAACAATACTACACAGCATTTTTGGTTTTTGTTTGTAGTTTGGGTTTGTATTTTTTCAGATCTAGACCCTCAACAGCAAACAAAAAGCAAAGTTGACACATCAGAAACATGGCTCAAAAAGATTGTTAAATTTTACTTGTGTGGTTGCAAATGAAAACTTTGGTAAAATCATGGTGACTGCAGATCCCGACTCCTGGTAATGTTGCTTTTTGGATTTTTTAAAAAATCTGAAGACTCTATGTGTGTGTGTTTAGTTTTCTCTCATTACTCCTGGCATGAGTCTGGCAAGTGGCTACTGGCTGCAGTCAATCCGCCAAAGACCCATGAAATTAAACATGAAAAATCTTAAATACTAACAGTTCTTTCTCAAAGATAACTTGAGCATAATTAGTCTAACTCCATTTGTGCTACCACAGAACACTAATATAACTTTCTCCATTTCCATTAAAAAGATATGAATTATCTTTCATTAAGACTTCTGTGGATGTAATTCAATGTGAATTACTACATGTAATGGATTATCATATATACATGTTGATTATGTTTTGGAAATTGCTTTTCACTATTACCATATAAAAATTAGATTAATTTAAAATAACAACTGACTCTTTAATATACTTTATCTCTGCTCTTGTGAGACCTCACTTGCAGCATTGTGTGCAGTTCTGGTGTCCTCAACATAAAAAGGACATGGAACTCTTGGAACAAGTCCAAAGGAGGGCCACGAGGATGATCAGGGGACTGGAGCACCTCCCATATGAAGACATGATGAGAAAGTTGGGGCTGTTCAGCCTGGAGAAGAGAAGGCTGTGTGGAGACATCATAGCATCCTTCCAGTATCTGAAGGGGCCCTATAGGAATGCTGGGGAGGGGTTCTTCATGAGGGACTATAGTGAGAGGATAAGGGGTAATGGGTTCAAACTTAAACAGGGGAAATTTAGACTGGATATGAGGAAGAAATTCTTTACTGTAAGGGTGGTGAGGCACTGGAATGGGTTGCCCAGGGAAGCTGTGGATGCTCCATCACTGGAGGTGTTCAAGGCTGGACTGGACATAGCCTTGGGTGGCATGGTTTAGTGGGAGGTGTCCTTGCCCCTGGCAGGGGGGTTGGAACTAGATGATCTTAAGGTCCTTTCCAACCCTAACCATTCTATGATTCTATGATCTTTTCCAAAACTTCGCTTTTTTACTGCTATTCCCTCAGCATTTTGTGAATACTCTATTACAGCTTCCAAGGCAGTGAAGATGACACAGTCAAGCAGATGTAGAGAAAAAGTATATCCAGTAATTCAGGCACTCTCATAAATTTGTCCCATAAAACTTTGAAACATTCACATGCCTTGCAAATCAAAACACACTTGTGTAAGTGACTGTCATGTAGATTAAAAGGTTAATTCAGTGGGAATATACAGAAAAGTAGTAATAATAAATACACAGTGAAACTCAAAAGACACTGGTCTTCACACTCTGGTGGAGCCAGAAGTATTACCACATATACCACATCTGCATATGTTAAATAATTCCCCAGAAAATTTTCAACTGGCAGCAGTACTTAAGGAAAGCATTAACAGCTTGTATCTTCTCAGTTATTTCACACTGGAAACTTGGGAGCGCTATTGTACTAACACTGACCCATTAATGCCACATTTCTCTAAGGCAATATGGGGACCTCAGCAGAAAGGCTCCTACAGTGCCTGCATACGTTCCCTGTGCAGCCCCACACTGTCCAGCCCAGTACAGAATTATTGAGCTTCCCGAGAAACATTTAGGAGAAGAACGTGACAAGAGTGTCAGACTCTGTTGACAGGCATCCATTTACGCAGATGCTTCGTGAACAGATTGCAGTTCTCATCAAGAAGGTTGAGAACTGGAGCAGAAACTTTCATGTCCTTCAGGGAACAGGCAAAAAAAAGGATGATGAATCACTAACAAAATCATTTTTTTTTACTAGTTCCTTTAATGAAAAACAGACAGTGACTAAAGAGTCCCTTGCTCACAAGCATTCACTACTTCTGAAGCTGCAGTCTCACTAACTCTATGCTATATACTACCATCTGGGAAAAGAAGCTCTTAATTTAAGATACAAAGAAACCAATTCAAGAACTAATTCTACACATTATGTAAAAAACAAACAAACAAACACTACCTCCCACCCCAAACCCAAATAAAACATAAAATATTTCTGTAAGATTCTACCACCAGCATGTGTTTTAGTTATCCCTGAACAAGCACCAGTTGTATCAATTCAGGAGACACAGACAGGTACGTAACTCAACAGACTACAGGCTTGTAACTCAACAGGCTACGCAGACATAGAACACGCGCCTTTGATATTTTTATAGATTGCACAACATATGAACTACTTATATGCAGTCAAAGTTTCTGTGTATGAGATAAGAGAGCTAGAGAGATCTAATAAAGGTTAAGAGACCTAAGATCATTCTCACTTGTTTATACCTACTTTCTGCTTCAAAACTACACTTCATTTCCTTCATGATAGATGCCAGTTTAAGTAATTGCTTAAAGATAAATTCAAAACTTTTTTTATTATTATTATCAAAGAAACAGAAACCCAAACAGCCCTGAACTACTGTTCTAATGAAAAGCATTCACAAATTTCTTCCTGAAAAACCCAAAACAAAAAAAAACAACAAACCAACAAACAAAAAAAAAAAAAAAAAAACAACCCAGAAATCCCTTACATTTTGAGTAAAGTGTTAAGTGGGATTTTGAAAATTATTTACTCTTTCATCTGCTCACAACATTAATTCTATGTTCCAGGATATACAGCAAAGCAATTTGAAAAATACTTATAAAAGGCTTTCTTCTACTGAATTAATAGCAATGGGAATGTTTTTTAAGTATAAGCAGCATGTTAGTGCAGCTTTTAGTGCCAATAACTAGTTTGCCCCACCGTCTGCTGTATATTTTACTTCATTTCTTAATAACTATGATACTTATTAATAAAGGATGAAGAGAGAATACCAAATAACAGGATTACTGGGCTCCCTAGTGCTATTAAGGAGTATAATCAGGTGGGCATTATAGCAGGAGAAAAGGCTGAGGGTGCTTATGTTGGACACCACTGGAAGCAAGGACAGGCGGCCTGGGAAGAATACAGGGATGTTGTCCGGAAAGCTAGGGACCAGATTAGTTAAGCTAAGGCCCATTTAAGAAATAAACTTGGCTAGGGATGTTAAGGATAACAGGAAGGGATTCTATAGGTACATTGAAAATAAAAGACAGGCTAGGGACAACGTGGGCCCTCTCCAGAAGCTATCCAGAGAACTGGCTAGCCTGGAATTGGAGAAGGCTGAGGTTCTTAATGACTTCTTTGCCTCAGTCTTCACCAGAAAATGCTCTGACCATACCACCCAAGTCTTGGAAGGCAGAGGCAGGGACTGTGAGAATGAAGACCCTGGGCCCACTGTAGGAGAGGATCTGGCTCGAGACCATCTTAGGAACCTGAACGTATACAAGTCCATGGGACCTGATGAAATCCATCTGCAGGTCCTGAAGGAGCTGGCAAACGAAGTTGCTAAGCCACTGTCCATCATATATGAAAAATTGTGGCAGTCAGGTGAAGTTCTCAATGACTGGAAAAAGGGAAATATAACCCCCATTTTCAAGAAGGGGAAAATGGATGAGTCGGGGAACTACAGACCAGTCAGCCTCACCTCTGTGCCTGGCAAAAGCTTGGAGCAGATTCTCCTGGAAGGCATGCTGAGGCACATGAAAAATAACAAGGTGGTTCGTGACAGCCAGCGTGGCTTCACTGAGGGGAAATCCTGCCTGACTAATCTAGTGGCCTTCTATGATTCTCTGGAAGAAGCACTTGGATTTTTAGGCCTTCCTACCTGAAAGTTTCAAAACTGTACTGAAAGTTTCAAAACTGTATTGTACAATACAGTCCTAATCATTAGGCCAGGACAAGATCACTAAAGCAAAAGAAACCATGGAAAGATGTATAGCATCACAAAGAGGTCACAAAAATTTCTGCCTCTGTAATAGGCACTCAACAGAAACTGCACAGCTAAGATATAAAAAATTTAAAAATCCTCCTGAGAACAAAGGCCTAAACTAAGATCCCCTTTCCAAAACATTTTGCCAGCAATACTGTTTCTTAACAGAAGTGCTTGTAGCTATCATGCTTCCATTTACATCCAGTAAGCCCTTTAATAACATGCATGCGCTGAAGGAATATCTCTCAGCACACTCAGGAATAAAGATTAAACACATGCTTAAGTCTTCTGTGAATCTAGGAATAGTCTCACAGAACTAGAGGATCATTTGAAGAGAAGCATGTGAATAAATCTTAACATTAATTATTTTTTTAATTAATTTTGAAAAAATAAAATTGACTAAACAGAATTGCCAGGTTGCAAAAGAAGCTTTAAAGTATATGTCTCAAACAAAAAAATATAATGTTTAAAACAGAAAATTGCAGAAAGATGATTGCAACAGATATAAATAGAAACTTAATAGTTGTAGAAAACCACTAAGGAAAGACAGAAGATTTGCAGAAACATCACTGTCAGCATACTTAAGGCCCATTAAACGTTTTGCTAATACTTTAGAGGAATTAAAAGAACTACAACAATTCTACCATCCATAAATATTTAACAATCACTTCATGCCCTCCCCCCCCCCCCCCCCCCCCCCCCCATTTTGGGAAAAAGTAGTATTAGGTATTAACAATGAAACACTATATTCCAACATCAGGTGACCTGGATGTTGAAAGGGACTCACTAAAGCTGCACACCTATACTAATAAGTCCAAAAAGTGCCAAAGCAAAATTGAAAGAGCTATAAAGCCAACAGTTGGGTTACAGAGCAACTGAGAGGAGGAAAAACTAATGTGCTACTTTTTAAAAAGAGAAACAAAGCTACCTGCGTAACTGTAGGCTTCTCAAAATAATGGAATAAAAGCCACATAGTTCAACAATTCAGAACATGAAGGGCAGTACTACTATTTAACTACCACCTTGGCTTATGGAAAAACTAGGTAACTTGGTAGTGTAATACTGAGACTGCAGAAGCATAACTTAAAAGCAACACAAAGACTGCAAAAATACTATATCAGGCCCGTGGAAACATGGAATGTAAGCTGCAGTGATGTAACAGGGTCTCTATTCTGAAAAGCAAAGATGAAATTTAACCGATGTAGTGGGTATTTAGATGAACATACACTCTTAGTGAATTGTTTTTGCTAGTCTGGGGAATATCAAAGAAGCATATGGATTTATTACCTCTGCTTTTGGCACTGATGCAACTGCAACTAGAAGTCTAGTCATACCTAGCATTTAAAATTTAAAATGCTAGGACACTGGAAAAAGGATTCAGGGAAGAATGATAGAATAATTAAAGAACTGAAAGACATGCTCTCTCGTACATGGCACCAGGGGATTAAACTGTTTAATGTCTAAAGAAAGGTCAGGATGCAATTTGATCATTTCTGATATGCATTAGCATGAGAAAGTAAAATCTGATTATTGATTCATCTGCCTTGCTGACAAAGAAACAGCAAGTTCCAATTTCTGACAGCTGAGGTGATGTAGAATTAGACTACACAACAATTATTTGCTAGTCAAACTTTTTTATTATTATATTTTATGTAGCTAAAACAAATGCTTACTGAAAAACAAATATGATAGTACTATTTCCATATAATTGGACTTTTGATTCTTAAAGAAACATTGTTTGAAAAGGAATTTATTCAGACAACTCCTATGGCCTTTCTCATATAAAAGAATATTAGAATAAATTACTATGTCATACTCAGCAACGCTTACAATCAGGATAACTGAAGAAAGCTAACAGCTCTCTTGGGACTCATCTCACAGTACCTTTTTCTTTTCTTCTCCCCGCTCCCCCCTCAAGTCTCAGGAAAGCAAAACAGGTATTAAATACATCAGTGTACACAATACAGTGGCAGGGTAATGTCATTTTGGCATTGACAAGTCCTCTAATTAACACACTGTCTAGTTCTAGGTACCCACAGACAGTCCAAATACAGCAACAAAAAAACAGTTCTGTAAAATGTAATATAAAAGGCTTGATTTAAGGAGCTAAGCAACAATTAGAGGAAAGAAGATGGGCTGAAAGAAGCTTTGACAGTCTTTATTTCTGGTAGTTAGGCAGTAGGAGTTTATATATAGGGGGCTTAAGTTAAATACTAAGAATTAAGGCTTGTTTAAAAACTGGCAATGACTTTTTGAGGAGGCTGTGGCATCTCTGACACTGGAGGTTCTCAGAACAGGTTAGAGAAAAAGAGTGCAGATAAAGCTGTTCCTGATGAAACAGGAGGAAAGCCTTTTGGTTTTTTCTGTCCCTCTATCTACAACTCTTCTGGAAGACAAAAAAAGAAAACAAAAAACTACTTTCAGTTCAGAGTAAGAAAAATTAACTGCACAAGGCATATTCCTACAGTTTAATGTGCATTTATGTAAATCACATTCCTGTGACTTTCTGATTAGCTGAAATTACCATTGTATGCTCAACTGGAGAAATACTTCTCCATTTTTTATCCTGAAATGTGTAGTGCTCCTCTGTTCATTACATCGCTGCAGTGTGGGTGAATACATGTCCACCCCCATCCAAATAGAACTAACAGATTATTTGACAGTTTCATTTCAGTCAGACCTATCTGCCTCAAGAATATTTTTAAACATCAAGACAAAAGTTGCTTTAGAGTTTAATATGTTTAGGATGTGCATATTAGAAATCATAACTGTAACAGATGAACACACTGTCAACCCTAAATTCTCGCACGGGTTTGCCTCTCTCAAACTATCCACTCTCATCTTATAATACTTATCTGTTTAATGTTTCCAGTACAGAATTTTACACTCACTAAATCTCAGCTCTTCTCATACAACAGGATCAATATTTGATAATACCGTTCTTGAGGTCAGCAACCGACTGGAACTTTTCTCATGGCACAGGCCCTCTGATAATAGGCTTTAAATAAGTCTGCTATTGTTTTTGATGGGATTGAAGCTCTCTTTGTGCCAAAAAAAAAAAAAGAAACAAAAAAACCAAAACAAAACAAAAACCCCAAAAGCCTTTGTGGATACAAACTGACTTAACCATGTTTCTGAATATTTCATTGCAAGTGCTTGCTCCTGCCTTCATGTAAAACCAGCATCACACCATGTATTTTTTAAAAAAATGTTTTTTAATATACTTTTTATGCAGTGTGCAGGGCTACAATTTTCAGATACAGAACTGTGCTCCACAATTAATGCTCGAATTTTAAGAAAACACTTTTTAGGAGTTGTCTTCTTAACAATGGCTTAAATAAAGCCATAAAATGAAGATACGATATTATGAAATTCTTTTTTCTTAAAGTCAAAACTGTTAACTTACAAGTGCTGCAAAAATAAAATTTACACCAAGAACAAAAGGTAAATCAGCTCTTTGAAGCTACTGGTTCACAGCGTAATTTCTATACAGAATAAATATATTAAAAACATATTGGTTACATCAAGGAAATTATGGCCTCCTGCCTTTTAAAGAGAAATTGAAGTCTTTGGCACAAACTACAGTATTTTGAAGAGCACTGCAAGCATAGTCAAAATTCTGTTCTTGCCAGGGGAAAAGTAGATGTCACAAACTAAAGAAAACTTTTCAGACTTTCATCTAACATGTAAAGAAACCCTTCTAAGTTCTAATAACAAACGAGCCACTGTAAAATAATCTCATTTGCTTGCAGTCGCAGGCATTTGGCACCCAGCCAGCCGGGGGTGAAGAGCCAGACACTTAATACATGAAGTTCCTAGCAACTATAAGTCTGCAGGGAGCAGGAGATTGTACTACCAGCAGCTGAGCGAACAAGATCTCAGATTTTACAGAGGAATATACATAATTAAGTTTAGATGGGCCGCCTTAGTCTTTTGCAATAGATGAGAAGCAGACAGATGGACAGTAAGGCTCATTTCTAAAGGGGGGCAGAAGCCTGTATGTCAGGTAAGCTGGATAATCCTACAAATATGGAGTGAAAAATGCTAGAAGACTAACTTCTGATGTAAGGAAAATAGAGGGAACACCACAGACAGCTTCACTCATCGCCACTTTAAAACACAGTAACTCAGTTAAGCTGTTTGAATTCTCTGCTCATAGCCAAGGCAGTCACTTTTTCCAGCAAGAAAAAAAAAAAACAAGTTGAGTTTTGTTGGTGGAACTTTCAAATCCTCTTCCCCACCCCCATCTTTTCTTACACAGCAAAAGAAAGGCACAAGTAATTTGATAACTAGAGTAACTACATTTTTTCATTCAAAAATAGTGGTAGTTCATCCATTTAGCTTTGATCACATGTGTTTTTCTTGAGTGTGGCAGGAAGTCATGAATTCTCAGGGCCCAGCATGAGCAATGGCCTCATGTGAGTGCACCAAACCAGGGCAAGATTCAGACTATCTGCCAGAATCAAAACCAAGCCAGACCAGCCATAGGTGGGTGCTTCTGCTCTGCTTCTTTGATGTGTGATCTCTACCCAGTAATTCCCACGCCAAATACGGAACCCTCAAGGTGCTCCACACACATCAATTGCCGCATGCTTAGTGTGGCATCCATGCCACCCAGCTCCCAATATTTTACTCGCTCCTTAAACACTGATGGGATCACTGCAATCGTAAAACCATTTAATAAAAATTTAGAAACATAAATCTAAGTATTTTCCCATTATATGTTCAACTGGTTTGATTCTCTACAAGTGGCATTGTTCTTATTATGCACCACCAAACCATGAAACATTGAATGGATGCATTACTAAGATCATGACAAACACAGTTCTTTCATTGTATCAGATCCCTTATAACTGCAAAGAGAAAATTCAGGACTTTTTTTTCCTTGCAATGTTCATGAAAGCACTTTAGAGATGACCACATTTATGCTTCCTGAACGGCTTTCTCTTTTTTCCTCACAGCAATGAATACTTTTACTCAACTAATTATGTATTATCAGCAGGTAATTTCACCTCAATTATTTATTTCCTCTAAAACCAGTGAGTGCGCAACTATGTGAGAACAAAGCTATAAGCATTTCAAATAAGCACCGATCTGAGTACAGTGATCCAGCATGCTATCTCAAACTGCCAACTTGTACGGCTTAAATAATAACAAATGATGTTTCATAACCCTAAAGCAATCTCCAAAGAACCCTTCATGGGTTATGTCACCTTTGAGTCACTATGCAATGTACCACTAGAAGCATACGTTGATTAATTGCTATGCCCCACAAGGTAAATAAGCACTTGAAACTGGATATGATGCACTGACAGACCAATCTGACTTTTTGGAATTTTCAACAGGGTAAAATGACCGAGGCCATGATTTTAAAAAGCATTTGGTAATTGCTCTTATGCATACTACAATAAAATTGACTTTTAGAAGCTGGATTTTTTTTATTCACTTCGATTTCTTACTGCTGTGCTGACCATTTGTAACCTGTACCACACTAAAAACTACAATGTAATGAGAAAGCTGAAAAAAAAAATCAAGTCAAAATAATCAAATATATAACTTCCCATGAAAAGGACACATGCAAGCATAATTTCTGTTCATCATACAATCAGTTATATTTTCCTCATCAAGTGATTCAGCAGCATCATTTCCACCATTGTCACCTATGCACACAGTAGAAAGGGTTTTTTTATTCACAAATAAATTAAAAAATGCAGTAAAATGACCATTCCCTCCTTCATGCCCACTGGTCCTTCTTTGGACTTGTCTGATTAGAGACTGCAGATCACCTCAGCCCACTACCACAGGCCCTATTGTAGTAAGAAGCTCTGCTCTTCTACAGAAGTCTGTGCAGAAAATCTCCTTCAGAAAGCCAAAAAATTCACCAATTGATTAAAGTTACATTAAGGAGAAAACCATAATAATCGATTATTTCCAATGACAGAGCACAAAATATAGATATGCAAGGTGGGCCCTCTAATTTATTAAAGGATAATTAAATAAGGAGTAGTCTAGAAATCTTTGCAACTGTTTACTTTCTGGCAAACGAAAGAAGATGCAATGTTTAACGGCCTTTCGTACAATCATAAAACATCTGTCATTTCTAAAGATCACTCAAAATCATGTCTCGAGAGGGGACGCCTGCAGCGCCTGATCGGGGGGAGGCTCGGCGTCCAGGAGCTTCAACTCGGAGCAGCAACAGGCACCGAGGGAGCCTCAAGTCTTCGACAGGGCTTGCCCAGGACCCAGCAGCTCAGCGGACGGGAGGAGCTGACTCACGGGGGGCGGCGCCAGGAGGAGCGGCACCTGCCCCAGGGAGCCCGGGGAACAGGGCGGGTTCGAGGCAGTCTGCGCGGCAGTTCGGGCGGGCAGGCGAGCGGGACGGTGAGCACTCGCTGTATGAGCAGGGCTCGGTCTGGGAACTCTGCTCTGGCTGCCCCAGCAGCCAGTGTAGGCACCCAGACAGAGCCCATGAGAGGGGAGGCTGCAGTGCAGAGCTCTGGGTGTAGAGAGCGCCTGCGCTGGTCTCCAGAGAGGAGGGTGCACAATGGGCAGGGCTGCGCTCTGTGCTCCCTGGTGGAGGTCCTCCTGCAGCAGGTGGCTGAGCTGCGGGACGCTGTTACAAGGCTGAAAGGTGTCAGGGAAGCTGAAGGGAAGCAGCACTGCTTGCTCCAGGACCAGACTGTGCAGGGGCCTCAAGTGTCTGCTGTCACTCATGCAGGAAAGGAGAGTGCTAACCCAGGAAGCTGGGAAACAGTAGCAGAAAAAAACAACAAAAAAAGAAGGAAGAGGACAACTAAAAGTAAGGGGCTTCCTCCTAAATCCGTTGTCCCCACCCAGAACCGCTTTGCTGTCCTGCAGTGGGCTGATGAGGAACCACACTCCCACCAGGAACAACCGGCTGATGCACTGGTAAAGAAGATCTCTACTGGTGCTGCCAGGAAAAAGCGTCGGGCCGTAGTAGCAGGGGACTACTCAGAAAGGAACAGAGGCACACATCTGTCGCCTGACCCAGGCTCAAAGGATGTGCGCTGCCTACCAGGGGCTCAGATCAGCGATGTTGCAGAGAAGCTGCCAGCTCTAGTTGGTGCCACTGACTATTACCCACTTCTAGTGATCCATGTGAGTGCTACTGATATAGATAGCAGTAGCCAGGAGAACATAAAGAAGGACTACAGAGCTCTGGGGGAGGTGGTCAGGGGCTCTGGAGCGCAGATTGTCTTTTCGTCAATTCTCCAAGATACAGGGCAGGACCTTAAAAAGGCTAGGAGGACTGGCCAGGTTAATAAATGGTTAGAAGGGTGGTGCTATAGTCAGGGGTTTGGGTACCTTGGAACATAGGATTCAATTTAGTAGGCCAGGTCTACTGGGGACTAGTAGAGCTGGTCTGACAAAGAAAGGGAAGAGTGGATTTGGGAGGAGGCTTGCCAGACTGGTCAAGGATGTTTAAACTAGATGTGTTGGGGGAAGGGGGCATCATTCCACCCCAGGACACCCAGTCACTTGCCAGCACCTATTGTAACTGTTCAGAGCTATGTAGAGATATTCCAGCTGCTCCAGCCAATGAGCCGACTTCAACTGGAGCTCGGCTCACATGCCTCTATACAAATGCCCATAGCATGGGGAACAAACAAGAGGAATTAGAGATGTGTGCATGTCTATGGGGGTATGATATCATAGACATCACAGAAACATGGTGGGATGGCTCCTATGACTGGTGTGTTGGAATGGAAGGTTACAGGCTCTTTAGGAAACACAGCCCGGTAGGCAGGGACGGGGAGTTGCTATTTATGTTAGGTATAGGCTGGAGAGTATGGAACTCTGTCTGGGGACAGATGAGCAGTCAATAGAGAGTTTGTGGGTCACAGTTAAAGGGAGAACAGCGATGGGAGACATTATTGTGGGGATCTGTTGAGGACTCTGTGGATGAAGCACTCTATAGACAGATAGGAAGATCCCCACGCTCGCAGGCCCTTGTTCTCATGGGGGACTTCAACCACGCTGATATCTGTTGGAGGGATGGTATGGCCCAGCACAAGCAGTCCAGGAAGTTCCTCGATTGTGTGGAAGACAGCTTCCTTCTGCAAGTAACAGAGGAGCCAACAAGGAGAGGTGCCATGCTTGACCTCGTCCTCACCAACAGGGAAGGGCTGGTTGGAAATGTGACACTCCAGGGCAGCCTTGGTTGCAGCGATCATGAAGATGGTCAAATTCGAGATCCTCAGGACAGTGAGAAGAGCATGCAGCAAGCTCACTGCCCTGGACTTCAAGAGAGCAGACTTTGGCCTCTTCAGGAACCTGCTCAGTAAGATTCCATGGGATATAGCCCTGGAGGGCAGGGGGGCCCAAGACTGTTGCTTGATATTCAAGGATCACCTGCTGCAAGCTCAGGAGTGATACATAACTACTAGAAGGAAGTTCTGTAGGAGGGCCAGGAGACCTCCTTGGATGGATAAGGACCTGCTGAGGAAACTTCGAGGAGAAAAAAGAGGCTTATAAAAGGTGGAAGCAAGGACAGGCGGCCTGAGAAGAATACAGGGATGTTGTCCGGAAAGCTAGGGACTAGGTTAGTTAAGCTAAGGCCCATTTAAGAAATAAACTTGGCTAGGGATATTAAGGATAACAGGAAGGGATTCTATAGGTACATTGAAAATAAAAGACAGGCTAGGGACAACGTGGGCCCTCTCCAGAAGCTATCCAGAGAACTGGCTAGCCTGGAATTGGAGAAGGCTGAGGTTCTTAATGACTTCTTTGCCTCAGTCTTCACCAGAAATGCTCTGACCATACCACGCAAGTCTTGGAAGGCAGAGGCAGGGACTGTGAGAATGAAGACCCTGGGCCCACTGTAGGAGAGGGTCTGGCTTGAGACCATCTTAGGAACCTGAACGTATACAAGTCCATGGGACCTGATGAAATCCATCTGCAGGTCCTGAAGGACCTGGCAAATGAAGTTGCTAAGCCACTGTCCATCATATATGAAAAATCATGGCAGTCAGTTGAAGTTCCCAACGACTGGATAAAGGGAAATATAACCCCCATTTTCAAGAAGGGGAAAATGGATGAGCCGGAGAACTACAGACCAGTCAGCCTCACCTCTGTGCCTGGCAAAAACTTGGAGCAGATTCTCCTGGAAGGCATGCTGAGGCATATGAAAAGTAACAAGGAAGTTGGTGACAGCCAGCATGGCTTCACTATGGGGAAATCCTGCCAGACCAATCTAGTGGCCTTCTATGATGGGGCTACGGAACTGACAGGGGTAGAGCAGTTGATGTCATCTACCTGGACTTCTGCAAAGCGTTTGACACTGTCTCTAAGTTGGAGAGACATCAACTTGATAGGTGGACCACTCGGTGGATAAAGAACTGGCTGGATGGCTGTACGCAAAGAGTTGTGCTCAATTGCTCAATGTCCAGCTGGAGACCAGTAATGAGTGGTGCCCCTCAGGGATCGCTGTTGGGACCGGTCTTGTTCAGCATCTTTGTCAGTGACATGGACAGTGGGAATGAGTGCGCCCTCAGCAAGTTTGCCAATGACACCAAGCTGTGTGGTTCGGTTGATACGTTGGAGGGAAGGAATGCCATCCAGAAGGACCTTGACATGCTTGTGAGGTGGGCTGATGCCAACCTGATGAAGTTTAACCATGACAATGCAAGGTCCTACATCTGGATCAGGGCAATCCCAGGTGCAGCTGCGGGTTGGGCAGAGAAGAGATTCAGAGCAGCCCTGTGGAGAAGGACTTGGGGGTGTTGGTCGAAGAGAAAATGAACATAAGCCAGCAGTGTGCGCTCACAGCCCAGAAAGCCAACCGTATCCTGGGATGCATCAAAGGGAGCGTGACCAGCAGGTCGAGGGAGGTGATCCTGCCCCTCTACTCTGCTCTTGTGAGACCTCACTTGCAGTATAGTGTGCAGTTCTGGTGTCCTCAACATAAAAAGGACATGGAACTCTTGGAACAAGTCCAAAGGAGGGCCATGACGATGATCAGGGGACAGGAGCACCTCCCGTATGAAGATAGGATGAGAAAGTTGGGGCTGTTCAGCCTGGAGAAGAGAAGGCTGCGTGGAGACCTCAGAGCAGCCTTCCAGTATCTGAAGGGGGTCTATAGGGATGCTGGGGAGGGACTCTTCATGAGGGACTATAGTGAGAGGATAAGGGATAATGGGTTCAGACTTAAACAGGGGAAGTTTAGATTGGATATGAGGAAGAAATTCTTTACTGTAAGGGTGGTGAGGCACTGGAATGGGTTGCCCAGGGAAGCTGTGAATGCTCCATTGCTGGCGGTGTTCAAGGCTGGACTGGACATAGCCTTGGGTGGCATGGTTTAGTGGGAGGTGTTCCTGTCCCTGGCAGGGGGGTTGGAACTAGATGATCTTAAGGTCCTTTCCAACCCTAACTATTCTATGATTCTTATTTGCAAAGTTGCCTATATTTTCTTAAATCTCTTTTCTTCATTACAGGCCATTTTCTCTTTTATTTTGAAGTTTTTACAACCACAAAAGTGGAGGAAAATGACAACTCTGCAGCTGCTCTCTCATGGAAAAAAAATAAGTCTGGCAAGGAGAAATCACCAGTAGCTTGGTCTGCATATTGGGTATAAAAGAGTCCATGCCAACTTCCCTACATCACATCAGCCTCCTTCTCCTTTCCCCCTGAAGTACAGCTGATGTTGAGAGAAAAGCACTTGATTTAACCCAAAAGCCCAAACAATCAAAACAATAGAATCATCTCATTCTGAATGAAACTGGCTGTATTTATTAAAAAGCTGTGAGAAAAAAAACCCCAAAAAAAACAAAACAAAAAACCTATGCTGTTAAAGGCACTTTTAAACCGAAAGAAGTCTTCACACTGGTATTTAAAAAAAAAAAAAAAAAAAAAAGAAAGAAAAAAGCCACCCCAACATTCTGCCAATGATTACTTCTGCCAAACTGGTAAAAAAAAAATCCTTCTTGTTAAATGAAATATGCATAAATATACAGGAGTGACAAAAGACTTTTTTTTTGCTTTCAGAGCACTATAATTTTACTTAAATGGTAGGTGTTCTTTCTAAACAATGGCATTTCAGAGAGACATCCAATCCTGTATTTCAAATGCAGCAGTCATCGCTGAACCAGGGTCTTTAAGAATACTTCAAAATAGCAAGAAGCCAATTAGTGAAAAAAACTTTATGGTTTTATTCAAAATACAGTTGATAATCATCAGGAAACGAATGAAACAAATGCACCTCTGCCTACTCTGCTTCTCCTTCCTCCAAAGTCTGTTTCTGCACAAAGATATATGCAGCCACTAAACCACAGAGTCCACGCCTGCCAACCACAATGGCGAAGTAACCACGCACCAGCATCATTTGAACATGAATGCCTTCCCCCGAGATTTGGAAATAAATAAAAATACATTTAGCAAACTGATTACTGAAATTAAATAATAACATTTTAAAGTATCTTCTAACAATGAATAATTCTTTACTGAGAAAGGTGAGTTCGTCTTTATACTAGCATACAGTGCATTTCTTTACAGTGGCTTGAATAGACCATCAAGTCAGAGGGCTTTTTTTCCCCTAATAAAAATATAGCAAACTTGCTAGACAGATTATTTTTACTAACTGATTCTAATTGTTTAGCCTTCATAACTATGATTAGAGGGAAAAGAATAAGGAGGTAATATTGAGGGTGAATTTAAATAACAGGAACAGTAAATAAGGTCAATGCCAGTGAATGAGTGTGAGAACAGAACAGGGCATAAAACTCATTGAACATTTAGATTCCAGAATTACAATGACGGAGGACCTAGGTCTTATACCCGACAACTACTTCAATCTCTCCTACTCCTAAAGGAAAGCAGAAGAGAACATTTCAGACTTTGCCTTCCAACCAGGGTTCTTTGCAAGGCCTGAGAGTGAAAAAAAGGGCAGGTACTTCACATTTATATCCACAGTTACAGTACATCAAAGGCCACTGACAATTCAAAGGCAGTTCAAATTCAAATATTTCTTGTTACTTTTACTTACCTGTTTCATATATGTCATGCTTACTTTTTTAAGTATCAGTGACCTCTTTTATGCATCACTACCTAGTGTAACAGCTAATATTTCCACTCAGCTCTCAAAGGCAAAAAAATATTTTTTATCAACAGTACAGACACATATCAGGACTAAATCCAAAGACTTCCAGCACCTGCACCTTGATTTCTGATGAAAGCCATCTAAAACTTCACTTTCTAGCAGTAAGATTTTTTACTTTTTATAAGTGGAAAACTAGGTTTCACTAGATTCTTGCTGTCATCTCATATACCTCACATGCATTACCAGTACAAGCCAGAAACACTCCTGCCTCCTCTAGCAGATCAAACAGCAGTTACAAAATACTCATTTAGATTAGCAACTCAGAAAGAGTAGCACATCTTGTCCAGCACCCTCTTTCACCCTCTTTTGAAGGCACCATAAACCAGAAACAACTCTTGTGTATAAAATTACTTACTAAATTAGACATCAACACTCTGCTTCATCATATCCGGTGCAAACATTCTGATACATCATTAAACAATGGCTGGCTAACCTGTCATTCAACAGAAACTGGATCATAAAAGAACATTTTGAACTAGATTTTAGAAGTCAATTAATAAATATGATTTCTACTGAAATCAAAAGATTTGTAGTAATTTATAGCAAAACACAGTCCAGATAGAAACACATTTTAGAATGCATGTTAAACAAGGATACATTGTCCTAAGTTAACTTTGATATTATAATTTTACAGACTTATACAATGTTGCATTTAATCTTAACCAAGTATAAAATCAAGTAAATAAATGGAGGTGTCACTCAAAAAATTCTACACCTTAGGTTTTAGGTTTATTGAATAGAGAAAAGTCTGTACCATAGCGAAAAGCAGTGGTAAGACTTCAGTGCAAGATATGATGCATAATTCCTACACTCCACTGTCTTTAAGTAAAATTTGGAAATAAGATAAAACTAATATGATAGAAGAAATGTGTAGTGCATCACAGAATCATAGAATAGTTGGGGTTGGAAAGGACCTTAAGATCATCTAGATCCAACACCCCTGCCAGGGGCAGGGACACCTCCCACTAAACCAAGCCACCCAAGGCTATGTCCAACCTGGCCTTGAACACTGCCAGCAATGGAGCATTCACAACTTCCCTGGGCAACCCATTCCAGTGCCTCACCACCCTTATAGTAAAGAACTTCCTTATATCCAATCTAAACTTCCCCTGTTTAAGTTTGAACCTGTTATCTTGTGGGATCAGAGTAAGTTTTGTTTGGTTAATCTGTCTCAATTAACCTGAAAGAGAAAATAATAGTGGCTTACACTATTAAGATCTGGAACAGAAGGAAAAGATCAAGGAAAACCAAGATACAGCCTAACAAAAGTGAGTATCAGGTGACCAGGAAGAGAGTCAGGCTGCATATTTAAAGAGGATTCCTTAGCTTCAAAGAAATTTACCTTTTGGATAGCTTTTCCAACTAAAGCCCCAGGGGCAGAAAGCCAAATCTTCTTAAAAGTCAAGTTTGACAATTTCATGACACCAGTTAAATGATACGACTGCACAAGCAGACGACTGCACAAGAGATCCTTTTCAGGCCTAGAATCCCATGTGGACGTAACGGAAAAAAACCTACTCATGTTGCTACTAATCTTACCAAAATACTAAGTTATTTCTAATCTGTTAATCAGTTTTATCCTCTTAGAAGTTGGCATAATGAATAAGCTGCTAAAGCAACCCAAATCTTTTGACCCAAGTCAATATTAAAGCTGAAATCTACTGAAATCTCACAGAGATAAGTTTTCAGTTTTATACTATCTTGTGGTAAAGAGGTAGTGTAGAAAGCATTAATTTTAACTAATGTGCAAATACTTCGGTACATATGATAAATAATTCAAATAATCCAAGTTTTCCTACAGGAAGCTCATAAAGATTAACAGAAATATGAAACCACTCATTGATTGTATTTTCATTAGCCTGTAAACTTTTTTCTTATTGACCCAAGATTTTTTTGCAGCCTTTTCTACACAATAGACCTATCTTTATTACTATGACTCTCTGCTGTTCTAATATCTATATCATTATAAAAATTTAGTTTAGATATTTTTATAAACAAGCTTCTTCTGTTAATGGTAAATGCCCAAATGAGTTCTTCCTACACAGCTTTATTTCTGACATGCTGTCTCACACATACACTGGAATTACAATGATCTATCAGTGCAGGCAAATGAGCCAAAAAGAAGCGAAAAAAACCACAGTACTGCTGTAGCCATGATGACGTAGGAATTCAAAAAATCTTCAGTGCTGCACAAGCAATAACTTAATGACTACTTGTCTTTTTCTCTTCCTTACAGAGACTAACAAAATTATCACCACCTTTGCTAATATTTCTCTCTTTTCACAAGTTCCAGCCTCCTTTTCATTGAAACTATAATACAAATTAACACAACTAACAGAAGTTCAGAACAACTGTTCTCAGCTGTACTTAGTTGTACAAACATGGTTTAGCCCTGATGAAGGGCTGGCATGATTTTTCCAAACATATCAGTTAACACAAAAAAATGGTACCTCTTCCTACCACAGACATCAAAGACTACAGTTTTAAATGTTTTCTGTCTTCATTTTGAATTTTGTAATGAAACAATATAAATCTTTCCTCATGTCTTGGAAAGCCTTCCGCCATCCCTACAACAGAGGCTACCTTCACAAGACTTAAGTACTTCTTTCCAATAAAGCTTCATTGCTACCACTAGGATATACACCTTCTGTGGTATTTCAAATATCATTCAAGTTATCATTATCTCCAGCTTTAAGTTTTATACCCTTTTACTTTGAGAGTCTTACAGCTTTTTCAATAGGCTGGATAATGCAATTTCCCATACCCATAGGCAATGCTATAATATAAGACTGATTAATGCTTTCCTTGTTCTTCTGCATTCTTCATTTGACAGTGATTTAATCTGCTTATACAATTTTATTTTCATTTTATGTATAATTTTAATAATTTTAATATTATCTTTTGTTTTTTTTTAATAATTCATTCCTATGTAATTATTTTCATAACCACAAATCTTGCATTTCCAGGAGATCTTCTGACAACTCCCCCCTTGCTTATCAACTTTAAGATAGAAATCAATTTCAAATAGAAAGCAATTTCACTGGGACTGCAGGTTGACAGAGCTGCATCACCACATTGGGCCATACGTACTCTCAGAATCAGGTCTTAACCTTATGCTTCAAAAACGCACACATTTGAAAAAACGAACACTAGATCACTCTTTAATAAGACAGCTTTCTGTATTAACAATTTCTTAGTCACTATCTTCAAAAACGGTCAAACCAAGCTTTTAGAAAGAGGTTAAACTAGCAGTGGTACATCCTGCACTTACACTACAATGAACTTTAGCAATACCAATCCACAGAAACAAACAGCATTTTACCTTGATTTGAGAAGCAACAACGTTATCAATCTCTGGGCCTGTTAGGCTTCTTTTTGGAAATTCAGTTAATACTTTGTTTCTTAAACACCTCAAGTTAAAGAGGTTGTAGCAACATCACACATCTTTTGATGGTGTATTTGCTGGCTAAATGTACGACACAACACCTAATCACTTGAAATTCCCCCCCGTGGGAACTTCTGTCTTTAAGCAAGCAAAAAGCAAAGTAGTGTTGCATTTAAGAAAAACCAAAACCCAGATTCTGAATTCCTAGAAAGTGAAAGTTTCCATTTATCTGTTAAATTCATATGATCTGCAAGACACGAGTGGTGCAGTTGAAGGAGTATTCATTTTGCATTGGTATTTGTAAATAGACAGCATCAGCAGGAAACTGGAAACTGCTGTCATGCAAAGTCCTCTCTGTTCTTGTCCCCTGCTCCTCAGAACCAGGTTACCACAGCAACAATGGAACAGCAGATAACGCGATCAATGTATACCATTGTAGAACAGTCTGCTGACACTACAGCAAATCATTTAAATATCAGCAGAGACAAGGAATTTTAGGAAAAGCAAAAATTATTTAATCAGAACTTCAGCTGAGTGACTGTATGCTTTTGCCTCACAGAGCTAAATACCCAGCGAGTGTACCATACAGTCACTCTTGACTTTATTTGACAGCAAACATTCCCAGCAGAGTATTTGCAGCTAAGTTTTATCATCACTCACTTCAGCCCTCTCTTGTGGCTGAAAAAAGACAAAGGTGTAGTTAAACATACATATACACACACACACATCTGTATATATGTTTGTATACACACAATAAAAAATAAAACAATTTTTAATATTTGTGAGCATGAAGAGAGGTAAGAATTAAAGAGACTACAAGATCACAGGACTAGTATTTTCCTCTGGTAAACCATCACTCAAAAAATGTTTACTCATTACTCCATGTGCAGTAATGGGAAGAAAAAATTACATCTGCTCTCCCAACGAGGACAACTGCAAGCCACATAGAAACATTTTTCCATGTTATTAAAAAAAAAAAAAAGTACCTACAAACTCTCTTTATTAAACATCCATTCCAACCATGGTTGGAACCACTATGCTGACAGGAAAACAGTATATTTAGGAGCTTTGAAGACCCTAATAAACACAAAATGGTTTCAGTACTGACCTGAATGACATTACTACTAAAATACTGCCTGAAAGCATATTTTTGTATTTGGTTTCAGAGACAGCTGCAGCAATACAGGAGGCTACATAAAGACTGGGTGCACCAGTTTGCTGGATAGTTACGTTGCTATCTGTGACTAAATAGATAGTCACTCTTTTTCTCTTTAAATGAAAACAAATAAAAAACCCAAAAACCTTAACAATGCAAAGTGTAAATATTCACCATATATTCCAAACTTTATCAACTTACTTTCTGAGACCCATATTAACTATTGTTTCTATCAAACATATTCCCATCACTGGAAAACACAGCTTAGGATGATTTTATGTAAAAGTACAAGACAAGAATGAGCAGAAAGAGATCAGCCAGGCAGTACTCTGGCAAACAAAATCTTCAGATTTATTTCATAATTCAGATTGAGATTTATTAAAAAAATTAATATTGAAATAGAATCCATATTCTTAGCTTGTAATCATGGAAATTTTTCTTTTGCTAAAGCTGAAAAATTCAAATAAGAAAAACACATATTGTGACCTTATCACGCAACTCAAAAAAATGTCCAACAGATTAACCTGATCTGAAATGCATGAATAACGTGCTTCAATTAACACTAACATTCTGAGTTTAGAGACAGCATTACCTGTGCTAGACTACATCAAAAGCCTTCCCAAAGTCCCTACAACAGCAACCAGCTTCCATTTTGGCATCCTGGGATGCAGAGGCCTGTCTTCGAGCAGGCAGCACTGAGTCTCCTAACCAGAATGATGCTAAAAGAACACATACATCACTTTGAATTGCTATCATAAAATCTAGAACATGATGTACCATGTCAAGTGGACTGGCCCAGTCCAACCTCCCCAAGACACCTGCATTTTTGGGGTATGCCAATGCTTAAGCCTGTTAATTCACACAACTAACATTGACTAGTAAATGCTCCTCACCTTCAGTGTCCTTTAGCCACAGGAGGGACACAGCAGTCTTGAAAAAAAAAAAAAAAAAACAAACAAACAAAAAAAAAAAAACAAAAAAAAAAAAAACTTACATTATCTTGATAAATATGTTCCACTAACAAATCTAGAACTTGCCTAAATTATCAGCTTTGTTAAATTTAAGGTGGCCATATACTGAGCAGGAATGTTTTATCATCAGTCGCTCTACTCCTTAGATAATGACTATAGAAAAATCAGAAGCAATATCTGAGTGTTTTCATGCAAAGACAAAGTACATCTGAAGAATATACACTCATAATCCCCATGAGCAATGCAGACATCTTTAAATGTCTCTTGTAAAGAAAAGGATTGTAAATTGAGAGGTTATATACTGCTAACTCAAAAGTGTGAAAAAATGACACATTATGTAGACAGACATTTTCAAGCCCCATGGTCTGACATCAAAGGCTTCTGAGGAAAAAGAAAAAAAAAACCCAAACCAAAAGCAAACAAACAAATAAAACCCAACATAAAATCTACTCCAAACAAAAACCAAAACCAGCAACATACCAAATCCCCACACTGTTTTCTTAGGGACTCATGATTTTAAGTTTTTGCTCATTCTTAGTACCATAACAAAAATCTTAACTTGCAATCCTGCTCTAAAACTGCTTAGAGAAAAACTGCTAAAAGACATTAATAAAGAAGCACTGTGTAACATGCTAAGTAACTTGAAAAGTTTTAATAAATATTCATGTTGGACTATCCCCTGCCACAACAAAAAGAAAAAAAAATGCTTTCAGCATAAAACAATCATTAATTTCAAGTGGTACTTAATTAGCAAGTCTGGAACAAATTTACATAAATGCTCATTACAATATAAAGCACATTTATTTCAATGTCCTAAGTAAAGCTAACTGTGGGTAAATTAAGGGTTTGACCATCTATGTCAGCATGGTGGTTAATGCTTTATCTCCCGTTTTCCAAAGTTTCCGTTTTCTGATACTATACCTTCTGCAGAGACTCACAATTCTATCTAGCAAAACCAGCTATACATTGTCAAAATATTGCCAGTAAATTCAACCTTTTAATAGAAAAAGTACTTTTAGCAACTAACGGGGATTAGCCACAATTTTCAGAAGTTTGCATTCAAAAAGTTGGTGTGATGCTATATAATTCCCACATGTTACTCCCTCATCCAGAATAATTTACCACAATGGACTTAGATTTATGGCCCCACAGTGCAACATTTGGTTTATGTTTGCTGAAGTTATCAGATGGAGGATTCACAAGCATGCACTGTATTTTAGTATCTGAAGAGTTTTATTGCATAATGCTAACAATTTTACAAATGTGAGAAGAAACCTTGTCTCAACTGCTGTTTTCTAGCCTGCAACATCTACTACTTTCACCTTCACCAGTGTTTTATGAGTATCACTGGAATATTTCATGAGGCTGTAAATAATACTAAATGGTAGCATCTTTCCAAACGCAAGCATAGAGAAGCACCAAAAATCCAGATAATGGCTCTTCCATCTTTGCCAGTCCACAATGAGCAAAACAAATGGTTGGAAATATAATAAACTATCTGTGATTTACCATGTCATGGAAGTTGTCCTTTAACTCCTACATTGCAAAAAAGGGCACAACACTGCACTTGCTTCACATGCCCTCAACATTTTTGTCCCTAGACATTATTTTACAAAAGACTCATATATAAAATACAAAGAGCTTATACTAATCTTTAGATTGAAGTACACACATTCTGAATTAACTTCTTTATTAGTTTATGTGACTAAAACACCAGTTTTATCTTTAGTGAAGGCATCAGGAAAAAAAAAACAACAACCCACCCCAAAACTAAAAAAACAAACAAACAAACAAAAAACCCCAAACAACATGCAAACAAAACAACTAACCCCACCATACCACATATCTGATCTTCATATTCCATTAAATTGTTTGGGATTTTTCCACTTGCTTGATTATCAAGTGTTACATCAAGACAGCAAAGCTTTATTTAAAGTCAAAACCTTGAAGAAGCATGGTCACCATGAAAAACAAAAAGCCTCTGAAAGAGAATGACAACTTAGCAACATGTTCTAGACAGTGATTAATGTCAATTTACTGTAAGCTTTCAATGCATGAGTGGCTAGTTTACTGTCTGTCCTATAATAAACTGACTCTAAATTTTGTCATTTGTTTCACCATAAAATTTTCCATTTCTCATCTGGCACTGAGGACAGACCAAAAAAACCTGTTTTGCCAGTTTTTGTACACAATATCCCATCTTCAGTGCCACAGGTTTGTATTGATTTATTTTCATCTCCTGTACAGCTATGCAGAGTCTGCTGTAAATGTATCTTGTGACAGTTTTACACTTTGGCAGATTGCAAATGCTGTCAGATTAGAGTTGGTGTCCTTAATAAAGTAAATAATTTACAGGGAATCGCTATAGGAAAGGGCAGTGGGTATGAACGCCCACATTAGTACCTGGTGCTGAAGCTCTCAGAAGCTGAACATTTATGCCTAAAGGCTAGGTATTGCTGCTCATCATGTTAAAACTCTGGTTTACATAAAGCAGTTATGTATTTGACTTTTGCTTTTATCACTCTTTTAATCCCTGTACAAAGGCTCCAGCAGTTCCCTGTCGGGTATATAAAACAGAGAAGAAAAGCCACCAAAACAACCCACAGTATATATGAAAAAAAAAAATAAAAATCATGCATGCAAGGGCAGGAAGTGGTACTAGGATCATAAACAAGTTATTCTGAGGCTCGTTATTTTTTTTAATAACAAACTCACTGTTAGCCCATATTTTGTATCATTTTGTATTGTTAAGATTATGACAGAAATAGTTATAGCAACAGACAGGAGACATGCAAACTCCTGTGACAGTCCCAACTATTAATTCTGTAATGGATTCAAGTCACAAAAAAAATGCAAAGAGGAAAAAAAAAAAGTGTGCATAAATTTTTAAAAAAAAAAGTAAACATTTTTGTTGAGAGTTTTCCATTTAATTTCAGGCAAAGTTGTACATAACTTCAAGTTGGTAATATGTGTTGGTCCATGCAGTTATCACCAACATACATTAATATTTACCTTCAGCAAATCCCGAGTAAATTCCCCGAAACCCACTGGGAGTAAGCGGATCTGCAGATTTAGAATACAGACAGATGGATGAATTAGCTTCCTACACTAATTCTAGAAATGTCTGTACTGACACACAACAGTGCCTGAGAGATCTGCATATGAACTACTTTGGACCAGCAATTATCCAAGAAGGCCACATTAGGAAAAAAGAGAGTTGTGAGCATGCAGAGTACAGAAGGAAGGGAGCACAAGTCAGTATTCCCAAATGGTTTTCTTTCATGCTTCTTATCCCCCCCTACTTCTGTTTTTGTGTGTGTGTGTGGTTTTGCCCCCCACCCCCTCAAACCTAACATGACTTGCTTCCCAGAAAAAAAAAAAAAAAAAAAAACACGTTTCTTTTCAGAGCTCTTCATTTATTTGTACTTCATGCATTTGCACACTATAGCTTAACACTTCTCAACACCTTATTCTCATCACACACAACTTCCTTTCTGCTTCTGCTTCTCAGACTGCTTACAAATAGCTGCCCTCTCTGACCTGGTTTCTATCATTTTACCTCATTTAGTGTCTCTTGCAATCAATTTTCTTCCATTCGCCACAAAAAGACTATGGCAGATGGAATCTCCAGCTCCAGAGGCAGGTAGGTCCTCATCCTATCACTAGTCTCTTTAATCCCATCACCATTTCACCAGAGAACTGCAGCACTACCACAGCTTCCTCAGCCAACATAGCTTCCTGCATTTCTAACCACTAGAAGGAAGCCATGCTCATAGTGATACTGAAGATGCTTTAAATGAGTCACCTAAATGCTTCTAATAGGATAATTCTACTGTAATTAACATCAGAAAAACATCTACAGAGATATTAAGTTACTACAGAAACTTGTTCTACTTATGTTATCCTCTTAATCAGCGACATTTAAAGGAAGCTTATCTATTAGTCTATACAGGGAGAACAATGAAAGTCACAAAACTTTTTGGAACATAACATAGTTGCAAACAGTGCAGTTTATACAGCTCCCCCAAACAACACCACTGAAACACAATAGTTTTCATAACAGGGCCAGCCTACCTTAACATACACCTTCCTATGAACTGCATATCTTTTCTATATCACAAACATCTGGCTACTACTGTTCTCAAGCAAAGAAGTGTAACCTGTTAATTTTCAATCAAGAAAATCTAATTTAGTTTAAATAATGTTCTGAGAAAAATCAGTAGAAATTATTTCAAATTAGAGAAATCTGTGTTTTGTCCAGACAACTGGAAGTTGAACACTTAAGGAAAACCAGATGTGACCTGTATGAAACCAAGAACTTTCTTAGAATACATTAATTTTAATGCCAGTGTTCAGGCAGAGCTATAATTACCATCAACATTAATTCACTCAAAGAGAATGACTGGTGAGTAGGGAATAACTGGGTGAAGTCACTTTAACAGTACATTGTCACTGCTGAACCCAGGATATTTAACCGAATGTGTGTGTCAATGAAATTAGAAAGACATCAGTTTTCACTTTACCCAGCTTTATGAATTCTCAAGTATTCTCTCTGCAGCAGAATAAACTTTATATCTTATTTTACAGGAAGAAAAATACATTTCACACCAAAACAGCCAGCTGATACTCATCAGCACTTTCAGGGGGTTGGAAAGCCTGTGTTTTGACTCTAGTGCTGCCCAACTGAAGTAACAAATTTCAGTTTGTTTCTACATTCCCACAGTTTTTCTACAGTGCAATTCCTCCATTAATTCCTCGTTGTTTTCACTTAAAAAAAACCCAACCCAAAACAGAACAAAAACAAAAAAACCCCACACCACCAAAAACCCTCACAACTCACAACACAACTCTGTCTAAATCAGTGTAAAAATATCCTTAAAAACAGATATTAGAGTGAAAAACCATCTGTCAATTATGGCACAATAACAGTTTGTATTGATAACTGCAAATAACAGTTCCACTTTTGGGTCATTTTTCACACATTTTGATGGCTTCTATCAGACACACTGGCAGGCTCGAAAGTTGAAAGGTATGATATCGAAGCCTCAGTGAAATCCGAGTCATCTTTCATTCTGCAGTTTTAGGCTCACTAGAGACAGTAGTAAATGCTGATTTCCTCCAATCAGTTCATCTACTAATCTGGAAATTTTAGTGAAGTCCTGCTAGTCTCAAACTCATTTTTACGTACAAGAATTTTAAGCCATTATGAATACAATAGGAAAGGTTTGGGGTTTTGCTCTTATTAGCTAATGTCACTCATTAGCAACTTCATTTGCAATCTAATTTCTTTATGACTAATGAAGAAACCTGAACTATACTGCCAGCCATTTGCTAGCAAGAGGGCTGGCAAAACAGTTCCTGAATTGAACATAACACTAATTCAAATTACTTTAACTTCATTATTAAATAAATGTATAAGTAAAACTGGTTATGGAATAGCTACCAGATGTTAGATTTTTATTTTTTTCATTCAGTAGTACTACTGAAAATGTTATTTAAATGAAAGAAAAACAAAACAAAACCAAACAAAAAAAACCAACCTCAATGTTAGTGAGAAATCTTTCACATTTCAAAACAGTGACTCTAACCAATAGCTGAATTTTCTTAAAAAAAAAAAAAAAAAATCAAAAAAAAAATCTGTTTGCTTCAAATTTCTCTCTTTGCATTGTAAAATCTGCAATATGTCTGTACTTTAAAAGACAAGCCGCCAGAAAATTCTGAACTGGAAGCAAACCACACCTATAAAGAAACATACCATACAATAAAGAAATACTCATTTTCTCCACCCACAAGTCACTCCAATTTAGCATCATAATCCATATTTATACAAAATGTCCATACTTGTAATCAGTAACTCTGAACTAGCGCTGAAAATCAACTCAGTGAATCCAATTCTTCTTAAATTTAAGGACTAATAATTTCTTGACTTTACATCTACCAGCATCTAGCTCATGGATTACAGTCGCTTTTCTCCCATCAGCAAAGAAAGCGATCTAGCTTTCTGGTTGAAAGATCTGAATAAATAATGCAGAGCTGTTTAACGCAAAGTATTCATTACATCCGAGATGTAGCGCCCAGTCAGCAGCAGATTTAGTAACTTCAACAACTAACACACTGGCTTCATTAACAGATCTTTTTCCCCTGTAAGAATGTGATCTGGTATCATTTATTAACAGTCATGCATCCAACTTAAATACAAGCCATGTTATTTGCATTTACTGGGAAAATCTGATAATTTTTAACAGGATTTCTTCTGCAATTTCCAATTTTACTGTAATAATTAATTTTAAGAATAACTAATGCTTATCCTTTAGAAACTGCTGTCATGTTGTTAATCCTTTATTAAACAAATAAAAGTGCAAAGATCATTCCATTAAAAAAAAATAGAAAATATATAAAAATACAAAAAATTTACAAGGTCTTCTAAAAAACTACCTCTAGTAGGCAAAACTGAGGGAAAAATTATCCATGACAACAGGATTCAATAAACCGTGTAGTTTGTGTTATTAGTTATATAGCTAGTGTTTATTCAGAAAGTGCACACTATAAACCATGCAGCAATGTCAGGTTTTTCCTTTTTCTTCAAAAGCCCATTCACACCTGAGAACATTAAGCACATTTTTCTCCATTACCATTTTCGTTACACAATTAGTATTGAGCAGCGCAATACCAACGCCTGAGTGAACTTCCCAGCGTACACTGCAAGCAGCAATCAGAACATGCACAGTTGGAAGTCAGCGCTCAAGGCACTTCAGTAGTTTAATCAATCCATGTGCATTTTAAGTGAGTTATCTGCAACAAGAATGGTGCTATAATCCCAGCAGTGGTAACACTGTTATTCTAAGCAAACAATAGAGAGCAAAAAATGTTTTCATATTAGGGAAATGTGAATTATGAAAAAATAACACAATTATTTTATTTTTCCTTAAATACTCTTCAGGTGGATGTCAATGGTCCATCGACACTTCATTGCCTCTAATTCCTCTGTCCATTTAACTCATGGCCTGTGCCGGATGTGACGTTATAGCCAACAGAAGCCTGTAACTGCTACAAGTTATAAAGACATTTGGTTTCTAGGTTGACAATACAAATATATCTGTATCATCAATTCCAATAACTGCAGCCATGAAAATGCTAGACTGCTCAGCAAGCAGCATAAATGTCTTAACTCACTTTTTTGTCCAGATATTTTAGTATTTTTTTATATATATAATTCTCAGTGTTCCAGATACTTAAGTGGAAATTCTCCAAACCAACACAGGCAAAAATATTAAAAGTACATTTCATACTCACATATACGCATTCTCCAACGCTTAACAAGTATTCCAGTACTTAAAGGGTGGCTGCAAAGGGGACAGCAGCTCCCTCTTCACAAGCAGTTACTGGGAAGACAACAGGCAACACAAACACAGTTGCAGAGGCAGAGGTTCCACCTCAATATATGTGCTTTCTACAGTGAGAGTAATCAATCCCTGTAACAACCTCCCCATGGATGTGTCAAGAGTTCCCATCCCTGGAAGAATGTGAATTGTAACTGGACAGGGTACTAGATTATTTCCTCTAGGCTTCCCTTCCCACAAAAGGTTGGATGAGATGATCTTTTGAGGTCACTTCCAACCTGTGCTGTTCTGTAATTCTATGAATAAAAATCTACCAGGAAAAATAAACACAAAATATAGTTAACAGTACTGCTAACAAACAACCACTAATGATTTTGAAATCATATGATCAGTTAAATCAAATTAACAAATTTTTCATGTCTTCTTTGTCACCAGAGAAGGATAAATTTTAATACAGCAGTGTTATTTGACTCTACTGGGTTTATATGCACTGGTTCTTTTCTGCCTGCAAATTTGCTCTGCCATCAATTTTAAATGTACTGGAACCACTATGTTCTGAAGGAACCCACTCAAATGCTACTTGCATTCAGCAAGGCTGTAATAATGTAGTAACATACAGAGAATTTTTTGACCATGTATGATGTAGGAGTGATTCACAGAGATGCAATTTTTATTAAACAACAACAACAAAAAAAAAAACAAACCCTAAACCATTCCTGAATGGTTTTGATTTTTTTTTTTTTCAATTTTAAAACATATTTTGAAACATACTCAATTGAAGTACAATAGATCTTACAGTGAAAGTAAGGTCTGTATCACTTTGGACTGTTAGCAACTCAGACAGAAGCCATTAAAGAGCTAGTCTGGGCTACCTTTAATCTGTATATAGAACTTATTAGAACTGTATCAATTTCTCATTAAATTATCTGTGCAATTTACTGTTTGGAGGCAAATGCCTTTCACCAGAAAACCTATTTAATAAACTTAAGTATTTCTTCAACCTAAATATATGAAGAAGGAAAGCACACAGCTTTGAATTGTTTGATTTATAGCTACATCAGATCACGCAACAAGACACAGAGCCAGCAAATATTTTTAACAAGAGAAACATTTTATGGCAATTATTTGAAATTAAAATAAATGTATTTTATCTCTTTTTTTTTTCTTTTTAAGGACTAACAATTACATGTTACAAATTAGTCAATAAAGAGATACTTCTGGAAGAGTTACAATTACTAAATTAAAGCAAATTAAAAATACTGTTCCAAGTGGCAGTGAAGCAACCTATCTGCCAAAACTGTAAAATTTTGAGTATCTGAGCAAGCAGAAAGAAGTTCTACTTAAAATTTAACTATGTTCATTATTGTCCAAAATTTGCTAATCAGTCCTTGGTGATAACAACTTGTACTGCCCTTTTAGTGAAACAAACAAACAAAACCGGCCTCTGATTTAGATACTCTTTGTTGTTGACAGAATTCACATAAAGCTTTTATTTATAGACACACACATATGTATATAAAATATTAATGAAGTAACAGTGTTGCATGCAGACATTTACTATTTTGTCTCTTTCACTTATAAATACAGTTTAAATGAGCTAATTGAGACAAGATATTTGCAACTGCTGTTGCTTTTTCTCCAGCTTTTATTCACAATTCAAATCCTAAAATAGCTAATCTACAGCATTCTGGGGATAATCTATGGATACTGTACTTAAAGAGCATTGTTTGAGCATCTGGAAAGCTAAAAATCTACTAAATAGCCAATCCCTTAAACATATGATTAGAGAATAAAAATCTTAGATCTGCTCACAGAAATGGGTTGAAACAGTATGTATTGCAAACTGTACTTATTTCTGCTGAATATGCTTTTAAAAAGTATTAAGTCTTAATTGAAATCTGGTCTGGAAAAGGACATTCACCTCATCAAATTAAGTTACTGAAAAATTAAATTATTCCTGTTAAGAAACTATATAGGAAATGTGATTTTTAAATACTAATTTAGCTCCAAGAGATCATATGATATCAGTCTGTCTTGGTAATACCTTTGAGCAACATGTGAATTAGATGCCATTTGAGGGGCACTAAAATATTAATTTCCAGACATTAGCCTACAGTTCAACTAGTTTTAAGAACTATTATTATTGTAATGACAACACCACATTATAGGTATATTGTTTAAAGTTTGTTGGGCTTTTTTTTTTTTTCATTTTTTTTTAGAAGAAAAGTTGTAATTTAATGTTTTATTCATTTTAAGAAAAAAAATTTACTGAAATTACTATGAAGACCCAGGTTAACACTGAAATACAGATGAAGAGAAAAATAACTTCACAGAGTTCATAATGACAAGATAACATGTATTTTATTTAAATTTTGCTCAGTGGGGCAGCCTCATGATATATCATTTAAATGTAGACATTTGGATGACAATTATAAAATCTGACTATGAAACTGAATGACTAAGCTTTAAACTGTGTGAGCTTACAGATGCAATTATTCAGCATGTACCATAAGAAAATTATGCAAGAAGATATATTAATCAAGTTTAAATACAATGATAGTGTGGTACAAATGAATCCAGCAAGTGCTGTAAATAATATCCTGCAAGCAGTTCAAACGAAACTGCTCTATGATCTAATAGTTACTGAAAAATGTCTCAATATTTTTAAGAGGCCCTAGTCACTTGATATGACTCAGCCCAGGAAGGTGACTACTTTGGAGGTCATACAGGCCACTAGGGCAAACCCTAACTTAGATCTAAATCGCACTGGTCTTAAGTTTAACTTCCTATCATCACTATGTGGAAGAGCCTAGATTATTTAAGGAATCTTTCTTGAGTATTCCCCCAAACCTACAGCTAACCTGCCTACAGTGCTACATTTCTATTCCACCAGGATAAGAAACCCATTAATTTTACTACCACTTATATGTATTTTAGCTTATTGCAACTTGACATTACACTAAGATCTCTGCAGACAAGGAAGGAATTAACTTCACACCAAGAAAAAATTCAAATAGCCTCACAAGAGCAGATGCAGCTTTGGAAGTCTTAGGAAAAACTTTTAGTTTATGCTATATATTTTGATCTAGAGCAGCGGTTCTTGGCTTTCCTCACACTAAGTCCATGTTAATATAGACGAAAGCATTGAAATCCTTATCAATCTAATCATAACTGAAGGTAAAGAGGCTACCTCCATTTAATATGTTTTCGGACACATTTTTAAAGAACACATACAAAAAGACTGTAAGACCTTCTGACTAACTTGCTGAACATTTGCTTGACTGCTTAGTTTGGGTTAAAAGTCGGACGGATCAATTTTTATGGGTTATGAGTTAACTTCAAATTCAGTGGCAGCTGGTTAACATTCCTATGGAGATGTGGTCACCGAAAGGAGTTTCAGGCTGACCTGCAGCATAGTTTTATGAAGCATTGCTGCAGTTTATCTTATTTCTTTTTAAACATACAAATATCCTCATGATTAAGGTATCTGCTAAGAAGCTGTGAAATTAGCATATTTAGTTTCCATTGAAAACATTAATATGCAAATTGATGAATATCAAACAAGAAAAATAATTGAGTTCACCTTTGTGTAATCAAACATTCTGGGAAAGACATTATTTTTCCTTCTCAAAAATGGGGAAAAAAGACAGGAATAAGGTTACCATCAGTCTGCCAATTTAATCAAATAAAGGAAAATTACATAAATTTACTACTGATCACCTTGAGCTATTTCTTATTTCCAAATTTCAGTTCTGTACAATACCTTTAATTTTCAGGGTGAAATCTGGGAAAACAGTTCAGATTTTGAGTAACAGATCTAAAATGCAGTAGGTTTACAAGGCAACCAACCAGTAAACAGCATACTCAATTGCTTCTAATCCTAATATAGCAGGACAAGTAATGACGGCTCATACCCTGCATTTCTTAAAGAATTCCCTCTAGAAAAGTAGAAAAAAATAGGCAAGGTATCCACAACACACCACCACATAAAAACCTAGCAAAACAAGCAGGATTTGGGAAACCCCCACAACATAAAAGCACCAGTGAAACATCTTGGAAAGTCTTTTAATAGAAAGAAAAGTTTTCACTGTACAAGTAAAATTAATATTGAAAAAGAAAAGTTTATTGCCTAAAAAATGAAAATGAAATTGATAGGATGTCTTTGAATATATATACATACCTCCCTCCTGAGTTTTGGCATTACTGGTAGTTCAAGCAAGAAAACATGCCTGTTACTTCCATTTTTCCAAACAAACTTGGTTGACTATTGACATTCTCTTCAAGGTTTGCTGTGCCCATTAATGCACCTCTCAAAAATAGATCTGCTATTCCTATACCTTCAACTGAACTATGAAGATTCATGCAGACCCAAAATAAAAATGACCTTGCATATTTATTTCCTGTATCAAAGCTCAAAGAAGTCTATAGACAAGCTTTTGTACTGACAAAGTAATTGCTTAAATGCATTAAGAGACTAAGACTCTTGACTAAGACTTGATCTCTTATTCTTTTCCTATTTCTCCCCAGAATTTGCACCAGGATCTGGCTTGCTGTATATGAATGTAAAGAAGGACTTACACTCTATGAACTCCAGTTACAAGAAAACCTGTGTCTTTCTCTCTCCCTGTATATACATTTGTGTGATGTTCTAAGACTGCACTTTCACACTTCAGGAATCTAGGTATCAGAGTGACAGGTCTTTAGCAATATCTGAAATGAATACTCAGATCTATAATTTACCCATACCTTGTATAGATACAATACAGTTGGTGTGTGCAGGATAAAAACAGTATTCCAAATCTGTTTTCCAAGGTGAATGTGGCCCAGGAGGTGTAAAAAAATATTAATGAATCATTGCTTCCAAAAGAAAAAAATATTGTGTTCGCAAGGGAAAAAAAATAATGGAATGTCACTGATATTTAAGTAATGAAACTGAAGAACATCCAATATCCTCACTACCTACTGCATCTTTCATCATTCATAGGGTATAATCTAAAAATACTGTTTTGCCTGACAAGCTAATGTTCACCTTTCAAACTTGTGTCACTTTTTAAGGAAGAAGGGAGCTGGAGGGGGACAGGAAAGAGATAAAATGAAAGCAAACACTGTTGTTCATACACATGTTGCTTAGCAATACACCATATGAAACTAGCAGAAACAGTGACATTGGCCCCCAGTTGAATTTACATAAACAGAGAACGCGCGTCACTGAAATTGGTGTGAATGCAAAGTGTCAGGCATATAACCTATAACAATAGACACATAGTAGCACACAGATATGCATTAGCATTCTAAAAATCTAAACAGAAATGTCAATTCTTTATCGTATAGAAATGTTTAAAGCAACGTAAAACCCTTTTATGACTTGGGAGATGATATTAACTAAAACTCAATATTTTTTTTTCCTGATAGGCACCACAACAAAAGAAATCAATTGTATTCCTGTAACAATGACTAAAGATACGTCTTTAAAACATACATTTCCCACAAAGAAGCTTTGCGCTCATAGCATTAGGCTTTTCTACACATTTAATTAATCACCTGTTTTTATTCTGCATAAAGTTTTAAAATAGTTAAATACTACTACTGTTACCAGTAACACTTCTGTAAGCTTTGCTCACTAATCTCAAAGCACACAGTTGTAAAAAGACTGAAACAGACTTCTCCTTTGCAAAGGTGGAAAAAAAAAGGCACAAAGTGATGTAATGACTCAATCACTTACATGTAAGTGTCAAAGAGCAAAACTTTTACAACAGAGACAAAATATTAAACGCAATAACTTAATGTCAGCACTTCTATACCACATTTCACACCACAGTCCATATATAAGGTCAGTTCTATCCACAGCAATATGTCAAAACACAGAGATCAAAGACTTAGGGGAGGATGGCTTATGTTTTGAAATTTTTACAGGTTTTAGACAGACTTTTAAACACATTATCAACACACACCTAAAGTGTGTGGTTTTAAAGATTAAAAAGCATATATATTTTGATCCAAATAACATGCAATGGCCAAAAAAATATAACAAAAGATATAATAGCTTCTTATTATAATGCCTTGTTGCTACACAGCCCATTATCTGAAGAACAATTACAGCGATTCAAAAGTTGAAAGGTCATCATATGACACTAATTCTGTATCAAATATACAAAGTAAAAATGTAATCTACACAATGAAAAAAAACCAAATACCCCTCTATCTGTAACTAAAACCACTGACTTTTATTTTTAAAGCAGTGTTTTAGTAGGGAGTTATATTTCATTACAATGAAAATTCATGTGGTCTATTTCTATTTCCACTTACTGGTTTTCACATCTATAGTAATTAAACAGCTGAAAACAAAAACAAACAAACCAAAACCAAAAACCAAACCCACCAAAAAAAAAAAAAACAACCAAAAAAACCCTAAAACCTGCTAGATTGCCAGACTGTCTTTTTCATTTATGGATCCATATTTGTAAAGCACATGCCGTTTACTATTCAGTCAGATGCAACGATTATCAGCGGTCTTTTTGTGGGGTGGAGACAAAGAGAAATGCATAAAAATCCTCATCCTCACAGCCACTTTGAGTAAAGTAGTCCACAGTGACAGTCATCCTACCACCTTGTGAGCAGAGAGTATCCTCACTGACCTTCAGAAGGCAAATCTCTACATTACTGCGGAGTAGGCATTGCCTTTTTTTCCCTCATCTGAAACAGCTGTAATTGTCCTAGTCACTCTCCTTTTTCGACAGCTGACCAACTGAATTAGAAAAATGATGCAAACCTGAAGTACATCAGGATATAAAAAATGCTGCAAATGGTTGCTTCATCCTGAAAGTTCTCTTCATTAACTATTTAACCTTCATTCACTATTTAACCTTCATTCTTTACACATACTAATAAACATAATTTTAAAGATAGTATGTTTGCTAGTGTTTATGTTCGGGTGTAGCTATTCCTTCTTCTTCCTTTGAATGAAGATGGCTCAAGAAACACACAAGAAACCTCCAGAATTTAGAGAAACATTTCATATTCTATTATTCAGCCAAAGAAAATGGAATGTGAAAGTAATAACGTATTACTTAGTTCAACATATCAAAATAATCTCATAAAAAAGTCATTACACATCATGAAGTAAAAATCGCTCTTCTCCTGTATAACATACACCCAGCTAGCCAAAAAATGTAAGGAGGCTTTTCATAATTTGTTCAGAAGCAACTATTACAGTCAATATACAGGAGGCTTTTATATACATTATCACAGTGAGGCACCCCAAATAACAGATTTTATCAAGCTTCCTCAACAAATAAATAAATAATTAAAAAAACCCTCAACAACAACAATAAAAGCACCCCAACCCTGAAAATCTAGTAGTATTCTTGCAATATTTAATTCAGACCCAAGGAACCCAAGTTATGATGAATTTTGATGGATAACCAAATGATCAATGGTTACATTATGGCTTAAACAACATGTTTTACTTTGCAGTTGCGATGGACTAAAAATACACCAAGGGATCAGCTACAGCATCAAATGTGATTAAGATAATTTAGCCATGCTTCATTATCTATCCACACTCCAGCTAGCTCATACTAAATTGGAGGCTTGCCAGACTGGTCAAGGATGCTTTAAACTTAAACTTCTCCTGTTTAAGTTTGAACCTGTTACTCCTTGTCCTATCACTACAGTGAAGAGTCCCTCCCCAGCATCCCTATAGGCACCCTCCAGGTACTGGAAGACTGCTATGAGGTCTAAAGACCTTATGAGGTATGAAGAGCAGGAGAAAAATCAAGGTACTTTATAAAATTCAAAAAACAAAACAAACATTTCAGTTGTTCACCACTAGGGCTACAAATGTGATGGCCATTTCAACCCATTTCCTAATTTTTTTCCTTATGCAAAAACAAGTGATGGCGACTGAGGAGAAGGGAAATAGAATTTCCACTGCAGGTGTTTTGTTTTAAGTAGAAGAAGGTCAGTAATGGCATGCACATTTAATGTCCTTCATGAGTCAGGTTGATTTTTCAAACTTTCTGCCTTGTACAGAAAGTACTTGCCTCAGGGGATCCAAATAAAATAAACAGCCAAGTCCTGCACATATCTGCAAAAGGGAAAATGCATTTAGTTGCCTAAAAGTAAAGTCAATTACAGCACGAAGTTCCAGATCACTGGATTGGAAGAGTGATGAATGGACTTGCTGTGAGATTACGGGGTTGAATTCAATTTACTATGCTGCTCATTAGCATTAGTTACCATATATAATTTGCTCCCATATATAAAATGCATTCATTTTAAGATACTAGTGCTCCTAAGCCTAATGCACACAATGTATTTTTTTTAATTAGAGAATCCGAGTATAAATTAGAACCATTTCTGAATATGAATCCGATTAATGTAAAAGAGCATAAGTCATATGAACCATATAACTTAATGGCAAATATTTCCTTATGCTATACTGTTCAACAAATGACCCATGAAAACACAAACAAAAACTCTGATCACCTGAACTACTGACCCAGAACCAGTTTGGCAAAAGTATTTAATTCTAGCACTATCAGAATTTTTCTAAATATGAAGTGTTAACAGGTATTTTCTAAACATACAATATTCCATCACTGAATGTGATGACATTACAAGCTGGATGAAAACAGAAACATTTGTTTAGAATATTAGGTCAATTGGCAAAACTGTAAGAAGAGTTTAAGGTTTCTAAGCTTCACGATAAAGCACACAGACATCTCTACAAATAATTTCCACTCCCTATGTTTCTGAACATACACAAAAAGATTTTTAATTTTGCAAAGCCATACACTTCGAACCTCAAAAGTGCCAAAATTAAGGCCGCCTATGAAAACTTCAGTTTTTCAGGACCATAATAGTGATAAGTCATTACACTTGTAATCGTACTACTTCTGAGCCTCTCCACCACTCTGTGCCTATGACTAAATGGTTTTCCCCTTGCTGTTCAGACACAGTATGAAGCATCTTATTTTAAGAAGCTGATCCTTTTTTTTTTTTTTTTTAAATAATGTTTGAACAAAATTTCTCAACCACTTTTGTACTATTGACGTGGTTTAAGCCGTAAATCATGCAGCCCGTTCACGCACTCCCCCCTCTTTCTTCCCCCCCACTCCGAGGGGGGGGGGGGGAATGCGGAGAAGAATCGAAAGAATATAACTACCATGGGTTGAGATAAGAACAGTCCAGTAACTAAGGTGTAACACAAACCACTGCTGCTGCCACCACCACCACCAATGACCAGGGAAATACAAGGAAAGAGGATACAACTGCTCACCACCCGACAACCAAGCCATGAACTGAACTCTTCTGGGTTCCTGCCCCCAGTTTTTCCATCCTGGGCATAACATACTGTGGTATGGAATACCTCTTTGGTCAGTTTGGGTCAGGTATCCTGTTTCTGCTTCCTCCTGGGTTCCCCTCCTCCCTGGCAGAGCATGAGACTCAGAAAGTCCCCGGTCAGACCAGAACATTCTAAGCCGTAACTATAAACATCGGTGTTATCAGCACTGTTCCCAGGCCGAAAGTCGAAAACACAGCACTGCACCAGCTACTACAAAGGAGAAAAATGACTGCTGCTGCTGAACCCATGACAACTATAGTCATTGCTATACTGTAACAGCGGACAAGAGAAATAAGAATTATGATTAGGTCTGTTTGAATTATCAGCAACTTAGTCAAAGGAAGAATATGCAGAGAGTAGCTGTCTGTGCACAGTTCGATCTTACAGGTATCTGTTCAATTGTTTTCCAAAGTACTTCCCATTAAACGCGATCGATATGTATAATGCAAACCCAGACATGAAGGTGGCACATCATCTGAGTCAAAAAATATAAACGGACGGGATTGGAGCCACGGTGTGAACAGTGGGAGAAAATGCTTTCCACAGCACAAGTTAGACTGAGAGAGCGTAATCAAGAAGTTAAAGCTTCTTCCCTTTTCCTCCTTCACTACATGCAAATTAAGCCTGTACTTTTACATGGTGGTGAGTTCATTCAAAATTAAGCACTCTGTGTAGTAAATGCTGCAAGCACCTACAGTTCTGCAAGCCAAGTCTCATGGTCTGAGACTGGAAACACAGAAAGCGATTTCACAACATGAGTGAAAATGTAGAGATATTCCAGCTAGTCCAGTCAATGAGCCGGCTTCATTTGGAGCTCGGCTCAGATGCCTCAATACAAATGCCTGTAGCATGGGGAACAAACAAGAGGAATTAGAGATGTGTGCATGTCTACGGGGATATAATAGGCATCACAGAAACATGGTGAGACGGCTCCTATGACTGGTGTGCTGGAATGGAAGGTTACAGGCTCTTTAGAAAAGACAGGCCCGGTAGGTGGGGAGGAGGAGTTGCTATTTATGTAAGGGATAGGCTGGAAAGTATGGAACTCTGTCTGGGGACAGGTGAGCAGTCAATAGAGAGTTTGTGGGTCACGGTTAAAGGGAGAACAGTGATGGCAGACATTACTGTGGGGATCTGTTACAGACCGCCTGATCAAGAGAACTTTGCGGATGAAGCGCCCTATAGACAAACAGGAACAGTCACACGCTCACAAGCCCTTGACCTCATGGGGGGCCTCAAACATCCTGAAATCCGTTGGAGGGATGGTACGGCCCGGCACAAGCAATCCAGGAAGTTCCTCGATTGTGTGGAAGACAATTTCCTTCTGCAAGTAATAGAGGACCTGACAAGAAGAGGTGCCATGCTTGACCTCATCCTCACCAACAGGGAAGGGCTGGTTGGAAATGTGACACTCCAGGGCAGCCTTGGTTGCAGCGATCATGAGATGGTCGAATTTGAGATCCTCAGGACAGTGAGAAAAGCGTGCAGCAAGCTCACTGCCCTGGACTTCAAGAGAGCAAACATTGGCATCTTCAGGAACCTGCTTAGCAAGGTTCCATGGGATATATATAGCCCTAGAGGGTTGATACTCAAGGATCACCTGCTGCAAGCTCAGGAGTGTTGCATCCTGACCAGAAGGAGGTGTAGCAGGAGGGCCAGGAAATCTCCTTGGATGGATAAGGAGCTGCTAAGGAAACTTAGAGGGAGAAAAGAGGCTTATAAAAGGTGGAAGCAAGGACAGGCGGCCTGAGAAGAATACAGGGATGTTGTCCAGAAGGCTAGGGACCAGGTTAGAAAAGTTAAGGCCCCGTTTGAATTAAACTTGACTAGAGATGTGAAAGATAATAGGAAGGGATTCTATAGGTACATTGCATATAAAAGACAGGCTAGGGACAACGTGGACACTCTCCGGAAGCTATCAGGAGAACTGGCTTCCCTGGATTTGGAGAAAGTTGAGGTTCTTAAAGACTTCTTTGCCTCAGTCTTCACAGGAAAATGCTCTGACCATACCACCCAAGTCTTGGAAGGCAGACGCAGGCACTGTGAGAATGAAGACCCTGGGCCCCACTCTAGGAGAGGATCTGGTTTGAGACCATCTTAGGAACCTGAACATGCACAAGTCCATGGGACCTGATGAAATCCATCCGCGGGTCCTGAAGGACCTGGCAAATGAAGTTGCTAAGCCACTGTCCATCATATTTAAAAAATCATGGCAGTCAGGTGAAGTTCCTAACGACTGGAAAAAGGGAAATATAATCCCCATTTTCAGGAAGGGAAAAATGATGAGCTGGGGAACTACAGACCAGTCAGTCTCACACCTGTGCCTGGCAAAATCTTGCAGCAGATTCTCCTGGAAAGCATGCTAAGGCACATGAAAAACAACAAGGTGCTTGGTGACAGCCACCATGGCTTCACTAAGGGGAAATCCTGCCTGATCAATTTGGTGGCCACCTATGATGGGGCTACAGAAATGACTGACAGGGGTAGAACAACTGACGTCATCTACCTGGACTTGTGCAAAGCATTCCACACTGTCCCACATGACATCCTTGTCTCTAAGTTGGAGAGACATCAATTTGATAGGTGGACCACTTGGTGGATAAAGGACTGGCTGGATGGCTGCATACAAAGAGCTGTGGTCAATGGCTCAATGTCCAGCTGGAGACCAGTAACGAGTGGTGTCCCTCAGGGATCGGTGTTGGGACCGGTCTTGTTCAACATCTTTGTCAGTGACATGGACAGTGGGATTGAGTGCGCCCTCAGCAAGTTTGCCGATGACACCAAGCTGTGTGGTTTGGTTGATATGTTGGAGGGAAGGAATGCCATCCAGAGGGACCTTGACACACCTGTGAGGTGGGCTGATGCCAACCTGATGAAGTTTAACCATGCCAAGTGCAAGGTCCAACACCTGGGTCAGAGAAATCCCAGGCACAGCTGCAGGTTGGGCAGAGAAGAGATTCAGAGCAGTCCTGTGGAGAAGGACTTGGGGGTGTTGGTCAATGAGAAAATAAACATGAGCCATCTTCAGTGTGCGCTTGCAGCCCAGAAAGCCAACCGTATCCTGGACTGCATCAAAAGGAGCATGACCAAGCAGGTCAAAGGAGGCGATTCTGCCCCTCTACTCTGCTCTCATGAAACCTCACTTGGAGTATTGTGTACAGTTCTGGTGTCCTCAAAAAAAGAAGGACATGGAACCATTGAACAAGTCCAAAGGAGGGCCACGAGGATGATCAGGGGACTGGAGAACCTCCCATATGAAGACATGCTGAGAAAGTTGGGGCTGTTCAGCCTGGAGAAGAGAAGGCTGCTTGGAGATCTCAGAGCAGCCTTCCAGTATCTGAAGGGGGCCTATAGGGATGCTGGGGAGAGACTCTTCATTAGGGACTGTTATGATAGGACAAGGGGTAATGGATTAAAACTTAAACAGGGGAAGTTTAGATTGGATATGAGGAAGAAATTTTTTACTGTGAGGGTGGTGAGGCACTGGAATGGGTTGCCTAGTGAAGTTGTGATTGGTCCATCGCTGGCGGTGCTCAAGGCCGGGTTGGACGTAGCCTTGGGTGGCATGGTTTAGCGGGAGGTGTCCCTGCCCCTGGCAGGGGGGTTGGAACTAGATGATCTTAAGGTCCTTTCCAACCCTAACTATTCTGGGATTCTATGATACACACATCCCAGCTATTTTTTCTGATCCTGCTTCCTAATTTCTTCCTCAAAAGTTACCTATTCCAGTTGTATCTCTCACTGTTTACTTAACTGACTGCTTTCTCCTTTCATGACAACACAGCTTCTACTTCACCATTGCCCCAAGATGGTCATGCAAATTGTAATTGCTTTTTGTGGGTTTTTTTTTTTTTTTGTAAATGAAGAGACAAATAGAGTGCAATCAGAAATGATTAGAACCCTAGTTCAGACACCCTCCACAATTCATGAGACAAAGAAAGACCAAATTAGGTTTAGTGTACGATGAGCAAAAGCACACCCCTTCAGCTGCTGCTCTTTTTCACAGGCATTCATGCATACTAATATCATAAAAACAAAAATGTTAGATTTGAAGAAAAGTTCAGAATATCCATCTTTTGTTTAAAAGACTTACTTTTGTAAGCACAAATAACAAGGCAGTCTTAAATTTATATTCTACTGCTATATTGTAAGGTGTCCAATTTACTGAAACATGAACCAATCTGTCATATTAAAGCATGGCAATTTTCTGCAGGTTTTCAGACATGTCGATCAGTTTAGATAAAAAGATTCTGGAAATCCATTCCAGCTCATTGAATTGAACCAGAAGGATTTTCCAACCTCTGAACAAGCCACCTCACAAATACTAAAAATCTAATTCTTAGTTTTCAACTGAAGTACAGTATCTCTTTCCAGTGTGCAATGTCTCTGCACCTGCTGCTTTACTGCTAAATCTAACCCAACAAGCCTTATTCATCATCAAGACTTCATAACAGTTAAGCAAAAAACCATGGCTCCACTTTTCTGAATCTTGACCAATAGGTAAAAGGAGACCACTTAGAATCACTGAGACATACATCTGACAATTTAAGGATGCAAATGTCAAGCTGCCTGCACAGCCATTGTTCAATAACCATCCCGTTTTCTTAGTAGTTCCAACAGAGAATATTACTGATGGATTAAAAATTGTCACTCAAATGTCTTCATGTAGCCTGAAAATGACAGGTCTGTAATAATACACTCTGATTTGGGGGAAGAAGGACTAGCTTTTACTACTTACATATATATGTATTGATTTCTGTTGATACATCCTAATTACATTCACCTATTCAAAACCTTCTTTATAGATATTGTACAAATTATCATTGTAAAAATATGCAAACCCAGCATATTTTCATGTTGGGTTAAAATGAGAAAAGTTCTGCCAAACCTTAGTAAAAAAACTCTGTAAGGTACAGAAATCTTTCAGGGAAAAGACAACCAATTTCCACATAATCCAGACACTATAATCTACTGTTTAAGATGATCCATAACTTCACTCAAATCCAAAAAGTAAAACCTAGGGTAAACTCGTGTAGGTAATATAAAATTTATTATTTTAATATTTTCTTTAATTTTTCAGTCTTTCAGCAATTTTTCCAGGTTGAAATGGATTTTTTTTGTTTTTCAAGAAAAGGGCTAGGCAAGACCACAGTGACACTTGAAAAATTGTAACATATTCAGTGTTAAAAATAATGGAAGTAACTACTATTTTCTTTCCTACCAGCAGCAAGCATTTGCTAGTAAGAAAGGAAAATACAAATATAATTTTCAAATCTTTGAGACAATGAAAAGTCATGATGCTACATAATTTCATGAAAACTTAAATGCATTACTTGAACTTAAAAGACTTTTTTGAATACTCTAACACAACTACAACCAAGATACCTTCAGATTTATGAGTCATGTTTGATTCACTTGTACCAATCCATTTTTTTTTAAATGGGTTGGAGAACGAATTGAGGAGCTGCAGGAACTTCTAACAAAATATAGCAATGTACATGTTTCTAAGCTTTATGCTTTTTACATACTATTAATTAACATGTTTGACTATTTTTCTCCTCTCTGGATAAAGTGATTATATGCAGATCATTCTTTCATTCCCCCAGAAACTGTCTGATTAATTTTTAAAGCACCATTTCGTCATTAGTTGTAGGTCTGACAGAAGCAAAGACAGCTGAGGCACATTAATGTAGTTTCAGAAAGCAGTGGGTGGAAGATAAACAGAGTCTGAAATTCTGGGACATAAATGAGTCCATACAGAAGGAAAGAAAAATGTGAATAAATATAGGTAGAGTGGAAGAGAAAGATATTTAATTTTGGCTTTTTTCCCTGGCAGAGAGAACAAATACCCACAAAGACAAATAACCTGTTCCAAACCATGTTCTTGTTTCTACAGCTGCAAGCTGAAATTAGTCTTTTGAGCAATACTGGCTTACTCACCTGGCTGTACTACAAAGCGGCAGATAATTGAAGGCATAGAGCAAATATACTCACAGAGCAATGTATTCCATAGAGGAAAAAATGTGCCAAACTTTTTCTTTTTTGAACAAAAATTCAACCAAGAAATACAAAATCTTTTTTCCCCTCCTGAAGATTTACTTCCATAAATGTATTAAAGACTTTTTTGTTTCATTCTACATGTTAGATATAATGAAGAAGTTCTTTACTGTGATGGTGGTGAGGCACTGGAGCAGGTTGCCCAAAGAAGTGATAAATGCTCCATCCCTGGCAGTGTCCAAGGCCAGGTCGGACACAGTCTTGGGTAACATGGTCTCATGTGAGGTGTGCCTGCCCATGGCAGGGTGGTTCAAACTAGATGATCTTAAGGTCCCCTCTAACCCTAGCTATTCTGTGATTCTTATATTTAACAAACATTATTATTATTAGTTGATCATTACCTAAAAATATGGACAATGGTTGCCAATATGCTGTTCACTTTTAGTAACACAGCTAGTCAGGGAAGTCTGAGGCAACCATTTATCCTTCTCCATACAATTGCTGTCCAGAGCCTTCCTGGACTAAATACACCAGACCTCATGTGCACTTGGAAGCCCAGGACCTTGCTAGAACTTGAACACCACTCAAGAATCCTTGACCTCACACATAACCCCAAATAATCAAAACGCAGTGAACATCAGACGAGAGGTACCAAGTACACTAGTATGGGGCAGAAAAAACAAACAAACAAAAAAAAAAACCCAACAGTTCCTTACCTTATTTCACAGAGCAGCTGAGGCTGGAAAGGACCCCCAGAGGTCATCTAGCCCAATCCCTCTGCCCAAGCAGGGCCAACTAAAGTCAGGTGCCCAGGATCATGACCAGTCAGCTTTTGAGTATCTCCAAGCATGGAGGCTCCACAAATTCAGCAGGCAACCTGTAACAGTGCTCAGTCACACCTGTAGTATAAAAAGCGCTTCCTGATGTTCAGACATAATCTCCTGTGTTTCAGTCTCTGCCCACTGCCTCTAGACTTGGCACTGGACACCACTGAAAAGAACCTGGCTCTGACTTCTTTACCCTCTCCCCTTCAGATATCTGTGCATATCGAGATCCTCTCTGAGCCTTCTCTTCTGCAGGCTGAGCAGTCCCAGCTCTCTCAGCCTTACCTCAAAGGAGAGATGGCTCTCTCATTAGATTAAAACTGGCTTCTATTTGTGGTGTAAAGAAACTTGTAAAACTAAAATGTACTTCCTTACTTTAAATTCTATTTTTACAAACAGCCACAAGCAACAACAAAAAAAAAAAAAAAACAACTACAAAGACAGAAATATGGCATGCTTATGTTTCTTTATCACCGAAAGGATTTTTTTAATTATTTCTTTGACCATAAAAATTAGTTCTGCTGGATCTTCTATAGTATTATAGATGTTACAGTGAAAATTTCAGAGTCAAATGTACAAAGCAAAAGACAGCAACAGGAACTTCGTTTTCCACGCTCTCCAAGTGAGACATCCCAAACTCATTGTATCACTAGTATCAGTTACATTTTCATTCATCTGCATTAATCTACGTAACAGATCTCATGCTCAATGCATACTGCTGGGCACGTGTGCTCCAAGGTGCGCAAGGGACCTCTTTGAGTACAGCCTATATTGCCAGGTCTCTAAGAACACAAGCATAGCACCCACCTGCATCTGAAGCTGGGAGTGAGTCTCAGTCTAGCATAGAAGAAACCTGTTGTAACACAGCTTTTACAATGCACAAATAACATCAGTGGTAAGTTACTTGCAAAACATTCCAAAATGTTTTCCAGATGAATTTTATCTATACATTGGCCCTTGTTCTCTTTCTAACAACCTTTTAGCCAGTCTGCATAAAGCAATATTATGCAGTTAAAGTTAGCAGAATAGTGGCAAGTCATTGCCAATTTCTTTTAGCAATCATGCAGTAATATAATGTATTTGCTCATTTTATGTACCATTTTTTACCTCATTCAAGATGTTTTAGAGAGTACTGTCATTAGAACGCTTAGTGGGTTTTTTCTACAATATCCATTGTAGACCAAATGCATAATGCAATTAACAAATATCTGTACAGACTTGTCCCCATATATAAATAACACTGCACAAAATAAAAACCTATCAGTTTACTACACAAAGCGTAAAGATATACTGTGAAGTGAGCTGTAATCCAATCTAACAATGTTTTTCTGGAGCAGGTGAGGTTGTACACATACATGTAGGAAGAAAGTGCCTGAAGATTGCCAGGTTTTTTCATTTTCTGAAAACTCTTGTTTAGATGCCTGTCTCTCCTTCATATGTCTTCATTTAAATTTGCCATTATGAATCTCAAAGATGAAACTTTGTAGCTGAGTTTTAAGTGGGTCTCTTCTTTGGAAGAAAAAGCAAAAAACACAAAACAAACCACCCCAAAACCCAAAGAACAAAACAAAAAAACAAACAACAAAAAAGCCAACAAACAACAAAACAAAAACAACCACCAAATAGTGTTCTAAAACTGCATATTGGAACAATACAAAAAGATGCAACATACCAATCTATCATAAGAAGGGGCAAGAAAAGTGATCTTGCTCACATAAGAACAGTGCTAGTTAGGATCTGCTAGTTAATGCTAGTTAGCCCAGATTGAGATGCGAGAAGAGACAGTGCGATGAAAGACATTTAGAATGAATAATGAGCTTTCCTAAATTAGTTAATATTCTATCAATATTCAAGAATTTATATGAAACTAGGGAATCTATGAACAGCTCCTCCAATCCTGTCTGCTGAGGTAAATTAAAAGGCAAAAGAGAATCTAAGGATTCACGGTTTACATCCAATTAACTTACTACTAATAAAGCTTATTTCCAATGCAGTTGTCTTCACAATTGTTTGTAAATTCTGATGTAAAATTTTCTGTACCACTGAAGTGACCATCTCCCTTATGAATTATCTGCAACCTAACAAAAGCCCAAGCCCTGAGGCAGCCTACCTTCAGTCAGCTTACTTGGCCCCTTGTTCTACCCAGACGCTCATCTCCTTGAAAAAACTAAGTTCTCTATGATATATCTAGTCTTCCATCAACCATAAGAGAACCCAGACAATAGCAGGAAAAAAAAGGAAGGGTGCCAGAGATGACAGAAAAACCAATATATAAATTCTTAGATTCAGAAAACCAAGAGATAGTTTCTTTCAATAGTGTCCAATCCATCCACTCGTCATTTGTTCCTATTCCCCTGATGACCTTTCAGAGCAGCTGTGCAGTGAGCAGGATCAGATATCTGATAGGGGGAAAGTTAAATACATGCTTAAGTGATATATACATAATGCTCAGCTCAAAAGAAAAACTAAGTGTTCTGAAATCCAAACATTTACATACTTTGCAATTATTCTAATATATATTATATGAAACAATCACAGAATCATAGAATAGTTAGGGTTGGAAAGGACCTTAAGATCATCTAGTTCCAACCCCCCTGCCAGGGACAGGAACACCTCCCACTAAACCATGCCACCCAAGGCTATGTCCAGTCCAGCCTTGAACACCGCCAGTGATGGAGCAATCACAACGTCCCTGGGCAACCCATACCAGTGCCTCACCACTCTCACAGTAAAGAATTTCTTCCTTATATCCAATCTAAACTTCCCCTGTTTAAGTTTGAACCCGTTATCCCTTATCCTCTCACTATAGTTCCTCATGAAGAGTCCCTCCCCAGCATCTCTATAGGCCCCCTTCAGATATTGGAAGGCTGCTATGAGGTCTCCACGCAGCCTTCTCTTCTCCAGGCTGAACAGCCCCAACTTTCTCAGCCGATCTTCATACGGGAGGTGCTCCAGTCCCCTGATCATCCTCGTGGCCCTCCTTTGGACTTGTTCCAAGAGTTCCATGTCCTTTTTATGTTGAGGACACCAGAACTGCACACAATACTCCCACGTGAGGTCTCACAAGAGCAGAGTAGAGGGGCAGGATCACCTCCCTCCACCTGCTGGTCACGCTCTCTTTGATGCAGTCCAGGATACGGTTGGCTTTCTGGGCTGCAAGTGCACACTGCCGGCTCATGTTCATTTTCTCATTGACCAACACCCCCAAGTCCTTCTCCACAGGACTGCTCTGAATCTCTTCTCTGCCCAACCTGCAGCTGTGCCTGGGATTGCTCCCACCCAGGTGTAAGACCTTGCACTTGGCATGGTTAAACTCCATCAGGTTGGCAACAGCCCACCTCACAAGCGTGTCAAGGTCCCTCTGTGTGGTATTCCTTCCCTCCAACGTATCAACCAAACCACACAGCTTGGCGTCATTGGCAAACTTCCTGAGGGCGCACTCAATCCCACTGTCCATGTCACTGACAAAGATGTTGAACAAGACCGGTCCCAACACCGATCCCTGAGGGACACCACTCGTTACTGGTATGCAGCTGGACATTGAGCCATTGACCACAACTCTTTGTGTGTGGCCATCCAGCCAGTTCTTTATCCACCAAGTGGTCACCTATCAAATTGCTGTCTCTCCAACTTAGAGACAAGGATGTCATGTGGGACAGTGTGGAATGCTTTGCACAAGTCCAGGTAGATGAGAAACTGAATTACGTTTGAGTCAGATGAAAAGACTGTCCAGATTAAATATCTCCATGTATAGTTAAACAGAAACTCTGACTGAATGAACTTGAAAAGCCCTTGCTGTTGAACTCTCAAATACCATGAAAAATTGTATGCAGTAGAGAACACTAGGGTACCTCAGGAAATTGTATTATTTTTACGAATAACAGAAGAACATAATTTCTTTTTAACTTTTTTCCTTCTTTTCTATCTTTATAGGAAACTCAAACATGAAGATACAAGTAACTTAACAACAACCTGGAGGTTTAACAGATAAGTAAAAAACAAAACAAAAACCAAAACAACAACAAAAAAACCTCAAATACCAAAAAACCAAAACACCATATATTATTCTAAAAAAAAAAAAAAATCCATAAAATACTGTGGAAAAATGGTATTTCGCTTCCAAAAGGGGAAAAAAAAAAATAAAGGCATAATAAACCACACGGGAAACTGCAACTACTTGCAATTTGATGGAAATTCAATATAAAATAGATAACACAGATTTCACTATGAATCTGCAAGCTGTGTTCCCCAGTATTGCCACCTAAGAAATTGCAAAGGAGTAGTAAACTTAAAATATTTTATTGTGCAAAAATACAGACTGCTAAGCAGCAAATGTAAATCTTAATAACAGAAAAAGGCTTGGGTTTGTTTTTCTTTTTACAATTTTTATCCTTTGTAGCTGCAGAATCAAGCAGGTTGGAAGAGACCTTGTGAGATTTATTTAGTTTAAGCTGCTGTTTAAAGCAGGGTCAACACTGAATTCAAATTAATTTAGAGAGCTCCAAGTTAGAAAACTAAAGGTATATGGGTCTAAAAAGCTGAGTCAACCACATCAAGAGTTTACAGCAGCATCTTTCTGATGACTATGACAACTGTACATATATAGAAACATAGAATAGTTACGGTTGGTAAGGACCTTAAGATCATCTAGTTCCAACACCCCTGCCAGGGGCAGGGACACCTCCCACTAAACCATGCCACCCAAGGCTCTGTCCAACCCAGCCTTGAACACCTCCAGCAATGGAGCATTCACAACTTCCCTGGGCAACCCATTCCACTGCCTCACCACCCTTACAGTAAAGAACTTCTTCCTTATATCCAATCTAAACTTCCCCTGTTTAAGTTTGAACCCGTTATCCCTTATCCTCTCACTACAGTCCCTCATGAAGAGTCCCTCCTCAGCATCCCTATAGCCCCCCTTCAGATACCGGAACGCTGTTACGAGGTCTCCACACAGCCTTCTTATATGGCAACAACTTAATAATTAAAAATCATTTTCCAGTGAGGTGTTAACTGCTAATGTACTTCCTTGGCAATTTGACAGCATCACAGATCATCATTTCTACTCTTACTGCTGCTTGCTTATGGAAGACATAGCAAACTCCTTGTTTCATGAACAAAACATTTGGCATATAAAGTCATCAATAAAATATTCCCTATCATATGCTTCAAAACAGAATATTTCACTGAAGATCAAAAGGAAAGGAGGTCACCTATCCTTATGCTGATGTTTCTATGTTTTTCACTACAAAAACTTCAGTGACATTTTACTCTGCTAATTTGAAAGCTTCCTCTCATTCCAGAAAACTATAGGAATTCCCAGGGAGCCAACAGCTAAAGACAACAACAAAAAAAACAAACAAACACACAAAACCCATCTATTTTTCTACATAAAAAGAATACAATTTGACATGTTAAAATGTTTTAAAAAAAAAAAGTTACGTGAAAGCACTTCGATTTTTCCTTCAAACTGACATTTTTATGCTGAGAAACATCTGAAATGCAAATTTTTATATCCATATTCAGAGACAACCACAAGCAAAGAAAAAGTTTCAAAACCATTCAGTAACAGTCATTTCAAAGGCTCTATACATAAAATAGCAATACAAGAAATAATTCCTCTTTTCTTGAAAGGCGTAAGATATACTTTGCTGACATTTGCTTTCCACTGTCATTTTAGTTACATTTTTCTATCTTACAAAATAAGCGTATTAAGAAGTAGTCCCTTCGACAATATATCTCTGGAACTTACTGAAGAATACTAAGAAATTACAAGTCAGAATTATACTGTCATGAATATCAACTTCTTTGTACCAGAAGAAACTACAATAAATACAGACCCAACTGTAGAATTGGCTCATAAAACATGAGTATTTGACCCAAGAATTAATTCACGGAATCCTAACAAGACTTTTATCATCATAAAGATACATAGTAGCGTATTTTACAATCTATACAAACTTCTTATACAATTTCAAACCAATCCTCAATATACATTGTACTTAATACAATTCATTACAATCCTTTAATTGTTATTTGCAAATAGCAAGCATCTATATACTAATAATTATCATATCCTCACATTCTAGAAACATTCTGAGGATACATTACATGAGTATTTGTCAGTATTTCTAGTTGTGTACACACCTTTGCATTGTAAATTTTAAGATTCATCAAAAAAACACTGTTCTACATTTGAAATTCTTACATATTTTACACAGAATAAACAACTCTGTTAAAATTAGTCAAAAACCTCCTTTTTTCACATTTAAGTCCTTCACAGCATCAATATGCCATTCGGAAATGGAAACTAGTACGTTAGGAAAGGCAGTGACTCGTTCAGTGGCATCCATGGCCTGCAGGATTCAGAGAAGTGATTCTCTATTTTCTGTATCCCTTAATACCAAAGTTTGTACAGCCAGCATAGAAATGCCCTTTAATACACCTGAAGATGCAAATTTCAAATTTTTAATAGTTTATAATTCTAATTAAAGGAATATTTCCTCAATACAAACAAAAATAATGTGCGTATACAGAAAGCAAAAGATCTCTCATAATGCTATATTCACACATATAAGCAATTCTTCGTATATCTAGAAAAAAAATAAAAGATTATTCTAATTTAATGTCTTTTCAGATTGTTGCAGAGCTAGTTGATCATATAATTCAGGAGGATTAAAATGATTTGAATAGTTATTAATCTTCACAAATATATCTGCAATTATCATGATGTTCATTCAAGATTTTTTTGTAAACTCTTGTCCTTTTGTTTATCTGCACTCATATAAGCATGATATCAACATGGCAAGCATCATTCAACATTCTTTTTTGATTAAAACATGTTGCAAAAAGAGGGGGATAATGATCAAGCTACACTAGTGAACAATTTTTATACACTTCTACTCAAGAGATGGAAATTAAGCTCTGACTTGCCCTTTCTGAAGCTTCTCTCTCTTGTTATACAACAACTTTTGTTGTTTTCAGAACCTCCCCTTTGTACTGCTAAAAGGGGGAGGGAGGAGAAATGGTGACATCAGAAACTGATTTCTTAACAGGAACAAAAAATGCTTCCTAATAAAGGTAAACAGTGCAACTTCACTCATCAACAGTGGATGAGATAACACTATGTTAGAGATATTCATGAAGGTTTTTTCTTCCTTCAGATCTTTTCCTGAGGTATCTCCAAATACATTCTAGCAAGTTTTTACATATTTATTATTTACCTCTCAAAGAAGAAAGCAGACATTTCCTGAACTTTTAAAATGACCATATAAAGTTTTGGGGTTTTTTAGGCCATCTTTGAACAAACAGGTCTAATTTTCAGCACCTTTAAAAGTTTGGAAATACTTGTTTCACACTTCAGTCTTCACAAGGGATTTCATCCTTATTCTCTTAACTATGCTATACCCCAAAAACTGAAACATGCCAAACATTTGCTACTTTAGTAACAACATAAAGCATTTACTTCTGGGTAAACAAAGGTATTAAACAGTATTATGTGGCTGCAGTATGAGACAGTATTTAGAATGTTACCAAAATGTTGTTCACATTCTTAAATTTTAACAAACATTGCACATACAATTATGTGAATGCACATCACATTAAGATATATAGAAAAAAAACAGCAGCCAAATTTCAGCTCAGACTGATACCCTTAGTTTACTCAACAGCTGTCTATCAATCCAGAATACTAATTTTAGATGCATAAATTACACAGTGAGACCATTTGATAAAAGCCTCTTAAGAAGCACAGGAAAAATGAGCAAAGGTGGAGGAAGAAGAAAAGCAAGAATACAACACTAATTTTAGCTTTGGTGTCACCTTGGCCTTCCCTCTAAGCACTAACAGCATGGTGGGGTCTAAATGATCCATTTTTTTTCCTGCTGAATGTCTTCAGCAAGCACACATCCTCACCAAGAAGACAGTTAAGTCAAATGTCCTCATCACGTTGCATCTCTAGTCTTCCTTCCCTGAAAAATTACATTGCTCCACTTAAAGCAACCTTCACAGAAGACGGGGGTGTGACTTCACTTTACCATTACTTTCTTTCAACTTTGCATTGACCCTTCACCATTACACAAGGATAATTCATCAGGCCCCTCCCCTACATAACGCTATTTTTTATTTCTAATCCATAAGAATTGAGGCCTTTAGTTCACACTGAAAGAGGTGGCGGGTTTTGCTAACAACGGGTTTCCATGAAGAACTTCCGTGTTTCCGCCCACAACCTAAGATGGATTTCTCACAGAGTTTTCTTCAAAGATACTGCTGGTAAGCTGCTGGGTTTAATGCTGAGTTACCATTCTATGCAGTTTCAGATGTGGTCCAAACCTCCTTGGTTCTGTGCCAAACAAAATAAATCAAATGGAAGAAAGAAAGAGGAGGTTTACAGTGGACAATCATTTAGCCTAGATTAAGAATTTAAAGTAAGACACTGGAATTTGTTTGCAGGTTTGAAAAATGTGCCATTGTCTGGGTCAAGTTCACATGGCATGAAAACAAAAAAGCATGATCATAAGCAGATCCAATATCTATTAGAGATACATTTCTAGATGTATAATATTTGTGTCCTGGGTTCAGCAGTAGCAGCCACTTTTTTCTCCTTCTTAGTAGCTGGTGCAGTGCTGTGTTCCTGACTTTCGGCCTGGGAACAGTGCTGATAACACTGATGGTTTTAGTTGCTGCTCAGTAATGTTTACTCTGACCAAGGACTTTCTGAGTCTCATACTCTGCCAGGGAGGAGGGGAAGCCGGAAGGAAGCAGAGACAGGACACCTGATCCAAACTGACCAAAGAGGTATTCCACACCACAGCAAGTCATGCCCACTATATAAACTGGTGGCAGTTACCCGGAAGGGTTAGATCACTGCTCAGGTTGGGCTGAGTATCGGTCAGCGGGTGGTGAGCGGCTGTATTATCTTCCCTTGTTATTTCCCTTGTCATTATTATTATTGGTGGCAGCAGTAGTGGTTTGTGTTGTACATTAGTTACTGGACTGTTCTTATCTCAACCCATGGGAGTTACATTCTTGTGATTCTCCTCCCCATCCCTCTGGGAGCGGGGGGAGGGAGGGTAGTGAGCGAACAACTGCATGGTTTCCGGGTTGCTCGCTGGGCTCAAACCAGAACAGGCTTTTTTCCAAATTGTTTCATTTTACTGTATTTTCTGCCTAACAATCTGTTACATTGTTACCTGAAGTCTTTCTGCTATGGTGACTTGGGCTTCTATTGACAAACAGGCCAGCATACACAGTGTTACATATGAGAGGGGTAACATACAAACAGCAAAGCTTAGTTTTCCTTGGGAAATGAAGATAAAAAAACACTAATTTAATACTCCACTCCTTATAAGCACACACACAGACTCGTGTTTCAATTTCCACTCCATTTCCCCCCCCCCGCCATTTTTTTGTGTAGGACAGCCAACACTTTGGGGAAAAAATGCAGCGAAAACTATGTGGGTTTGGAACTAGACAGACACCTACTCATATTCTACATATTTTGCTGCATTCCTTCTTTTTAGAGGTAGGTACATAAATGTATCAGAACAAACACATAAGTTCACGTATACCGCGACTATCTGAAAGTACAACTTTCACATTTTCCCAGATGTAGTTGAATTTGGGCAGCAATATAAAATCCTCAGACAGGTAAGATCAGCACTTACAACATTAGACAGCATAGACAGCACATCTACAGTCATACCATGTAAACAGACAGCAAATCTGTAATTCAACCCTTTAAAGCTGATGCAGAAGGGGACTGAACTACATAAGAAAATGCGAAAATTATTACAGCTAGACTGGAAAAAGCGTCAATAACTCATACTATCCTCCTTGTCAGTGAGGTTTCTTTCACCCCCCAGGCACTCATCCCATGGATCAAACCCACAATTTAAAACAGTTTAAATCACATAATTGTGGCCCAAGGGGGCTTTCAGGACTGTTTCAGTCTCAGTATAGACCCTTGCCTAGCATCTATACATTATGTAAAAACATATGGTGCTGCAAAGAGGGATACCGTGTTACACTTGACCGTTATGGTCCACATACATTGCTGATTCCTGTCTTTACATAAAAGGATTTCTCAGATGGTAGTAAAAAAGGCAAGATGAAAGTTGCTGGTTTTAAGGATAAGCATCTTTTAGGCAAATTGCCTTATATCCAGAATGTTGCTCCCAGTCCCAGCTGTGTCTTCTCTGTGTTTTTGCAACTGACAAGACGCTAACAAAAACTATTTCTAACACTTGGGGAGGGGGGGGAGAGGCAGAATATTTCTCAAGGTTGACTTTTTTTTTCATAAGAGAAGAAACAGAACATGCTTTCAGACTGCACAACATGTTCAGATATGGTTCTTTTAAGGTGTACAAGACAGAAGTTTAGAGATGGCAACTGTGGTCATGATTTGCAGATTCTCTTTGTATACCTTGTGCTTAAAATTACACTGGAAAGACCTTTTTATGCTGACCACTAAAAAAAGCCTCCAAATGCCTCTCTTCTCTTAGGAAACAACCAAGATTCAGATTAGATGAAGTACATCCATGTATCTTCTTTTTTCTTTAAAAGATTAATATTTGATATCTGATCTATTTTGATCAGAATAACCTGCTATGTTCTGGCTGTAACGATGTAACAGTGATTCCAATATAGTTCTGACTGCAGAAGAGGCACACACAGCAGGCTATAGCTATGTGAGAAAGACAATCACAATAACATACATGTTGCATGGTGGGAGAAGTGAAAGCCTACCTCTTGACCAAGTTTTCTTTAGCTGAAGAAGAAAACAGAATTGGAAGGAACAAGCAAAAGGAATCCACAAATACATGGAGGAAGAGGAAGTAAACAACAGCAATATACACTGAAATTTATGTGTAACTTTTTATCTTTATGCATGTGCCACTGTAATATGTCTACACCATTACCTCTATGTTACAGCACGATACATTACACCACCTTTCTAGCCTTCACATGTTTTTCCAGCAAAAAATCCACTTTATGAAGTAGCTGACTTGAAGCACATACTTCAAAGTTTTATACTTCAAAAGTTCAAAGACAGATATGTGCAAGTTATTTTAAGCTTACACACAGTTTTATAGTGACATCAAGCCTGTCATCATGTCAGATTGTTACATGGATAGAAATATTTGAAAGTCCCCCAAAGCAAGAAATTATCCAGCAGTACTAGAAGTCTTATATGAGGAAGAAGAAATTTTTTTAAATTTAAATTTTTAAATTGTGAAAGGAATCTGGTTTGGTCTGCAAAACCCTGGACATTCACTGGGATGCCAAAAGCCAGGAGAATGTAAACAAAGGTGATGTCCAGAGCACTGAGAAATCCAAGCTGGGCACCCAAGCTTACCCAAGTGAGTGCCCTACCAGCCAGGCATCAAAAGTCTCCTCTCACGAAGCAGTAAAGCACAATGAATGTAATATGTATGAAAAGAAAAACTCTGTCAAAGATGAATTAAAAGATATTTCAACAAAATGTGGATTTTTTTTCTTTTTGATTCCTTCATAATCCACATTCTTTCAGGTTAACGAGAGAATACAACAAAATTCAGGTAGCCTTTCTAGCAGAATCTCTATGATCAGCCCTGTGGAAGAGATACTGCTGTCCGACATTGAAAAACGAAACAAGTATTTCACTGGAGCACACCCTAAAGCAGATTCTAAATCTATCCTGAAACTGACAATTTGACTACTATATGCAAGAAGCATACAGTGGCTCCAGAAGACAAGCTGAACAAGTAGTCCTCCTCCTAGCAGCAAGAGCCAAATAGTCAACTGCTAGCATTGACTAAAGGCACACAAACAGGCATACTGTTGTCCAGACAGAATTAATAAAATATTTCTAGAAAATAAATCACCTACACTTTGCGTAAACACGCTGGAGACAGATTTTATTTACATATTTAGCTGCATCTGCATAACTGCAGCCATATTACATAATATCAACATAAACCTGTCTGATGTCAAACAGAGGGCAAAGTCAAGAAGTCAGAGATGGCCTGTAGCATTTTACATAAGTAATTAAAAAAAAAAAAAAAAAACAACAAACTACAAACAATGCATGCGCTTATCACAAGTTACTTGAGACAGACTCTGTCTCAGCGTTCTTAGCTTGTCTTTATTAGTTGTAGTTTTTAATTTTGCATAGACAACTCTTAAAATTCCACAGATGTGGAATTGCTAACATAGAAGCAGTAAGAAAAAAGCAAACATACATTTGGCAAAGGTTTTCACTGCAATAGTTTCATACACAAAATACAGTGAAAATAAGAAACCAAAAGTACTTCAAGGAGCGTGCTTGTTTCCTTGCAGGTAACCACAGTATAAACATACATGGTAACCATACAGCCAGATTTCTCCAAACATAAAAAAAGAAGGAAAAGTCTAGGTAAGAGCAACAAATAGTTTTCTACGCTTGTGAGGATTTCCAGAAATCATGGGAAAATACTTGTGGACAAAGTCTGCATAAATCCATACAGTGATTTAACATATGCCATGTGTTTTACACCTAATCCACAGTACAGATCACCTGTATACAAGCAGTAAACCTGACACACCTTCAAGTCATTTGTGTGGTTTATGCACAAATAAAAGTCTTATATCAGACAGTCAGTCAGACCCCTGGTATTGTAAATTCACCAAGCACACATCATACCATGCCCACATATGCACAGCCTGGGAAATCCTGCAACTTCATTAACAAAATCCAACCTTCCTCTGGCCATACAGCTGCATCTCAGCAGCAATGGGAGAAGCATCTCATATGCTTATTCATCTTATACCTTTTTTCATCATTATGGAAATTACATTTTCCTGGAGGAAACACTAGTAGAACTAACACACGACTCCTTTCGTAATTCCTTTAAAAATTAAAAGATCAACTACTTTGGTTACAAGCCTGTCCTCCATCCAAAGCTCCATCTTATTTCTTATTCTATGAGAATGCATTCAATAGCTTTTACTCTTCGTCAATGGATTTCTCAAATGCTCTACGTAAGTTTATGACATTTGACCCATTTTCCTCATCTGGATCATTGACAGGACAGGTAACAAAGTTAGCATTTCTTAAAAAACCTCACAGTTCCTTTAAACAAATTCATACTGACTGACTTTCATCAAAATTATGTTTTACCTAGTGTTTAATCACACATGCTCCAAAAGTAATTTTAACTTATCTACAAATTAATGTTACATACACTGGCTTACAGTTTCCAGGGTAGAGAATAATAAATGTAAAGTCAATAAAAAGATTAAACAGTAAACATCAAAACTCTCACTTGAGTTTGTAAGAGATAATTATAAAAGTATTCACTTTGGAATATGTTTATATGCGTAATGACGAGGCACCTCACATTCCTCAAATGCAATTTAACAACTTGGCATTTTCACAATACAGGCAGAAGGAAGAATTCAGTGCAAGAAAAGACTTACTTCAGAGAAAAAGTTAAAATATTTTGTTACCAGTGTATACCAGTTAAAGACTCCATGAGAATGTAACTTTTTACAGATGAACAGTACATCTGTACTAACTTTTCCAGAACATTTGAAGACTGTGGCTACAGCCAAAACCACAGTGAATATATGAAATCTCTACATCCGTGTGTTTAACTGAAGGTATGTGAGTTTTGGTCAGCATGGTGAAAACCTGTCACAGTGTCTCTGTTTACCCTGAGGCTTTAAGTAAGTTTTTCTTTCTAGTATACTATTTACTCTGAGTCCCCACACCACTCCAAAGGAAATGATTTCATTACCACCAGGCTCTTGTTTATTTTAGGAGAATTTGTAGATTTGGAGCAGGGAGAGAGGAGGAATACATCATCCATATAAACAAATCCCGTATGTTTTCTGTAGCTGCCTGAAACCTTTGTAAAGAAGGTTAAGCTCATTTTCGTGCCAACCTTTAGAAAAGCTCCTCTCTTCGCTCAGAGCACAAGTTTAGAGATTCCAGCCTGAGAAAACAAAACTAAGCTTATTTTTATTTTCCCATTTTATTTATTTAGAAATAAGATAGATTTCCCTTACCAAGCACAGCCAGAAGCGCAAGTGGGGGCATACCTGTTCCTGAACATGCCTGGTTCAATTCTCAGGAATACTTTAAAAAGGCTCTGGGTTTGATTTGTGATAATTCTCCTAATTTAACACTGAATATCTTACATAAAGCTGAATCTCAGCACACTATTCCAGCTGTAGTATGTCACTTGAATCACCCTTTTACTACTTTTCTTTCTGTCCTTTCCTCTTCCTGACATGGCCTATTTTGTTTATTACTTTTCCCCTGTCCTACTGTGAAATTTCAGAATTATCCAAACCAGTGAACCATTTACAACAGTAATTTTAGAAATCAGTCTGAACTATACACACCCTGAGCAGACCAAATTTTGCTTCTTTTGTGTTTCCTATTTCTCTCAACTTCCCTACTTCAAACGCTGAAGGCCTAACCAACATCTGCTCTTAAATGTCTGTCCTAAGGGCTATTTTATAAACCCCACATTCTCAAGTCAAATAACACTACAGCATATATTTACTTGAGAACTCAAAGTTTTCAAAACCTGGCAATGCTGCAGCAGTAGCCCAAAGCATCCTAAGTTAAATACAGCGATAACAAATTACTTATATTTTCAGACAAATAAAAAATAAATAACTACTTTCCCCTTTGAATTAAAATGGCAAGAATTTTTATTTTTAAAAAAATGTATAAAGACTCCTTCCTTTGTCTTTTGCTAGTAAAAACTCTTTGTTAACATGATAATGCCAGACAATTAAAAATATGCCATGACCCTACTTAGTGCGCTTTGCATTACACTTTTGCCCTGAAGAAGTGGTTCTATTGTGTACAGCTAAACCAAAAAGGGCAATAATTAAAACTATTTATCTTGAGAAAACAAAGACTGTATTTTACAATATCCTCTCACTGTTCTTGTGGGGGAAGTCAGCCTAGAAGTCAAACACTGACACACATTTTGCAGTTGATCCTCATTTCTTGCCAACCACATCATTTAAATGCTAAAATTCCAATTCAATTGCAGAAGAAACAACCCCACATGATCAAGTCTCAAGGGTTTCATGTCACTGGTTCTGAGACAAAAAAAATATACAAACTCAAAGGAATCAAATTTTGTTGTCTTCAGAACAGTTCTTAACAGATTTAAATGTGTGTGAATTTATGACTGAAATTGGTATGTACCATTTCATCTTTAGGTGTGTTAGGAAACTTTCTGTACAGCTAGCTCAGGATACAAATCCTGAAAGAATGCTTCTTTTTCAATGGAGAAAAAGACTTCGCTCGTTCAATTTTTCACATCATATACGATACATTATTAATAGAATTATACTCTCTCCTAATATTAAAAAACCTAACCGTTGCGTTTCAGATGCTGTTTAAAGTCCACTAGGGTAAAAATAAGCAAATGTACATTTATATCTAAATATAAATTTCTAAATTATACATAGCAATAACAGTTTTATATTCGTGTGTGCATGTGTATATTATTTTTTATATATAAAACCACATATAAAAATACAGAAATATGGTTGGTTTATATGTATATACACACATCCCCTCTACATTAACAGCCTCTTGAGGCTCCATTCTGCACACCTTGAAAGCTTAGTCCCATTTACCATAAATTTTGAGCAGCACTAAATTAAGTTGGTGTATAAACCCATGTTGAATAAAGGTCCTAAATATCTTGAATCAGGCACACCCACATTATCATGGAAAAGGCTATGAACAGATGATCTGACACCAATACTGAAGAGAATTCAGCACAACCCTAAAAATGAAGTTGTGTACAGAAGGGCTGCTTAAATATTTAACAGCTCACCACAGAGAGAGTTGATTTTTGCAGTCTAATATGACAGCCACAGAGAAAAACAAAATCATATTTTCACATCCTTATATACTGTTTAGTGCGCACCCTCTTAAGTGGAGACTTGGGTGCAAAATTGTTACCTGGTAGGCTACCACTTTACAGACGCAAGGAAACTTGAAAGTAGTGTGAGACTTCAATAAAATATTATTTACAGTATAGTCTCCTGCTTGATTGCGATATGCAAATACACCTTTCTCATAAAATCAAGAGTAAGCAGTGCTTAAAAAACATTTCAGAAAAAGAGAAAATCATGTACCTGTAACACACTGGAAGTTACTGTGGAATAATTAGAACAGTTACCTTGTAACAGTTCTACTACCACATATTTTTTTTTGAGAAGAGGGTCTCTGGCAGTCTGCTGAGTAACTTTGTGCGTAGGCCAACTATCCCATCATGGTAAGTGAAATGACATGTGTTAGTGAAGTCACCTACACAGACATACTTGCAGGTTTAAGCTTAAAACAGAGATTCTGAGGACTAAATAACATACAAATTTATCTGCAAAGTGGAGGAGGTAGAGCCCACCACCTGATGAGGAAGAAAAAAAAAAGAAACCCAAATAAAAAAGGATAAAAAAAAAAAACCCACACAACAGAAATACCCCCAAAACACCAACAACAAAAAAGGAGACCCAAAGCCTATCTTTCTACCAGTTTTCCCTTTCATGAGCCACTTCCTTCCCAACAGCCTTGGAAAAGCAGGCATCTGGGCTCCGAGAAACTGCAACTACAAGAAAGTTCCTCATTCAAGCACACACTGTAGAAAAGCAGCTAAATGATGCTCCCTTTTATGTAGTCAGGAAAACGCAACAAATTGAAAGTGTTCAAAATTGGTATGTCAGTACTCGATCAAATAAGTGTGACTCTTTGAGCATGAGCCAACACGTTTAATTTTCTTCAGGCAATTGTACATTGTTTGGCAATTGTGATTAAAATCAAGTTTATAGTAAACCTATGAAATTAATAAACTACTCAAGCACAAAAACATAAACAATGCATGCAACAATCTTAACATTTCCATTACTGCTAGCACAATTAGAAATGGCGAAATATTAAAAAGTATTTCTGACGTGTATGTGACCAAGTAACAAGTTTTGGCCTAGCTTTGAAAGCAAATACGATAACGTTAAACAAAAGGGCATGCCTTGCTTCAGAATTCAATTTAATAAAGCAGGTAACCATTTCTTAAACTAAGAAAAATACAGAATTTAAAAATTAAGATGCATATTTCATACTCTTTTTGAAAACACTTCATTAGTTACTCTTTAAAAAAAATCCCCTATTTAGTTAAGTTCACACCGATGGGACTCTACAGACATTAAGGCAAAGATAACAATTTCTTAAAAAATTAAATTCCCTACCTGAAATCATTTTACCTTGGTGAAAACAAACGGGTAAATGCCCAAGTTTTTCCCATTATAACCTTCCTGTATACTTTATCAGTTTTGGGGCTTGCTTTTTTATCCTTTGCAAACACTAAGATACTTTAATGCGGGCGTTTCACACAGCAAACACTAGTAAAGTAAAACTTTATTTCAGTACACCACGACTGTTAAACACAGAAATCGGAAAAGGATCAAGATAGCGGAGGTTCCCCGGTAAGCCAGATGTGTTTTAGCGCGTTGCGCGAATTTTACGGGAGTCCCGGTGAGCTGTGCCTAGCGATGCTACCGTTCCGGAGCAGCAGGGCGAGTGCCACACTGGCAGGCGGGGCCACCTTTGCCCTCTGGGCCCCCCCTTTCCTCGCCCCGCCGAGGGACCGCCGGCGCCCGCAGCAGCTGCAGCCAGAGCGGACTCATCCCACTCCAGCCCTGCGGCCACTTGCCAGCTCTCGGGCCGGCACCTAGCGCCAGGGGCACCGCCAACCCCGCTCCCCCGGCTTGGCCCCGGCCCCCGGGCAGGCAGGACCGGGACACTGCGGGGCCTGCCGGGCCCCCCGTGTGGGGGCAAGGCGTGCGGAGCGCGGCGCTGTGAACCCTGGGCTCTCGGGGCTGTTTTTCCTTGTTGCTGTTTGCCCCTTTTTTTTTTTTTTTTCTTTCTTTCTTTCAGTGGAAAGTTTTCTCTCCCAGCGGAGGCCGGGACAACGCGCGAACTGCCCCAGGGCGCCGCGCTGCCACCACAGCTGACAGGTTCCTGCCTCCCCCCTCCTTCCGCAGCATTAAAAAGCGGGCGGATAGATCCGGCTGGGGGTTGTTTTTAGTAACAGCTACTAGCACAGTTAACTGCATCCACTGCCAACAGAGTAAAAGTCAAGCTCGCCCACGAGCATCCCCCGCACGGAGCGTCCTCGGCACCCGGGGGCACGGCAGAGGCAGAGCAGGGCCGGGTGAGGGAGCGGGGCCGCAGAGGAGAGCAGGGAAGCACAGGAAAGTTGCTATCGGTCTCCTTAGCCCCGGAGCCGGGAGGCCCGGGAAAGGAAAGTTCACACCCACCACCAGCGGGGCCCGGCGGGAAGGGGCTCGGCTAGAGGAGACCGCTTCTTACCTTCTGGTCGACGATGGAGCAAGCCATTTCCCGGACATGGGCGAGGCTGAAGTCCCCCGAGGAGTCCTGCAGCAGCAGCACCGGCTCTCGGCTCAGCCCGATCTGCAGATGGAAAGCGACGCCGCCGCCAGCAGCAGACCCCGGCGGCGGCAGCGGGCTGGGCGGCCGGATCAGTGGAGGGGCGCTCATCGAAAACTTCCCTCCGGAGCCGCCGCCGGAGCCGAGGGGCTAGGGACGGAGAAAGAGAGGCGGGCGCCGCGACAGAAAGTTTGCGACAGCCCTGGAGGCGCCGGGAGAGTTCCCCCGGGAAGTTTCAGGGAAGTCCTGCCGAGCTCCTCCCGGATGAAAATGGCGAGGGGGGGGGGCGGGGGACCGGAGAGGATGCAGACAGGAAAAGGCGGCGAGAGAGCCGCGCAGGGCGAGGGGGAGCTCGGCCCAGCGCTTCCAAGGTGCTGCCGCCGCCGCTCCGGCTGTTGGCGCTGTGCGCGGCGCGGGGGCGGGACGGACCGCGCCCTCCGCCGGGACGGGCCCGCCGCCCAGCTGGGACGGGACGGGCCGCGCCGCGCCGCTCCGCCACCACACGGTGGCCCCGTCCCGACAGGCGACGAGCGCTGAACTCGGCGCCGCGGGCAGCTGGTGGCTGGTGGCGCTGCGGCGGGGCTGCGCCTCAGCCGTCACCGGTCTGCCCATTCTGCCCAGAGTGTGAGTTGTGGTGCTGGGGAGGGCTCCTGCTCAAGCGGTGTCTCTCGTTGGGCAGTACCTGAAAGCCGCCTGCATCCCATCCCTCCCCGTCCTCTGCGCCCGCCCCCCCGGGCCGCAGGTGGACGCGAAGCCTGAGGAGAGCTCTGCTTGTCCTTCGCTGGCCGGCAGCGCGGTGGCCTCTCCCAGGCGGGGTGGGGAGAAGCTGCCTGCGGGGACGGAAAAAAGCGTTAGAGGTCTGGCCTCGGCCGGCAGTCCCAGTCAGCACGGTGCCGCCTGCGCCAGCAGCCCCTGTAGGTGCTGCGGAAGGAGGAAAGTACAGCTTCCTCCCTCTCTTCCCTAAACCAGCTTCCAGTTTCAGGTACGGTCCGTGCTAAGAAGGAGCCCCCTGCCACCTAAACCCAGGATGAGTTACTCTTCCCACCATCAGGACCAGTGCAAGCCCCATTCATTTGCACAAGCAGCACCGATGGCAGGCAACATCTAGTCTAAATCCATTCCTAATCTCCCCTTGGAGATCTATGAAGGCACTGGAGCTGTAAATATTCCAGGTACCAACGGAGAAACTTTTAAACTGGATATGTAACACCTGTAAGGATGGCAGTATTAAATGTATGTTTGCAAGTACAGTGGTTGATCAAATTTATGACCTGTTTCCTTACAAACTGTTTTTTTGACCAAATGTACAGCTGCATCATTTTGATCAGCTGCCTTATTAGGACCCATTTTATTATTGTCAGTTTGTTTCCCACCAGCGATTTGCGCACACACAGCTTACTGTCTGTATAATTTTGAATGTTTGTTCTTTGGTGAATTTTCTTTTGAAATTGTTGCATTTTAATCTGCATCTTCTACAGACTACTAAATTTGCTGAAAATGTCAGCACTCAAGAATGGAATGATTACTAGTGCCACTTAGACTTTTCACATGAGGAGTAATAATTACTCACATCAATATATTCTGGCTTTGCTGTTGAAAAATCATGTTTAATTTTGTTGTTGTCTGCAGTATTTCCTTAGGACTAAATCAGTTTCAGTATAGTAGCATACCCTGGTTATGCAGATTAGTGATGTGATAGGCAGTTTCTAACAGATCCCCATATACTAGATGTTTTGGTGCTTGGATATTTTGGAGTATGTATTTGGAGTTTGTACCTCTAGGTATATGCTAAGGTAATGCTGAGGCATTATAACTACTGAAAGCTTCTCAGCTTTTCTATACAGGAGTCTGTCTGTAGGAGAGCACTGAGCTCCATGTGTGAACCTGTATCAGGAGGGGTGTTTGAGGTCCACATGCCATCCCTGAATGCTTGTAAGTTCAAATGCAAGGCCAGAGCCACAGTGTGTGGTAGTGTAGCAGTGAGTGCTGTAGTCCCTACTTTTCCCCTGTTGAAAGAAGCATACTAGAAGATGCTGCAGCCTTGCTTCAACATTCTGGTGATCCTTGAATTTAGTAAAGTGTCTTAAGTGTCACTGACTACTCGTGGTGCTTCTTGAGATCAATGTGGCAAAAGCAGATGTGGCTCTGATGGCAATAGGGGTGGTGAGTTGTCCCCCTCTCTCCTGCCCTCACAATATTTAATTATAGGGTCACATAGTTGACTCTTTCACAAGATGAGTCACATGATGACATTTGCTTTCAAAGGAAAGAGTGGAAAAATGACAGCTGTATATGACCTTGGCTACTATACACTGTGTTACAGCTCTTTTGCAATTCTTGAAATAACCGAAGAGGAGAGGTAGCAGTAGCAATGCCAAGAATTACATACCCTTGGTTTTCTCACCTTTGTGAAATCTAGTCTTAGAGCTCATAGGCTGTGACTCACCCATAGATCCACATCCTCTGTGCAGACAAGGCACAAAAGTTTCGAAGTTTTTCTTCAAAAAGAAAGATTACAGAATGTTTATGAAATTGTAGGTTGCTGAATTGTTTGGTTAGTGTATTGGCCATGTTGAATACACCTTTGTAGATGGAATAGATGAAGGCAGGACTTCTTCTCTGCTGTGTCAGCCAGTCATGTACAAATGCTATTTATAAAAGGATTCAGTGAAATCACATGGTATGATCTTGAGTACAACCTGGCCTGTTGTACTGACTGAAATATCATCTATTTCATGATCCTTCCAGATGGGAGAATTATTGCACTGATGCCAGGGAGGGGAAAGACTCCACAGCAGCCTGTGACCTGATACAGTGTGCATGTGCCTGGTTTAGCCAATCCGCACATGCACAGTTGGAAAAACCGCTGGAAGTTTAGGTTACACTGCACCTGTACAGATCAATTAAGCAGCACTTGAACTGCCAAATGAACTAGCAGGGGAAAGAATGAATTTGCTGCTAATGTCTACACAGTTTATGCATCTAGCTATATACAGGAAGAGGACAGTCAGCAGAGGATGTCACTGCAGCATCACATTGTAAGAACCTCTCCCAGTTGCCCCTTCAGAACAGCTGCTGTAATGTTGCTTCTAATTACTCTCTATTACTACAGTATATAGTGTAGTGAATAGTCATCTCTGTATGTTCTCATGGACAGTATACTTGACCCTCCACTTAGATGCCCTTCGGGACCTGTTATCTTTCTTCTTTTCTTTCAGCTGACCAAATTGCATAGATGGAATTCTATTCTATTTTTGCATCCTATCACTAAAATGTTTCTGTTTCCCTCATCTCATACATTCCTGAATCACACACACCTCTAAGGCTTACTGCTTTGATCAGGCATCCCAATGCCATTTGTTCAAACAGTCTATCTTCATGGCATATTGACTTTCATCCAGGTCACAGTCCATTATAAGCTGTATATCTCTTCCTGGTAAGTAATTATTTTGTTCCTATTTTTGTATATCTGAAGGTGAGTATTCCTGCACAAGCATCCTACATGGCACATATCTGTACAGAAGTCTGTCCTGGTTTTCTGGGTGTCGTGGTTTAAGCCCCTATAACTCACGCAGTCGCTCTCTCACTCACTCCCCCCTCTTTCTTCCCCCCGCTCTCGGAGGGATGGGAAGGAGAATCGAAAGAATGCAACTCCCACAGGTTGAGATAAGAACAGTTTAGTAACTAAGGTATAACACAAATCACTACTGCTACCACCAATAATAATGACAAGGCAAATACAAGGAAAGAATACAATCGCTCACCACCTATACCCAGCCCGAGCAAGCAGTGCACCCCCACCCTTCCAGGTCTCTGCCCTCCATTTTTACATCCTGGGCATGACGTGCTGTGGTATGGAATAACCTCTTTGGTCAGTTTGGGTCAGGTGTCCTGTCTCCACCTCCCCCACGGCTTCCCCTCCTCCCTGGCAGAGCATGAGACCCAGAAAGTCCTTGGTCAGACCAAAACACTACCAAGCAGCAACCAAAAACACTGGTGTTATCAGCGCTGCTCCCAGGCCCAAAATCAAAAACTCAGCGCTGCACCAGCTACCAAGAAGGAGAAAAATGACTGCTACCGCTGAACCCACGACACCAGGCTGTTACACCAATTTGCCAAGTCGTTTGAATTCAAATCACAGGTGCTTCCATGGCATTTGCAATCTGTATCAATTTTATGTAATCCACAAGTTTAAAAGGTATAGACATTATCTAAGTCATTAGTAAAGGATTGAATAAAGAACAGACTCCCATGGAATTCCATCACGCCCATGCTCTTTGGGTGTTATTACCCAACTAGTTTTGTGTCCACTTTATGATATTTTCTTCCTGGCCTGATTTGCTGTTTTCTCAGAAATGGTTTATGTGACTCTGTCAAAAGCCTCATCCCTTAAAATCTATCTCACCTATTGCTTATGCTCTGTAATAGGAGGCAATTTTATTAGTTTGGCATGATTTGTCTTCTAACAACAAATCAGTGCTGATTTGGTCTGATAATGATTTCACTGTTGTCTTCCCTTGTTTAATTTTTTTTGTTGTTCTAGGCTACTTTCACACATCAGTAATGCCTTAAATATGTTTTCTCTACTCTGAATCTTCCAGTCTCAGCGGTCTGATAATCTTCAAAGGCAAGTATTTATCATTTTGTTATTGCTTTAGTGAGATATTTAAATAACCTGAGACTCTAGGTTTATCAGACACTATTTAAAAAATTACTTACATACTCTATGACTTCTTTTCCCCCTACTGCATTTATTTATTTCATTGTTATTACCAGCGTTCTTGTGCTCGCCACCTGTTTGCAAAAAAGGCATTATGGATGACAGCATTATCCAATATATCTTTCTGATTGCAGTGGGTCAATATTTCTAGAAGTTACTTTTCATTGTGTTATGAACTGCGAAATGCAGATAATCTATTATGTATTCCAACTAACAAACCTGAGCAGAAACCTCAAATTTTGCAAGGAGCTCTTGAGTCTATATGTAGTTTACATATTCTTTATATGGACTTAGTACTGAACTTTCAGCTAAATATGTTTGTGTTGAGAATATGTGGACTTTTGCTGTTCCTACAGTTGAATGCAGACTGTGGGATTTGCATTCTTACTTAGCAGCAAAACATGCTTTGTTAAAGATGGGTCTACAAAAGTGAAACCATTTTTTCTTTCTGCGGCTTTCAGATGCTGAAATGATGTTTTAATTGGACTGTATGCTTCCAAAACTCCTTTCCTGAAGCAGACACTGCTGGGGAGGAAATTCTTTGGTTCAAAGCAGAACACTGAAAGAAAAATAAGCAAAGAAGAAAGAAAAAAAGACTGGTAAATAGAATGGAGTGAAATTTGGGAAGAAATGTTCAGACTGTAATGGAAAATAGGACATGATAGTTGGAAATGCAAATGTCACTGGATCTGGGATCGACACTGTGTTAGGGACTGGTGAGTTAAATGGATCTGATATCTGAAATACTGGCAAAATGTTTTGCAGACATGATCCTGGATATTTATTTGGAGAGAAGAAGCAGATGTTAACTGTAGAACTCATTAGGGGTATTCAGATGAGCTACTTATTTCCACAAGAAAATTTTAACATTTTAAGAACTAAATGATTTATGTGAACTGTCAATGAATCTCCTAATTTTTGTTTACTGTTTTGTGTTTGTTATTAAAAAAAAAAAAGTTTCCTATTGTTGAAACTGCCTCAGCAATTATAAAAGGAAAGTTTTGAAATATTATCTTCCATGACTTTCTGCTAAATGTTTTAAATAATTAGGGCAAAGCATTTAAGAACATCAAGCTTAAAATTCCAAAACTGAATTTTAAAAATATGAGACAACTCCACGTATTTCATTTTTTTTAATAAATGGATCACAAAAAAGATCTGGATTTTTTCTGTTTTCTAATATATTGGGAATGGAAGTTGAAATCTTATTTAGACTGGGAAAACTGTTTTCTGCCTGTGTTAGCCTGTCTCTGGGTAAACTGACCATGGATATACAAGGTGGATTAGCATTAAAATAGGATCTGAAATATTGCGGTATAAAGCTCTCGTGTCAGAAGAGAGTATGTTCTGTTCCTTTTACTTGAGCAAAAAGTGCAGTCATTTGCGAGGGAAGTGTTTTTTTGGTGTGTTTTTTTTTTCCTTTGTGCTTCAAACTGACCTCACTATACTCGAAAAATTCTGGGATAGGACAGGCTCCATTTATCCCAAAGTATGCTTTGAGGAGGTTTTTTATGGCTTGATGATAGAATAACTGATGCATTCAGATAAGCATGAGTATCTTGGCATTGTTTGTGCATATTTGTGCAGATTGTCCTCACCAGCTCTCTGGTTCTTATGAGCATGGTACTTATGGAACAAGTCAGTCATTGCTGCTTAAAACTCCTGTCTGAGAGACATGCTTCCCATTCTGAAGATACTGTAAATGAGGTAGTGTATCTTAAATGAAAACACAGCAGAGATTTTATTCAGAAATTTCTTAGTGCTGCTTCTTAGATGATTTCTGAGTAGTGTTTTCTGTCTGAAGGATGCTTTTTTTATTGCCTACATAGCACAGTCTATGAGTCTTAGACATTAAGCGGTCTTCTGAATGTCACTGTCATACAATTCTACAGAATTCTGGGCTGCAGTGACCTGAAATTTCTGGGTCGGAGAGTCAGACTTGTGATAGTATATAACAGCTGTTTCCTCTTCAGAAACGATTACATGGTTTTCACCATTTAGCTGGGGATAATTTTCAGCAAGTAGCCAGTGGGTTTGTTGCATTTTGTTAATTTTTTTGAAACTATATTGATAGTTCAGTTAGTAAAATATGTACACTACTGAAAACCAGTTATACTGTATTTCAGTTCAATGTTTAGTGTTTAGTGGTTTTTGTTATATCAAAGTTCTTGAAGTACTGTTCACTTATTTATATATACAAGCATAACCAATTTACAAACTTTGTTCTTTTACACATCAGGAACCTGTTATATTGTTACTTAACACTAACATTTTTGTGGCTGCTGTCCAGGCCTCATTGCCACTGAAATTCTTTGGCAGTTCAAAAATAATCCAAATCCTGGGAATGAGAGTACTGCCCATGCAGAATCAGCTATGTATGTTGTAATTTTGCATTATTTTGACCTCTAGGAATGGGTATCATACTATTTCTGTGAGCAGATACAGCTTGAAGAAAGAGGTATAAGCTGTTAACTGTCCATCAACAGTTTAAGCTTATCATCCAAAGTTCATTGAGTAAAAGGAGACAACGTGCAGTGTGCCCAAGAGTAAATAAGGGTGGTGGAGTCTTATTTCTCTTCTAAGCAATGTCTGATAATATGGGTACAGGTTTACAGGCAGTTTTAAAGTTGAGCTAGAAGTTTATCTAGGAGCTAGATATTTCTGAAATGACTACTGACTTTCTGCTCTGATATTTAAAAAGATGTTAGCTGAGCTTGTCAGACTAGTTAGTCCCACTGCTTTTTACCATACTTTTATGTGGCTTGATATTTGTATCCACAAAATTTGGTGTGCAGTATAATTTGAATAAATTGAATGATGGTTAACCTAAATTATTTCATGACTGCTGCATGAATACTAAAACCGCATACATTCCCAGGTAATATGTGGGTGGGATTATTGAGACAATAGATGGAAAGAAAATTGATAAACACTGCTCCTCTGTTCTTTTGTGTGAGTTTCCTTACTTGTAATGATTTAATGAATTGAGACAGCTCATAGGAACAGGGCATCAATAGATTTCTTCCCTAAATTGTCATTGATCTTTTAATGTTTATAGCAGTTGGTTACTGCTGCTGCTTTGGTTTCCCTGCATGAAACTGAAAAGCTAGAGCTAAGAATACCATTAGGGCAGAACCTAGTATTTTACACAGAAAGGAAGAGGATGAAGGAATAGAATGGTGCAGGGGATCCCAAGGAACCTGTATGAGAGAGGAAGGTAAAAACAGAAAGAGAGAAGATTCACAGGAAAGGAATTTGTTGTAAGGAGTACTACAATTGGGCATCACAATTTCTTACTTGAAAATGTTCTGATTTAAAAATTTAGCAATGCAGCAGGCTGATTTTTAAGATAATTAGAATGATATTTGCCTTTCATTTACAGTCACTGTCTTGAAATCTTTATCTTATCATAGCTTTTCAGTTCGGAATTAAAATTAAGAAACATTTCATTTCATTTTCATGTGCAACAAATAAAAGACTAGTAAACCATGTAATCACATACTACATACTATATGAACACTAAAAGTTGATCCATACAGGTCTCGTAAATAACTTAATGAAAGTTCACTCATGCCAGTCGAATCACAATCTTATTTGGGGTAACCTCATAGAACTAAATACACACAGGAAACAAACCCTCTGTTCCTATGCCTTACTCCAAGATTATTATCAAAAATAAAGGATTTTTTTAGAAAAAAAAAAAAAAGATTACATTAAAAAAGGAAAGTTGAAAACAAACTTACAGAAATAAGGCACATTTTTTCATCTTTCCCTTTCGAGTCTTTCAAAGAAAGATGAACAGAGAAGTTCTAGTCATCCACACGAGTGGATGATTTTTTAAAAGTTGTGGATTTTATACTACACACTATCAGCTTCTACCAGAAATTATCAGCCTCACATTCTGAGTCTATGTTGTGAAGACATGACTCTGAAATCTGTCTTATGGAGTTCAATAACTCAGATTTGTTTCTCATTTGTCAATAACTTACCAATAATTTTCTGCTAACTCTAGAAGTAGGAGAAAAAGCCAGACTGGTTAAGATAGTCTTTGCAAGTATCAAACTCTTGGATGCGTTTATCTTTCTAACCACCTACAATCTATTTTGTCTTTTAAATAAAAATGAAAAAAAAAAATCCAAGTATGTTATATTATGTAATTATTCCAGTCCTCTAATTGATTTTGCATGGGTAGCAGTCCTAGTAAAGAACTTCACTGGATTCTTCTTGAACACACGGATTCAGTTGTGTACTTGAAAAATGCGTTGAGGATCACATCTCCTAGAGGAGGAAGCATAAAAAAGAGCCTGTAGAGCCCAGAGAATTTTCCATACAACCTTAAACTGAAACAGAATGAAGAATTTAATCTGAGTCTATGATTCTCAGAGGTGCTTTTTAGTTGTCCTAAACAAGAGCAGTCTATGTTTCAAGAAGTATTTTAAGGTGGCCAGACAGATATAGTGCTGTGTCCTGGGAGCTGGGGGAGGAAGAAGTGGGGGAGTGAGCAATCGGCTGTATGGTTCTGAGTTACCGGCTGGACTTAAGCCATGGCATGCTGGAAATGCAACAAGTAGCATCAGATCCTGAGATGGCATCGGACAGCTGCAGCATGGATTGACAACAAGCATCATGCATAGCCATATACCTGATGTTATGTCCCTCATACCTCTGGTGTTCATTGTTGACCAATTCCAGCTGTGCACTTCATTTTTCCCTAATAGCCATAGCATTTGAGAATGGGCAATAGGACTATCTGCAGCTCTGCACCAGGGAGAGAGAAAAGCAGAATAAGACTGGCCATTAATAGGACACAAATGCATTCTGAGCTACAGAGATGCCATCACATGCACCAACCCGTCTGTCCATTTGGTTTTGAGATAGGTTCTTGGCCTTAAATATAAACTTGCATGGAATCTGTTCTTTCTGCCTAGAATTAATGAAGTCAAAGGTACTATTTTGAATATGATGTTTATCCGCAAGGGGAAATTTGCTCTGTATCATTCTCTGGTATGACAGTGACTGGAGCAACTCCAATCTTCATGTGGAGGCTTGGTCAATAAGGGAAAGAATAGGCTTTTGGTGGCATTCTGTATGGTACTAGGACAGTGTCATGGGTTCAGCAGCAGCAGTCATTTTTCTCCTTCTTGGTAGCTGGTGCAGCGCTGTATTTTTGATTTTGGGCCTGGGAACAGTGCTGATAACACCAGTGTTTCGGTTACTGCTTAGTGATGTTTTGGTCTGGCCAAGGACTTTCTGAGTTTCATGCTCTGCCAGGCAGGAGGGGAAGCTGGGAGGAAGCAGAGACAGGACACCTGACCCAAACTGACCAAAGAGGTTATTCCATACCACAGCACATCATGCCCAGGATGTAAAGCAGAGAGCAGAGACACGGAAGGGTGGGGGTGCACTGCTTGGTCGGGCTTTGGGATTAGGTGGTGAGCAATTGTATTCTTTCCTTGTATTTGCCTTGTCATTATTGTTATTGGTGGTAGCAGCAGTGATTTGTGTTATACTTTAGCTACTAAACTGTTCTTATCTCAACCTGTGGGAGTTGCATTCTTTTCGATTCTCCTTCCCATCCCTCCGAGAGCGGGGGGAAGAAAGAGGGGGAAGTGAGTGAGAGAACTGGCTACATGAGTTAGAGAGGCTTAAACCACGACAGTTCTTTTTGGCGCCCAACGTGGGGCACGAAGGGTTGAGATAACGACAGGATTAATAGCCACTCGTCACAATGCTGATTTATTGGCTCTCAAAGTTGTTGCTCTTGATTCTCTTGAGTTCATGGTTTCAGCCCGTTGTACTTCACTTACAGCCAGTATTTGTTGTCTTAGCATTTTTCGGATATGGGTTTTGGATTAAGGTTCTTGTTTCATTGTACTTCACTGCAATGGCTTGTAATATGGGCGGGCTCCGGAACCGGGGGGGCGGGCGGATGTGTACCTGGCAGTTTGGCTGCTCTTCACCGTCCTAGCCCTCGTCCTCGCCTCTGTCTTTGCGAGGCTGTGGGGAGCCGAGGGGGAGCCGCCCCGGGAGCCGCCGGCCGCCGAAGTGGCCCGGGGGAGCGGCCCCGGGGAGCAGGGGCTGAGCCCCGCGGCTGCCGAGCAGCGGGAGGGGGTGGCAGAGGAGCTGAGCCCCCCCACCGAGCCCAGCCCGACGGCTGCCGAGCAGTGGGAGGAGAGAACGGTGGAGAAACTGAGCCCCGTGGCCGAGCCCAGCCCCGCAGCTGCAGAGCAGCAGTAGGGGGTCGTGGAGGAGCCGAGCCCCGTAGCCAAGGCCAGCCCCGCAGCGGCCGAGAGCATCCCCTGGCAGCCACCCGCATAGCCTCGTGAGCCCGAGCCCCAGGAGGATGCAGGAGACCACGCAGTACTTTCCAGCAAGGCAGAGGAGGGAGATCTGGACTCAAAGAGCAGCTGGTGGTGAGAGAGCCGGCAAGCGCAGCAGCTACACCAGCCCCAGTGACAAGTACAGCAGCCTCATTTGAGAGTTCTGAAGGGTTTGAGTGGCCTTTGGGTACCCTTGAGACCTGCCTGCTGATTGTGATGGGGATCAGCACGGTGACATCCATACACAGTGTGTTTTACCCACAACCATTTTGTGTGGTCCCGAGAGTTAAGCAGAGTGGGGTGTGGGCCTTGTCTGGGGTTAGTCTGCAATGTAGGATGACCAAGAGATTTTCCCCTAGAGCTGGACAGTCATGAGTGGCAGGGTGTGTGGAACAGTGGGCCCCTCCTGTGCTTTGGAAACGTCGGAGATGGAAGGCAGCGGTATGGAGTCCCCAACAACAAGCTGCAGAAACTGCTGGAGGGGAGGGTGAATTATTTTGATCCTGATATGCCCATGACACCTCAGGCCATCAGGGCAGAGATGCAGAATACAGATGGACTCATGATCAAGGGGTGGACTTAGCAATGGACACTATTGCCCAGATTATTCACAAGTGTGAACACTCCACACAGCCTCTCGTGCTCTGAAAAACTGTTACAAGAGATGGAGCCCAACATCACAGACCGAATGGACTCAGCAGCTTTATAGGGATTGGTCCATGCACTAAGGGATGATCTCTCTATCCCTCTGTGCGTGTGTGTGGATGTATATATATACATGTGATGGTATATTGTAAATGTGGGATCTGAGCATGACATGAATGGTTTGGAATAAGGGGTGGATATTGTCATGGCTTCAGCAGTAGCAGTCATTTTTCTCCTTCTTGGTAGCTGGTGCAGCGCTGTATTTTTGATTTTGGGCCTGGGAACAGCGCTGATAACACCAGTGTTTCGGTTACTGCTTAGTGATGTTTTGGTCTGACCAAGGACTTTCTGAGTTTCATGCTCTGCCAGGCAGGAGGGGAAGCCAGGAGGAAGCAGAGACAGGACACCTGACCCAAACTGACCAAAGAGGCTATTCCATACCACAGCACGTCATGCCCAGGATGTAAAGCAGAGAGCAGAGACATGGAAGGGTGGGGGTGCATTGCTGGGTCGGGCTTGGTATTGGGCTGGGTGAGCAATTGTATTCTTTCCTTGTATTTGCCCTGTCATTATTATTATTGGTGGTAGCAGTAGTGATTTGTGTTATACTTTAGCTACTAAACTGTTCTTATCTCAACCTGTGGGAGTTGCATTCTTTTCGATTCTCCTTCCCATCCCTCTGGGAGCGGGGGGAAGAAAGAGGGGGAAGTGAGTGAGAGAACTGGCTGCGTGAGTTAGAGAGGCTTAAACCACGACAGACAGGTATGTATACAAAGAACAGTGACAAAGCTTTAGCTGCTGATACAAATTGCTCTACTTTTTCTCTCAGTAAGTGTCCCCTTGAGTCCGGCAGTTTCTTTTCTGTAGGTTGCAGAGGCTGGAAATTGGTGCGTGAATGTCTGTGGACAATCAGAAAACCTGGTCTTCAGGACCAGTATCACTATACCTTGATAGTTTTCACACAGCTGGGTAGGAAAGCATTAGAGGTGAAGAAGAGGTTGCTAAATATTTCACCGTTAGATCTCAAATTCATTTCTGTTCAATTTTTAACCTGATTCTGCATAATTTAAAAAAAAAAAAACTTTAGTCACTTAAAAATGAAAAAAACCTCAAATCAAACAGTTTAAAAGCTGATAATGCACCTGAATCAACAAGTATCAATCTGTAAATGTATATCACTAATACCAAAACCAATGGTGGAATGCTCTGCTTGCAGAGAAATGATGCCATGGTGCATAGAGTTCAGTTGCACTAGTACAAGAAAATTTTATTTCTTAAAGATCACTTGTTTCAAAGAGCAAACTGTAGGCAACTTTGCGTCATAAAGCACAAAGAAGGACTTAGTTTTTTCCTGTATTACTGATGAAGACAAACTAGGGCCTTCAATAACCTTTGTGATGTTAGGGTTAGTTTTCATGCCTTGTGAAAGAAAGACACAATACAGTTTCAGAAAGCTGATCTAAAACTTCTGAAGAAAAACCACTTCCTACTTCAGTTTAATTCAGCAACTGGTGAATTATTTAAGTTGTGCATCTGGAAAAGGATTTTTGCTTTCAGAAGGACTGTAAGTGGAACAATCTGAATATAGGTATTCAAGCTTCTCTGTGATGTGGGCAGGAAACATATCTTTGTGATTTAATCCACTTTATTTTTAATATTGCTTGTCCCTTTGCACCACATTCTTTTCATATTGTAGTTACGGATCATGGCAAAGACTCATTTTTAATATTTCTAAAAGTAAGAGAAAACTTATCCTTTTTCCTCATGTTCTTCAGAATGAGTTTGAAGACAAATCTTTACTAAGGACCCAAATCAGTGGATTTCCACTGGCTATCTTGCAGGCATTAAAGTAGCAATGTATTTAGATTATTTTTATGTGTTCATCTCATAGCATCTGAATATCTCACTGGTTTTGAAGTCTATTTTTACAGCAGCTTTCCAAAGTAGAGCAGAACTATTAGTCCCATATTGAGAGTCATGGAATGAGGTGCATTTGTAATTCATGAAACTTTTGAAAACAAAGATATGCAGTCTTGCTTTAAATTAGTATACATAAGCTTTATACTTTGCAGTTTGCCAGCTACAGGGACACAAATTAATTTATTTAAAGCTTGCTTTCATACCAGTGCACTGTGCTTTACACCTGAGACAATTTCTCATAAATTATGGACCACATCCTTCTGTGATAGAGCAGGGAACTGAATCCAGTTGTCACCAATATCAAATTAGGTCAATAACTGCTTGCCCCTGCCTACCTCCTGCCAAGAAAGAAGGAATATTCCTTTCTCTGAGGAGCAGACTGTGTGTGCATTTGTGTTGGTGCAAGCCTTAAACTGCTTCTCTCAGTTCACACTTGAGCAAACAATATTACAGAGAGCTCTTTATAAATATCTAGGCAAGTTTGTTACAGGTTGGGTTTTGGTGTGGGTTATATATATATACATATATATATATGATTTATTTGAAGAAATTTGATGAAATAGTTGTTTTAGGTAGCTCTATCTTCTTTCTTTAAGAAACTGAGATCTGAAAGTCCTCACAAAGAGCAGGCATTTGTCGAAAGTTTGACTCATTAAAATCCTAGGTGGTCCTGTTTGGCTGGTCCATATTAATTGCAGCAATGAAAGTTAGGGTCAAGGGATCATGGAACAGCTGGTTTGTATTACTTTGACCTGATCTCAGGTGATATGGTCTAGGAAATAGTTAATTACATTTATCAGCACTCTCTAGTAACTCACATCTTTAATAGTGTGATTGACCTTTATGCTTTGTAGAACCTTGCAGCTGTTCCTCGTCATAAGCTTCCTTCTCTGTATTCACCAGGATGGTCAAATACATACAATTCAGTTTCATAAATTATGAGAGTCTTCAACCAGCAACACAGTATCTCAAAGTAAGCAGATACAACCGGTACTGGTACAAAGCTGTGCTGGAAACACTTCAGGGACTGTGGAGAAGAAAGAGAGGAGCAAATCATCAGAAAAGGGTTTTTTGTTGGGTTTGGGTTTTTTTTTAGGCATCTTGCAATAGACAACATACAAACCATGAACTGAAAATATCAGCTATGATTATGTATAAAGATTTGAAGTGCATTCCAAATACAGCACTTCATTAAACTGAATCAGTAGTTGGTAAGTTATGTATGTGATTTCCAATGAAAAATCATCTGTTTTTCCAAAAGCCAAAACAATTCAGTGTGGAATGTCAAATATTAGTCATTACAAATATTTATGTTAATTCAAGAGGATGCAAACAGTGTGCAGAAGTTGAGAAATTGAATTTTATGTTTTTCATATCACCTGTCACCTAACTGCACTGTAGCCACAGCAGACTACTCACAGCATTGTTCTAATAAATTTTGTATCTCTGTAAAGGGGTTTAATGCCAGCAGCTGTGAGACCTTGCATTTTCAATTTGCTGAGTCTGGCATATTTGAATTTTCATCTATAACACTAGATTAAATTAAATCTTTATGTTGAATGTATTGTAAGAAGCTGGATTAAGCTCTGAATTCTCTAGCTAACACTTACAAAGTGCTTCTTGAAATCAGATCACTTGGATTGTTTATCCTATATACTGTTCATGAAGACAGATGTTCAACACTGCTGCCAGAACTCTTTGTCAAAGGTTTATTCTGCCTTGGATAGAATTCAGCTGTTGTAACTGAGCTGTTTCATGGCAAAGGTCTGAGCCTGCTTCCCCTATTTCTTTTAGAAATAGAGTAACACATATTTAGAGGGGTAGGAATCCCATGATGTTTGTGAACGTTATCCCACAGATTGCTATTTGCAGAAGAGTTTTTTTTTTGCAGTCAGTGGCTTTGGTTTTAAATCTCAATTTTATTAAAAATTTGAAAGCAAATAAATATTGACAGGAATTGAAAAGTATTTTTTAAATATTTAAAATCTTTTTTTCATATGCTGTATGTTCTATCCTTCTTCTACAACTAGTATGTGTTTTCAATGACAACACAGTCATGTGCATGTAATATCAATTACAAGAAATTCATTCAATTAGGGTTTATCTTAGGTATCACACCTAAGTCTGCTTAAAAACATTTCCATGGACAAAGCTTACTGAAAAAAAAAAAATATATATATATATGTAAAAACTTCTTTGGATCTTGTAAACAGTCTACATTTAAAACCAGAAGCTTTTATACTGATGTGATTCTGATCTAATGTGTTTTTTTTTTGTATTTGTGGACATCCTACTGTTTTACTTTTGATAGGAAAAACTAAAACATAATTTCTGGATGCAGTTGATAATTCAAATATACATATTGTGAAGAACAGCCTATTCAGGGTTGCGTTTGTCTAGCAATTTGTCCTCCTTTAAATTCACTGCTTAATTTGCAGGGAATTATGCATCAGAGATACAGAATAAAAGGAAGATGCACCATGTTTCATGATCAAAGTTAGATACATGGATTGCTTTGCATGACGAATGTTCATAACACTGGTATAGTTCTGCCTTAGGAAAAAAGGTGGTTAAGAATAAGAAGATATGATAAGTAAGGCCAATCAGTAGACTGTTTGCAACACTAAGCTCTCTATTACATGCAGTTTTTAAATAACAGGACAGGGACTTTTGTTATTCTTTCTGAATACAGCCTGACCAAACAAAAGATACAAAGTGTCATCTGGCCCAGTTCTGAAGCATAATAAACAATTCATTGAAACATACGAACTGAAAAATCATTGTATTAGAAATATTCAGCATCCCAGTCCCTACACTCAAGACTCTATTATAGACATAGGAGACTTTGTTAGAATGCTTGTCTCCAAGAATTGTCTAATTGTAAGACAAGGCATGGCAGCTGGATATAACTATCCTGGAGAAAGACAGGGCATTACATCAGCCACAATGAGGTGAAGACAAATTTAATAGGTTAGTTTATGTGCAAAGCATGTAGATTCCAGGTTTATGTGATAGTACTATGACATACAGACAATTTATTGGCCTCTAATTGAAGAATAAACATAGTTTGATTTACTTGTTTTACAAGCAGCTAACTAAAAATTAAAACTATTGTTTTCTCTTTCTTCTGCTCCAGGCCTTCTTCCCTGGATCACCTCCCTAGTTAGGGGTTAAGGTAGTTTTACTCAGTATGGAAGAGACAGTTAAGACAATGCATGTTCCACAACAGTAATGGATCCATGGTGATATGATGATGAAGGCAAGGAACTTTGTATTCGCAAAAGAATAAATGTGTGGCCAGAGTCACCTTTGGTGGTTGTTACATCATCACTTGGCTCTGTAGGGGAGGAGTTAGAGAACTGGGGAGTAAAGTGGAGCCCACAAAGAAGAAGAAGGGGAGGAGAGGAGGGTAATGTGGGTTTACGATTTTATTTTATTTCTCTTCACCCTCGTCTAATCATGATAAGTAAAAGACTAATTTCCCCAAGTCTGTTTTGCCCATGGCTGTAACTGCTGAGTGATCGCTCTGTCCCTGTCTTGACCCATGAGGCTTTCATTTTATTTTCTCTCTTCTGTCCAGTTGAGGAGGGAAGTGACAGAGCAGCTTTGGTGGATAACGCAACCCAGACTTCAGATGTACGCTCCTTTCTTCATTCTGTTGTCTTTCTTTAATATGAAAGGAACATTAAAACCTTTCAACAGCACTGAGAATATTTGTCCTTACTTGTTGCTCCTATTTAAAATTACAGCCTTGTAAAATCAAGAAAACAATTTTTTTTCCCCCCATTTAAAACTGTCTCTATTCTCAAAAAGAAAGACAGTGACTTCAGGAGCAATTTGATTAATTAGATCCTAGATATATAAGTCCCTGCACATTATGTCAGTTTGTGTTTAATTTTTTGCTTCAGTGTTTCTTCTATGTTCTCTGTCCAGTGTTTCTTCTCTGTGTTACTGAAAAATCACCCAAAATCCTATATCTGGTCCATATTAATGCTGAACTGATGCCCTCTGAGCTTTTTGAACTCATGAAACTAGAGATTCTCTTTTTCCTCAGTTCAGCTGAATCCCGTGTTTCTTAAACCCTTTAGCAGAGGGTGTAAATGCTCTATAAATGCATTATTTTAGTTTGCTTAGTGGTGAGAGGTATGCACTTCTGTGTGTTTTATGAACTGGCTCACCCTGTGAAGCTGCTTGTCTCTCTCCACTGTCTATACAAGGAGGTAAACATGTTCTGAAGTAAATGTTCTCCAGTCCTATATTCTGCTATCATTACTTGGGGAATTTGTGCCAGCATTCATGCTTTTAAAAAGTTTTGATAGTGTTTTCAAAATGGTCTTGTTAGCCCAGTCACACTCTCCATTTCAGGTAGAGCTAGCTGCTGTATTTCAAATAATGATTTTGAAAATTCCAGTAAACCTCTACTTCAAACTTTTTTTCCTCATGATTCAATGACTTAATTTCCTAAGGCTCATGGCTCCCACTTCCATGCATGTGTTCATGATTAGATTTTTGGCTTAAGCCTCTAGGGAACAGGAAACTTGCTTTTGACATCTACAAGTAAAGAAGAAGCCCTGCACTGCTTTACAGCTCTGGCTGGGCAGAGCCTCCAGAGACAGTAATACTCTCTGCTGCTTTTGTCACTGAGCAGAGAGGAAAACTGATTAGGCCAGGCCTTGTTTCCACTACATGTGCATAGCAGCCTGGAGCATTTCACTTAAAGCAGGTCTTGTTTGGAGGAATTAAAAAAAAAAGAAAAAAAAGTTTATATTATCCTCTATGGACAGAGCTGAATGTGCCAGGGGAAAGAGTAGTAGTGCAACTGCTTGGGCAGCTTTTCAGTAAAATGAGTCGAAAAATTGACAGCCACGATTCGTGGGGGATTTTAATTTTGCCTTTTGGATCTGCTTTTGGGGGTTTTGTTGTTTGGTTTTGGGGCTTTTTTTTTGCATCGACTGCGAGTAACCCCAAACTGTTTCCCAATGTGGTTTATTGAAGCTACACAATAAATATTGAAACTACACAAAGAGAGTAATTTCTGTTTGGTTTTCTTGTTGGTAGTGTTGTTTGTTTGTTTTCCAATTTTCAGAAATTCTGTATTATTAGAACAATATTTCAATAATTTGATCAGATAATATTTACTGATACTTCAACATAGCAGGATATTTACATTGGATTTGAAGTACACAGGATATCCCATAAATTTATTTGTATTCTGGTATCGCTGTTCACCTCTTTTGTGGTAGTCTTTGTTATGCATGAGTACATGCCTTTCTGGGGAGCTTGCTGATTTATGTACTGGTGGCATGCTAAAGATTTGCATTATAGGAAAATCCTCCTGCATTTTTATGTATTGTAATCCTGATGAGTAGTAATATGAAAAAGAATAAAAACATGCAATGGAAATTAATTCCTCAGGAATACTCCACAATTAATTGTGGCAAATAAAGGAAGAGCATTCAGGATACATTCACTGCTACCATGCTGCAAGGGAAGCATGAAATAAAAGTTATTGTTGTATGCTGTTATCCTTAAATACACATTCAGAGCTTTAGTTCTAGATCTTTTTGACATATCTGGAGCATCTGACAACATTTTCAAAAATTTTCCACTTTTTCAACTAGCCTTCAACACTTGTGAAATAAACTGACTGCAGAATGACATGTCAAAACTCCATTCTCTCTCCCTTGTCTTTTTTTAACAGTAATATGTTCACAGGGAATAGATTTGAGACTGGACTGAATCAGGCTGACAAAGTCTAGCAATATTATTAAGTAGTAAATGTTTGTTTTGGCCTATTTCCTAAAGTCTTTATTCTTTTATTGCTTACCTTTTTTCTTTCTTCTCAGGTAAAGGTTATTTTTCCCACGTGCAAAGAAGTGATCAAATGTGTGGAAGATGACTCAGGTTAATAGTGCTACTTGGTTCTAATGAAATCAGCATTAAGCATCTTTGTTATCCAAAAAGATAATTGTCCTTTTCACACTGGTATGGTATCATTTTGTTATCTTTCATAGTATGTATGTATGTATGTATGGTCTATATTCAGTGAGCCATTTAAATGAAAACTGTTTAGCTAGAATTTTTAATGATTTGTGCAAACTCAATTTTTTAATCTAAAGAAGTCCCACTTTCAAAAAGCCCTAAATATTAGTGACACATTTCTCGTAAAAGTGGCTACTGGATGAAGACGGTTCAGGCTGATCTATAATTAGCGACTATATTTTTTATTCTAATTAAATAAAACCTCTCAATGTTTTTAAAAAATGTATCTAAAGGTGAATGATGAAGAAGTTGGTATTGAATGTTATGTCCATGTGTGTAAGAGAAGGGCAGCAGAAAATACCACAAAGAATGAAATGATGCAGAATCCAACAAAATGCCGGGAGCCTGATTCTCAAAAAGCTTGGAAGCAGCTTTTTGTTCTGATGGCTAACTGAGGCATGGCAACATACACAAGACAGTATCTCCTATTTATTCCTTCTGTGTACATAAAAGAGATTTTTGTACTTTTTTTGATAAATAAATAAGAATGCCTTAAAGACATAGTTGGCTTCACTAGAAAAATTCCTCTTTTACTCAATCCAAACCAGTTCTCATGATCCAAACTATGACCTCAGTGCAGTGGCCACAGCAGGAAATAGGCAGAGAGCAGATGAAACACTGGGAAAGTTATAAGAAGTGGGTTTTTCTGTAAGGCTGTTGCTACCACATGTGCTTTGTATGAACACATATTAAATGTGTAGCTGGTATCGTCACCTGTTGTTAAAATTTCCTGCTTTTTATTAAGGTTACTTTTCTATTACCTGTTGCATACAACTTTCTTTAATTTATCCATCTTGTTGAAATCTTTCAAGTTTGGCACCTGCATGAGAATTTATTTTACTTTTTAATTCAGCCAAAACTAATTGCACGGTTTCAAGAATGAAGCCAGAGGAAATAAATTGGCATGTAAAACCTTCCTTGGTCTTTTCCTTGAAAAACTGCAATTCACGTATTTATATGCAGAAAGGAGAATTGGCAGCTTTTTTTATTCTTTTGGAAGTCTGCCAATTTCCTTAAAACATGAAAATTTGGTCAGGTAAGAGGCCTTTAGGAAAATTCAGTTGGTACATCCTCAGTAGATGCTTCATAATGTTCAGTGCTGATCCATCATTGCTTGCATCTCTCACGCTTCTTATTACTGACAAGATTGGAACTTTGCCATCATCACAGTGGGACTGAGCAGGGCAACTTTAGAGTACGTGACAAAAGCCAGGCTTCCTTGCATGAGCTTCTCTATTTAGGGAGCGGGTCAATATTAGGCACTGGACTGAAAAGCATAATAGATATTGAAGTGTTCTGGATAATCTGTTATTGTTTGTTGTTGGGTTGGGTTTTTTTCATGATATGAAGTAATACCTTGGTTTGTGATTTCCAGAGAACAATAAAAATGAAAGCATCTCATTCAAGGTTGGAGCCTTAGAACTGGGGTGAAGGGACTCATAGCCTCATAGCACCTGATTCTAGGAGAAATAATGAAGGCGGAAGAAAGGAGTCAAATGTCTACACTGCAAAATATGGAAGTTGGGCAAGGAATTGCTGTTTAACCAAAACCAAAACTGAAACTGATTGTATAGGAAGATTGAAACAAGACACCAGTGTATTCTGTTCAGGGAAAGTTGGAGGAGGGATATGAACTATAGGGGAAGATTTGACCTGACTTGGAATGTGGAGAAAGTGAAATAGTCTGACAGGTACATGGACGTGAGAAGCCAGGGAGAAGGTTGGATGGAAAGAAAACAGAAAGGAAAACCAATGAATGCCAACATTGGTTAAAGGATAGAAGGGCTAGGTAAGGACAGAGATAAACCATCTGGAATTTAATGAGATATGGTTGGGGGATATGACCTGCAACACCAGAAATAAGTGGAATAATGAATATTGGTATAATGACCATGATCAGAGAACCAAGCAAACACACTCGTGGGATGATTCCACTCTCTTCTTTCAGTGCTATGTGACCAAACAGCAGATGTCTAGGAAAACCAACTAGAAAGTAGTGCTATCATGCTTTGTTCAGAAGCTGTAATAAGATGTGTAATAGAACACAAAATATGGTTTCATGATGAAGATGGGGGAACTTGCCTGGGAAATTGTATTTAGATGGTGATTTAAAGGGCAGTTTATGTCTGATGTTGGTCTTTTCCTTTAAATCATCAATGTCAGAAACTGCTCCTAAATGTGTAGCTGTCTTTTCTTTTTTTTCCATTTGACTGCACTCATGACTGAAACAAAAATTAATAAAAATTGGTTTTAACGTATTTGTAATGCTATAACACTATGACATGCACCACCACTACTGCCAAAAACCATCAGGTGATTCAATGAGGATTTACAAATACTTTAGATCTTAATCTCAAAGCATCTCAGTTTTCCCCTTTCTAAACCAGAGATGATATCAGAAAGTCAATTCACCAAACCTTGGTCAAGATAAAGTGACATTCATGATGTTATGAAGCTGATGACCTTAATGTACTTACAGAATTTAATAAGATAGGCTTCAGAGTATTTTGAAGTTGTAGCACTGTGCAGTGAAAAAGGCATGGAGTCACATACTGAGCAATGGGAAGAAAATTATATATAGCTGTTTATTCCCTGGGAAAGAGGGAACTCCTCTGCTGCAAGGGGGATTTTATTACTCAATCTTGCTGTAAAGGAAAAAAAAAGGGACTAATTTGCTGTGTACATTGATCTTGGTTTAGCTGACAGCCTTACTGATGGCATCTCTGAATTTGTAAATGTTTTACTGTCATTTCATGGTTCTTAATTTTTCAGTGACATATAACAAAAAAACTTGAAGTTCTTTTATGGAACAAAATATACCCATCACCTTAAAAAGAGGCAGATTTATGAAAAAGGGAAATAAATGCAAAGTTTCTTTTTTCAAATTCCTTTTTTAAGGTTCCCAGTTTGGTTTTTATTTTATTGTGAATATTATGTTGAATATGTCAGTTCTCTGTGCTGTTCAGTATATGCTTTCTGTTTTTATTACTTTATAATTTGCTTTTAGTATCTAATGTTTGTCTTTAACATTCCTTTTCTACTTATGTCTTCCAAAAAGATATTAAACATAAAAGTATGTGTATATGAAAAGATACATGTATAAAAATACATATATGTTGAATTATAAGCAAAATTTCCCAGATAATAGCATCTTACTGTTTCAAAAAATTAAGAGTTTTGATGAGTTTTTAAAAGATTGAAGTACTACACCTGCCATCTACTGGAAGTACAAGGACGATGCATTTAGGTTGTATTATGTTAACCGTTCCGCCAGTAACGTTTGTCACCCTACTACTTTATTATAAGACATTTTCAATTTTTTTTTAAATATTAATGAACCTTAACCTGCGGTATTTCATTTATTGCCTTATTAAAAAAATGGCAGTCATAAAATTTAACTCAAGTTTTCTACTCCTCAGGCTTTACAGATTTATAATTAACCCACAGTAAAATCTGAACAAGTATTGACAATCAAGTGTAAGAAATGCATTTGCCTTGTTCTTCTGCCCCATTCTACATGCTCATTCATTTTTATGGATCTGTACAACTTGCAGTTGAAGTGGGGGTGAGCTGTATGCGAACAAATGAGTTTTCAGATACTTATTTATGTATTTCTATGGAAAAGAATATTTATAGTATTTTTAAATATCACCTTACATAAGCAAGTGCATTGTTGAAGTTTTTTTTCTTTTTAATGTGGGGCATATTTTTAAGGGACTGGTAAATTATATTAGGTCCATTTTCATCTCCTCTAACCCTGGTCCCATAAACCACAGTAATTTTATTCCAGCACGGTCACTTACACTGATTAAAAATCAGACAAAATCATATAAATTCATTAGCCTTATGTTGCCATAGTTTTTGGGACATTCTGACTTAAATACCATTTGATTTGATTTAGTAATCCAAAAGTATTTGGCAACATAAATTAAAAAATTGATTATTAGTGATGGCTACCATGAGATATGAATTCCCAAGGTTGCATGCAATCCAATAGAATCCATTTTGATATAAGAAGCAGTATTTTGTCTGTATATTAACAGCAAAGGCTAATGTCTATTCTTTGGTAGGTCAGGTTTTAATCAGATTAAACTGTGAAAGGAAGAGAAATAATTAAGTGTGTATTTACCCTTTTTAAATCTATTGTTAACCAAACCAAGACTGGCCTAAAAGGAAAACAAAGAAAGTTACCATTCAGCATCAAAGAAGTGTTGAATTCCTAAGAGATTATTCTAGAAATAAACCTTTTCAGCCCTGGGAAGATTCTTTTACAAGACTATAAGACTGGATACCATTTAATATTGGGCCCTACTCAGCATCATTTTTACTGTCCATCATCAGGCACTCTCACAGTATTGCACTCTGAGTAATTTATTAATAAAATTTTTATCCTTTTCTAGAACTGTTGCCAACAATAAATGATATATTTATTCTTTCTTTTAGTTTATTAATGTCTATTAGTACATATTTTATCCCTTTACTAGAGAAAGAATGATTAGGCAGTTAAATTCATTTTCGCTCTCTTTAAAATTGAATTTCTTCTTTCTCACACTGGGCTAGGAATCATTTATAATCCATATGCCAGAAACAGACCAGACAACCTTGGACAATATCAGTGGAAAATATAAATGCTTTAGGCAAAGAGAATCTTGAACTTTTGCCTTCTGTTTGAACTGTATATATGCTAGTTTAATTATGAAAGGGTACAAAGTGTCTGGATTCTTTAATATTTACTTTAAAATGAATTTACTATGGTAGGCATATTATGCTGGCATTTTCCCTTCTTCCTAGCTAATAAATATTTCCGGAGTCTTTTGACAGCAGGAAAAAAAAGTTATTCCTTTTTTCCCCAAAATGGAATTTTATTGAGAGCTTTAAATAGAGAAATAGTTATTTGTTTATTAAAATAAGCTTATTTGTTATTAATTATAAATATCTTTTATTAGTGTCATTTATCAACAAGATATGTAAACCCACTTTTGAACAGTGGCAAGTTCATTAATCTGAGAGACAGAATTAGGCTCCATGATGAGGCTGGGATTGATCTGTGGAAAGCTAACCGCATACACCTAAACATCTGAAAACCATAAATATCTAAGATACCTTTTTCACAAATGCTTTATGTATGCTCCTCTGATGACCTCTAGCTCAACTTCAGACTCCATTGTAAGGTATTCCTGTTTTCCAGGCATTTTAGTACAGGTAACCCTATGGCTGTTAGGCTTTTCAGTATGAGCTATAAACTTTACCTTCTTTCTCTGCACATTCTAGGGAAAAGATATTTCACAGAAGCAGTCTTCATGTGTTCCAGAATGATTTTTTACCTCTCCCTTTGACTACAGAGAAGAAAAAATTGAAGGCAGGTAGAGAGCTTTTTGTTTATGGATTTTTTTCCCAGATCTGCATAGCTCTAGGCCAGACCTGGTTAACTATTAACAGTTTAAATTAAACATTTCACGTGCATAATAAAAAACAGGTCTCTTGTGTTGTTGCTGAGGCAGAATGGCTCTTTTTATTCAGTATGTGCTTTGATAGCTTTCCAAATTCATCTTTTTGCATTTAGATGGGTTAAGTGGTGCCTGAAGGATGATTCACAAGTAACTGCAGACAGCAGAGCAGATAGTCCACAGCAAAAGAGGAAATCTTAAAAGATGTTTTTCTTTTTTATATAAAATGTCATCCAAAGTTTACTATCATGTGGAGCAGACTTATGCTCATTCTATATTTCCCCATCAGAACTGCTCTTTTACTTATGTCAGGCAAATTTCTATGCTATTGTCTTCCCTACAGATGTTCACCTACTGCCACCAGATAGAAAAAATCTCACTGCAATTTACACAATTGCAATGTTATTTCCGAATGTTACAGAACTGCAAGGTAATTTCTGTAATTTCTGCAAATCTGTAATTTCTTTGTTCCATAAATCTCTGAAGTTACTTTTTCATGGACTTTGACTGTATGAGATGTTCCCAAACATGCAAGTCTTACCGGTTAGATTTACTAAAATCAGAGGTGAATCAAAATTAAATGCTTCCATTAATGCATGCAAATTTTTGTTTCATCTGAACTGTATAAGCCTCTTTTTATTAAATGAATGCTTTCTTCCTTTCTTTTCAGTATCCCATGTTCTCTTCAGTAACTTTGACTTTGGATTCTAGGAAAAAAAAACAGTAAGAAATTGCACTCTCTTATTTCTGTGCTGTCTCCCTTTAACATTGCAATTCTATCAATGGGTTTTGCTAATTTGCTTTACTTTGACTCAAAAAAATATTTTGGATAGTAGCCTAACAACACATACTAAATTGATATTGTGATTACGTAACATTAAAATCAACATAGCACAGAGGTTTTCAATGCTAAACTTGTTTTGTTGGAGAAGGAATTTTAGGCAATGTAACAGGACTTTCCCTTAACCATTTCAGTTACTGAAAATCACTGGGTTTTTTTGCAATCTTGCAGGTTAGAAAGAGAAGAAATTCTTTCATTAGTGTGGTTTTTGATAGAGGACATTAAAAATTGAAGTTTGACTTTATTAATCAGAAACTATGTATTTGCTGGAATGTATTTTCATGGTATTTTGACAAACAGGAAAGTTTGAAGGAACCTTAAGAGCTCACTGCTGAGTTCTCTTCTACCTGCACTGCATGACTCCTTTCCTCATCCTTGACTGAAGACCTGAAGACTCCTCTAAAAACAAATGAAATACAGAAAGATACTTAAAACTAAGATTGGTCAAATAAAAATTAAAAAAAAAAAAAAAGTTAGAAATGGAAATGCTGACTTTAAAGTATTCCCTAAAGCATTGGGTAAGCATTCAAAAAGTCATAAATTGGTGAAAAAATTGTAGGTAGCAGAAGTGAGAAATGGATTAAAGTAATCTGTAATATTTTAAATTGGACTTTGGCCTTATATTTTTGCCTGTCAAATAAGCATTCTGTAATGACTCTACACGCAAGATTTTTTCCTGAGGTGCCCAGCTTTTTCTTTGATCAAGATAGTATATTTTCCTCTGTTAAGGCCATTCAGAGCCAGATGCTGAAGACTGCACGTCTTTCTGGTATGTCCATTTATAAGATGACAAATAGGGTAAAATCATATTAATTCCATGTACACATTTCAGCAACTTGAGTGGGTGATAAAGGATCTAAAAAAATTAATGACGTGCTAAACGATTTTTGGAACTAACAATGGCATGCTGGAACAGCTGCATTTACCTGGTTAATAAAAGAGCATAAGCAGAGAAGTGGGAAGAAGGCAGATAGTTATGTTTTGATTACAGCCTGAAGTCTATATGCCCAAACTGAATTTCCAGATCTCCCACACTTGTGTGACTTCGTGCATGTCAGTTAATCTTTCATCTGCTCCAGCCTTGTACCATCAGCGATGACTTTATTTTTCCTATCTTCCCAGAGTTCCTGAGGGAACTTTGTGGTAAGAAGTTCTATCTAACAATGACAAGCAATGACAAACAATGACAAACAATGACAAAATTGAAAAATTGCTTTGTGTCTTTAGCCAAATAAGAAGTAGTGCTCTTATATCATATATATTTAATTTCAGTCTAAAGCATTTTTAAAAGATTAGGCAAAAAAATGCCACCTGGATAATCTTGTTTTGAATAAATCATTTGTCTATAGACTTATTAATCGCCACCTTAACTGATGAGTCAAAGTTTCTCCTTCATTCAAGTTGATTATTTAAGGTATTTAGTAATGTGGGTCACTTGCTAAAAAAAATTTATAAAAAAGGAACCTAATTTTTTTTCTCCAGGTTGTATCTGGTCTCCTAGAAAACCATTTCCTTTTTTAGAACAGCTTTCATGCAGAAATAAGATTTCTTTCAGGAGTAGTGAATCTAGGATAAATGATGCTTTCCACCTCTGCATTTTGTTGGGTGCCTAAGAATAATGTAGGCAGCCAGCATCTGCGCTACACGTGAGCTCTTACAGAGAATCTTCCAAACAGAGTGAAAAGATTGATAACAGCCCAGATTGCAATCTTCTTTATGCAGCTCAGGTATCAAATGAGTAATTTGCTGTCCTTAGCTTTGAGAAGCTCAAATATAAAAGCTACAAGAGATGGGATAATGCTATCTTAGTGATTACACTGTTTTTTCTAGCTACTTCCAAGGCTTTTGCTTTCAGTTCTGACTTAACAAAAAGATGAGCCTGAAAACAAGCCAGGTACTTATTAAACGCATAGCATATGTCTAAGAAAAAAAAAGTCTTTGGCAGATTTATAAGGTGTTTATGTATAGAAGATTTAATCTCATGGACAAGTGCTAAAGGCTGTGTTTAATTTCATTGGTGTTTAGAAATTCTGATTTAAAGAAGTTCTTGGTAACAAGATCTAACTCTTGGTAACATTTTTCAGGACCTACAAAAGGTGCTTTTACCTTATTTTAATAAGCATGTTGCGTGACCATAGCTGGAAGGGCTAACCAGTGAGGAATGGATGGGCTGTACTTTGCATTTTCTCCAATCTTTGGCATACTATTGCTCTAGTGAACATATAATTTATCATCATTTTCCATGACACATGCTCAGCAGGTAGTGGGATAAGATAATGAATTCCAGACATGAAGCTCTTATAACTAGCTTTGTTATAGGCAGAAATATATAGCAAGTCTCTGCCAAAATGATTTTAGGTCATAGTAGATAAACCTGAATCATCTATAAACATTTCTTCCAGATAGTTTTAGCTAAGAACAGCAACACTTTAGGACTTACATTCTAAGAAAGTATATGTATCCGGTGAAGTACATGTAGGTGAAGTAATTCAGAAAGAGACAGCATGTGGGACATGATCCTGCTTTTGCTTGTTTGTCATAGGACCCAGATTTACTATTATCTTTGGTAAAGACTGTGGAAATGTATGCTTAATGACATGGTTAAATGTTTGCTTGTGACAAAGGATCCCAAAAATTGCATGCTAAAAAAGATATAATGTATCTTGCACTGAAGGTTTGATACAGCTTTGAATTGAAAGCTTAATATTTTTCAGGAAATCAGAGCTGGTTTGTAGATTACTTTTTATTCTGTAAACACCAACTAAAAAATACGTTTAGGTATTACTCTTCTCACATTGCTACCCAGCTCACTACTTTTTGTTCATTTGGTAAACTTGTAGATTGATTGTAGTACTGCTAATAAGAGGAATGTTTAAAACGAAATGTAGAATCCTTCCTGGAATACCTAATTATTTTTAAAAACTCATGAGTGAATCTGAGTTTTCAGATATGGATTTTCTCTTTCTGCCTTTGTTACAGTATTCTTTTCCTCTTTTTATTCTCCATATGTACACAAATAAGGGTGTAAACCTTTAACATCTTCAATATGCAATTTTTCAATCTTAGTGGGTCTAGAAACACTTAGAGAAGGAATATGTGGGAAAAAATATTTTCAGTATTTAAAAAACAATCCATGGAGAAATGCACAGTAGGGATGGCCACTAAGGCAAAGCTATTTCACCACAATGTTATTCCATTTTATTTTTCTCAAAATAACAGATTCTTTTCATGCAGCTGGAAAAAACAAATAAAAACTCTCTTCCTGTATATATATAAATGTTTGTAGAGCATTTCAAAATTTAAACAAATAGGTACATCAGGAATGGATGACAGAACAGATGCTGGCTTGAAACTAGCTTCATACGCCTTCCTTTTAGAGTTTTAATTAACTAATCTTATGAATAAATTATATCTAAAACAGTGTAAACTATTCTGCATTTCTCCATCCCTCTGCTAACCCAAAAGTTCTACTCTATATTTGGCCCACATGGATGGCAGAACAGCACTCCTACTTCTCCCACCTTAGACACCGTTCTTAGTCATTCATCACCAATTAATGCACTCTGTTGGTAATGATTTTAATTTACAAGTCTGCACTCCACCATAGAATCATAGAATAATTAGGGTTGGAAAGGACCTTAAGATCATCTAGTTCCAACCCCCCTGCCAGGGGCAGGGACACCTCCCAATAAACCATGTTACCAAGTCCCTATCCAACCCCGTCTTGAACACCTCCAGCAATGGAGCATTCACAGCTTCCCTGGGCAACCCATTCCAGTGCCTCACCACCCTTACAGGAAAGAATTTCTTCCTCATAGCCAGTCTAAACTTTCCCTGTTTAAGTTTGAACCCATTACCCCTTGTCCTATCACTACAGTCCCCCATGAAGAGTCCCTCCCCAGCATCCCTATAGGCCCCCTTCAGATACTGGAAGGCTGCTATGAGATCTCCACGCAGCCTTCTCTTCTCCAGGCGAACAGCCCCAGCTTTCTCAGTCCATAATCATATAGGAGGTGCTCCAGTCCCCTGAGCATCCTCGTGGCCCTCCCTCCTCTGGACTTGTTCCAAGAGTTCCATGTCCTTTTTATGGTGAAGACACCAGAACTGCACACAATACTCCAAATGAGGTCTCACGAGAGCAGAGTAGAGGGGCAGGATCACCTACCTCAACCTGCTGGTCACGCTCCTTTCGACGCAGCCCAGGATACGATTGGCTTTCTGGCCTGCAAGTGCACACTGGCGGCTCATGTTCATTTTCTCATTGACCAACATCCCCAAGTCCTTCTCCACAGGGCTGCTCTGAATCTCTTCTCTGCCCCTGGAGCTGTGCCTGGGATTGCTCTGACCCAGGTGGAGGACCTTGCACTTGGCATGGTTAAACTTCATCAGGTTGGCATCAGCCCACCTCACAAGCATGTCAAGGTCCCTCTGGATGACATTCCTTCCCTCCAGCGTATGAACCAAACCACACGGCTTGGTGTCATGGGCAAACCTGCTGAGGGAGCACTCAATCCCACTGTCCATGTCACCAACAAAGATGCTGAAAAAGACCAGTCCCAACACCGATCCCTGAGGGACACCACTCGTTACTGGTCTCCAGCTGGACATTGAGCCAGTGAGCACAACTCTTTGTGTGCAGCCATCCAGCCAGTTCTTTATCCACCAAGTGGTCCACCTATCAAATTGCTGTCTCTCCAACTTAGAGACAAGGATGTCATGTGGGACAGTGTCAAATGCTTTACCGAAGTCCAGGTAGGTGACATCAACTGCTCTACCCCTGTCAGTCATTTCCGTAGCCCCATCATAGGTGGCCACCAAATTGGTCAGGCAGGATTTCCCCTTAGTGAAGCCATGATGGCTGTCACCAGGCACCTTGTTGTTTTTCATGTGCCTTAGCATGCTTTCCAGGAGAATCTGCTCCAAGATTTTGCCAGGCACAGAGGTGAGACTGACTGGTCTGTAGTTCCCCAGCTCATCCATTTTCTCCTTCTTGAAAATGGGGGTTATATTTCCCTTTATCCAGTCGTTGGGAACTTCACCTGACTGCCATGATTTTTCAAATATGATGGACAGTGGCTTAGCAACTTCATTTGCCAGGTCCTTCAGGACCCGCAGATGGATTTCAACAGGTCCCATGGACTTGTATACATTCAGGTTCCTAAGATGGTCTCAAACCAGATCCTTTCCTACAGTGGGCCAGAGGTCTTCATTCTCACAGTCCCTGTGTCTGCCTTCCAAGACTTGGGTGGTGTGGTCAGAGCATTTCTGGTGAAGACTGAGGCAAAGAAGTTATTAAGAACCTCAGCCTTCTCCAAATCCAGGGTAGCCAGTTCTCCTGATAGCTTCCAAAGAGGGCCTGCATTGTCCCTAGTCTGTCTTTTACTCACAATGTACCTATAGAATCCCTTCCTGATATCTTTAACATCCCTAGCCAAGTTTAATTCTGACTGGGCCTTAGTTTTCCTAACCTGGTCCCTAGCTTCCTGGACAACATCCCTATATTCCCATGCTGCCTGTCCTTCCTTCCACCTTTTATAAGCCTCTTTTCTCCCTCTAAGTTTCCTTAGCAGCTCCTTATCCATCCAAGGAGGTCTCCTGGCCCTCCTGCTGCACTTCCTTCTAGTTGGGATGCAACACTCCTGAGCTTGCAGCAGGTAACCCTTGAGTGTTAGCCAACAGTCTTGGGCCCCCCTGCCCTCTAGGGCTGTATCCCATGGAACCTTAGTAAGCAGGTTCCTGAAGAAGCCAAAGTCTGCTCTCTTGAAGTTGGCAGTGAGCTTGCTGCATGATTGCTGCAACCAAGGCTGCCCTGGAGTGTCACATTTCCAACCAGCCTCTCCCTGTTGGTGAGGATGAGGTCAAGCATGGCACCTCTCCTTGTTGGCTCCTCTGTTACTTGCAGAAGGAAGCTGTCTTCCACACAATCGAGGAGCTTCCTGGATTGCTTGTGCCGGGCCGTACCATCCCTCCAACAGATTTCAGGATGGTTGAAGTCTTCCACTAGAACAAGAGCCTGCAAGCGTGAGGCTCTTCCTATCTGTCTGTACCATGATAGGAATCTGCAGAAAGCCCAAAGTCTTACTAACAAAAACTATGTACTATCTCAGCTTAATATAGTGATTCATGCATGATTTCCCTTGTGTGATGCTGCGGACATCTCTGCCAGTTACTGTTCATCTAGAGGCAACTGAAAATGTGCTCTGTCGAGAGAAGTAGGTATCTCTCTGCTATTGTAAGCCATTTTATCAGGGACTTTCTTAAAAGTATATTTTCTCTGTGTGTGGTTCTCTAAACATTTTCTCTAGACTGTTAGTACAATTTTGAGAAGGAAAAGAACATTGATTCTGATCTCAGTGAAGTCAATGGGAATTTGGAGGTTTTGCTGAAATACAGATTATTATGTTTAGCAAAAAAGATACTTTTATGGAAGGAAGAACATTGATAGTTGCTTAGTGACAAACTGCGGGCTTGAGAAGGCAAAGGTACAATCAAGATAAATAAAGGTGTGTAGTTAATTAAAGTGTACTCGGCAACCATCAGTCACAATCCTGCTTTCACAGGTGCTACTACTTGCATCAGAAATCAGATGTAAGAAACCAAATATAAGGAAAATGATGAACCAGAAAGACAGACATCATAAAAGCTGCTAACTGCTCTTCCTATATTTTAAATATGAAGGGCACATAACACACAAAGATGAGCATTCCAGTTCTTTCTCCTAAGGGGAATTGTGCTGCCCAACAAAAAAGCTAACAGTGATATCTATTTCTGACAGATATCTGTAGAACATACTTATTTTTGCACTGCATTTTTTGAAATTATGTGGAAGATTTATAGCTTTAAAAAAAAAATAGAAAAACATTTACATTTTGTAGGGCCATAATTTGTTATGAAATAAACTTGCATATAGCAATAATATTTCTATGATTCACCACAGATTTGTCTGAAGAATTTTAAATGTCTTGAAAAATCTGATATTTTAGATGTATCATATTTCTTCTTATTGCCTGCATCATCTGATTAACTTTGAAATCTTTGTCATCATTTCTACATTGATATAATTTTAAAGAGAGATTTTTGTGCTTTTAGGTTACATTTATAAAGCTTAAGAAATTACTAGGCTCATAATAAACCCAGACTTCAAAACTGGGTTTATAGATCTAAAGACATTCACCATAAACTCAGTCAGACTGGGAATTTTGCTTGAGTCGAACTTCTGAATATCCCTCAGCTGTTTTCTTTTAAACTATACTGAGTAACAGATGAGCAAAACTTCAGGGACTAAACTGATTTAACTTCAGCTGTGTTGTTGATGGTACCAGTAACAACATTTATTAAAAAAATGGACAATTGGTTATAAAACTACTCTGCAAAATTCATCAGGCTAATATGTAATCAGTGCTTACTATTGTAAAATTTACTAATAATTGTACAATCATTGAATATTAGTCTTTATATATCTGTAAATATTTTGTCATAAATACTTCATGTTTCATCTTTTTTTCTCTTTTTAAGCATGCGAGTCACAAAATTTTCTATGCATGTTCAGTGACGAGTGCAAACGATTGGATTTACAATGAGAAATACATCCTGGAGTTTGCAAATGAATTCCCTGAGATGTAAAGTGTTTTATATGTGGTGAACTAGGTCCCAACCTCTGGGTCAAATGTCACTGTGAATTACAATAATTGCAATTTATGGTAAAGACTACAGTAAGGTTTGAAACCTGTCAGTACATATCATGAAGTAGAAATAAATTACAGCTTGTCATAAATGACAGATTTCTGTTAGGTACTTTCTTTCACTTTGACTGCATCAGACCTTTATCCACCCAGCAATTAACTTTATTCACATTAATATTCAGCAGTGTTGACAAGACTGACACAGTAAAACTCAGTTTGTATAAAAGTAAAGACAGTTTGATGTAGAGTTATTATATTGTCTCATAATTCATGTTGAGAAGTAGATCTTGATAAATGAAGAACAAAGCTATTGATTCTGGTGTTGACTTACTGTGCCAAACAGGACTCTGATTTTCTGTTTTTCAAGGTACACAATTTTTGTTTGGAAATAAACAGTAATTTTATCTAAGCGTTAGTAAAACTAGTATTAATACCCTGGTATCATCCTTTTTATTATTTCCTTGTGTTCACTGGCTCCCTAGAACTTTTTTTAATATTTAGAATAACTGTGATTACATATAATGTTAAATAGGACCCATAATATATTTAAATCATAATAATATATTTCTATAATATATAATAATAATATATGATATATTTACATATAATATATATTTAATTTCTCTGGGACAGAAAAAATGTGTACTACTGCTACCCCGTACTACTGTGAAGATTATAGCAACACAAAAGGAAAAAATAACTTTTCTACTAAAGTGGAAAGGAAATAACTGCTGGAAACAAAAATGTCCTTGGCAGTTGGTGTATCCATCCCACATAATACTACCCAACAAGAAGTGAAGTTAATAATGAGAGAAAACAGGTTTCCCAATGTTTAAAAGTGTTTCAGATGTCATTGAGAGATTTAACAGCTGCTCATTTCAGGTTTATAACATTTACTCAAATTACATTTACAAAATTGCTGGTGCATAGTTAAAGCCATTACACGGACACAAACTCTAAATTAAAGTACAGCTACAAGCTTTCTTTTGGTACCATTTTACTTTCATAGTGTCTTTTATGGAAGAATCAGAAAGCCTGTAATTAATCAAGGCTGATCTCAGGCACAGAGTTTGAGTTAGATAAATATGATATTATATTGCCATAGATGACAGAGAGGCTTCTGTAAAGCTTACCACTGAATGTGGCAATTTTGCAGCACCTTTCTCAACAGGGTGTACTGGAGACAACTCATGAATCCTCCACAATATATTTTACTGTGCAGTAAACAAAAAGGGGGTAAATGTCATCACAGAAGGACTAAAACCTATCTTATTTTTATTTCTTGTTGTCAAAAGGTTTCCTGCAGCAAGGGCAGCTGAAAGCAAATCAGAGCTGCTTCTAAGCTCTTGCAAAGCTTAGAATAAGAATTCTTCTTGTAAAGGAAGAATTAATCTTACTTTAAAACTGTGTTGGTTTTCCTTTCTATTTCTCATTATAGACTTATCAAACAAGGACCTGTACATTTTAAGAGACCTAAGGAAGGTTTGTCGTCGCTTTGGAGTTAACTTGGCTGTTAAATCTAGGGGCTGCTGAGAGTGCTATTCCAGTCCAAACGTGGTCATAGAATCATAGACTCATAGAATGGTTAGGGTTGGAAAGGGCCTTAAGATCATCTAGTTCCAACCACCCGGCCATGGCCCGGGACACCTCACACTAAACCATGTCACCCAAGGCTTTGTCCAGCCTGGCCTTGAACACTGCCAGGGTTGGAGCATTCACAACTTCCTTGGGCAACCCATTTCAGTGCCTCACCACCCTAACAGTAAAGAACTTGCTCCTTATACCCAATCTAAACTTCCCCTGTTTAAGTTTTAACCTGTTACCCCTTGTCCTATCACTATAGTCCCTAATGAAGAGTCCCTCTCCAGCATCCTTTTAGGCCTCCTTCCTCTTACCCAATATAGGTCCTCTTACCCAAGTGCGGTGTTGCTTTTCAACCTAGAAGACCCACCTCTAAAGAAGAACTTAATATTGAGGAGACAGTGCTGATGGTGTCATTCTTACCCCCAGGACCCCATGATGACCATGAATTCTTTGCTTCAAGGAAATTTGTCCCTTTGTTCCCACACACCAGGCTGTCGGGCAAAAGAAATATATCATCACTTCTCATCAGTCTTGTGAATCTAAGGTGAAATTTTATTTTGGCTAAACCATTTGATAAATTTATAAATAGTTTTATGATTAATTATATCAATGGATCAATTTCTACTTAATTATATTTTTCAGATAAGCCTGTTACTACAAATGCTCATCAACCTGTTTTATAAATTTTGCCTGAGGCTGCAGTGATTTCATTTTGTGGAAAGAAAGAATTTTCTTGCTATTTTGTAACCTCTCATGTCTTTGGCTTTCTGTCGCATTTTCTTCTTCTCATTTCTCCTGCTGAGTTTAATCATAATTTTCACCAGTGCTGAAGGCCTTCAGAACCTACTACAATTTGTTTGGAGATGCAGGCTGTGAAAACGAGACTTACAATTAAACTAGTGAAGGGCAGACTTAGGCAGATGCAGTCTTTCGCTCTCCAGCAAGTTCACCACACAAGCAATCTGTGCAGTACATATTTGAATCAGAATCACGAGAACCAGAAAGCTAACTGGAGCTTTATCTTGGCTACTTTGGAGAAATTATGAGCCACACTGGATCTAGATATTTATCTCTATGACAGTCCTGGTCTGCTGTGAGGTGATTAGATTTGATCACTCCTGTTTTAAATGAGGAAAGACAAACTGCATTGTGCTATTATTAACAAAGGATGCATTCAGGGGTAGGCAACTTCTTACATCTCTGTTCTGCCTGGTTTGAGTACAGAACTCTGGAACGTGGACCGATTTTGAGGTTCCTGGGCAGTCTTAGATGAAGCTCTATCGGTCATTCTCTCTTTCTCTTTTGTGCTTTAATATAGATATATGTTCATATCTGACTTTCCATGGCACTCTGAAAATTTCTGATCACTAGACTTGACCTTCTGACTTTCTCTTATTGATCCAACATTTGTCTGTTTTTCTCAGATTAACAGGAAGAGAGAAATATTAGGCACTGGACAAATGCCCAGCTACAAAAAAGCACATAGGAGATGGGTTGACTATACTTTCAAATTCTTTATAATGCATTGGCTATTCAAGCAATCCTTTTAAACTTCACACAGTCTCTCCTGGAAATAGTTTTATAATTTTGAAGTCTACTGTCGAAAATAGCTCTGAAGGAAGAGTACTGTCATTTGAATTTTTCTTTATTAGCAAAGTTATCATGATTACATTTCTGTGAGTATGATCCGCATACTTTCTAATTGTTATCCAGCTGTTCTGCCAACTGTGTTGCCCATATTATTATAATCAGAAAAGTATTGTTGGTATTCTGTAATAGTGTAAACATTAGAGTATACAGTATGGTTCTTCAAGGGTGTCATCAGGAGTAATTCAGCTTTTCCTAACTTCAGTAACATTAAACTTTCATTTACATATTTGTATCTCTGTTGATTCCAAAACACTTAGACTCACTTTTTCTCAGGTTTTCAGCACTGATATAACACCTTCTTGTCTTTCAGGATTTGAATGATTTGCCATAGTTTTCTACATGGCAAGCCTTTGAGCATACTTTTATGAGCATTGTCTGCCTTGCTGCTTTCTTTTGCACACTGAGATGAATTGCTGAAGACAGCCTTATTTGTGAGTTTCGTGCCTGCTAGTTGACATTATGCAACTCTGTTCACCTAGAGAATAGTAGAGTTCTTATTGTTGTAATTCCCTACTGTCAATGGCTGGGTATGGCTATTGTAAAATATCATTATTAAGATCCTCTTATCCATTCCTCATGCTCCTCCTTTATCATCAGGATATTGTTGGCTAGAATTTGGGTTTTAGTGGCAAACTGATTAAGCTGTAACTTAGTTAAATTTCATAAACCACAAACTGGCTGCAAGCCTGGAAACACTGAAACTTTTGCCTAATTGGAATCAATTGCTTCTCTATTTATATGGGATTACAATGTTATTGGCTCAATTTAGTTTGTGGGAAATAAATTGTTGACGGTTTGGCTGAACAGCTGTAACAATGAAAAACTGAAAAAAAAAAGATGTGACGATAACAGGAACAGCCTGTTTAGCATTGCTAAAGCCATTGACATTATCATGGAGAAATGGCTTCAAGCCAAGAGAAGCCCATTTGGACAAGATGGAAGAGAAGAATTTGGAATGTTACTGAATGCTGCAGAATCAAAAGATATGTTTATACTGTCACATTGGCCCACTCCCTGTTTAATGCCAGGGTCTTAATCCATTATTGTTCATGCCGCATAGATGTTAATATGCATGCAAGCTCCTTTCTGGGATAAGTTAAATCTTTCTCTCAAGGGGAAATCCTCCCCATGTGACCTCTGTAGCCATAAAGGATAGAGTATGCTGGTTTCTTAAGCCCACAGTATGCACTAAGAACATAAAACATGTTTTCTACCCTTACAGGAACTCTTTTTATGACTTTGGAGAGATCTTATGATCTTCCTAAGACTATTAAATCCATATGACCATTCGTTGTATAATGTTGTAAGAATAAAACTCCAGCAACCCAGCAAGGAAGAACTTTCAGCAACTTACCAAAGGAGACAGATTGGATTCTTCTTCCCTTCTCATCTCATCAGTACTCGTGAGAGCTCTCTTTTCCTTCAGCCAGCAGAGCTCTGTAGAAAAATGAGCCCTGATATCAAGGCTCTGCCTTCTAACTCAAGTCTAGGTACTCTTGCCAGTAGCTGCTATGTCATCTTGGACTTCATTCAAAATTCTTCTCAAAGGCTGCAAAGTAATAGATGTATCTGGGCCTAGGCAGCCACTTAGACATTTTTAAAGTTTACTTACGTTTGGGTAGGGGGCATGTGTTACATGTCAGACATGTTGAGTCTGAACAGCAGGGAGGGCAGTATCTGTGTTAACAGGCATATCATGTGTCATCAAACAGTACCAAGAATTGGCATACATTTTGGTTTAACTCCACTTACTGATAGTGGAAAGACTTGATCTCCAACACTTTTAAGACTAACTTTTACAGTAAAATGCAGGATTTTGCATTAGTAGGCTGCCTACTGTCAGACCTGATAACAGAACAGGGGAAGAGCAAGAGAAATCTTTCTCACCCAGGCTAGAAGGGACTGGAGTGATAGAGACAGATATGGACAGATGTCTTCAGAGAGTGCAGAAAAAAGAAGTTACTTATGTGAAAGCGGCCTGGAGGGGAGTGTGATTATGTGACAGCACATGATATGAAAGCTTTATTGAGGCAAGATGTGGAGAGCACAGAAGGCCAAGCGATATGGATGGCTTTGAGAACAACAATGCCAAATCCACCCCTGAAGACCAGTCTTTCTTCTGCCAGGCAACTAGGCATTCCAGATTAAGTTCTGAACAGCAGTACAGTACATCATGTGTTAAAAGGAGTACCATGTGGCATCAAATACTTGGACAATGCCCTAAATAACATGCTTTGACTTTTGGTGAGCCCTGAAGTGGTCAGTCAGTTGGACTCGATGATCACTGTACGTCCTTTCCAACCGAAATATCCTGTCCTGTCCTGTCCTATCCTATCCTATCCGATCCTGTCCGATCCGATCCGATCCGATCCCATTTTTAGATGGTTGTTTTTGGTTTGGTTTTTTATTTCTGTGACATTCCTATTTTGTCCATAAATGACTATTAGAATTCCTAAATCCAACTTTGGTCATAGCACTGAAATGAATGCAACTCTATCAGTTTATCTAGATAAGAATATGTCACACAAGAAAATAAAATTTGAAGAAATGGAATGTTAATGAAGGTGTGACGAAGAAATCTGAGTGTTTACATCCAATATCATTTTGATCACTTTTTGTTTTCAGATTCTAGTGGATATGTTGCCATCTTGAAGCTTCCAAACTACTGCAAGAACAAGAGTACACAATCAGATACATTACGTATCTTTTTCTAACACCTTCTTAATAAACTGATTTAATTTATGGTAATTGATTTTTTTTTTAACAACTGCCATTGATATGTACTTTATGTATTGGTTCTAGTGCCTGTGCATTTTAATAGCTAAGCGATAAGCCTCTAATGAGACAGTGTCACTCTAGTGGTTATTGCAGAAAGGAGTCCCTTAAAACAGCCGAGAGAGTGCTCCGTTAAAACAGTCCCAGTTTATAGAATCATAGAATCATAGAACAGTTTGGGTTGGAAAGAAAGGTCATCTAGTCCAACCCCCCTGTTCTAAGCAGGCGTATCTTCTACAAGGTCAGGTTTCTCAGAGTTCTGTCCAACCCAATCTTGAATGTTTTCTGGAAGGGGATATTTACCACCTCTCTGGGGAACCTGTTCCAGTGTTTTACTATTCTCATTGAAAAATTATCTTCCTTACGTCCAATCTGAGTCTACCAATACCCCTTGTCTTATTGCAACAGGCCCTACTAAAAAGTCTATCCCCGTTTTTCTTGTAAGCCTCCTTTAAGTACTGAAAGAGCTCAGTAAGGTCTCCTCAGAACCTTGTCACCTCCAGGCTGACCCACTGCAACTCTCTCAACCTTTCTTCACAGGAAAGGTATTCCATCCATCTAGTCATATTTGTGTCCCTCCTCTGGGCTCACTGCAACAGGTCCATGTCTTTCCTGGGCTGAGGACTCCAGAGCTGGACACAGTTCTCCACATGTGGTCTCATAAGAGCAGAGTACAGGGACAGAAACCTCTCTCCACCTGCTGGTTATGCTTCTTTTCATCAGCCTAGGATGCAGTTGGCTTTCAGGGCTGTGAGTGCACATCAGCGGCTCATATCCAGCTTTTCATCTACTATTACCCCAAAGTTCTTCTCAGCAGGACTATTCTCAATCCCGTTATCCAAGCTGCTTAGCTTGACCCTGGATGGGAACACTAGATACTGGGTACTGGCTCAGAACTCCTTTAAAGGCATGCAAGCAAGGAGTGAGTGGCCTTTGTAACTTGTGGCCATTAGGCAAAACAGATAACAACCCATCATCTACCTGCTGTGTTGTCTTTTAGTGTTTCATATGTGTTATAAAAACATAATTACAGTAGATTTTCAGAGAAGCGTACAAAGAGTGATATAAAACCTTGCTACATAATTTGAATGCTCTGATTTAGGTTGAAAGTATCCCATACATTTGTTAATAAAAACATTCAAGGTCTAGTAAATCATGTTCACTCTGCGACCAGCCTCTACAGGTTTTTATTTTGTGCTTGCTTTATCTGAAGGAGTTTTTAAGTAAAATACTCCACGGAGCAGTAAAAACTATAACTCTGGTTCATTGTATTCTTAAATTTCAGAGAACTGAGAAAATCTTAGGACACTGGAGCTTTTGTACCAAAAAGTTGGTGGGATTTTTTTTTTTTTTTTGAGTGCACTACTGTAGCCACAAACCAAGCACAATAAAGCTACCCCTGTTCAACTGAATATTCACTCCTGTCAAAGGTTAATAGAGTAGATTCAAATTCAATCAGTGTGAGAGGCTTTGGCTTTGATGGGTTTCAAGGATACTTTCAGTTTGTCAATGGAAAAGTATGAATCTCACTTTGGCCTTGAAGTAGCATTAGGAAGTTTTTGTTCAAACTTTTGTTCTTAATAAAGTTCTTTGCATTCAAAATGACGCATCTTGACACCTGTTCATTTTCCTTTTTTTCCTCCTCCTGTTTTTTTCTTTCTCTTTTTTTTTCTCTTTTTTTTTTTTTATTTTTTTTCCCTCTTTTTCCTTTTATTTTCTTCTCTGCATTTTCCTTTTTTCACCTACTTTTTCTCCTCTGCAAAGCATACACAGCAGGAAGAATAGTTGGAACATCAGACAATTTGAACTAGGATTTCAAAATTATGACACAAAATTGTATCCATCAAAACAAACGCTTTGGGACCAAACTAAACACATTGCAAGCTTGATTATGAGTGCATGCTGTTATGAATAAGTGCTGAGAATTCTCTGAAGTTGTGTAGACTAGGTGTTTCTTGTTTGCTACTGTTATGAGTCATGAATAATAATGGGACCTCTGCCATTGCATTAAGGTGACACATTTGTTAAGCTGTTGTTTTACCAGCTGTCCTCCGTATCACAGCCAATATGAACTCGGCATGATCATGCATGGTTGTGTACAGTAGTATTTACATTTGAATCCTGCACAAACTTTTTTGAAGGTGTAAGAGATTATATATAGTTTGTCTTTGTGTTTTCAGAGTATGACTATAAGAACTGTTTATTTGACTGATCATTTATAGCTGAACATATTTTGAGATTTTTTTGTCTGGATTCAATCTATTTAAACTTAATTTACAGTTCCAAATCACAGACTCCTTTTTAATGGGGCTGTAAAGCAGTTAAAAAATGAGAGCAACCAGGGTTGAAATGGAAATGTGTCAGAACATAAATAATCTAATTTTCTATAGAAAACTGAGCAATGGGAATTTTCTGCATTAATTTAACTAGGAAGATATTTAGTTATATGAAAACAATAAGAAATAAAATGTTGTAAAGCTGGTAACAATAGAGTAACAATTGAAAAGAGTGAAAAGAATAAAAGTCCAAGTTCTTAACTGAGTTCTGAAACATCTGCAAACACTCAGAAAAAGCTATCATGACAGATATTGCAGTGAAAATCTTTTCTTGTATAATGTTCTTGTTTAATGTATAAATGGTCAAAAAAAGAAAACTGCTAGAAACATTTGAAAGGTAAGTTCAGACTTAGTCTTATGGACAGACATGTGATTTTCTGTTTCCCAAACTTCACCTCAACTTCTACCTTTAAGATGATATTGCAGAAGATTTTACCTATCACTAGAATGACCATCAAAATCATTGTATATGTAGACTTAAACAATAATTTTTTTAATGCTTTGATTCCCACTCATGAATCCCACATCTGTGTTTGTGTGGGTGGTTTTTTTAGCAGAGCTGGCTTTGTGTGGCTAAAAATCTTACCTCAGTTTAGCTGTTGTTTCATAGTTTCATGTTGATTTTAAAATCTGAAGCTTTAAGCTCCTCTGAATACATAGGGCATTCATTAAGAACAATATTTTAAGTGGTGCTGAATGGGGACACCAAATGTAGTAAGAACTGGAATTTATGGTGTGCATGTAGAATCATAGAATCATAGAATAGTTAGGGTTGGAAAGGACCTTAAGATCATCTAGTTCCAATCCCCCTGCCATGGGCAGGGACACCTCCCACTAAACCATGCCACCCAAGGCTCTGTCCAACCCGGCCTTGAACACCGCCAGCGATGGAGCATTCACAACTTCACTGGGCAACCCATAAAGAATGATTAAGTTCTCAACTGTAGAAGACAGAGGGAAGATGAACCCCCAGTAAGGTTCCCTTGCTATCCAGAAGTTGCAGATGTGAAGCTACTGTACCTACAGTGAATAACTTTATTCAGTGTTGCTATCCAGTAAATGCAGAGTGCTTTATTGACATCGTGCGTTGTGTTTTGACACAAATGCTAAGAGAACTCTAAATATCTGAATTTCCTATATTAGCACTATTAGCACTGCGTATTTTAAAGCTGTGACACTTTCTATCAGAACAAAATCTTGCAGAACTGAAAATGGAATGCTACAGAGTCTCAGCCTTTTGTCTTTTAGGCTTCCTGCTCTCTTTCTAAAACTACTGAAGTATGAAAAATTAGATACTTGCAAATAAATTAAGCATTTTTAAGCATTTACTTGAGTAATTGGAGAGATTTACCTGTTACTGCGAAAGGGAGGATTCTTTTTCTTGGTTTCTTGTTTTAGATTAATCATACATAAAAGGTCAAAATTGATCTGTGTGAATTATGATCGTGTGACTATCATTATTATTTAATTTTATAGATTCCAGAAGATTGGAATAAGCTTATAAAGATGGTGTCATTCTTACTTGGCAATGTAGACTATATTTAAGGTTTATTTTACATATAAGATGAAATATAAAAGCAAGTATAGAAAGTATTGGCAAGCAACCCTGGACTAGGGCATACGTACTAGAGAGGCTGGTAAATAGTCCTCTGTATGCAATCTCTTACATTTTTATTTAATTGTAGAATGGCTTTAGACCATCATAAACTTTTTCCAGATTAATTCCTACCTGATCCTTATCTATAAATCGGGGGATTTAATACACTATGAAAGATATCCTCTTGCAAAGCTTGAAATGTTTAAAGCTTTATGTTGCTTTAAAGCTTAAGCTAAATGTTGCTTTAAAGCAACAGCTTTAAATGCTGTTTATCAGCTTAATTATTGTTCTCTCATATGATATAATTTCTTTTTATCCTACCCTGGAACTCAATGACAGAAGCAGAATCCTAAGATTACAGATTTTTGATTTTTGCTGGCTTTTCGAAAAGCTAAGACTTCTTTCATTGTAAATAAAAGTTTACTAGACTAAAAATCTGAAAATGCAAAAATCTAGATAACAACTGACTCAAGAAACATCAATGTTTGAACAACTTAATGAAAGTGATACTTAATATATGTTTTTATATCTTTATAAATATATAGTTCTTTACTATCTGCAGCATTATTTTAATAGGGCAATCAGCTACAACTCAGCCCCATCAGAAGATGTTAGGTTCTAGAAAATTAGCTACATATGTAATCATTTCACCAATTCACAAAACAAGTGTAATTTGAATCTAAAACGTGCAAAGAACAAAAGATCGGTTTATTAGAGATTCGCTGACCGAAAAAGGCAGATAAAAATCTTTTGTCTGACACAGATGTACCTCCCAAGGACTATCAGTGAGCAAAAAGCAGCATGCTAGTCACAAGGAAGAGGTGTTTGCATTATTAGACTTATAAAACATGACCATGGTCACCAGAAGCTTTGAAGGTACACATCAACAACTGTCACAGAATTACAGAATGGTTTGGTTTGGAAGGGACCCTAAAGTCATCTAGTTCCAACCCCCCTTCAACGGGCAGGGACACCTTCCTCTAGAATTATTGCACCAGTTGTTTCCTCTTTTTGTGTCTCAGTCTAAAAGCAAAGAGTCACTGAAGCAAAAATTGAACACACTGAGTGACAGTTCAGTTTCAGCAAATTATTCATTGTTTGTTTTGTTGTGCATACGTAACTTTAAGTTGAATGCTCTTATGTATACTCCAAGATGCATGCTGTGCGAGACTTGTGAAATTATGAACATTATTCTGCAACTCCAGTCATGAAAGCTTCTTAAAGTTCTGCCAGCTTTTTTCTTAGCTTTTGCTTCCAAACTAAGTAAGAAATGCCAAAGCCGCCCATTTTAGGGTTGGAATGTTTCTATTTATGTTTGAAATCCAGGTGTTAGCAAGCACATCTGTAGGAGGAAAATGCCTCCACCTGAACAAGTGCACCTTTTGACACATCTGAGAAAAACAGATTTCTTTTAAGCCCTGTCTTGAAATGAGTGGTTTAGGGTTGCTCAAAGAATCAATATCCAAGGTATTAGCAGGAGCAGTTTTAATATGAGATATAAAGGCATGTCTTAACAGAATTTGATGGCAAAGTTCACTCTCTTATTATATGGATGAAGCACACAAAGGAAATTTAAGGTAAAATCAAGCTAAAGATCATTGATACAGAGACTGAAGACACAAAGGGTAAGGAAGACCTTCACAATGGATTCTTAAGGTTCAGAAACACCCCCTCACTTTCTCTAGGCAGAGCCTAGGTGTGGCTGAATCCAGTCTTAGTCTCATACTTGGACAATGGTTTATGTCTAATGGAAGAAATACAGGCAATAAGGAAATCCTCCCATTGAGTCATGAAGTTCAGAATAGAACCTCTTGATTTCTAAATTCCTGACAGAGCCTAGGTGTGGATGGATCTAGTCTTAGGTTAGACTTGGTCTATGGTATATATCTAAAGGGAGACAAGTGTCATTTAGCAGCAATTTGCGGTTTTAAGGTGGACCTTACAAAGTGAGTCGATAGAATCTACTACAATTGCTATACATACACATACATACATGCGTACATAAAGACATGTAAAGTTTTACCTGTTAAAAATTCCCCTGGAGGCAGTGAAATATTCATGTCTAATGTCTCAGCATTTCTCAGTGGGTGAGGGTTGAGTCTTGAAGAGAGGAGGACTTTGGTCCAGGTTCCGTTTTGTGACTGATTATGGCAGACTTGAGAGTTTGTTGACTCTGAGGGGCATCTCACTCAGAGAGAGATGCAGGTTGCTGCCCACTTCAGCCCAGGAGAGTTCAAAGGGTCTCAATTAGTACCACATTTTATTGATTCAGAGTATGATTGACTTTAGTCATTAATAATTTCCATCCTGGTCACAATCCAAGTCAATAGTTACTGGAAACAAAACTCCAGTAACAGTGTGTCATGGGTTCAGCAGCAGCAGTCATTTTTTCTGCTTCTTGGTAGCTGGTGCAGCACTGTGTTTTTGATTTTGGGCCTAGAAACAGCGCTGATAACACCAGTGTTTCGGTTACTGCTTAGTGATGTTTTGGTCTGGCCAAGGACTTTCTGAGTTTCATGCTCTGCCAGGGAGGAGGGGAGCCGGGAGGAAGCAGAGACAGGACACCTGACCCAAACTGACCAAAGAGGTTATTCCATACCACAGCACGTCATGCCCAAGATGGAGGACGGAGAGGAGAGACCCAGAAGGGTGGGGGGTGCACTGCGTGGTCGGGCTTGGTTTTAGGTGGTGAGAAATTGTATTCTTTCCTTGTATTTGCCTTGTCATTATTATTATTGGTGGTAGCAGTAGTGATTTGTGTTATACTTTAGTTACTAAACTGTTCTTATCTCAACCTGTGGGAGTTGCATTCTTTTCGATTCTCCTTCCCATCCCTCCGGGAGCGGGGGCAAGAAAAAGAGGGGGGAGTGGGTGAGGAAAACTGTGTGGCTGACTGGACTTAAACCACGACAGTTCTTTTTGGCGCCCAACGTGGGGCTCGAAGGGTTGAATTAACGACAGGATTAATAGCCACTCGTCACAATGCTGATTTATTGGCTCTTAAAGTTGTTGCTTTTGGTTCTCTTGCGTTCATGGTTTCAGCCTGTTGTACCTTACTTACAGCCGGTATTTCTTATCTTAGCATGTTTCAGATATGGGTTTTGGTTTAAGGTTCTTGTTTCATTGTACTTTATTGGAATGGCTTGTGATACGGGCGGGCTCGAGAAGCCGTGGGGGGCGAATGTGTACCTGGCAGTTCGGCTGCTCTTCACCGTCCTGGCGAGGCTGTGGAGAGCCGAGGGGGGGCTGCCTCGGGAGCCGCCGGCTGCCGAAACGGCCCGGGCGAGCGGACCCGGGGAGCAGGAGCCGAGCCCCCCCACCGAGCCCAGCCCGACGGCTGCCGAGCAGAGGAAGGAGGTAGCAAAAGGGGTGAGCCCCCCGACTGAGCCCAGCCCGGCGGCTGCCGAGCCGCGGGAGGGGGAGGCTACCGAGCGGCAGGAGGAGACGGCAGAGAAGCCGGGCCCCGAGGCTGAACAGAGTCCCGTGGCCGAGCCCAGCCTCGTGGCGGCCGACAGCATTCCCCGGCAGCTGCCCGCGGAGCCGCAGGAGAACGCAGGAGACCCCGCAGCACTTCCCAGCAAGGCAGAGAAGGAAGCTCTGGACTCAGACAAAGAGCAGCTGGTGGTGAGAGAGCCGGCAAGCACAGCAGCTACACCAGCCCCAGTGGCAAGCACAGCAGCCTCATTTGAGAGCTCTGAAGGGTTTGAATGGCCTTTGGGTACCCTTGAGACCTGCCTGCTGATTGTGATGGGGATCAGCACGGTGACATCCATACACAGTGTGTTTTACCCACAACCATTTTGTGTGGTCCCAAGAGTTAAGCAGAGTGGGGTGTGGGCCTTGCCTGGAGTTAGACTACGATGTATGATGACCAAGAGAGTTTCCCCAAGCCTGGACAGCCAGGAGTGGCAGGGTGTGTGGGACAGTATGGGCAAGTATCTAGTCCACTGGGCCCCTCCAGTGCTTTGGAAGCGTCACAGATGGAAGGCAGCTGTATGGAGTCCCCACCGACAAGCTGCAGGAACTGCTGGAGGGGTGGATGAATTATTTTGAGCCTGATGGGCCCATGACACCTCAGGCCATCAGTGCAGAGATGCAGCATACAGATGGACTCATGATCGAGGGGTGGACTTGGCAATGGACACTGTGGCCCAGGTTACTGACGAGTGTGAACTCTGCACACAGCCTCTCCTGCTCTAAAAGGCTGTTACAGAAGATGGAGCTTGACGTCACGGACCGAATGGACTCAGCAGCCTTGTAGGGATTGGTCTATGCACTGAGGGATGATCTCTCTCCCTCTCTCTGTGTGTGTATGTATATATATACATGTGATGGTATATTGAAAATGTGGGATCTGAGCATGACGTGAATGGTATGGAATAAGGGGTGGATAATGTCATGGGTTCAGCAGCAGCAGTCATTTTTTCTGCTTCTTGGTAGCTGGTGCAGCACTGTGTTTTTGATTTTGGGCCTAGAAACAGCGCTGATAACACCAGTGTTTCGGTTACTGCTTAGTGATGTTTTGGTCTGGCCAAGGACTTTCTGAGTTTCATGCTCTGCCAGGGAGGAGGGGAGCCGGGAGGAAGCAGAGACAGGACACCTGACCCAAACTGACCAAAGAGGTTATTCCATACCACAGCACGTCATGCCCAAGATGGAGGACGGAGAGGAGAGACCCAGAAGGGTGGGGGGTGCACTGCGTGTCGGGCTTGGTTTTAGGTGGTGAGAAATTGTATTCTTTCCTTGTATTTGCCTTGTCATTATTATTATTGGTGGTAGCAGTAGTGATTTGTGTTATACTTTAGTTACTAAACTGTTCTTATCTCAACCTGTGGGAGTTGCATTCTTTTCGATTCTCCTTCCCATCCCTCCGGGAGCGGGGGCAAGAAAAAGAGGGGGGAGTGGGTGAGCAAAACTGTGTGGCTGACTGGACTTAAACCACGACACAGTGGTACAGTTCAACTCAGGTTATGATCAAGGGAAAGAGTATTCTAAGACTGTCAGGGAATGACTGATTATCCCCTCTCTCTCTTCCCACCTTAGCTAGGTACAATCAGTGCCTCCCTCCTTAGCCACGTAAGAATTCTTGGTACAGTCAAGAGCTGCTTCACCACCCAACTCATTACACAAAGGCCAAGGCCTCATGGGAATTCCTGAGATTGTAGAGCAGCCCAGAGGATAAGAGGAGGGAGAATGCACCACCACAAGCTTTAATTCATTAATACCTATAGTTCTCTTCTGAAAAGGTCTCACCTGCAAGATCTTAGCAGAATTATTGCCCAAATGATAAAATAGTGATCTAAGAAAGTTCAAAAAGGACATACCATTGATAGTAGAAACTTCCTTGATTATGACTATTTCTCAGAATGAACCAAGAAAGATAGCATTCAGATGTGAAACTGGAGTCATGCAATGTATTTACCCTTTCTTCTAATGTTAGAAAAATTATCTTTCACAATATAATGTATTATAAACATTAACATATATACTAAATATACCAAAGCAGTAATAGTGCTCTGGTAGCAGACAAATCTGCTTTGCTATCTTATAGTTGGAGAAATATGGTCTTTCACAGCAGCACATCATGCTGTCTCTTAGCTTGTATTATTTTCTTTTAAATTATGCTTGACTTTAGGAGAGGATCTGGTTCAAGACCATCTTATGGACATGAACATACACAAGATCATGGGACCTGATGAAATCCATCCACGGGTCCTGAAGGAGCTGGCAAATGAACTTGCTAAGCCACTGTCCATCATAACTGAAAAATCATGGCAGTCAGGTGAAGTTCCCAACGACTGGATAAAGGGAAATATAATCCCCATTTTCAAGGAGAAAATGGATGAGCTGGGGAATTACAGACCAGTCAGCCTCACCTCTGTGCCTGGCAAAATCCTGGAGCGGATTCTCATGGCAGGCATGCTGAGGCACATGAAAAGCTAAAAGGTGGTTGGTGACAGCCAGCATGGCTTCACTGAGGGGAAATCCTGCCTGACCAATTTGGTGGCCTTCTATGATGGGGCTACAGAACTGATAGACAGGGGTACAGCAGTTGATGTCATCTACCTGGACTTCTGCAAAACGTCTGGCACTGTCTCACACAACACAGAATCATAGAATCATAGAATAGTTAGGGTTGGAAATGACCTTAAGAACATCTAGTTCCAACCCCCCTGCGAGGGGCAGGGACACCTCCTACTAAACCATGCCACCCAAGGCTATGTCCAACCCGGCCTTGAACACTGCCAGCAATGGAGCATTCACAGCTTCCCTGGGAAACCCATTCCAATACCTCACCACCCTTACAGTAAAGAATTTCATCCTCATATCCAGTCTAAACTTCCCCTGTTTAAGTTTGAACCCGTTACCCCTTGTCCTCTCACTACAGTTTCTCATGAAGAGTCCCTCCCCAGCATCCCTATAGGCCCCCTTCAGATACTGGAAGGCTGCTATGAGGTCTCCACGCAGCCTTCTCTTCTCCAGGCTGAACAGCCCCAACTTTATCAGCCTATCTTCATATGGGAGGTGTTTCAGAACCCTGATCATCCTCGTGGCCCTCCTTGTCCCTGAGTTGGAGAGACAGCAATTTAATAGGTGGACCACTCAGTGGATAAAGAACTGGCTGGATGGCAGCACACAAACAGTTGTGCTCAATGGCTCAATGTCCACCTGGAGACCAGTAATGAGTGGTGTCCCTCAGGGATTGGTGTTGGGACTGGTGTTGTTCAACATCTTTGTTGGTGACATGGACAACGGGATTGAGTGCGCCCTCAGCAAGTTTGCCGATGACACCAAGCTGTGTGGTTGGGTTGATACGTTGGAGGGAAGGAATGTCATCCAGAGGGACCTTGACATGCTTGTGAGGTGGGCTGATGCCAACCTGATGAAGTTTAACCATGCCAAGTGCAAGGTCCTCCACCTGGGTCAGAGCAATCCCAGGCACAGCTCCAGGTTGGGCAGAGAAGAGATTCAGAGCAGCCCTGTGGAGAAGGACTTGGGGATGTTGGTCAATGAGAAAATGAACATGAGCCGGCAGTGTGCACTTGCAGGCCAGAAAGCCAACCGTATCCTGGGCTGCGTCGAAAGGAGCGTGACCAGCAGGTCGAGGTAGGTGATTCTGCCCCTCTACTCTGCTCTCCTGAGACCTCATTTGGAGTATTGTGTGCAGTTCTGGTGTCCTCAACATAGAAAGGACATGGAACTCTTGGAACAAGTCCAAAGGAGGGCCATGATCAGGGGACTGGAGCACCTCCTATATGAAGATGGACTGAGAAAGCTGGGGCTGTTCAGCCTGGAGAAGAGAAGGCTGCGTGGAGACCTCATTGCAGCCTTCCAGTATCTAAAGGGGGCCTATAGAGATGCTGGGGAGGGACTCTTCGTGAGGAACTGTAGTGAGAGGACAAGGGGTAACGGGTTCAAACTTAAACAGGGGAAGTTTAGACTGGATATGAGGATGAAATTCTTTACTGTGATGTTTGTGATTCACTGGAATGGGTTGGCCAGGGAAGCTGTGGATGCTCCATCGCTGGAGGTGTTCAAGGCTGGAGTGGACATATCCTTGGGTGGCATGGTTTATTGGGAGGTGTCCCTGCCCCTGGCAGGGGGGTTGGAACTAGATGATCTTAAGGTCCTTTCCAACCCTAACTATTCTATGATTCTATGATTTACAGTTCAATGGTGAATTGTAAAGCAATCTTAAAATTATTTAAAAGTCTATTACCCTTTAATACTCTATAGAATACCTTTAAAAGTGACCTCCTAATATGAATGAAACATCTATATGAAATGTGAATCTGAAAAATATAATAAATAATCCTTAAATATTATATTGTCCAATGCAATTTATATTCTTTTCTGAGTAAACTACCTTTAAATTTTTGTTTACTGTATGTATATCAGAGTAGTAGCAATTCAGGACATAGCTTATCAGCATCAACTTAAAACCTTTTTCCTTTTAATAATTGTACCTTTGGAAAAACATGAGCATATAATAGTTGTATAGGATGCACAGGTGATAGTTTTTACCTTTTCAGTTAAGTGCCACATTTCTAAATTTGCCAAGCAGTAAAGTTATATAAGGTTTGAAAAAACTATTTAGAGAAGATGGTTTCATTCATCTCTTAAACATAATTTTCCAAGAAACACTAACTGCTCACATTTTTGCTATACGTGATTGCGATTCTGTTGTGACAGTCAGTGTGGTAAAAAACGTGACTCTCCCCATCCATATATAAATGCACTGAAATCCAGACAGCGGCTAAATCTGTGAAAAATCTCAGTTCATAGAAATTTTGCAGAGAAAAGTTCTTAAAGTTTGTGTGTACAAGGAGAACTTTTGTATTCACTTTCTAAATGGATGGTTTCATGGCACTCCTGAAGATAAATTTAAAGTCATGACAGGAAAAGAAAAATCGACAAAACAAACCCAGAAAGGATCTAGGGGGTTTGCTGGTAAACAGGAAGCTGCCTTTGTGCAGCTTCCCTACAAAATTACTCTTCTCCTTTGTTTACCTTTAAGTACATAATCAATTCATCTGGATACACTAGGTCAAACATGAGAGACAAGTCACGATCTGTAGCCAGAATTTTCAGTAGTGTTTGGGACTGAGATGGTTGTTTCCAGCAGCTAAAAGTGAGATTTCTGAGTTTTGACAGCTTTTTTCATTATACAGTCACAAAGGAACCCAAGTTTCCAAATAGAAATGGGAAATTATTGTGCAGAAAAAGACAAATACACTATTTCTCATTTTAGAAGACACGAAAGTGGGAAAAAAGCATGATGAGGAGCAGCTGTAGACAAGAAAATGAAAACAGTGCAACATCAAAAAAATATTAAAAATAGGAGAAGTCTCTGTGATCCTATGGATAGTTGTTTCACTAGCCAAAGTATTCAACAACTGCATTAAATAGTTGGTAAATTTCCTAAAAACTCTTTCCAACTAGAAATGGGCAAGTACTGTAATTTGGGGCAGATTTGTAATAGCGTATTCGGCCACTGATAATGCCTCCATACTCTAAGTGAACCTGTGGATGTTATTACTTTCTACTTATTTTGCTGAACAGTTGCTGCTGAAGCATTTTTAATGGCATTTTATCAACTTCAGAATTCGCCTCCAGCATGAAAAACAATGAAACATGAAAGAAGCAGTGAAAAAAGGGTAGCTAGAAAGTGAAAAGAACAAAACCAGACTATGGTGAATTTCTTTTACTGTTTAGAATTCTATGCTACTTTATTTTGCTTAGTCTATAACTTGCAATATCTGATACAGCTAGTTGACTTTTAGTAGTCCAGCCAGCAAGCTGACAAATAAATCACTATGTGTCAGAGCTTTATGAATAAGTACTTGGTCTTGAGTTACAATAAATTAAAAAAAAAAAAAACCAAAAAAAAAACCAACAAAAAATATACATAACCTGAGAAGCAGAAATATATTCCTCTCAGAAGCTGTGTTCTTCTCTAATGGAAAGGTTTATTCATATGTTTTTTAAATTATGAATTATTGTTGCCATCATACTTTACCGTTATTTCCCTCCTGCATTTTTTTTTTTTTTGGTTACACCTAGAGGTCTGATTTGAAGTGTACAGAGCTAAGCTAGAGGAAAACCTCTATTACGGTTTTACCAGGTCTGAGTAGTTTCACATTTTCAGTTATTAACCTTCCAGAACAACAGTATCACTGTCAGTGGTAAAAATAATAGTGCAGTTAAAAATCTAGAAACTCAAGATCAGTCTCGGTTCTGCATAAGTTCTGTGAATCTGCAACATTGAGCTGGACATTTCATAAGAACATTTAATACTTCTGCATAGCAATTATCACCAGTATCTTTGTCTGACATTTCTATTTGCTATAAGCAGTCCACACAGATATATAGCCAAGGAAAGGAAGAGAGTTAAACCTTTATTAAAGGTATCTATTTGTTCATTTAGTGGTCTATAAATACCAGCAATGCTGTCATGTGAATTTTGATCACATTTCACAAATATTTTCCCTCCCTATTTTGCTATCCCCTCTTTAGCCCATAGTTTGATTTATAGCTCTGCAGAGCACATATTTCTGTGATTTACCACAACAGAAAATGGTCTTTACTCTGCAGAAGGGCAAGAATTATACTTTGCTTTTTTTAAATCTTTTTCCTCAACAGCAGAAATTAAATAAAATACGGCAAATGGTAAAATAGGTTCTGATAGCCTAGGATGCATGCTAAGAAGCAGCACACACAGATCTCCAGTGCTGTATTTCTGTAAGATTTACATGAGTTCTGAGGTTATTATAAATCAGTCTTAAGGCTTATAAGAAAATAAAGCATGGTATCCTCAGGTCATCATATGGGCACAACTTCACAGAGAGCATAAGCTTTTCAGTAAATACACTGACTTCTGCAAACTGTAAATCATCTGTGAGCCACTACTGTTCTACTAATTACAGTAAGAAGCTGTGCTCATTAGCTGTTCTCATCTGGTTCACTGCACGAGCTAAATAGTCCATAAATGAGCCAGTAATTATTGCTGTATTACTGCTACCAGCTCTGTTCATATGAAAATATCTTCACCAAATGTTGTGCTTCTTGGTATTATCATGTTAGGAATTTCACAATTGCATGTTGGAGCAGTTAATTGGGAGATCTTGGAAAACAGAATAGATTCTAAACCTTGCATAAATGGCTATCATAAGTATCTTCAGCCCTTTTATAACAACCTCTTAAACCAGGCATCCTACATGAGTACCTGCACATAGTGCTTAACGAACCATGAAAGAAAATGCACACTTTGCTATTTATTCTCAGTTCTTCTTCTAATAGTAAACTTTAGTTGGGTACTAGATGTAAACATTTAATTATGAATGGGAAGTATTATGGATTTGGTAGCGTTCATAGGCGGTGTGCTAAATTAGTTGTATAAATCTTGTTAGTAGTATATATACTGTATATGAACTTGCTGTTGTATTGCCAGTGGCAACTTCTATAGCAAGATTTTTAAGGCGATAACCAGCGTGCCAAATAAGGCCTAGATGTGCCATCCAAATGTCCTGCAGGTGAGTTTTCAGAAAGGGAAGTGTGCTTTAGACTCAGAGGGATAGTTAGGGGATATGAGCTTCTCTTTTCTTACCTCCAGTCTCACACATGTACCAAGCTGTAAACACTTGTCCCTTCTTGGTTTGGGTACATCTTCCTCTGTTTTCTGACTTGCTCTTATTAAAAAAATTCTGACGTTCCTTGCTGTAGAATTTATACTGAGCCTGCTTATGTCCGTCAAAAAGACACCATTTGCTGTCCCCATTTTTTATCAATGAAGCTCAGAGTTTCTTCTTTTTACTGCTTGTGTGGTTCAGGAGAATTTTGCCATAATACATAATTAGAACCACTTTTCACATGGGCACTTTCTGATGTTGCCAAGAAAGCAAGCATTCAAAAAGAAAATAAATAATGGTCTTAAAGTCATGGATTGTCCCTCAGGAGGCCAAAAGGGCATGCACTGAAGAAGCAAATCCTACACTACAACATATTTAATGAACTTTGTAAACGTCATCATTTAAATATAACGATAGTAGCAGATAAAATATCTATCCTTTAACATAGAAGAATTGCTCTATACAACTTCAAACAACACAAGCACCATTAGTTCATCTCAAGTGTCACACTCAAATGCCTCTTACTTTTTAGTTCTGGGATTAATCCTGCTGGGCCAAGCAGGATTCCTAGCTTAGGAAGCTGGCACCATTAACACAATAAAGCAGAGACTACCATGAATAACTAGGTAATCACATGTAACACATTTTCAAAACTAGCTCCAGGATTGGGGTGTGCTTCCCTGAGGTGCCGTTATACAGCATCATCAGTGAAATCTTTACATACCTGAAGTAGGAACTGCCTAGCAGTGGCTGCTTTCCTCCTGTGACTGCATCTCAGTAGATGTTAGGCATCAGGAACACTTCAGATGCATCATGAGGCAGCATTATGGTGAGTGAAGAGAAAATGGAAGAAGAGCATCAGGAAGTGGTCATTTCATAAAGAAAGGAGGAAAAAATAAATATATTATATACATTGTATTATGTATATTGCTATATTATATTCTATTTCTATTATATGATAAATTATATCTATTTTGAAATATAGTGATGGAAATACTCAGACTACTGAGGTTTGCAGGATTCCCAGTTTATTAGAATATTTGATGCAGCCCAGGATACGGTTGGCTTTCTGGGCTGCAAGCGCACACTGCCGGCTCATGTTCATTTTTTCATCAACCAAAACCCCCAAGTCCTTCTCTGCAGGGCTGCTCTGAATCTCTTCTCTGCCCAACCTGTAGCTGTACCTGGGATTGCTCCGACCCAGGTGTAAGACCTTGCACTTGTCATGGTTAAACTTCATCAGGTTGACCTCAGCCCACCTCACAAGCGTGTCAAGGTCCCTCTGGATGGCATTCCTTCCCTCCAAGGTATCAACCGAACGACCAGCAGGTCGAGGGAGGTGATCCTGCCCCTCTACTCTGCTCTCGTGAGACCTCACTTGGAGTATTGTGTGCAGTTCTGGTGTCCTCAACATAAAAAGGACATGGAACTCTTGGAACAAGTCCAGAGGAGGGCCATGAGGATGATCAGGGGACTGGAGCACCTCCCGTATGAAGATCGTCTGAGAAAGTTGGGGCTGTTCAGCCTGGAGAAGAGAAGGCTGCGTGGAGACCTCATAGCAGCCTTCCAATATCTGAAGGGGGCCTATAGGGATGCTGGGGAGGGACTCTTCATGAGGAACTATAGTGAGAGGACAAGGGGTAACGGGTTCAAACTTAAACAGGGGAAGTTTAGACTGGATATGAGGATGAAATTCTTTCCTGTAAGGGTGGTGAGGCACTGGAATGGGTTGCCCAGGGAAGCTGTGAATGCTCCATTGCTGGAGGTGTTCAAGGCCGGGTTGGACATAGCCTTGGGTGGCATGGTTTAGTGGGAGGTGTCCCTGCCCCTCGCAGGGGGGTTGGAACTAGATGATCTTAAGGTCCTTTCCAACCCTAACTATTCTATGATTCTCATTATGGTTGTGGTAATTGTGGTGATAGTCAGTGCCATTTTAATTGAGGATTAACCAAGTAAAAAAAAAAATACCCAACATTAGACATAGTTCATATTTTTCTCATATGATTATCCTGTACTTGCAGTAGAATTATATGCTATAAATATTCTGAAACCACAGAGTCCCATTACAAATATGGGACTAGGGGGAAACAGTTCCCATGGATAATATTTAAGCATATTGTACATCTAATATTATGTATTTAAGAAATCATGTACAACATATTGAAGATTCTATTTTAAAATGTAAAACTTTGCTTTCAGTGAAACAGAAGTTTATGACAATAAACTTGAAAATATTCCGAAACAGCTTTGGTTAGGACTTCTTCATATCAGGTGATTATGCTGGACTTGTTAGACATTATTGCAGCAGTTTGACCATGGCTGGATGCCAGGTGCCCACCAAAGCTTCTCTGTCACTTTCCTTCCTCAGCTGGACAGAGGACAGACAAAAAATCAAAGCCTCGTGTGTCTAGATAAGGACAGAGAAATCACTCGGCAATTATTGTCATGGGCAAAACAGACTTGACTTGGGAAAATTAATTTATTACCAATCACAATCAGATCAAGATAATGAGAAATAAAGCCAATTCTTAAAACACCTTCCCCTGACCTGTCCCTTCTTCCTGGGCTCAACTTCATTCCCAATTTCTCTACCTCCTCCCCACCAGCAGCGCAAGGGGACAGGGAGTGGAGGCTGTGAGCAGTCTATCACACATCATCTCTGCACTCCTTCTTCCTCTAGGGGAGGACTGCTCATACTCTTCCACTGCTCCAGCATGGGTCCTTCCCACAGGAGACAGTCCTCCATGAACTTCTCCAACATGGGTCCTTCCCATGGGTTGCGGTTCTTCATTAACTGCTCCAGCATGCGTCCCTTCCATACGTGCAGTCCTTCAGGAACAGACTGCTCCGGCATGGGTCCCTTCCATGGGTTCAGTCCTTCAGGAATAGATTGCTCCAGTGTGGGTCTCCACAGGGTCACAAGCTGCAGTGTGATCTCTGATCTCAACAGGACCACAGGTCCTGCCAGGAGACTGCTCCAGCATGAGCTTACCATGTGGTCACAGCCTCCTTCAGGCATTAACCTGCTCCATCGTGGGGTCCTCCCTAGGCTGCAGGTGGGTATCTGCCCCATCGTGGACCTCCATGGGCTGCAGGGGCACAGCTGCCTCAGCATGGGCTGCACCACAGGCTCCAAAGAAATATCTGCCCCTGCTCCTGGAGCAGCTCCTCCTCTCCTTCTGCACTGACCTTGATGTCTGAAAAGTTTTTTTGCTCACATATTCTCATTCCTCTCTCCGGGCTGTAATTGCTGTTGTGCAGCTTTTTCCCCCTCTTAAATGCGTTATCCTGGAGGTGCTACCACCATCACTGATGGGCTCAGCCTTAACCAGCAGCAGGTCCGTCTTGGAGCCTGCTGGCATTGGCTCTGTCAGACACAAGGGAAGCTTCCAGTAGCTTCTCACAGAAGCCACCATGGTAGCCCTCCCTCACTATTAAAACCTTGCCAAGACAGAAGGTATCACAAACTACTAGCATCTTAAAACAAGTAGACTGATTTTAAGAGGGAGTCATTGGCATGAAAGGGTGCAACAATAGCTTTGAAATAATTTATCCTCATCAGATGAAAAAAAGACAGATGTAACATAGTATTCACATTGGCATCGTTTTTAAAAAGTTAATCAGAAAAGCAACTGTGGTGAGTGCATTGTGTAAACGTCGTTCTTTGAGAACTTAAAATCCACATTTTATACAGTGAGGAGTTTTGACCTGTTTTTTGAAAGTACATTACTCAAGCTGCTGTTCAGCAGAAAAGCTAAAGTAGAACTAATGCATGTCAATGTAAAGAATATCTTGAGCCATTAGTCCTGTATTTTGATAAAAGGCCCCTTGGATTTAGCAGCCTTTTCACTCATTCTTCGTGTTAATGAACATAGTTCATTGTAATGGATAAGAATCTAGTATGGATGGGCTTTCCTTTTATTGTCACTGTTACAGGCAGCAACAAACAAACCCAGGAAAGAGGGATATAAAAACAGGGCTGCAGCAAAGCAATAGGTCGTACACTAAAGTGTCATGTTGATTCTGGAGAATTATTAGCTGCGGAGTGACTAGCACACTTAACAGTACCTTCATGATTCATTTGCCAGTCACTCTGCAATTATTCCAGGTGCTGCTGGGGAAATGACTCTCAAGTTTCATAGGATTAATCAGCATATAAATGTTGGCAGGATAAAACCTCCAACACAGGCTTCAGGTGCAGCACTCAATGCAGATGGAAATACTTCAGCTGGTTCTTAGAAGGGGTGGTTATATTTTGGCTGGGAAAAAGATTGTTCTGGTGGAACCTTAATTTTTTTGTACTAGTCTTATTTGAAAAACACAGCAGAAAGTAGAACTTAATCTTTTTAGTATTAGAAAATAAAGAACTGTTTTTTTCTAAACTAAGTCCTTTGTGTAAGGAACAAATAAGAAATCAGAACAAAGGATGTTGGAGTTCAAGGGGCGTGCATTATTTTTATTTTTATCTGCATTTAAAGGAGTGCTCTGTCTGATTCTTCTAGTTCTTTTTCTTCAGTAAAAGAAGCAGTGATGTTAATGTGGCTCAGGTCAAGGGAATACAGACAAGCACCCTGTTGTTTAAGTCTTGGAATTCTTGAAATGTTCCAATTCTCTTCCAAAAGGGCTTGGGTCAGTTTTAAAAGATAACATAGGGAGTACAATACAGTCAGTCAGCCTACTTTACAAATGTCATTGAAATAAAAATATAACAACTTCAGAGCAAGGTGTACTCTGGGGCTTGATTCAAAGAGCACAATGAAAGAGTTAATTAGTAAAGTTGTTAGAAATGTTTGGTTAAAAATTTTCTTCTCAAACTGTTAACAAAAAAGCACAGTTTGGCCTAAATGAAATTTTACATCCAGAGTGTACTTCTTTCACAAGATTTTTAATGCAAATGCCTTACACCCAAAACACTGAACATGTGGAGAAGTTGTATTTTGATTCTGTATGTCTTCCATATTCAGTGAAAGCTCTGATACATTGTCTCATGCCTCCATTTTTCTTTATCATATAAACTAACCAGATGAATCTGAGTTGGATCTACTGAGGCAGACATTGCTTCATTTCAGGGTATAGAATGTCTTAGAAAAGAGTTTAAGCACCCAAAAGCAACTTATAAATTAAATCCTTTTGCTTCCAGGTTTTCTGAAAAAATCAGTGGTTGCCCAATCTGCTCTAAAATTATTTATACAAATTAAACTCATTCAATTATGTAACTCCAGGAAATAATATAGTGTGTCGTTGGTTTGTTTTGCTAAACTGTGTTTAATTCATGCATATTCTTTTCAGCTGGTGAATCTTAGGCTTAGTTTGGAAATTAACTTCCATTTTCTTTTAAAAAAGCATCCAAGCCTATACTGAAGTATATTTTGTCATGTCCTTGGATAATCCTTCTTGTATTAAGGTGAGAGGGGGAGTCTCTTCGATTCCGATCCTTGCAGAGAATAGGGACTAGGAGCTGTAATTAATACAATAGTATTGCCCTGCAACTTTTAGAAACCACAAGGCAAGGTCTTGCTAATACACAGTATCAGAGAGGAAAGTATTTACTGACAAATGAAAAACTGAATTGGAAAGAAAAGGATGGGTAAAAGAGAAGAGTGCTAAAATCTGCCTGTGGCATAGCTGACCTGGTCCAGTAGGCTTGAGACTGAAAACATGTATATCAATGTTTTTCAAACGCAGAAAAATTATGTCAGAGGAATGCATCTTACATTTGGTTTATAGACTTTAAAGGAGATGACTATTCCAATTTATTGTTTAAAAATAGCATGAGTTGCAAATTTATTACCAAAACCGTCAATGCTGTCACTGGAAGTTCTATGGAGCACAGCTGTCATAAGACTAAACACTGTAAGAAGATTTCTTGGGCATAACCTGGACAATCACCTTGCTTCAAAAGACCTTCATTTGCCGTACCATTCTGTATTCCCTATTTGCCACTTGAGAAAAACCTTAGTTCACCTATGAAAAAAAATTAATATTTTTCCATTTTCAGTTCTGAATATGAGCACTCTGAAAGCCTTTCATGTGGCTGCTTACACAACTGTGAAATTAGGAAAGGCAGAATAGGCTGTCTAAAAGATGCAATCACCTAGCACATCAATATGTCACAGCAATAAGAACCCTTTTAGAAGGCGGTTACATCCTCACAGTTGTGCTTCTGTGCAGAGAAGGACAAGACAGGCAGGAACTCTGCAGTTACAATTCAGTGTGTAAATGGCAAAAAACGTGAACCACAATGTTAAGTCCATTATAAACTTAGTACATGAGGTTAGGCAATGCATCTGTGTGTCTTTCCAGATCCTACAAACTGTATTGCTTCTGAAACTGAATGGATTTACACTACTGCTGGAAGCCTCTAAAAATTAAGAATTTGTCAACAATGGCAAAAACTGCTAACTATTCATTCTTGGTTTCATTACAGATCCCAGTGGGAGAAAAAGTTCAGTTGGGGAAGGATTAAAAACCTGGAGTGTCATTTTAAAATGCTTGGGAAGTTTGTGGAAGTAGAACATGAAGCTGGAGTTGATGAGGAGACGTTATGAGATTGCCTGTTAGCATGTTAGAAGAAAATTGTCTCATATGTTCAAAGTTTGCATTATTAATTTATACACAGTTTAAGTGCCAGAACAGATGAAGTCGTCACCTTTCTATTTTCTACACTCTGAAGACTGATCAGATTGCTGTAGTTTGCATTAAGCATGTAAAAACAATGATTTTTCGAATGCAATGACATTACTTTGTCATCTTGATTTGCCCATGCAGTAGTATCCTGGGTTCATCTGGAATAGTTATTTTTCTCCTTCCTAGTAGCTGGTACAGTGATGTGTTTTGGCTGTAGTCTGAGAACAATGCTGATAACACACCGATGTTTTAGTTGTTGCTAAGGAATACTCAAGGACTTTTCAGTCTCTCATGCTCTGTCAGTGAGTAGGTACACAGAAAGCCAGGAGGAAGCAGAGATAGAACACCTGACTCAAACTAGCCAGAGGAGTATTCCATACCATGTCATGCCCAGTATATAAGCTTGGGGGAGTTGGCTGGGAGAGACTGATCACAGCTCAGGTCAGGCTGGGTATTGGTCCACGGATGGGGAGCAACTATATTGTGCATCACTTGTGTTTATAGGTTTTGGGTTTTTTTCCCTTCCCTTTTTATTTTTATATTCTCTCCCTTTTTTCACTTCCCTTTTCATTATCATACTACTCGTAGTAGTAGTAGTAGTAGTAGTAGTAGTTTAATGTTACACTTTATTTACTGGACTGTTCTTATCTCAACCTGTGGGGTTTTCATTCTTTCTATTCTCCTTCCCATCCCACCCGGAGGGGGGTGGGGGAAATGGGAGCGACTGAGTGGCTGCATGGTTCTGAGTTACCAGCTGGGCTTGAACCATGACAAGTAGCTAAACTTAGTCATTTGAATCAAATTTACATGGACTTCTTTCCTCTAATGCATTTCAGGCATGAATACTGCTAGTGTCCTTGAATCTACTTGTCATTTCACAGAGATCTTCAGGGACATTAGTGGTTTGGAGCTAACATGAACAATTTGTAAGTTGTCTGAAGTACTAACATAATATGAAACCTCCTAAGCGTTCTAGAAAAAAAATCAGCCCATTGTTTTTGCCTGTATATGTGTATCATTCAGTAACATTCTCTCTTCTGGTTCTAGCAGCTACAGTACAGAGTTGCTTCCATGACCTCCCCAAGATCCAAGGGCAGGAAAGAAAATCACTTCATTAAGATGGTCTTCTGTGAAATCTCCTTAGAAAACTTCAGAAAACTTCCTTTGCATTTACCAATTTATAAAGAAATTACTGAAGTTTACCAGATAGTTTCCCAAATAATAAAATTATTTACTACTAATATGGCATTTTAGATACATTAAGTAGATGGCCTAGTTATATTTTAAGTACAACTTTTTCTAGTTATTTATTAATGCATCTTTTAGATTACTAAGTGAAGACTGCACTAGGTAAAAATTATTTTCAAACAAATTTTTGAAAAGAAGCCTGTGATATTCTAAACATGTTTTAATAAAAAAAAATTACTACAATTCACTCTACAACTATAAAAATCTTCTTAAAATTAAGCAGATGCTTTAGATCAGAGCTTTATAACATTTTTTTGTGTAGAGGACCCATCAGTAGTTGTAGACACTAATAGCCCTGGCCATGGCCAGTATTTACTTCCATAACGGCAAAATGGCTGCTACAGAGATCTTATAAAGGTAAAGGTAGAAAATTCACTATTGATTATTTTCAGTCCTGATAGATTTTACTTCTGACAGGACTGAATAATCTAGATAGAACTAATTAGTTTTCCATCTTGGTAAGATATTTGCATTTTAAAAGAAACAACAAGTGAGATAAGGAATAATATAAATTTGCACTACTTTCCACATCAAAACACTACTGGTGGTTTCATTTTGAAAGTTATGGAGGAAACATCTCCACAAAAAGCTTGAAAACAAGGCACTTATTTTTAAAACAGTATAGAGCATAACCTCTTGATGACATTCGGCTGTGAAACAGTTCCTCTAGAAGAGGATGGGGCTATAAGGCATTTTCAGAGTAACATCCATAAAGTACTGTCAAGGCATTTTTAATTTTTAAAAGTTTAATCATCATCTTTAAAATCTTAAGTTCCAATATGGTTTTTATTTGCCATGTAGAAGAGAAAAATACTGTTAGTACAGAAGGGAAGCTGTTCCTGAACTAAATGGTGTGATACATTGTGAAGTCTATGAGGGATGGAAAATAGGCATTTGCACTTACATTAACTCACAAGAGATAATTTGTGCACTATAATGATAGTGCACTAGAATATATCTGATTTATTCACATATACACAGCATTTTTAGTCTCGATCTTCTAAAAGAAAAAAAATGTATAGGGTAAGAGTTCTAACACTCCCTAGTGATAGCAATATTGGTGGAGAATAGGAAAAATACTGTTAAGTTGAGAAAATTTGGTATTTATTTCTGCTCACATGAAATACAGGTAGGTCAGTTTAGACAGGTAATTCAAGTGGAATGAATACTGTCTTCTGTTCTGGAGGGCTGAAAGAAGCTGGCATGCTATGACCACAGAAACATCTGATTGAATTTGAATGTTCATCCTCAGACTGACCAAAACTGAAAATTAAATTTAGAGCTTCTCAAACTCTGTGGCCTGCAAAAGAGTATGAAGACTGTGGGGGCTGGCAACTACTCAAAGCTTATTCTGTAGCAAAATCAGCATCCCAAAGCATGCCAGTGAAAGAAAACAAGTACAGGATGTGTTTATGGAACTCTGTCTCTCAGAATCATCCCTTTGGTGTTCATTTCTGTCAAGGATGGGGTTTTTTCAGTCTGTGGGAAGAATTGTCCATGAGCTGTTAAACTCATGCTAGGTCAGCATAAGTTGTTAGATGTTTAATGATAAAAAATAACGACGTGGGCGGCAGATTTTCAACAAATTTTTAAAAATGTGTTTCCTGATGCATAATTGTGTTCTGAAGAGCGCTTACAATTGAACATCCCAATACTGAAGCTATTGACCAACAGTCAGCTGTCCACATGTGACTCTCACCTGTCCTTGCTGACTAGACTTGAGAGTCTAAAAGTGTTTATCAAGATGACAGCAATCAAATAAGCAACTAAGAGATGCCTTTAATGTTAAGCCTGGAAGGCTGAAGGTCTTTCTAAATAGCATAATAAACAAAAAGCGGTACTTCAAAATACACAGCCCGGAGGATAATGGATTTTGCCACAATAAGTGGGAATAGTTGCAATCTGTCAGATGCTGAGATTGGCATATTCTGCTTTTTTTTCAGAGTGCTTATAAACCAGCATCTAATTCTGAAAGATAGCTAAAGTTGGAGAGCAAAGATATTGAGCTGTTTTTTTATAAATACTTGACATTTACTCCTGTATAGCTTCTCTCATCAGGATTGTTTTCCTCAGAATGTTTGCAAGCTGTACAGGAGCAGAAACATTGAAACACACCAACATCTGAGTGTCAGGACCCAACTAGTTCAGTAGCCAACTTAGGAACAACATAAGCATTAAGAAACTTTGAGACATAAGCACAAAGCACAAGCACCTTGTAAAACACTCATCAAAAATATATAGAAATTTGTGCAAAGTTAAATGTAAAAGATACACAAGCAAGATCAATTTCATTTAATTTGAATTTTCAAAGGGTTGTATTACATCTGAAAAAATTCAGATCTGTTGTCACTACCACTTTTCCAAGGAATAACATTGTCCTTTATACAACCTCAGAACCTCAGCAGGAGAGCAGGAGAGATGGATCCTGACTGAGAAGACAAGACCTCTACTCGATCTCATGACTTGTCAAAAGGATAGGCAGGTCTGTTACATGATCCAGCTTGGATCACAAGTCTTATTACGTGGTCTTATGCGCTGGATGTGCCTCCTTGGGGCTATTTTTGCTGTTTTATTTAAAAGCTAGTCAATTTACTGTAGAAATTATTGGCAAAATTATCACTATTTCTGCGGTAGTAACACTATGAAGTAGCAGGGAATAACACTTTCAGGTTTAGAATATTTTAGTAAGTTACAGTAGAAATATGCATCATGGGTATTGCTACTGATTAATTTAGTTCGGAGTATTGCCTCTGAAGTGATCTGAGTGGAAAGGAAAAATGTGTAATTATCTGCGTGAAAGCGTAGGAATTTTGTTTTGTATAGCTATTTGGAGCAGCCCTAGTATTAGACATATTAGAAGAATTTGTTCTTCAGTTTTGGAGAATTATTTTTGTTGGTATTCCTATGTTGCTTGCATACATGTACTGCCTAATCTGATCTCTGTCTTGTTTAATTCTATTTACACTGGAGGAAAATCCTTGCTAGTAATCTGATAACAGTGGAAAAAGTGGCATTGTTCAGACTTCACCTTTCCCTTGATTTCATTAATTACTATGTATGTAACAACCGAAGAATTTGGTTTGCCGTATCAGCAATACTGTGCTTTAGATTTTAGGGAAATTTATATTTTGTCATCTGCCTCACTGATCTGTGTACAACAGTTCTTCTCTACTGTTGTCTTATACTCTTCTCTGTGTCATATAAAATGCTGATGGCTCAATATTTTGTGTATGCTGTGCAAATTTATGGGTAACAATTCCATCAAAGACTGGAATCATGCAATGTGACAAAAATTCTTATTCCCTGAGAGCAGAAAAAAGGTTCCAAATGTGACAAATAAGAGAAGCAACAAGAGTTAATTGTCAGGTCACAAACCCCACCTATAATGATCCCTTTTCTTCCGCAGGATTTTGCAACTGTAGTATAAAAAAAAAGAAGTCAAATGATGCTTTAGTTAAGGCTGTACTTTTGTTGCTATAGAAGTCACAAGAACTGTTTCTGTCTGCCAATGTGTGCAAAGTGCCACAAATATTTTCTTAACATCTTTACACAATGATGTTTAATCGTCTTAGGTGTGTCAATATTGTAGACAGTCTTAAGCAAATTCAGATAAGTTTCCTGATCATGCTCACATGTGAAATCACTGTTAGGTTAGAGGTAAATCTATAATGAAATATACTGTTCATCTGATGTACTGTAAGGTAAGATAGATGCAGCATTATGTCTCCTTTGCTCTAGAGTGAACATGGTATGTTACTGTTTGGAGTGACTCACAGAAATTCTCTATACACAGTACTTGATTTTATGGCATGTTACTCACCTTTCTGCGATATAAATCACGGTATCACAAAACACAAATGGTAATCTGATGTGAACGTCATATTATTAGTATGTTTTTGATGTTAGCAGTATACTTTTCATGTGTGAATAGTTCAATAAACTCAACTCATTTGACATGATTCACACAATGCTCTAAATCAACAAGTCTATGTTATACTGCAGTTGGACTAGATCATTGTAGGTCCCTTCCCACTGAATTGTTCTTGGAATAGCTCTGATTTGAGTGCCTCTTGTACCTGTGCCTCTGCCCTCCTGGTCATTTTATCATCAGTTCCGACTCAGTGTCTGACCAAGGGTCTTCTGACAGGCACATTCTTGGCATACATTTCTTGACTGTAGACTGATTCTAACTGCAACTTTTGCTTCCTTTGTTTAGTCCTTTCTGGAAGCCTAACTCCATGTCACTACACTATACAGTTCATGAAATAATGCTTTAGTATATTGTGTATCTTTGAAGAATCTATAATAGAGGACACAGAAAGTGAATGCCTCTAAGATTTCTTTCCAATATCATGTTTGTACCACTCCGTGTTTTGCAGGTCTTTCACTTAAATGACACACGCCCAGTCAGCAGAGAGTACAGACTGTGTTATTTGACCATTATATGAGTATTATTTAGCATAAAAGTTGCTTTCCCAAGGAAGCAAAATTATCAGAAGAAAGGTATTCGTAACCGCTGACTGCAGATGGTTGACATGGATGTTTGCTGATTTCTCTAAAAGTCAGCAAAAAACAATTGGTGCTAGACAGGAAATAATCACTATGCAAAATGGATGATAACACACTCCCACAGTATTTCTCCTAGCATTTCACTGAGGTTTCTCTAAACATTCTTCCCTAACCAAGGATTTATAAGAAAGCAGATTCATATGTACTTAAAAATTACATGGTTGAGCAAATAGAACAATGTTTTTCATATTAGCTTAAGTTTAGCTCATACTAAACTAGGATATAAAGTATCTTTCCATGTTGTTTGCAAGCGGTCAAACACATCTCTCCTTGATGTTAACATACTTCAGGTCACCAGCACCTGCTAAAATGTGGATAATACTATAACATGGGCACAGTGTCCTGTCAGTGATGAAAGAAAGTTGCTCTGAGCTTATGCTGCTGCCAAAGAAGAATAGCTTTTTTATATATAGAACATAGTATAATATAATGCATTTATAGACTTTTTAATATACAGGTTCATTTGAAATTTGGACATTGCATATATACATCAACCAAACCATGGAAGAAATGATAATGGAGAAAAATCTTTCAATAAGCTTACTAGATAGTTTCATAACAGGAAAAATAAATCTGTTTTATTTACTTACTGGTGAGTTGGATAATGCTTTGCTTGGTTGCTTATTATTATGGTTTGCATTATGCTTCCTTTCTTGAAAGTTTTTTTTAGAACAACATCCCCAAAGCAAATAGCATCTTACTATATTAAAGCCAGGAGAACAGATGATGTATTACTGCTTAAATCAATATAGCATATATACATTCTGTTTTCCAAAAACTCTACTGCTCAGGTCTATTGACTCAAACTCAAATGATTTAATAGACTGCTCTATTTTTCTCAGACAGACAGAAGGCAAAGCACAGTAATAAAAAAGACAAGCTGTGTGGGAATCTCTCCTCTCTACTCAGTAGCTGTGGAATACCCATGTTTTCCCTCTTGTTCAGCTTTGCTGGCAAAGTTGCTGTACCTGCATTGCGAAAAGTAGAGCATACATCCACCATATATTCCTTTCCAAAAGGATATCAGCTGTCAGGTCTCTGATATAAAGTAATATTAAATTGTGTAGTTGCTTGAGGGTATCTTTTAGAGAGCAATTACAATGCTATGGGAGGTTGTTCTTGTGTTTGATTAAATACTTTTTTCCTATGTGAGCTCTGTCCCATTTTGCCAGTTTTTAAAGATGCCTCCATCCTTTCTGCTAAGAAGGGGTAAGTACACTTTTAAATTCTTGAAGTAACTTAAAAATTCTCCCCTTTTATTAGGTTGTTTTGATATCTGAGAGGAGAAATAAAATTTGAAGTCACAGCAACTTGTATTACTTACAAATTCTAACATTGTTAATTAAAGCCTGTCTAAAGCAGAGAAAAATTCTGGCATGCCCATACAGAATAGTAATGTAGTCACTTTCTCATTGATTTAAGCCTTCGGTTACGGTAATTACATATTGGACAAGTCTCCCAGGGAACATTGCTCACGCTTTTAACCGGACCTAACCTTGGGAACACTTGTGCTTGTCAAGCTGAGTGGAATTCAACAGACTCCAAAGATAGCTCTAATTCCAGCCTCTCTAACACAGTGTTAGAAAGCAGACATAGTGTTTAATATTCTTTCTTGTAATATTGCAAAATGTCATTTTAAAAGTAAATGACACATAAAATGAAAAATGTAAGCCTTGCGTATATGCTCAGCTATTAGGAAGTGTGAAATAACAAGTGATATAAACAAAACCACACCTTGGTACAGTTTCTCTCTCCAGCTTTCTAAAGCCTCCCTAACAGACACTACCTACATCCTTTATTTCAACGCCTCTCAACATTAATGACACTGACCCACTCCAACTTTTGCTTTCTGATTCTATAATGAAGTAACATAGCATTCCCAGATACTGAGTGCTGCTACTTGGAACTGCAGAAAACAGAGAACTAGCAAAGAAGTGTCTACAGGTTCTGATGCCTCATATTTCTCCCTGGTTTTGCAGGGGATTTCAATATTCCAGCAATGCAGTGTTGATAGAGGAGAGCTATCTGTTCTGCAGTACTGCCTCAAGAAACCACATTGTGCTACTATCCTTCCACATTCATAGATTCAGGAAGGCTCTGCTTCCATCTGGATCATGCAGTGTTTCATTAATCTGCAAATTTGTAATCATAAATTATAATAAAAAGGAAAATAATTACATAAATTGTCATAGGTATTGTCCAGTCATATGTGGTCATAGTTTCCATGTTCTTTCTTACAGAAGAAGTTCATTGAATGTGCTTACAGGATGACTCCATCCGACAGCTATCTTTGATTCTGAGCTATTAAGAAGCAGCTAAAAGTGAATGAACACTAACAGCCTAATGCTTCCCACATTGACTGTGTATAGCCATGCCTTTATAGGCAGAAAGAGTTATACTGAAAGTGCTTACTTCATAAGAGAATGCAAAACTGGATCACCTTTTTTATGAAATGTTGGGGTTTATAGTTGGTAGGTTTTTTTAAAGTATTTCTGTTTCCTCTACTGTTTCACATTGTATTGAATCTCAGGAATTTCTATTTACTTTGGTCTACATTTTAGTTATAAATAATTTCATTCTAATTGGAAACTATCAGCTGCTACAGCTGCAGGGATATGAACAATAGCAGCTCATCTCTGAGAGTCAGTGTCATTTATTGTAATTTTGGGGCTTGTTTTCTTTACTAAACAAAAAAGGGCAGTTCACATCTCACAGCTATTGCTTCACCTCTCTACTAACTCAGAAAGGTGTTGCTCAGTGTTTTATACTGGGGCACACTTTCTCAGCTTCCTTCACAACTGTTTTGTCTAAGGACTTGTTAAAAATGAAAACTTGGGTGCCAAGTAGCCATTTCAAATCAAAGTTTCCTTTTATTCTTAAAGTAAATATTTTTAATGTTATTTAGGCAAGCATTGTCTCTAAAGTGATTTCTAGTGAAAATAAATATGGTGTGCGAGGGGACAAATTAATGGCAATTACCAGTGAATGATGTAATATGGCATATCCCCAAATATCTGCTAATTACTCCAAAATAAGTCCAGTTTGATAATACTTAAAATTGCCTCAATCTTATGCATCTCAATTAAAATAAATATTTAGAAAAAGTCATACTGAAAAAATTGCACTCTGTTGATTAAAAGCTTCTCATTACTGTGATATAACACCAAGTACATGATCACACTGGCACAGCAGAAATTGGAATCAATAATGTCTTTAAAATATTTTGTATGGCAGTGGGAAAGCCACAGACTACAATTTCAGCAAAGTTCTGACACAGAAATCCATCCATTGTTCTAGATTTTGAATGCTTTTTTTAGTCAAGGAACTCAAACCATGCCTAACATTTCAGCTATGAAATCTGAGGTACACAGGAGATGCGATCTGTCCTGGCTGACACAGCAGAAAAGTGCCAGGAGCAATCCGAAAATTTTTTTAGCTTTTGCCTGGCTTCTTCACAGAAGACTATTCATTTCTATCAAATTATCACCTGAATTTCTACATAATTTAACCTCTGTAAGAGGCCTTCATTACCTCAAAGATCCCTCTCTGTCTTTCTCACACATAAACAGCATGCAGTAGTGTCATGGGTTCAGCAGTAGCAGTCATTTTTTTTCTCCTTGGTAGGTTGTGCAGCATTGTGTTTTTGATTTTGGGCCTGGGAACAGCACTAATAACACCAGTGTTTTCAGTTACTGCTTGATAATATTTTGGTCTGACCAAGGACTTTCTGAGTTTCATGCTCTGCCAGGAAGGAGGGGAAGCCGGGAGGAAGCAGAGACAGGACACTTGACCCAAACTAACCAAAGAGGTATTCCATGCCACAGCACGTCACGCCCACGATGTAAAAACGGGGGGCAGAGACCCGGAAGGGTGGGGGTGCACTGCTTGCTCGGGCTGGGTATGGGTGGTGGGCGATTGCATTCTTTTCTTGTATTTGCCTTGTCATTATTACTATTGGTGGTAGCAGTAGTGGTTTGTGTTATACCTTAGTTACTAAACTGTTCCTATCTCAACCTGTGGGAGTTGAATTCTTTTGATTCTCCTTCCCATCCCTCCGGGAGTGGGGGGAAGGAAGAGGGGGAAGTGAGTGAGCGATAAAACTGCGTGGCTGAGAGGCTAAAGCACGACAATTAGGAACCTGATTTTATTATATTCTGCAACTAATTCTTGAACAAATACAGCTTTGTCTCACACATTTATGAACTGTAATTCCTATGTGTGTCTCTTTGCATCTTAAAAAGAACTCAGTTCAACCAGTCCCTTATGTTTGTTCCCTCTGTAAATTTGCAGATGACACCAAGTTGGCTGGGAGTATTGATCTGCTGGAGGGTAGGAAGGTTCTGCAGAGGGATCTGGACAGGCTGGACCAATGAGCTGATGCCAACTGTATGAGGCTCAACAGGGCTCACTACTGAACCACAACAACCCCATGTAACACTGCACGCTTGGGTAAGAGTGGCTGGAAAGCTGCTCTGATAGAATTGGACCTGAGACTGCAGATTGATGGCAGCTGAACATGAGCCAGTTGTGCTCAGGCAGCCAAGCAGGACAACAACATCCTGGCCTGTACAAGAAATAGCACAGCCAGCAGGACAAGGGCAGTGATCATCCCCCTGTACTTGGCACTGGGGGGCTGTGCCTTGAATACTGTGTTCAGCTCTGGGCCACTCACTACAAGACAAACAAGGTGCTGGAGAGTGTCCAGAGAAGGACAACAAAGCTGGTGAAGAGCCTTGAGAATAAGTCTTATGAGGAGTAGCTGAGGAACCTGGGGTTGCTTAGTGAGAAAATGCGGCACAGGGGAGAACTTATCGCTCTCTACCTGAAAGGAGGCTGTAGCTAGGAGGATGTCAGTCTCATCTCCCAAGTAAGAAGTGATAGAACAACAGGAAATGGCCTCAACTCACACCAGGGGAGGTTTAGGTTGGATATTAGAAAAAAATTCTTCACCATTGGGTTGCTGAGCATTGGAACAGGCAGCCCAAAGAAGCAGTTGGATCACCATCCCTGGGGATATTCAAAAGATGCGTAGATGCTGTTAAGCCACTGTCTATCATATTTGAAAAATTACGGCAGTCAGGTGAAGTTCCCAACTGTCATGGGTTCAGCAGCAGCAGTCATTTTTCTCCTCCTTGGTAGCTGGTGTAGCTCTGTGTTTTTGATTTTGGGCCAGGGAACAGCGCTGATAACACCAGTGTTTCGGTTACTGCTTAGTGATGTTTTGGTCTGGCCAAGGACTTTCTCAGTTTCATGCTCTGCCAGGGAGGAGGGGAGCCGGGAGGAGGCAGAGACAGGACACCTGACCCAAACTGACCAAAGAGGTTATTCCATACCACAGCATGTCATGCCCATGATGGAAGAGCAGAGAGCAGAGACACGGAAGGGTGGGGGTGCACTGCTTGGTAGGGTTTTGGGATTAGGTGGTGAGAATTGTATTCTTTCCTTGTATTTGCCTTGTCAATATTATTATTGGTGGTAGCAGGAGTGATTTGTGTTATACTTTAGTTACTAAACTATCTCAACCTGTGGGAGTTGCATTCTTTTCAATTCTCCTTCCCATCCCTCCGGGAGCGGGGGGAAGAAAGAGGGGGAAGTGAGTGAGAGAATGGGCTACGTGAGTTAGAGAGGCTTAAATCACGACACCGACGACTGGAAAAAGGGAAATATAACCCCCACTTTCAAGAAGGGGAAAATTGTTAATCGAGGGAACTACAGACCAGTCAGCCTCACCTCTGTGCCTGGCAAAATCTTGGAGCAGATTCTCCTGGAAGGCATGCTGAGGCACATGAAAAACGACAAGGTGCTTGATGACAGTCAGCATGGCTTCTCCAAGGGGAAATCCTGCCTGACCAATCTGGTGGCCTTCTATGATGGGGCTATGGAGCTGATGGACAGGGGTACAGCAGCTGATGTCATCTACCTGGACTTGTGCAAAACATTTGACACTGTCTCACACAACATCCTTGTCTTGAAATTGGAGAGACATCAATTTAATAGGTGGACCACTCGGTGGATAAAGAAGTGGCTGGATGGCTTCACGCAAGCAGTTGTGCTCACTGGCTCAATGTCCAGCTGGAGACCAGTAATGAGTGGTGTCCCTCAGGGATCGGTGTTGGGACCGGTCTTGTTCAACATCTTTGTCAGTGACATGGACAATGGGATTGAGTGCTCCCTCAGCAAGTTTGCCGATGACACCAAGCTGCGTGGTTCGGTTGATACGTTGGAGGGAAGGAATGCCATCCAGAGGGACCTTGACATGCTTGTGAGGTGGGCTGATGCCAACCTGATGAAGTTTAACCATGCCAAGTGCAAGGTCCTACGCCTGGGTGGGAGCAATCCCAGGCACAGCTGCAGGCTGGGCAGAGAAGACATTCAGAGCAGTCCTGTGGAGAAGGATTTGGGGGTGTTGGTCAATGAGAAAATGAACATGAGCTGGCAGTGTGCACTTGCAGCCCAGAAAGCCAACTGTATCCTGGGCTGCATCAAAAGGAGCGTGACCAGCAGGTCGAGGGAGGTGATCCTGCCCCTCTACTCTGCTCTCCTGAGACCTCACTTGGAGTATTGTGTGCAGTTCTGGTGTCTTCAACATAAAAAGGACATGGAACTCTTGGAACAAGTCCAAAGGAGGGCCACAAGGATGATCAGGGGACTGGAGCACCTCCCGTATGAAGATAGGCTGAGAAAGTTTGGGCTGTTCAGCCTGGAGAAGAGAAGGCTGTGTGGAGATCTCATAGCAGCCTTCCAGTATCTGAAGGGGGTCTATAGGGATGCTGGGGAGGGGCTCTTTATTAGGGAATGTAGTGAGAGGACAAGGGGTAACAGGGTCAAACTTAAACAGGGGAAGTTTAGATTGGATATGAGGAAGAACTTCTTTCTGTAAGGGTGGTGAGGCACTGGAATGGGTTACCCAGGGAAGCTGTGAATGCTCCGTCCCTGGAGGTGTTCAAGGCTGGAGTGGACATAGCCTTGGGTGGCATGGTTTAGTGGGAGGTGTCCCTGCTCCTGGCAGGGGGGTTGGAACTAGATGATCTTAAGGGCCTTTCCAACCCTAACTGTTCTATGATTCTATTCTATGCCGCACTTAAAGACATGGTCTAGTGATGGATATAGTAGTGTTAGATAAACAGATGGACTTGATGATCCAAAGTTTCTTTTCCAACCTAAATAATTCTATGATTCTTCCAAAATATGATCATCTCAGTTACTGGTTTTGAGGTACATATACACTTCATATACGTACATTTGTTTATACCCTGCTAGTACATTTTACATATTCCCCTCTGTCCTAATGAGTGCTCATGCCCATTAGAATTACTGGTTACTTTTACTCCAGCTGGTTGTTTTTGGACACATAAATGTGTAAGTAGAGTCTAAATATCCTCAAGATGTTCTATTCAAATAGAAAAATCTTATATTTTTCTCTCTTTCCCATGCAACATTGCTGGCTTCTGTTTGGTCCCTTTCTGTACATATATAGAGCGCTTGTAGTTGTTTGCCCCTTGTGCAGGCCTTTCCCCCACATATACACTTTCCACGAATATACCACAACTTGGTGAAAGAATACAACAGAAATAATTGTATGAACATGAAAAAATTTAAATTTAATTGCTTTTATCGAAACACTATTCAATAAATGTTGTCTTTATAATAAAAGTGTAGAGTGCTACCCAAATAATTATTTAAATAACTTATGAAAGAACATTACAGCTGGTTAAATACTGAATGTATATATTCATGAACAACATATGAATACAAAACTGGTTTGATCGTATTTATAGACCACTGAAAAAAATTGTGCCATTTCAATGCCCAATTGAGAGCTTGAATACCACATGCAAAATAAAGTGTTCTTGAATATTCACAGCCCTCCATTTATTGATTCCTGATTAACTTAATCTTAAAAAGTGAGACTGTTTCATAGAGCAACCTTATGTTTCCTCTACCTCTGGTTACCCACACACTTGCAAATGTTTCAATGAAGAATTTGTGTGAATCCTTATAATGCATAGTATTTGCAAGGCATTCAGTTACTAGCTCTAAATAAAAAGATTCCTCGATGCCTATGCTGCAATAATAGTGTAGTGCTTGGCCTAAGGGCCAAGTAACTTGTTAAACAAGTCACTTCTACGTAGTGCACATTCTGCTCATCTGGTATTCAGGAAGCAGCCTGACATATCTTGTTAAGAAGCTTATTCTTTAAGTCTAACTTATTGTTACTTTTTCTTTTTCTTAATGTGCAAACAGTTGCAGTAGTTTTACACACAAAACCGCAGATATAATTTCTAGCTGTCAAAATCCCTGGGTCTGCGGCGGCGCTGAACTGAACTGATGTCCTGCAGTGACATCTAGTGGGAGCTGGAAATCACAGCGCTCGCTGCCTTAGGGGATTGTAGCCTTGGCTTCTGAAATGCTGAAGCTGTGAACTCCAGAAATGGACGTGTGGAATATTTTTCTTAAAAAAAAAAAAAAAAAAAAAGTTTTACACTCATCCTAAAAAAATTATACATAAAGCAGACGTATGAGTGGATGAAGTTCATACTTTTTATCCTTAAGCTTTTAGGTACCACCATAGAAAAATAAGAAAAGAGTCATTTAAGCCAGGTTTAACAGACTGATGGTCACTCACCTTTTCTTTGAGCTATTTCTGTATCACCTCCCCTGTTTTTTCTACTACCTTTAAAAATAAAGTAAAACCTTTTTACAGTTATATTTCATCAAGAAATCATTAAAGTTACATAAATAATTTTTACTTTATAGGAACAATGCTTATTTTTAACTCTATCCATAAACTTAAAACAAAATTGCAATCTAAATTGATTAAATCATGTTTCTGTAGTTTTTCTTTTTAACCAGCAGCCCAAACTAATTTGGCCATATTTGATACTTTGTTCATAAGGTATGACTGTGCATTTGGGTTCCATACTTTGCTATTCTTCACAAGGTGTAAAATGAAAAAGCTTTTAAAATCCAACAAGGTACATACAATTCCCCCTCACATTAAGGAAATTATTTATGTGGGGAAGAGCCTTTATTTTGCTTCATTTTCCTTCGACACTCTCCACTCTTAACGTAGTAAGCCAGCTCCTTGGAGAAAAATCTCTTTAAAACACGCAAGCTACTGTAATGCAGAGCAGGCTCATAGGAACACATAAGCCTGTCCTTTGCTTAACAAAAGAAAGCCTGATAGTGTCAGGCATCATCATGTCTGTAAAAACTATTGTAGCTGGTTACCTATGTAGCAATTTTCTAAAAATGCATATCTAAGCCTCCTCTGAAATACATTCCAGAGTTTTGTACTTGGGTCTCTGGAGATTGTTTGTTATTCAGCATGATTGTAAAACAATCTGTTAAATATGAAGAAACTGCCATTTTGTTTCTGTAATATTACATTGCAAAATGAAAAGGTTCTGATTTTTATGAACTGTTCTGTAACAAAAATTTTTCCGTAGCAGACATTCTACTGAGACTGCAGTAGAACTGTCTGAGCAGAGGTGAATAATATACCTTAAAAATAGGCTAGGATTATATTAATATTTTTCAGAGTCCATCATTTGGATACCATGGGAATTTTCTTAAAGCCCAAATTACTTTTATCACCAAAACCCTTGAAATGTGATTCTAATTCACAGAATAGTTATGAAATGTGGAGACTCAAGCAGAGTTTCAGAAATCTTCCCAGAAGTTGACAATCTAATGACATGGAGATTGTAATTGCATTAGAGAACAGATAATTTTTAAATCACAAATGAGCAAGAAAAGTTAAGGAAAAGAGCAGAGAGGGGGAGAAAAGTAAGACAGTCGAGAATAATTCTGGCTCAGCTTCTCTGTGGTGAGATCTTTCAACACAATCTGAAACCACAGGAAATTCACTCTCTGCATTGATGGGTCATATGTGCTTTAATATCTTTGATCTACCTGCTATTTGTCTCTATATATCTTCTGGGGAAAGGAGCTTTACACCAAGTTACTGTTACTTATTATAATAGGTTTCAGAGTATTGGAATCATGTAATAATAATGCATGTAGAATGAAGTTTTTTTGTAATTTACAAAAAGTAAGTTAAAGCAAGAAGGCCAGGAAAAATAAACTCTAATTTGGAAGAGAATAAAAAAATAGATTAACTTAAGAGTCAAGTACACCTACTAAATCTTTATCATTAAGATATAACCTTAAGAAAATACTTGTGGTAATTTGAACAGATTCCCCAATTCTTTCTTGCCGTCAGGGATGATCTAAAAAGATTATGGAAGAATGATGAAAATTTTGCTTGGATTTTCACAGTCAGCTTATATATTTAAAGCAATTTTTTTTCCAATACATGGCATAAATTGATGCAGAATCAGAGAAATCTAAGAAATAGAAATATACTCAGCATATTTCTTTGGCATAGTATACATACAGGATTTTTCCTGAAGCATATTTCTTTTTGTCAAGTCCAGTTAAAAACACTTTTGATGGCATTCCCATCATTTCCCTCAGGAAATCACTCCACTGGATAGTGTACAATTTTTTCAGGGAATATTTCTAACGATCAGCCTAAAAATTTTCTCTCTTCTTTTGGCTGATTAGCTTTAGCTAATTTTCCATGGATTTTATCACTCAGCTAGCAGTATTGTGGCCTACATACTGTAGTTGTTCATGTTAATGTATTTCTCCTGACTAAACACCATGCAAATGTCAGCTTATGAGAAGGATCAGAGTCAGAAAAACCATTTGTATCTTCTCTTTCCAGGAGCTAGAACTTTTGAGAGGTACAAACTTACTAATTTTTGTGTTTCTTCAGTAGTAAGGTGCCATACTCTGATTTTGGAGAAGGAGCACCTGCCCCATCTGCTTATCAGAAAACTGTCTAAAGGGTCTAGGATGAAACTAGGGAGAGCACTGTTTTCCACATACACAGTTTTGCCATCAGCCTTTCCCCAGGTTCCCATATTGTGAATGTGTTGCCTGGGAGGAGCTACATTAGCCGTATAAGGCCTCAAGTTACAACAAAACTGTGGGGCTGCTTGTATTTGTGTCATAGCATCACTCATGGAGGTCAAAGGCTGAAGGCATGACTCTAGATGTGCCAAGTGTTAGAGGTGACAGAGATCAGCAATGCCCCAGAGAAAATGTTGAAGAGACAGGACATACCCAGGTTAGTATCCAGTGGCAATGCTGTGTTCCTAGTCAGAGCTGTGGTACCAGACTGCTTAAACTATTAATCTGTTCTCCAAAATTAGTGGATCCAAGATTTTTAGCTTTGGAGGCATATATAAGCACATATATGAACTTACTGTATAAACGCACATGTTGGAGGCACCCTGGGAAAAATTCAGCACAAACATAAGTAAACCTATTGTGTATGTGTTGCAGACCTGATCTCTTCAGGATATATTCAACTCACTGTGGAAACAGTATGGCCTTTGTGTGCATATGCACAGGCCATTCATTATATACCTGGAAATTGAGTAGATCACCATCTAAATGGGTAAAGTGAAAGGATAAAAGCAGAAGTTTATTGTCAAAACTTTTAAGATTGGCAGATTATTTTCCCTTCTTTTTTATTTACTCTTCATGGGCCTGATTGATTGGTTTTGCGTGCTTCTCCTGTCAAAGATTCACCTGTGCGTATCAGATCTGTGAAGTGACTCTGAACATTAACTTTCTCACCTGGATGGACGGTTGCATCTCCAGCTTTAAGCAGTATCTTACTGAATAAGTTTATAAATTATTCATAATTTTACTAGTAGTTATTTATTATGCTGTGTCTCCCATAGCAAAGCAGTACCTTCTATATTTGAAAGTGGTACAAATGACCCAGGTGTTCTAAATATATTTTAGATAAAATCCGTTGGCTATACTGATTAGCATGCTATCCCTTTTATAATTGTTTGGAAAGATGCAATGGAAAATTTGATGAAGCATGCTTTACATAAAGGAGACATTTTTTTACATAGCAAAGCTAAAGATTAGGTATATGAATTGACAATTAGTATTTATGACTTCTACAGATTAAAGAAAAATATAAATGTCTTATAAGATCTAAGCAATCATCTAGAAGTCCTAATAAAATGTTTCATGAGGCTCAAATTAGATTATATATAAAGGGAAGCTACAGTTATGATATTTTCCTTATATATCCAAAGAAGACATGAACAGAAGTGAAACAGCTGGAGAGGAAAATGTGTATTTTCTCTCAAGTGAAGGAATATATGAGATGTTTACATTTATCTATCTGTCTTCTATCATATAGCAATGTTAGTGACTCTAGAAATAAAGATGAAGTTTCTTTCCTGGGAGAAAGGAATATATTTTCAACCTCATAGAAATTCCTTAGAAAGATTTGAAAACATTTATCATAACTAAAATTTGAAAAAGTATGTCGAGAACTTGGAATGTAATAAATTATTTACAGTAGGCTTAGGAACTATAAGAAACACAGTCATATTTTGAGGTTGGAACATTTTGAGACTTTAGGCAGAACTAATCAAGGCAGAAAATGGATATTTGCAAAGGTGTTTTTATTTCACGTGTATAGTTCAATCTATTAATTTTGCCAATCCAGCAAAACACTTATATTAAACATCTGAATAATCCCATTATAATTGGTTAAACTATTCATGTGCTTAAAGTTAAGCATACGCCGGTGAGTCATGGATCTTGACCTGTTATCAAATGCATCCGTAAACATTTAAAAAAGCAGCATCCATAGAAGAGCATCTATTCTGATGCTCTTTTTCAGTTCATTTGCAATAATAACTATGGCTGTGGGCAATTCAATATTCTTTTTGATTCAGGAGACAGAAAAAATTAAGAAGCTATATTTTTGGTCTTACTGTGTGCTTTAAAACAATTATGAACTTGTGGAAATAACAATCTCACTGTTAGGAGTGTCACAACAGTAATTTCTTCTGAGTATGTGTGCCTTTTTTCACATTTCTGTTAGGGTTCTGCTGTGGCATTACAGTTGTTTGGTTTATCCTTTTCTACACAGTTGCAGGGAAACAGCCTTTCTTCTCAGTACATAAGGAAAGAGAAATGGCAACCACAGATTTCATAAGTCTTAAGGGTATATTTTGTTAGATTATCTGCACTTTTTTCCTTTGGGAGGCTAACCAGCTCAACAAGATGAATGTAGCTGTTCCCATTATGTCTGTGGTATGGCATGCCATCCCTAAGAATGGAGAGATATACCTGTACCCCATTCTGGAAAACTCAACTCAAACTTAAAAATATATATTCAACATCTTTGGCACAAATGCTGATTCCCCTTCATTAATTTTTACCTCCCTGGGTGGGGTCTTCACTGCCAATGGTCACCAATAATCTGTCACAAAACGCCTTAGCAGGTGCCTTTGTCAGGTACAAGGTCACAGAAGAACCTTTAAATACCCAAGTAGTATTTTTCTATCCAATTCTGCTCTCAAGGTCATGGCTCTTATTTTATTATCTTATTCTATCAGAGACAGGATTAACCCAAGTTAGTCTCCAATTTCAAATACACAAACTTGGGTACCAGCTTTTTACTTTTTTCTTTCTTCTGGAAGATTAAAACCCCTCCTTTTTGTAGTGCACCTCTGACAGCCAGAAATGCAGCTGAAAACTCTCGCACTCACTAGTCTCAAGCTTGCCTGCAAACAGTTGTCAATATCATGAATTACTTGTGATTTTTAGCTTGCCAGACTCAACCTCTTTCAGCATTGTACTATGCCACTGAAACACTGAAATGAACCTGACCAGGGTAACTTGATCAGAAAAACATTGACCCATAAACCTGTAACTTAACATAATATTGAAACTGAGGAAATGAGCTGGCAGGAACAGGACTAAATATGACACTTTGTAAGACATATCCCAGATCTTGGTCATGACTGAATCTAATGAGTAATGTACCACAGCTGTGCACAATTTTTGTTACCTACCAAATAATAAATTACTAGGGAAACAAAAATGACAAAGCAGCTTACATTCATCTGGTTTACCATCAGACCAATAGAGAAGACTCATACGTCCTGGGTTGATAACTTCTGAATACACCAAGGATCTTTCTGTGGTCCTAATCTTCTAGAAGGAGGGCGGAGTGTGTTAGATGTCCATCCAAACACCTTGTGGCTTTGCAGTATGGACTGAAAATCCCACCTGGAAGGATAAAGGTTCCTCCACAACCTGCTGGGCACACAAACAGCCACCTATTAGCAAGTGCTCAGTAGACTATAATAAGGTTAACCACAGCTTCATGTGTCTAATTTGCATTCTGGGTCCAAATTCCATCCATCTCAGACCTAGAGATTTCTCTCAATATACCTTCATAAAGATTACATTATTTTCTCTGTGTTCTAATTAAACATATCATAGGAATTTAAAAAGACCAATAACCATTAAACAAACGATAAAAAATAATCAAATCCTATCATACAATCGTAGAATTATTTGGATTGGAAGGGACCTTACAGAACAAATAGTTCCAACCCCTCTGCCAAGGGCAGAGACGCCTTCCACCAGACCAGGTTGCTAAAAGCCCCTTCCAGCCTGGCCTTGAACACTGCCAGGGATGAGGCAGCCACAGCTTCTCTGGGCAACCTGTGCTAGTGCCTCGCCACCCTCAATATGAACAATTTCTTCATAATATCTAACCTAAATGTACCCTCTTTCAGCTTAAAGCCATTCCCCTGTCTTATCACTACTTGCCCATGTAGAAAGTCCCTCTTCAGCTTTCTTGTAGGCTGTCTGTAGGTACTGGAAGACAACTAGCATATGTCCCTGGAGCCTTCTCTTCTCAACGCTGGGCTTGTCTTCATAGCAGAGGTGCTCCAGCCCTCTATCTTTGTGGCCCTCCTCTGGACTTGCTCCAACATGTCTACACCCTTCTTATGTTGGGGATCCCAGAGCTGGACACAAAAGAAGGCTGATAACCATTCTAGGGGGGCAGATGCCCTGGGCTCTGCCTGATTCTTACTCTTTTTGTTTCTTCACTTATATAATTTATATCTTTCCTTTTAACAATATAGTGGACTTGCCAAACCAGAGCTATGGTTTAAGATTTGCTGGAATACCAGGCTGGCTCCAATAACAAGTTTTAGATTCTGCTGCTTGGGAAAAGTAGCAAAACAGTCCATTAATCTCTGCCTCTTACCTGCACATTCAGATAATGTCAATATGGCTGATCCTCAGCCCCTGAAGCTGAAGTAATTATCAAAACCAAACTTCTCTTCTAGGCCTTTAATAGTAGAAACAGAAATCACTGATCTCTGTGTCTCTCATCCTATCTCATAGCCTCAGATGTTTAGTTTTATCTTTAGCATTAGGGAACTAAAATCATTTAACACTGCTGAGAAGTCTTGAGCTGGCTCTGAGTCACTCCTACCAACCTCTCTGAATTCTGTTCAGCAAGTAACCACTGACAGTAAGCCTATTTTTTAGAAGCATTACAGACCCCAGAGTAGGAAGATGAAACTGCAATGATGATGTGATGTATTTAAAATAAACTTACTTCTCTCCTCCAGTCTTTTTTCTTCTTTCCTAACTTGGTTTCAAATTTCAATTTTCGATTGATTCGAGAGGTAAGAGGAAATGCCTGGAACTTCGAATTGCTCATCAACACTGCTGCCAATAGCTGGGCTGCAAAAAGGTTGCTGTTGGATTCCTGCTGCTCCTACGCACGGTAAACAAACCAGGGACTATAAAGAACTCAGTTCTGGTCTCAAAGGACTAGTAGAAAACTTTACTCACATGCTGGGTTGATGCCATATTGTGCAGTGCTGGGTAACTGGCGAGTGTGTTCCTGCATCCCAAGAGAAAGCCACATGCCAGCCCCGCAGTTTCTGAGTTACCTACCTCTTTCTGTATGTCATCTGGTTCCCAGGCTCCCTAATGGGGTCCTGCTCCTACCCCAGCTGCCGTGTTGAGTCTTCTGAGCACCCTTCCCATGTGGTGACCTGCCATGTAGTTACATACCTTAATACTTGCCTTCTTGTTGACATGATCATTCCTACTAGGTCTAAATCTGGTCTGAATTCTGGCTCATAAACTTTACTACTGACTTTTCTGAGACCAAAAAAATGTAGCCCCTGAAAGATTCCCAAGGAGGTGGAGCTGAGGTAATAAATCTAGGAAGTTTTAACCTCTATGTCTTCGCCTGGGTCCAACCAAATCCTGTAAATCACTACAAAGGCAGGTGAGATTTATCCACTGCTCATAAAGGTTTCAGGAAAAGGAAACAATTCCATAGTTTTTCCATAAAATGTAGCTGAAAAAAGAGCTATGAGAATAAAAAAGAAAAAATTTTCCTAAGGCTTGCTTTACATCATATACAAAAAAGTCAAAACAAATAAAAGTGTGAAATTTCTTTTTTCCTTTAACCAGTCACCTATAAACTGCAGTTTTATTTTTAATCCTCTTCTGTTTAAACAGCAGACCTATTTTTATGTAGTACTTCTGTTGGCAATTTTCCTCCAAGTGCTTTGAATGTGTTCATAATAAGAGCGTTAGTTTAGTGATTGCTGCACTAATGTGATGTAAGGAATGAAAAGAATGATTCATTTCTTATTCTAAAGCTTTAAATACAAATTAACACCAAAAAAAGCCCCACTAATCTTCGGGGGGGGGGGAGGGAGATTTAGACGTTAACAGTACTACACAGACTACTTAAAAGCAATAAAAGAAATAACCTTAGAAAATTAAGCAAAATGAATTTTCAATTAGTCTCAGAAACCACGACAAATGCATTTTGAAAGGAAAGAGTAAAATGCAACTTTGTTCAGTATAAATTGAAATTGCCTTTTGTGCTTAATATAGTTCACTTATAATTAGCCGAAGATTTTGTTCTGGTTTGAAACAAAGTTCCATCTTGAGATTACTATGTACTGTGTACACAGAACTTTTATCAAGAAAGGCTGGTGCTGCAGGGTTTGCTTTGACAGCCTTTATCATAGCTTTATAGAAATGAAAAGTGAAAGAACACAGCTGGTTTTAACAATGGGGCATGCTCAACACTAGACCAAAACACATTAGATATTGCAAAATATTGCACATTATATTTATAGCTCCATGCAAGTTTTTGAAATTCATGCTGATGCTGCTCTAATCCAGCTTCTTAGAACAATCTGTTCCGTAATGATGGAATTAGATTTCACTTCGAGAAACTGCTTTTTAAACAGTGGCAGGAGGGTCAGATTCACAGCACTAATAACGAAATAAGGAATTTAAGCATATTCTAAAAACACTTTCTGGTGCAATTTGAAGATCTCTCAGGCTCTGAAACTACATTTGCAGTGCTTTGTTCAACATTATGCCTTACTGTTTTTTGAAAATACCATTCTGAGAACTAACCAGCATCTAGCTATGAGGTCCTTTAAATTATACTTATAGCAAAAACATTTAAGATGAGATTCCCTAAATATGCTTAAAGAGCAGGTCCAACATTCAAGCACCACTGAAAGCTTCAGAAACTCCACTTATTGCTTCATCATCCTTGAATAATTTAAATTTCTGTAAATTTTGTTGAACATACACAAGGTCACTTAAATCTTGAGGTCTTCAGTAAGTGTAATACTAAACCATCGCAAATAGATTAATTGTCCAGGTATTATTGCTTTGCTTTGGGAGATATTTTGTCATTTTGGGGGTTTTTTTAGCTACTCAGAGCGCACTACACCAAAGACAGCAGAAAAAAGCACTATTTTTTTCTGGCAGGCTACGGGTTACAGCCTTCAACAGATGTATGAGAAATTGAGGATGTAATTTCAGCTCTGTTTAGGAGGCAATTTCAATACAGACCTACCTTCTGCAGTACCACTCAATATAATAAAAAGAAGGGAGTGGTTCATAGAAGAGAGCAGCTTTATGGAACTAAATGAGAAGCTTTGAAGTAGATCAGTGCATGAAGTGGTGTAAGCAGTAGTCCATAAACCACTAAATTCAGTGAAAGACTCAAGTTTAAAAGATTCTGATCTTTATTTCATAAACCCCTCTAGCTTATGTATTTATAAGAATATAAGGCTGAAGTAAAAATAAAGTACAATACCTTTGCAAATGAAAAGGGTTATTTAAGTATTAATGTCCTCTAAGAACTCTTGGAAAATGGAAACATAGACATGGTAGATCTAGAAGTTATTACAGCCCCAGAGAACAATACCATTTTCTTTCTGAACTCTGTTCTTCCCTGCCTTTTCCAGAACTTTCACAATGCTATAAACTCCGGTGTTCTGGGACTGTATTAGGCCTGTGACATGGGAGAAAGGAAATGCCACTTTCTTATGAGTGATGTCAGTCTCAAAGTTTGGCATACCCCAATAGAAAAACTATTCCCAGGCTCCTGGAAGGAATTAGAAATGATAGGGAAGGGATTGTGAGCTGGTCAATCCATTTACACATAAATTGCTATCTTGCACCACCTTATCTGTAGGTGTGTAGCATTCAGTACTGGAAAATCACAGATCAAGCTTAAGGGAAACAGCCTAGCAGCACTTTATTTTGTGTGTCCTAGACAAGGTAATTATATGATGCATTAAAAAGGTTCAGTTAGAAATGCCTCTCTTCTGGAAGGTATGATTCAGTTTGGCCATATCTGCTAGTTATGATTCTCCACCATGTTTAGTGGTAAGATGCAAGTGTGGCTAATGCCCAGAGCTAGTGAAACCCTCATTCTTCCACTGCACAACAAGGGCTGATCCCATCAGCTGCCCCTATAGAAGCCTCCTGAGAACAGTTCCCAGCCCACCATGTGTACCAGGAGAATGCCAGCTGATCCAGGTAAAAAAATATGTCAAACAGTTAAACAGCATGGATGATCACATGAACTCAAGCCCTGGATGGTTTAGTTAATTAGTATAGATTTAGTCATTGCTTACGTAAGAGATTATAGATAGGGCTGCTACTGATTTACTATAGAAGCAAAAGTACATTGATACCTGATGTGGAACAGGTTGCTCTTTACGATGTTTGGAAAGATTGCAATCTGCTGCTGCAAAATCAAACTCATTCCAGATTGAATCTTTTGATCTCATTGTATGTGATTAAAGAAAAAAAAAATCAGCAAAAATAATTTTCAGTGAAAAATTGAGATAATACTTCTGGTTTTCAGTATTTTGTGTGTATTTGTACTCAAGCTTTGAATCCATTATTGTGAGCTTGACAATAAACAACAGCTGAGACTGAAAAACAAGATTAATATTTATAAATGCTGTAAAATATCTTTGTCTACCCAGTGGTATATTGAATGTAATTTCAATATCAGAAGGCAGATATCAGATAGAATGCCATCTTCATGTGCTACTGTTTGATTCTACTGATGTTAGCAACTCAGATGACCTGCAGGCAGTCTGATGATGCACTGTGAAAGTTCAGTCTTTTTACAAAAATGAGTATCAGAATTCTGCTGATACAATTAGCTTGACAAAGGATTTTTAATAATGAATATTTTAACCTGTTTAGTATTAACACCAGTGCTTGTACTCAAGGAGTACAAATGCTGGGTGTAAAGTTATTTGATAGACTGCGAAGGCATAAATAATAGATATTTAAAACACTTTGAGCTTCAAATCAGAAATTGCTGCTATTAAGAAATTAGGATGTATCTGTGGTTACATGAAGTCATTAAGCATATGAAAGCCTAAAAATGTTGTAAATCTTATGTTTACCATCACCATAATTACTAGATCAATTTTGCAAATGAAAGGTAAGAGTACGATTTTGGTGTTTGCTTAACCCAGCAGTGGGAAGTTGGGTGTCAACATTAAAATATATTAAGTATGAGAAGGCATGAAAGCTGGATATTCAGCGTTGCCAGCCTCCTTAGTTCATGTGTACAATCAATTCCCTTTCTGCAATTTGTGGCTGATGTGTATGTTTCAACAACTGCTTGGTAAAAATGGTAATTTGCTTATTTCATGCACTGTGTGGAGTTTGTTTACTTGCAATGTATGTTATTTCTACACAGAATAATGTCTAGCTATGTGAATGATATGATATGCATCTTTAATTGCGTTAGTTCATCATGTGTTATTAAAGTTCAGAAGGAGGAAATGTGTTTTCACTTCTGCTGGTTTTCATTTTCCTAAATATCAGTGTTGTCTTGGCAGAGGTATTATGCTGAACTGTGTCTAATGATACTTCATTTAGGTGTAGAACTTCACATTTACAGATGAAAAATCAGAGCCCTACACATCTTCAGGACTGACTTGGCAGAAACAATGTTGTTGTTCTGCATAAAAAGGAGCATCATTTATTCACTGATTGTGGGAACATAATAATTTATTTTCCCTAGTTTTTCATTTGGGTTGTTTGTTTAGCTGGTTTGGGTTGTTTGGGGTTTTTTTGGTTCTGTTTTTTTGTTTTTTCTGTCTTAACTTGCTGAACAAGCATTGCATAATAAATTAAGCTGATGATAAAATTCTAAATGAATGTATGTTGCAAAGAAAATATTTTATGGCCATTTTATATCCTAGTCATATGCATCCTTTTAGAATTTGGTTATAGATAAAACACTACATCAGCTAGTCACATCCTGTAACTACTTTTTTCTGGTTTCAGTATTTATGAAGGCCAAAGCAAAGCATAAGGGGGAAATACAGTTAATGACTCTTATACTGGGAGCCTACTTAATGGAATACAAGAAATATAGATGCAACACACAGCTTGTTATGGTCAGATATAAATTTAATGAAGGCAAATATAGTATTTTTATAATGATCTCAAATGGATTGAGATTTTTTCCAAAGTCCTCTCTCCCTGCTTTGGAGATAACAGTACATGTCTGAAATGTTTGGTGTCAGGATAATGACATTCTGTCCTAATCAAGCAAAAAAAATATTTTGAAGTGTGACTGTGGTAGAATAGAGTGGAACAGTAACAGCAATTAAAATGATTGACATGCAGAGAAATCGCAGCAACCTTATCATACATCAGAAGCATTCCTACGAGTTTCCTATCACAGAAAATGAAGGGTGTATGTGTTCCGGTTTCCTAACAACTGTCTACAAGTGTGGCTTATGATTGTGAATGTGAAGACATATCCACCACAAAGGTTGCAAAACATTGTTTCAAGTCAGAACAGTTGTCAGATATATAATAATGTTGTCATTTAATATACAAGCATATATGAAGTTTGAAGTCCAAACCACCAGTCATGAGCATGCACAAATGATTTGTGATGTTACTATGTGTACATAATCTAGTAGGCCTTAGAAGTCAAGGAGAGACGCACCCACGACATGCCCTGCTGGGGTGGGAGGAATGAATTTGGCCATCCAGAGCAGTATTCTGTCTCAAATGACAGCAATACGAGATATTTACTGAAGGCAAGTGAGCCTGGCCATTTCCTGCAGTCCATCACCTTCCTGCTCCTCAGCATCCACAGGTGTTTCAGGGTGTGCTAGAGGGTACATCCCTGCCTGTTTTCATTAGTAATTGTTTATGGATGTTTCTATGTGAACTTGCTAAATTATTTTTGGATTAGACTTTTGTACCTAGAGAAGATCCAAGTTATTCTCATTGAGCCACTTCATGTTTACTCCAAGTTGTTCAGCTAATAATCATTTCTGCAGTGAAGAGAAGAAAAGCAATCACCTAACATAGCCAAGACCAGTTATTGAGTAACTTAGCAAATGAATTATTAGTTTGTACCTGAAAGCAAATTAAAAAACAGTGCACTTAAAGCTTCAGCAAAGATGCATATTCCTACATCGCTAGGCAAAAAACATGTAATGATCCAGAATGAGAGGATGCTATACGCTTAGACTTTGCAGTCAACAAAGGAAGTTGTAGGAGCATACAGACACTAGGGATTATATATATCCTTATAATAAATACTCATGGAAAAATACTTGAATTCTGATACACAGAAATTTGAAAAAACCCAAACAACAAAACAAAAAAAAACCCAAATGTATTATATTTTTCTTGAGGGAATTTACTGAATGTGGAATTCAGTTCCATTAAAAATATTAGTATTGAAGAAAAATTATGATTCAAAGTAGGTCAAAAATGCAAACATCTCAATATATTTCCTATTTCACAGTTTCAGTTTTGTGCTACTTAGTAATACCAACTGGTATAATCAATAAATACCTTCCAGTTAGCTGTAAGAAAGTGCTGATGACTGTAGGAGTTGCTTAAATACATTTTTATTTACCCTGGGATACCTATCAGATATGACTGTAAGCAAGAGATATATGTGGCAATGACATTCTGCTGTTGGAACAGACCTGTTATTCCATAATTTTGCATCAGCTGTTTTCAGGAATGGAAAATAGCTCAAAAATAGAAGAATTAAAGTAGATTCTGCCATCAGCAGTTGATGTAGAACTAGCTAATTTCCAATTTTGGGTATGTTTGTATGCCTATAATGCTAACGGTTTTGAAAGTGGGAAGTTGTCATGTTTTCGTCAACATTGGGTAAATTGACGTCTTTGATAATAATTTATATTATCTATATATTTATATCATGCTATATGTAGTTTTATTACAGTGTGTACTATATATTTTCATAATGATAATACTAAAACAAGTCTTACTAAAGAAGATAAGGAAAGTAGTTCCTACTTTCTAATCCTTCAATCAAACATATGAAATAGACATGTTCAATGAATGAGTCAGGCATCCACAGGAGCAATTTTGTGTGAGTGATTTGGTGAAACCAAGATATTTGCTATTTGACCATCAGATACCAAATAAAGACTATTAGAAAAGTAAATGATAAGAAAAGTTGTGATACTAGTCCATAAATTTTTTCCATTTCTTTGTCTTCTGTAAAACATTAAACTTATGACAGCTTTGTGCAGTAGGAAGATAATGAACTATCAGGCAACAAAGTAGTATTAACAAACACTTTAAATATGCATTAAAGGGTATAATATTCATTAGGGGTACAATATAGGACAAGGCTGGATTCAGAAATCAAAATTCATTATTACTTTGGACAAAAATGATTGGGTACTTGCATAGAATACTTCATCCCACTACTTGAAAAGGATGGCATCATCATCTTTAAAATATTGTGAGCCATTCATTTTCAGAGAACATATTAAGAAAAAATATTTTTAACCTTTGTGCTTATATTTATTATAAACCTTCTAGAAACTATAGTCTTACAGTCTTGCATTTTCTGTTTCTGTGATTTCTTCTAACTTTTGCATCACAATCTTTATGTAGAGAAATCCTCCCCAAAGTCTATATTAACTCAGTCAATTACTAATTCCAGAATGAGATTGATGTATTTAAAATATATAAGTTCTGTTTAATTCTGTGAAGCTCATTGGTAAAACACACATCAGAAAACCACTTTGTAATGAATTGCATGACATATTCCTTCATTTCTTCCTCTTTTGCCTCTTTTCACTTGCATTCTAGTTTGTTGATAAACATAACATTTCAAGTTTTCAACTTGTACTAGCTTTTTTGCCAATCATAGGAAAGACATTCACACCAGTTCTAATGTGTTTTATATTATTTGTGAAAGCAGCAGACTGATGGCCTCAGAATCTGACCTTTCCATCACTAAAGGATGGGTGGTTGGAAGAGCGGGAATTTGGAACTATCTGCATTTTCTTAGAAGCGCTAAAACATAATTACCTGCCCAGGGAAGCTGTGAATGCTCCATCGCTGGCGGTGTTCAAGGCCAGGCTGGACAGAGCCTTGGGTGACATGGTTTACTGGGAGGTGTCCCTGCCCGTGGCAGGGGGGTTGGAACTAGATGATCTTAAAGTCCTTTCCAGCACTTACTGTTCTATGATTCTATGATAATGTGTCGGCAAACAATGTCTTAAAGGACAAGCTCAGAGTCTTTGACTTTTGTCAATCTGTTGTTTATAAGACCACTGAATTTTGCTTAAAGCCATGGAAAATTAAATAGACAAATTAAGTAATGCATTGCACAACAGAGTCTTAGTTAAGACTAATATCTTTAGTTAAGACTAACATGCCCATATCCAACTGAAGGCTCAGGACCTGTGGAAAAGTTAATGGAAGGAAAGTGTACAGATTATTTTAGTCCTTGGCTTTTCCATTAAAAATGTCTTTGATCTGTATCTCCAAAATTTCATAGTTCATTATTAGTAAATTAGAGCACATATAGAATTGGAAATGTTTCTTCTATTAAATATTAGCAAGTCTTCCCTGCAAACAACATCACATCTGTTATCAGCTGTCCTTTGTACCACTGAAATTTGTTGTATTAAATGATTAATCACCCTTTATGCCTTTGGTTTGCTTTCTACAGTAGATTTTCAGACTAACACAGATATACTGCAATAGTGAGTCCCACCACAAAAAGAACTAAGGCTGCCTTCCTATATATTCCTCCAGTCCTAAAGGACGGGATTAGCCACTTTACTGAAAGGCTGGGATGTACTATTATTCTATAGTCCAGGAGTTGTACTGGCCCTTTTTATTAGGTACTATTCATACTAAGCCATTATCCTAACGAAGAGATACTTAATCTTCCAAAGTTCTCAAACTTTAAGTCAGTTGAGAAAATTTCTTCTTCTGGTATTTTTTTGGCTGTAGACAATTTTGTACCTAATGTCACAAGGGTTATGACAATATGAGTCATCCTGTCAGTAGGGTGAGTGATGTTTATGAAGATATTTTTAAAAAACCCAAAGCAATAAGTAGAGATAGCGAATGCCATGTCTGTGAATGTTTTGTGTAAATTCTCCTCACTTCTTACCCCATTTTTTTGTGGTGCTTTTTTATTATTTTTTTATTTAATGCCTAGGTTTTTCTAGTGTATGTATACTAAAGATAGGGTCTGGTGGGGGAGACTTTGGGGGAGGGAGTAATCATCTGTATAATCCTTGTTATTATATCTAAAATGATAGTTGAGGGCTAGGAGCTGAAACAATATTTTATGAAAGTATCATGTTGAAGTTTTTGCAGGTTTCAAAATATTTAAATATGTAAATTTCAATGAAGAGACTTCAGATTTTTTGATAGCCTAATGATTTTAAGCATCTCATTTCTAGTCAAACACTGACAAAAGATGTTCAGATTGCAGTGTGAGATGGTTTCTATGGTTACAGTTGTTTCCTAGCATTTTAGTGACATCTTTTGTGAGCATTGGCTGCTTCACTTATTTGTCACTAATGTATGTGTAGAACTATAGTTAATAGCCTTGGGCGGACAATTTTTTTTCTCTGAATGGTGGTATTGTTTTTTAGCAGCATTTTTCAATAAGGTGACAATGCAGTAGAATACTAATGGTATGTATGGTGTTTTAAGATGTCAAGTTTTCAATAAAATGGTAATGAAAATTTTGCATTTCATTTAATAGCTAAATATTCATGATTTTTTCACAGCATGAGCAAGTGAGCAAAAAATAAAGAAACTGTATAATGTGCAATACTAAACATCACAAATTTAACTTCTTTTCATAGAATCTATTCAAGACTTTTTGATAAGTAGTTCTTTATAGATTTAAACCATCTTTAATAAAGGTATATAAAACTGAAACTTTAAATTAATTTAAAATATTTTGATACATCTTGTTTATAATGGATTGTGAATGAAACATACATTATGAATAATATCCTACATGTGCAGAAAAACTGTCATGACCAAGACTGGGCACTTATGTGTGATAAATGAGGGTAAACAATTATACATTCAGATGCAAAGACCACTCTAAGTCAGAGACTATTTTGTTAAAAATATTTTGATTTATTTGAATTCATTTAATCACAGTGTTAAAGTGTGAATTATGATCAGATAAGAAGAAATGGGTGTAGCATTATAATTTGTAGAGTATAGTGCAACCAATTTCTCAGGATGTTAAGAGTTTGGTTCTGTTTCTATGCTAGGCAGCAGGAGTTTGCTGTTGTCTTTAACAGAAACAGAATTAGGTTATCATGTGAGTTAATACCCTATATATTGCCAGTGTCAGTAACCATATGTGCAGTGATTTATGACATGATTTCCCCCTTTAGTCTGTACTTACAAAGCTCTCTTTTGCTGTAAGTTAGACACTTTATACTGGGCAGTTTTTATTAATCAAGTCAGCATTTTGAATGTAGATTTTTAAAATGTGAGCATAAAATGCATTATTCAACGGCAACACAGGAAAAGAACACTGGGCTAAGGACAGTTTCTCCTCTACATCCTATGTATTCAATCCTACGGATTCAATTCCAAAGCATAAGAACCTGAACCATACTGTACCATCAAGACTACTTCTGTTGCATGATTGCAAAGCATATTTTTCCTTACCTCTAATTAATTATTTTTAATTTTTTTACAGGTTGGTGTATTATTTCAAGTTATTCATTCTACACATCTTTCCCTACAAAATAGTACATGTACAAATAGCATCATATCTCCCAAAAGACATGCTTAGAATACAGACATTCTCTAGAGCAATGGAATGTAGAGTCAGTTTCCTCTGTTACCAAACTCGGCCTGAATTCAGGACCTACAGCAAAATACATTAAGTAAATAGCTGAAACAGGCAAAATAAAAGCAGGGGACAGACAGATCTACTTCATATGCATGTAGGTGATAGAGTAATGTACATTCTTTGAGCAGGGAAGCACTAAGTCCATGAAGAAATCAACCATCCCTCTATTGGGCATCTATTCTCATTTCCATGACATAGTCAAGACAGCTAAAGGGCCACAAAAAGCCAAAAGCCTCTGGTTACTCGGTAAGTGCTTCTGACCAGAATGTTTGCTCTGAGCTACCTCCCAGACCCTCATTAAGTGCATCTGAACTGAACTCTTTACACAGATATAGCCTGTGACCACAATGAAAAAGATTAGTATGTTAACATTATTTCATTTTGGTTTTAATATGTCTGAATAAAGACATTTAGCATCATTTGGATGCTGGCTTCCTCCTGACCTTTGGAAAATTGTTAAATTTTCATCTTGTGTTTTTTTTTTGCATATTTGTTTAGTCTCTTTTTCCTGTCTCTTTTTAGGGAACTGTTATTTATTAAGACGGCTAATTGACTGAGACTTTGATTTGAGTGGTAGAATTATCCAAAGGTCTCTTGCTAATTTGCTCCTAATAGCAACTGTTTCAGGATTAGCAGTAAAACAATTAGGTCACATTCCTATCAAATATGTCTACTTAAGTGACTCAGAAATTCTAAACAGAGGAATCAGATTCAGCATTTACTGATAGGATTGACTATATATGTCCTCTTCCTTATAATTTATGCATCAGTATGCCATCTTAAACCAAAGCAGTGGTTTATGTCAATTTAAATGTGGGGCTTATGCATTGCTGTCCTTTTATGTAATCCTCATCTGATAATTACATCTTCTAATTTCTTATGAAAATTGAGGCAGAATACCCCTTAATGATTATACCTGCAAGAGAAGAAAGGTCACTTTCTTCATGCTGTAAAAAAACAGATCTTACACTCTAATGCTGTATGTATGCATATCATTTTGATTTCCTGTTTCGCCTACCAAAGAAACTGACTAAAACCATAGAAGGGATACCCAAAACAAATTATACTTCACAGGATTATTGGCTGTGACATACATTCCTCATTAACCTCTTCATTCAAAGATACTCTTTTTTTATAATAAGCTCTCTTCACAAGTTTTAGCTTGGACTAGAAGTATAATGCTTCATTACTTCCAAAACAGTTCCATTCACTTTTAACTAGTTAATAACTTTGATAATGAGAGGCATGGGAGGAAACTTAAAATCTAGGAATAAATGTAATGTAACCAGGATACAAGTGCACTCTACTTGCATGTAAAATATGCACGCTTTCATTGGTAGAAGCTTAACTATAATCTGTCAACCATGTCACTAAAGTTACTTTAAAAGAAAAAGGGTTGGCTTTTAAGAGTGCTTTAAGAATACAAAACTGAAATAAAACATCGACCTTCCAGCAGAGGCAGCACTCTTCTGTTCTTTTATATTAATATAGTAAGTGCAGTGCTGAGATGTTAGTTTCTATCCAAAGTTCTGAGCATCTTATAAAACAAAAGATAATGGCCTGTTATTGTTTTGAGCTTAGTCCATTGTGTCACTGAGCACTAAAGTAATATCAGGTTTTTGACTGAGTAATCCTTCCGAAGAGGTTGTAAAAAAGTCCCTGCAAGGATTTCCTCTGTAGATGGATATCCATACTGGTGAAGTGTATGCTAACAACATGCACAGGACCTGTGAGGATAAATTCAAAAAGCGTGTAATCTGTTTTCTACAGTGCTTGAAGTTATTTTACTTCTTTGCATCCAGACTGTACCGAAAGGGCCATACTTAGGATATGCATTGTTGCATTAGTTCATAGGATATCCAGGTTGACACTCTCAACTTAGAAAATATTGAGTACAGGCAAACATGCAATGTTAAGTCTTGAAGGGACTTTTTTTCTTTAATGTTTCAAAGCACAACCTGACCCTAAGCTGATACATATCATATGTTCTATAGATATAGCCTACCACATGCCACAACATGACGCCCTCTTTTTCAACTGTTTTAATTCCAGCTGTTCTGCCTGGGAATACAGTAGAAGTTTAAGTTTAACTAAACTGAATACAAGCTCCTGTTAAAACTGAAGAACATTGCCTCCTCCTTCTCCAAACTGCCTTTGAGTAAGAGAGAAATCTTTCTTGAGAATTCATATTAAAGCTTCACATCAGACAAATTATTTTGTCTCTGAAAAGATTAGCCACCTGCTCCAGCTCATTGTACTTATTAGAGGAGCAGGTGGTTATATGGTGGCTCCTAAACGTCAAAACTACTCCCAAACTGCTGAAGCTGCCCTTTTTAAGCACTATGATTCAAAAAAGAGGGGTTTTCTTTGCTGTCCATATTCTATGTCTTCAGATGTTTATGTAAGGTACCACCACAACAGAGGCCATTGGAGGGCAGCCGCTCCCTGTGGGGCAGGCAGCCAAGCCCAGCCACAGGGCAGGCAGGGCTGGTGACTCACTGGCCACAGCCCAGCCCCACCATGCCAGAGCAGGGCAGAACCAAAGCAGGCTCATCAAGTGCACGTGTGCTGACAAGGCAGGTCTAAGGTAAGCCAGGAAGTTAGTGTGCAGGTCAGGATCAAGGCTGGGGAGGGTAACTTCGGTCAGATGCAGCCCAGGGTTACTTGGGTAGGCTCAGACCTCCCTCCAGCAGTCCTGTGAGGTAGCTCAAGCAAGGAACAAAGGCACAGGCCTGACTTTAAATGGAGCCCCTGGGCCCATGGGCAGAGAGTGCAGGAGGAGGTGCCAGGTGAGTCTGCTCAGGGCTGTTAAGGCCTGTTTTAGTTCGCTCAGAGCTCTGAGAGAGGCTTCTTGTTATCTGTGCAGGGTGGCAGTTCAGAAGGATATCATGTCACATGCTGGCCCATACATACAGTGGGAAGTCCAACTATTGTCTTTTGGATAGGCTAAAACCAATGCTCTAATTACACATGACTGTAGAAAAAAAGGAAATCTGTTGCACTTAGTGTAAGATTGAAGATTTAATGGTATTATGTACATGAAACCCCACATCTTCCCTGTCACAAAATGTCTTGCAACCCCAGCAACCACATTACAATACCAGTCACAGCAGTATTGTGAACTCTGTGCTGTATAAAATGTAAAGGAAAAGTTTATTTAAGATGTCTTCCTTAATTTTTTTTTTCATACTTTTAATTGCACTTTGGTTGTAGAATAATTTTTACAAGTCTGTATTTCTTTATATATGCTGGCTTTTTTTAAGAACAACTGTAGCTTTTTTTATCTGAAGCAGTGTCCTTTCCTATTCAGCATTTTATAAATGTTTCATGACAATAACTATTGTATTACCAAAGCTGCAGGTAGACAGCCTATGGAATTTTGTAAGATGCAAGTGATACCTGAAAGTATGGTCAGTGCTTAAAACAATTGTAGATTGGTAAAAAAAATCTCGGGTTAAACTATGGGAAATAATGAAATTTTTTTAGAAAGTTGCCTTTCACGAATGTGCTACAAGTCCCATTTCTGCCAATAATTATTTTTACAAAGCAGCTCTCTACTTATGGAGAAACCCTCCATGACGCTGTGCCTGCTACTGACTTCTAAGGGCTTTTTTTTCCCTATTCACTATTCATAGTAGATTTTGAGTTGTTTTTGTGCCCATGAAACTGAAGACTAACAGTCTCTGGAGCCAAGCATAGTCTCTTTGTTGGGTAGAAATAAAGCCTACAGGAGAGGATGGATGTGCTCAGCGGCCCAGCAAGTGGCTTGAGATGAAGTGATATTGGCAGGATTCAGACTGAAATTATTACAAAACGTGAATGCCACATGTGCAACTGCTGCCTGGCTGTTTCTGTGCTTCTCTCCTTTTGTTAAAAAGTGCTGTCTTAAAAAAATAGTAATAACCTTGATCTTGTGCCATTGCTATCTGAAAATTGCAGGGTCTTATAGATCCCAGAATGAAGGATCAAGTGGGAAAATGATTGTTCTGCCAAACACGAAGCTTTTGTAATGACAGTATTGTGTATTGCTTCCACAGAACAAGCCTCCTATTTAGCTTAGCTTGTAAACTAGCCGTACCTAGAAGTTTGGTGACATGCTGTTTCCTTCCTAAAACAATCTGAGAAACTATTAACAATGGTTATTATATAAGTCTGGCAGTTATTAATAGTAGATTTGCATATTTTCAGTTCTATTCATTTGGGTTGTGCTAATATAAAGTTACATGGGATTTCCTTTAGGTTAGACAATCACACTAGATTTTGTGACATTAAAATGAAGAAAAACACTGTCTCAAGCCAGTTGCAGGCAGACTCCCTCAATCCTGCCAATACTTCTCAGTCCTAGTTGTGCTATCCCTTTTAGTCAGCCCTGGGTTTGTCAACAAGAATTCATGCCAGCTGAGTAGTGGTTTTGTGATAAGAACAGTTGGAAATTAGTATGAGATAATTTTCACCTTAGAGTTTGAAACCAGTTTCTAATGTGAAAAGCTGGTACTTACATCATTGTCTCTTGTTTTCCTTTTGTGAAATAATGTCAGGGTCTTCTACCATAACCTTCATTACTCCAAGTGTCATGTGCCACTCTATTTTTGTTAGTACAAGAATAAGATCATTATAAGCATGTTAATCTCAGAGTCATGAAAGCTAAATTAATTTCTTGACTTTGCCAGAAATGTTTTAGTAGTGATGCAGATGAGAGAAGTTGAAAATATCTTAGTGGAAATCCTATGGTCTGAAATTAGAAACCAGGATATGACTTAAAGCCCAGTTGCATTCCTTCTTCCAATGAACTGGATTCATTACTGAACTGGCATCATTACTGAAGCTCAATTGCATTTCTTAATCCTGATACTTTTCAGAAGAAAGAACAGGTACTATTATTTCTTCGGTAATATTACTCATTTTTTAATTACTGCCATGCACCCTTGCAAAATCTCAGCTATGATCACACACTCAGGTGTGACCCTGTAATAAACTCACTGTTGTAAGACAAGCCTGGTAATTGTTCCAGAAAATGCATTTTATTAGCATTGCTCCAGAAAGCCAGGCATTTGGAACTTGGCTTCTCAGTCCAACCCATTTAACACCCTACTTCTTCTAATGTAGTAATATCCTTCTACCAATCATGACAAACATAAGCACTGAGACTCTTCTGTTCATAAACTAGATTTTTGTTTCAGTTTCTCCACTATTGGTATTCTTAAACTTGCTTAGTCTTTTCCCTCAGAAGATCATTTCTCTCATAGCGCACCCTTTTCTGAGTCATGCCTTCTTTATAGATACTAGACATGATCATTTTGGTATCAAGATTCCGTTTAATACTTTCTCTCAATTTCTTGGCTTATGTAAGATATAGTCAGTCTTAGTCTTTATTATAGTGCCATGCAGGCACTGCACTTAGCTACTGTCTAGCAATGGTTAATAGAATCTGAAGAAGCTAAATTTCTGTAATTCTGTCCTTTCGTGTATTCATGTTAACCAATACAACAGTATATTGCCTTGATTCTGAATCACTGCATTGAGGATGGGTTGTAATCTGTGAATTTTCAAGTGCTACAGAACCTTTAAGTGCATGCGAAATGCTTGGGTTTGTAGCCTTCATATGCAGTGAAAAATAAGGATGGGATTGCTGACATTACCACAAAAATCTAGGATAACATTTTTCACCTTTATTCTTGTGAAATCATGCGAATATGTTTTCGTAATTTTTAAATCCTGTCCTTGAAGCGATGAATGTGATCATGCTGATGTGAATAGAGTATTTAATAAATTAATTAATTTAGCTTTTATACAGTATAAAGAACTAAGAATCACATTTTGTCTTTTTCTCTAAAACTTACTGATGCTTTACAAGCACATATTGAAAATAAAATTCAGAACTGTTGGGTTTCCAGCTGCTGTTTGAGGATCATCCTAATTTTAATTCATCTTTAAAGATTGTGACCAATCTAGAGCAAGTTTATAGAGATGCATTGATAGTTTTCTTCATGTATCAGACCTGTTTTCAATTAATCGTTTGCTAATTTCCAGAAACTATGTTTAGAGGGAAATTTTGTTCATAGACTTCTATTGGAAGTGGTTTTTTAGTAAGAAACTTCTTTTCCCTCCTTTTCCTCTAACACATTAATTTCAAATTGCTTTTTTATAATTTTATTATTTTAAGAATTAGAATCTGAAATGTATTGGACTCCGTTACTTCTTTGGACTCTAGTGGCAACCACGCATTCAGTTTTTGAATTATTTCCATCTGATTCTAAGTTTTGACCGTAGTTATAAACTTGCAGTTTCATCTGGCTCAATTACTTGTGCTATAATAAGATATTTTGCATTCTAATGTTGCAATATATACAAGAGTAGTTCATATTTCCTTATAGCTCTTGCTAACTTTTATGTTCATGACTCTGCTTCATTCCCCTCAATTTTACTTCTACTGATGATATAGAAATGACTCAGAGTCTGTCACCAACATCTTTTAAACTGAAAGCCAAAGATAATTTACATCATTGACAATACTACCAGAATGTGATTTTAAATTATTCTATATTTTCTATACAGAACTCGTGAAGAGGTGCTGTAGAATATCAAAACCTAAGGCAGGCATTGTACATGTATTTTATTACAGTTTCCAATTTAATGACATATACAATATATAGCATTACTGGAATACAGTTGTGATCTGAAAGGCTAGTTTGGTATTTCTCCTGCAGTACAGGAAAATGAAGATTCATAGTTTTGGGGCTGAAGAGGAAAATCCCTGCATCTGTTTAGTACGTGGTTGAATTTGCAGTTGTAATTTTCAGGAAGGAGGCCTTCTACAGGGATATTTGCAGCAAATGTGAAGAAAACAAGAAATACTGACTTTCATTTCTGTAGCCTTTTTCAAAGAGTTTGTGCAGAATAATTTTCAGGGTTTTGACAGGTCATGAGAAAATATGTTCTCTTTGGTAGCACATATTTTAGATGGGTTTTATCCAGGGGGATATAGTTCATTTTACAGAGGAGACAATGAAGGGACAAACAGCCTGTTTGATGTTGATATGATGTTGATTTTCATAAGTCTTCTTTATAATAGAGAGTATAGAATTAAAAAAAAATAGCTATAAATTCTGTATATTTCAAAGTCTCTAGCTTTCTCTCCAGTGCAGATACTTTACCAAAGACACATATTCTTGTCATCATGTAGCTTAAAAGCTGAGCAGCCATAGCTCATTTTTAATTATTATTTTATTTTGGGTTTTCAGAAATCGTTTTATGAATATATTTTGTGTATCATGATAGATTTATAAAATAATAAATTGTAAGAGAAACAGTTTTAAGTCTACTGGGAGGTGACCATCAGAGCAGTCTCTTTTTCTTCTTTCTGCTCACTGAGCTGAGAAGGTGAACATACTTAAAATCACTAAATACTACTTTTCATGCAAGTAGCTGCTAACCGCCACATCAGAATTATGGGAATATGAATGCAGTGTTGCTGGAGAAGTTGTGGCATGTCCATGCTTGCATATGTTAAAAAATTCAGCTGGATATGTAACTTAGAATCTGTATCTGCCTTCAAAGTTGACCCTGCTTTGAGGAAAGGATTGGAATAGATGACCTCCAGAGATCCTTATCAACCTGGATTACTTTATGATTCTGAGAAATGCATGATTACTAATCTCAAAAAAGTTTCAAATTTCTTGTTCAAATTTATTAATTCTAAAAATTCTACTTCTGCACTCAGAATTTGGGTGATACTTTTTAACTGTATAATACAAGATACACAGTAGCAAAACACTTTTTCCTATCTGCTGAACAAGTGTAAGATTTTCTAATCTCGTAGCCCTGCAAAGGGAACATCAAAATCCTTGCTGATTTCTGTCTTGTGTAATTGGTGACTTTATAGTCATGTTTCTTTCAGATATAAGCTTTGCCAAAAAGGTTTTATCCAGTAAATCTTGAATATCTATGTACTCACAGAAAACATTTCCAATAGGAAAACTAATATAGATAAACCAAATTCATGTTTAAAAGTGGCTGAACATTCTTAGGTACCTATCTTCTGCTTATTCCATTTGTTAAAATGATGAGTTCCCATAATATTCCCAGCAATATGTCAATTCTTCATCACTCTTCGTACTAGATGTAACATAGATGACTGGTTGTCATAAGGACCGCATTTTGTCAGAGTGTAGGAGTAAAGCCAGCCCTATTATAGTGGACCTTTTATTTGGTTTTAGTTAGCACTTCCCTATAGATACTGACATTGCTGAATTCTATATTAAGGTAACTGAGTAAGAGTTTAAATTTTAAAGAATATTTTACAAACTGTAAAAACTTTTTTGGGTTTTTTACAAAGTGCTTATGCTTTTGTCCTAACAGCATTCAAATTCAAGGGAAGCCGTTACTGTCATCTTCTCAAACTGCAGGCATGATCTTTTTATTTTTTTTTTGAGGAGTATGACTCATTTTTCAACAGCCTCAGATTACAAATCCATATTTTCCGAGACAGGAGCCTATTTGTGTATTGTACACAGTGGCAATGTATTCTCCAAAACAGTTAGAAATCTACAATTATTCCATGCTGGAGTTCAGTACAGTTCCCTCAAAATTTAGGTCACAGTTTGAACTGGTATCTGTAAAAATTTCTTACGGGGATGAAAGGTCCATCATTCAGTTTATGAAAACTGAAGCACAGATTACTGCACATTTTTCTTGGCAGACAAAGATGCCTTTACTTCTTAACAGACTCTTTGTAATTTACAAAATTTTGATTCTAACCTTCTTCTCTGTCTTCATAATACTAGCTTTTCCAACAAAAGCTTGTGCTCTGAAAATATAGCTCACTTAATTGAGCAATCATGTCTGTGTTACTGAAAGAGTGTTTCAATGAGGATAGTGTCAGTGTTTTCTACCAATCCACTTTCAGTAAGGACAAAATTTGTTTTTTATTTGTTTTCTTTTTAAACCAAACTGGCAAAGCATAAAGCATGATAGGTCTCAGAACCTAAGAGTTCCAAGAATGAGAACTGTGGCAAAAACCTTTCCATCACGTATTGCACTAAATCATCTTCAGCTTTAATTTAATTTTCAGTTTTGTACTTTAATGCAGTATCTTTCATGTGGGGTTGTGGTAGGAATGTCTTTATGAAGCTGCTGGACTTTTTTTTTTAATCCTGTTTGCTGAAATAGTTGCTTATATATGAAGCTGTTGTAATTTTCATGTTTTTGTCCACTTATTGGAAGTCTGACATTTCCTGTAGTATATTATTATTCTTCAACATGTAGTGTCAGTAAATTTGTTGTTACAGGACTATTCCAGAATTCATTGATAATGCTGGTAATGTTTCTTTCTCTAAAGAGAGAAAAGAGCAATTAATCATGAATTTAAAGAAACTGTTTAATAAATAATTTCATGGTATGTATAAGCACCACATTAAGGAAAAAAGGAATAAAAATCAACCAATTTGAAACTATTTCCATGAAAGCTGGTACCAAGTTTTGGGAGTGCTCTGTTATTCCGTTAAAAACTGCAGAGATTTATGCTTAGAAAAATCAGAATGAATTACCATTTTTCATATTACAGAATCATTGTTTATCATACTTCCATGCTTTAATCCCTGTGGCAACGAAGTACCACACAGCCACTTGCTCACTCCCCCCACCACAGTGGGATGGGAGGAGAATTAGAAAAATGTAAAACCTGTGGGTTGAGATGAGTACAGTTTAATAATTGAAATACAGTTAATAATAATAATAATAGGAAAAGGGACAGAGGGGTACAACTCAAGAGGTGCACAGTAAAACTGCTCGCCACCTGCTGACCCAGCCTATCCTCCAGCAGTGATCAGTTCCTTTTGGATAACTCCTTCAGTTTATATTCCGGGCATGACATACTGTGGCATGGAATAACCCTTTGGCTAGTTTGGGTCAGCTGTCCTGGCTGTGTTCCCTTGTCATTGGCAGAGCATGAGAGACTGAAAAGTCCTTGATCTGGTGTCCTGGGTTCAGCAGTAGCAGTCATTTTTCTCCTTCTTAGTGGCTGGTGCAGTGCTGTGGTTTTGACTTTCCGCCTGGGAACAGCGCTGATAACACGGATGGTTTTAGTTGCTGCTCAATAATGTTTAGTCTGACCAAGGACTTTCTGAGTCTCATACTCTGCCAGGGAAGAGGGGAAGCCGGGAGGGAGCAGAGACAGGACACCTGACCCAAACTAACCAAAGAGGTATTCCATGCCACAGCATGTCATGCCCAGCATATAAACTGGGGGCAGTTACCCAGAAGGGCGAGATCACTGCTAGGGCTGGGCTGGGTATCGGTTGGCGGGTGGTGAGCGGTTGTATTCGCTTCCCTTGTTATGTCCCTTATTATTATTATTATTATTGGTGGTAGCAGCAGTGGTTTGTGTTATACCTAAGTTACTGGACTGTTCTTATCTCAACCTGTGGGAGTTACATTCTTTTGATTCTCCTTCCCATCCCTCCGGGAGCTGGGGGGAGGAAGGGGGGGGAGTGAGTGAGCGGCTGCGTGGCTGAGTTGCCAACTGGGCTTAAACCATGACATCTGAGTAAGCACTACTTAGCAACAACTACAACATCCATGTGCTGTTATTTTCATACTAAAGGCAAAATACAGTATTGTACGAGCTCCTGGGAAGAAAATTAACTCTATCCCAGCTGAAAACAGGACACATGCATAAAGAATTGTTTATCATATGTTTGTGCATATTAATTTATTCTTGCAATTTTGATTAACTTCCACCATCAGAAAGTGAAAATGCCTTTTTTCAATGGGTGGCCAGTTTAAGTCATGGGATTTTTTTCTTCTGTTATTTCCATATAACACACAGAAGAATACATTATTAACATACTGATGTTTGATTAAAGTATTTTTACATGTGCTCTTTATTTGTTAACTCATATATATGATATTTTTTTCAGTTCTCCACAGTGATGCCACAAAATCAATGTCATGCTTTTTCAGCAATATGTGATAAGATGGCTAAAGTCACCCATTTAAGGCCAGTCAGTAAAAACAATGTCAACTATTACCTCCACTTGCTCCCTATATAAGGATGTTTCTTATTCAAAGGTCAACCTAATCTGTTATACCTCACAGTGATTCAAGTAAAGATATTTCATAATACCTATGTCTATAAATTAAATAGTTACTGTAACACTGGTAGTTTTTTTCTGAATACTATGATACTTCAGGGATTTCATTTTCCACTGTTAGATATTTTTGTGTTCTTTCTTTAAACACAAAGTACTTCACAGAAGTCATTTTACCCATGTTTACCCAGCACTGTTCTCAGAGAAATGAAAATTACATAAGGATCTAAGCGTTACAGCTGATAAGGAAGTTATGTTACTGTTTCCTAACTTGAACTGCAGTAACTCCTGCAGATCCAGTGGTAAGATCAGGTCACAAAACATGATGCTGATACTGTAGGATAAAGATCCTGACATAACTAATCCAGTTCAACATTGATGCTTTTCCTTTTTGCATTTTTAAAAATAAGGTTGATATAAAACTGTGTGTTATATTTGCTTTCATCTTCCTCACCAAAATATAAAGAAGGCTATTTATTTAAAACCCTGTAGAATAAATACCTTTTAAAAGTAAACAAATATTTTAGTCCTCAATTGACAGTTATGCAAAGTCTGAAATAGGTGTGAATAAGAAACTTGACTGATCGAAAGATAGAATAGGTTCAGGGAGTACTTGGGACTTCCGAAATGAGTTTAACTCCAGAAAAGATCTTTGGAAGTAAAGATCATCGCATAAAGGAGATTATGTATGTAAGACTATCGTGGTGACTAGAACCAGATAAGAAACAGCACATTTTCAGCACTGCAACTCAGCCCAGCATGCCTCCTAGAAGGTGATATTGCTATTATGGACTGCTAGAAATACATTAAATACTTTTCTCAAAGTTCAGGTAGCATGGATATTGCACTTTTGAGCCTGTTTCCCCATGAAGAGCTGTCTGGAAGAAAGGATAGTGTTTCAAGGATACTCAGTCTTGCCCTGTGAAAATAGTAACAGAAGTACTTTCCTTATTGTGTTATTATAGCAGATAACTTATGAGCCTTATTGCAGCCTGAAGACTCGCATATTTACTTCAAAATATTCTTTGTATTTTTGCTTGAGAAAATTGTTCAGTATTTGCGTATTGATGGTCATAAACTATATATTTTTAATTGATAATACTTGAAAGATTTTTAGAAATGAGGACCTAAAATTAGATTTTTCAGGTATTTAAGTTTGAAGCCTTTCCGCATTACATTTTGCCTATTTAGCTGATAATGTGAAAAGTGGAAGATGATACTTACTATTTGGTTCTTATTTTAGTAAATATCTGAAATGTCACAATGTTCTGTAGTAGAAAATACGTAAATTTGTAGTAAGAAGGACAGTAGATACTGGTGGGAATAGGACAATAGATGCTGATTGCCAGTAGGGGAAGAAGCAGCTCAAACACAAATGAAGAAAGGAAGAGGAAAAAGAACTCATGGCTTGTGAAATAAGTGTCCCAATCACAGTGCACTCTGACTGAGCAGGGGATGGGTTAAAGCTGTTTTAGTTCTTCTACCTGTCCATCTCATTAAATCTGCACTTAATAAAAGTACAGTAAAACAAAGGGACCTGATTTTCAGAAGAAATCAGGATTTTCTGAAAATTTGGCTTATTATGAGAAACATCAACCTTCATTTGAAAAAAAAAAGTTAAAAATTTTTACTTTGTCTTTTTGGAGCCTAAAAATAAAGTTAAAACAATATATTAGTTAATTATAAGAGGAGATTATTTATGTTCTCTGCCATTAATCTCTATTCTTTCTTGTCTGCTAATTTGCATGTGTCAGGTCATATTGGCTGTGTAAAATAGCTGTATAAGGAAGACTAAACTAGTATCTCAGGAGTTGCTATTGACAAATGGGTCTTCCTAAAGCTCGTTTGAAAGTTACATTCTCTTTGGTACTGATATGTTGAAATACCAAGAAATCTGCAGGTTTCCATTCCAGTTATCATGAATGCCAGGATAGAAACATGGGGAGGACTCAATATTTAAAAAAATATTTAATTGTTTGGCTGCCACTTGAATAAACTTGTAAATGTTTTAACCTTGCATCAGTGAAGTATACTACTAAAATGACTTAATTATTTATAAGACTATGTATTTGACATTGATAATATGGGTGTCACATCTACATTAGATTCATTAGTCTACTAATTATATGATCTTGTTTTATCTAAGCCATAAACATCTCTCAATTCCTCTCTAATGAACAGAACAGTCTTTGGGATTCTTGATACTGTTATTACAGCATTGTCAAGTCCTAGACTAGGGTTCTGCAGTTTTCCTCTGCAGCTGAAGTCCCTTGATTTTAAGGATTTACAGTATTCAAAAGCAATTGAATTCAACCATAAGTGTAATGGGACTTACTACAAAGCCTGTATTTTGCAAAATGTTGAAAATATTTTTCTTTCTACAATAGTCAGCATAGACTGTGAGAATAAAGTTTGGTAGGCAGAATCCTGTTGCAATCATACAGCTCAGCATTGCTATTTCTCAAGTGCCATGGGCTATGTTTGTTGCTAACTGCATCAGATAAATCTGAAATAGTCCAGCTACGTGGTATTATCTACATTTCATATTTAATAACACAATATATCTAATTAACTGTAATCAAAAAAGCATAATTTAGTAAGAAAATATAAGATAGCATAAAAATATATCACTTCCATAAATCTCAGTGGTCATGTATTCAGAATAATGAAATGTTTATCTGCATATAGCATGGTAGCTGTGTAGGCACCACATTTCCGTACAACTCAAATCATTGTTGTGACTAAAGATTTTTTATTTGGTTTCTACAACTGAATTTGTTTCTTAGATTTCCTCTTTATCTGAGAAGTGGCAGCTGAAACCTTTTAAAAATATACCATCAGAGGTTTTTTCCAATAATTAGTCAGAAATTATACTAAATACTATTTTCTATCACTTTCCTTTGCAGTATGTGAATCATTCTCACAATGGCTCCTAAATCCACAAAGCCTAGTAACTATTTGGGGGTTTAGCCTGGGATTTTACATACACTTTATCAAATCTGCATGCACAAATAGTATATAGTGAGCCTTGAAATTTTCAGAGACTTATCATGTAAATTCCTTTTTAAATATTTAAATAAGTCAGATTAGCTGAGGCTCTGTCTGCAAGCTGTTTTCACTAAACAGTTTCATATATGGCTTTTCTGAAATAGCAATACAGAACCTAATAGCAATTACCTCCTTTTGATTTTAAGTCATAAGCAGTCAGAGTGCTTTGAACTATTTCCATTAGTGGAGAGAAATCATTTGATAGAGTTTGTTCATTTACAAAGAAGTTTCAAAATCTTCTTTCTACGAACACAGCAGGAATCAAGTAGCTGGAGACAATTTGTCTTCTCACATTTCTCAGCACTTTCCCATGATTCCTGTCTTCAGAGACATTTTCACTCTTTCTTTTGCTACAGGGGCATTTTACTTTTATGCCTCTATGGCATTTTGACTGTTTCTCTGACTTTATTTGTCTTTTCCTAAGTACACAGATAGACCCACATCCATTTATCATTCTTACCAGAAAAATGAAACTCCTCACACTTTAGTGTCTAAGCAGCCTTATATTTAAGTGAGGTACCATTTTTTAATGTTTCTTGTTCAAAAAAGAAGTAGTAACAGCTTGCTACATCTATCCTGAATAAATAGTGGCTGTCAGCTTTATCATACAAATTCTTTCCCCCAAATAAAGCCTTATGTGTTGTCTGGGGGTGAACTGTTTACATAGTTATTTTAAAAACTGTTGAGATGCTAAAATATATTTCACATAGACTTCCTAGCCAAAATGAAATGTGTACCCAAAGGTCTTGAAGAAGTACAGTGCTAAAGTCATTTTGTTCCTCCACTGATGAGCTGTGAAGAATTTTAACCCATAGTCAACGCCTATGTCAGCTTTTGAGAGAGTTTTGTTCATGTTTCTCCTAATCATCTTTTATTTCCTGGACTGCCAGGAAGGGTCTAACAGAAAAGAATCATCAGTAATGCATTGCATTTGCCAACAGATCCCAGCATAGTCTGGTTATAATGTCACAGTAAGAAAGACTATGCAGAGTGGACATAACAAAGTGACTTCTATTTACAGGGATCATAACCTGTAATATAAGTTTCAATGGTAAGATAAACTGCAGTATGCCTGAAGGATTCCTGATGCTTTAACAAAAACTTTAAAAAATTCCAAGGACTACAGATCTCTAGCTTTGAACAATTAATCATTGATTAACACAGAAAAGCTATTCTTTTTCCATGAAATATTCATGCAAATTGCTACATATTGTGTCAGTATGTCTTGTCTAGGGCAGTGAAGTTCACAACTCTGAAGACCCCTTAACTGAGTAGATAACGAAGGGCAGAATAATTTATTTTTTCTTCACTAATTTGTGTCCTACCTACATTTCAGATATAACCCAGTGAAGACCAGTAATTTACAAAAAGTTTTCTTGTTTTCTTCCTGAGAATATGAACCAGAGTGAAAGAAAACAAAGTTAATTAGCAGAAATAAAGATGAAGGAAATTATAATTTGTGAGTCACTATGCTGTACCAGCCATTGTGAAATCCATGACATGCCGTGCAATTAGCAAGCTTCTCAGTCTTACCACCAAGATAGGCAGACATGTAACAGGTTGACCAATTTATTATAACAGGTCCTTTTATACTAGACTGATTGCAGAAAAGAATGATTGTGGAAAAAATTAAGGAGAACGCTGTAGATGATATTAAAATATAAATGCTACATATTCTAGCATTTTTCCAAGTCTTTATTCATGCTAAATATTAAATATCTCTCGGTACAGAGGACCCCATAGCAGCCATGGAAGAGAATTGAGCGGGCTGTCAGAATTTTTCAGGTAATATGTGGATAGACCATGGCAGTTAATTTTGCCTAATTTTCAGAGTATTTGTGTCATTTTCAGGCTGCCAAAAGCATGTGTAAAATGGCACACAGTTCCATTACTCATCCTCTTGCTAATCAAAAATGAAATCACATTTCATTATGACACTACATATGGACTCATTCCTTAGTAGACTAGTTTTGGTGTGCTCACAGCAGATTGTTCCTGCTTGCTCAATGAAGTAGTTCTAATTCTCCCTGTTTCTTGGTACTACATCTATGTCCTGAACCTCACTTCTCATGCAGCTGAGAAACTAACAGGCAGAACAGTATCTGTTGAAGCAGGACATAAACCTCTGAGTTGTAGGCCAGAACAGTAACAGTCAGAACTTTCTTCCTTCTGTACACTTGGAAGCCTTTCTTCCTCAATTTGTTATCAGCAAAATCTGCATAAATGTGAATTTAGGGGTTTTACAGACCTGTAAAGAAAACTCAAGACATTCAATACATATTGATCATATAAGGTACTTGTTCCTCTGATTCTTTATAAATGTAACTTTTTGCCTTGGTATCTTACTGTCAGTTACTGAAATACTAGACGTGCCAACATGTGAATGATATTTAGAAAACTTTTACAGTCATCAGGTCTCCCATGATTTTTTACAAAAGCATCAATTTTGGATCAAGGTCATCTGGAATTTTGCCTGCCTCACCTTCTTTTGTATTTTAAATTATTCTTTATAATGCTCAGTCTTAAATTATCATGGAGTTTACTCAGCACTTCCTGAAGCTGTTGTATTTCACACTAGTATCTGTAACACAGGAGCTGAACTGATCCCTGTTATGTCTTACATGAATATTACCTTTCCTAGCTTTTCAAAATTACCTATGTCTTAGTTTCTAAAATAATAGCTATGCAATTCTCTGCTACTATACTATTATTTGTTTTTAAGTCTCTTGAATTATGCTCTAGATAAATTAATCTGCATTCCGATCTTGTTTATATGAGTTCATATGCTCATGCCCTTTAGAAAGAGGACATTGTGCACACTTTCAAATGTGTGACGTGTGTGAGAAGGCACAGAAGCACAGAAGCCAAGCAACAATGAGGTAAAATGAAGAGAATAGACTTCTTAGCATTGCAAGTACCATCTGTTCTGTAGAAACGCATCCTCTGTGTTGGCATTGCCACAGTGGTATGACATGTGTTATTACTTTTAATCATACTTTGTGCTGAAGAAAAGTCTGGTTACATGACAGATTCAGAGGTTGCAGACTCCCTCAGAGCCAGTGCCTAGAAATCCAAGACTGCTTAGAGCATTCAATATTTTCATTTCTGAAATACAATGACCTGTGTAAAATTAGGCCACTGGGGACCAAGCTATTAGAGCACATAGTACATTTTTATACAAGATGAAGGAAGCAGACAGCATTTACATGAAAAAGGTGTCATTTTCATAATATTCTGGGAAATTGTATGCTGAAGAATTTGTCATCATTTTCATAGGATAAAATTGTGAGGTGTTACAGGATAATACTAGACAGAAAAAATGATGGAAGGTTTTCTGTCCTGACTCAGACTTTTTGCCAGATTTACTAAAAATAACAATGTTTTGTTTATCAAAACAAGAAAACAGTTCAAAGCCATTATGTGAACCAGCCCTTACTGAGACATCTGTTCGAGGTCCTTGCATATGTAAGAAGGAGAAACTTACAGATCTAAACAATGTTCCTTATGCATCATAATAACTTTGTTTGTATAATACACAAAACCTGGTGTCTTATTCCCATCTCATTGCTAACCACTGTCAGCTAATTTAGATGCAAGATCTTGTCCTTATACATTAAATAGAGACAAAATGCATAACTAATATGGATTGTCTTTTTTATAGTTACTGTATTATTAATGATCACTAGTCTTGGAATCACACTTCTAATTCTGTTTGCAATGACAACCAAGTGATGTCATATTTCTCTTTTGATTAGGCCTCACTTTTATGTCGTTAGTGACAGTGACTTTCCAAGTACAGACATGTAGGGATATATAACTTCTGGCTATGTGTTGTCAGGAGGCTGTTACTAATATCTGACCCAAGGTTTTCTAAACCAAGAGAAACAACCTTTTGGTCTTGTGTTAGATTCAAGCAGCATGGCATCTAACTCATGTTATACAGTTACGATGGCCAAAACTACAGAAGCTTGGCAATTCACTTAGGAGCTCAAGTATTTTTTGGATGAAAAATGAATATCAGAGAGCCTTTTTATTTGATAAAACATTTAAATAAGTGCTGTTTTGAATGTATTCCCAAAATAATTTTTCCATGGTTGTTTTACCACATAATATTTGTTTATTAAAAGTCTGTGCAATATTTCAGTTTAAATGTTTATTATTTTAACATTCTAATTTGACTCATCAGAAATCTTCTCAGCAGATGAATATAGTATACTTTTTAAAATCCTTCAGTGTCCTTTAGTATTCTAGATTATGTAGAGTTAATCATAATATACAATTCTAGTTTTATAATATTGATTGCAAATTATTAATAAAAGAAAATTAGATTATGTAGGGTTTTTAATCATTTTCACTTGTTACTAGAATAAGCTTATAAAACTGTGCTCAGAATATATGCTTTCCTACTCTTCATAAGTCACCTGGGAAAGGACAGTGTTGATTAACATTTGCATTTAGGATTTTGTCTTGCACTTTCTTAAATCTGAAAAAACAGAAAATATTTTTTGTAAGATATTTACGTATTCCCTTCTAGCTCACTCTTCAAAGCGGTGGATGTTAGAAATGCTTTAGTTTGCATGCATATTAGAGCAGATGTCAATGAACTTGCACCACTGAAAAAGCTATGAAAAATATACAAATCAAAATGTGTTCATCACAATAACTTCATAAAACTGCAGAGACAGCATATGCAAAGACTCATTAAACATGCATTTCTTTGGAGGGGGGTGGGGAGGGAGAAAATGTTCTGCATTCTTTCAATTCTGTTTTCATCATTCCCTTTGAAATCCCAGGAATTTTTTACCCTGAAGAAAATAATAATATAAGTGATAGCACACAATTATCCATATGATTAGTGACATCATTCTAGCCTTTGGGAGACATAAGAAGAAGTATTAAGATCTTCCGATTGTTAAACACCAAATATATTGATTTCTTTCACTTAGTATTCGCAAAAAGTAACAACTAATATACCAATATTAAATATCAATTAATAATAGACAGATAGATAACATGATGTTTTGTATCATTGTATTTCCCAAATTATTTTCAACAGGTGAACTGAGTTGTGAGTCATATACAAATATCAGAAAATGGTAACAGAGAGGATTATATGTTCACAATTTTGAGAAAAATGGAAGCCAAGTCTTTCATTGTCATACTAGCTCTAATTCCAGACTGAACAGGAAATGTTCAACTTACAATAAGTCTTTCCAAACACAGAGATATTCAACTAGTTCAGGACCCTCTCATTTTTGTTGTTCGGCTTTCAAATGAGTTCTTATGAGGCTTAATATCTACAGCTGAAATCTGCCGAAAAATAAGTTATGTCTTGCAAGCTACAGACATATGTGAACGCATCTGAACCTTTTTGATGGTGGTTAAATCACTGGACTTCAAGACATGATGAATTTTGGTTTTGATAAGTTGTCTTTTACTTAGTGGCAGTGAGTTATGCTTTTGAAGGTTAAAGAAGCAGGTTCTAGTCAATTTAAGTACTGTTTAACTTGAAAGCATGATGTTCAGTCGTTGGGTGGGAAAAAAAAATTCTGCGTTAATGCTTATAGAGTTCCCTCACCAATTTATTCTGCTGTACATACTGATTAAAAAAAACACACAGTCCATGAAACTCCGATGGGCATTTACAGGAAAAAAAGATTCCTAGGTTTTGATTCCTACTCAAAATGAACAGCTGCTCATTCTAGTGTCAAGATCCAAATACCGACCCTGGGAAATAGGGCCTCTCATTCCTCGTGGTGGCTTAATATTATGTCAGAAGCAGTTCACTCTTTTAAACAATCCATACCTCTACACTTTCACTTGCCGTTTTAGCTGAACAGTTTGCACAGAGTGCAAATACTAGATGCTCAGCTTGACCTGCAACCTTCTCTGAAGTCAGGCCACCACATCATGTACTAGTAGTAGCTTTGATATGCTGCACATAGGCTTTCCCAAAATGCCTTTATCACAATTATTCAGTCCACAGGCTGCACATCTCCCTGTGCTGTCTGTTTCCTCCAGCAGTGCTTGAAAATGTGCTATTATTGAAAGAGTTAAAAAAAAAATCCCCTTGGAAAAGCTAATTATTGCATGCAGATACTTCTTTGTGTGATCAAGGAGGGGACAATTTAATAGGCTCTGTAATACAACCAAGAACAAAATTGCTTTAAAGGAAGTCTCTTGTTGAGTGACAACTCTGTTGCCTGAGCCAATTAGGTCCCAATAAAGAGTGTTGAATTGGCTCCTGCTTTCTCATTAATTATGTTCTGTCACAGACATGGGGCTTGATTTAGCAATTTTGTATTACATTAAGATACTGAAAGGAATGGAACAAATGGCTCACTCTGATAATAGGCATTCTATACACGGTGTGACATTTACTATCCAGCTGTCCATAAGGCAGCCTAGCACTTCAGTTCAGGGGTTTATTTGTCATTGCTTCAAAGGGACACTCAGCTTTTCACAAAAAAGAAACAGAGAGGCTAATAGATAGGACAAAATGTACTGCTGATATGCTTTATTAGAGATAGGATGCTAGGGTTTTGCTAACAAGCTCATCCGTTGGGACTAAGCCGAGTTTGCTGTCAATCATCCTACACACAAAAGCACACTAGTTAACAAGGAGAAATGAATTACAGACACTTATTCCTGCCTGTGGGATCACAAATACACCAATCTGTGAAAGAGGCACAAACTCAGAAGACAAACCACATATTTGTCAATAACCTCCTAGAAAGAACCCTAGTAATTCTTTGAAGACCTTTGATTTAACTTCACTCTAAAATACATGTATAGGAAATGTTTTAGTTACCATGACATTTTCCTTTGTTACTTGTACAATTTTTCATCACATTAAAAACACAAAACTGAGGAGGTCTGCAAATGTTGTGCTAGGTATACACACTGCTTTTTATACCAAGCCACAGGGGGCAGCTGCTGTTGTAAAATTCATTAATAGCAACAGAAAATTAAATCTTACAAACTTTAGGTTCAGACTATCTTGCATCAATGTGTAGAGCATATTCTAAATCTCAATTTATGTCTTATATAATAATTAAAGTAGCAGCATTTTTTTTAGGTTGTGCTGATTTTTTTACTCTCCATTGTATATTTTCATGGGGAATTTTGATCTATTGTTTGCATTGCACTTGCTGGTTCAGATTTAATGTATATAAGTGAATTTGTTTATACATCCATATAAATACTATTAATATATACATATATGTGCATGTGTGAATTTAAACCTACCTATTTGGCCCTAATTTCATCTTCTTGTCAAAGCACTGCCATTTATAATGTAACATGTCCAGTGTAACCGATTTCATCTAGGAATAAAAACCCTTAGGAAACTGAAAAATATTTAGTAAAATGTTATTTTCATTTGGAAAAAAAAAAATAAAATCCAAGAACAAACTCTAGATATGAAAGAGCAAAGAGAAAAAAAAATGAATGCGTGTTATAGCAAAAATAAACCTAAGGCTGATTTTCCAGACAGAAATGTGTATTCAGTAGAGCCTGTGTATGTATAACCTTTTCCATCAAAGTCTTATCTAAACTTAAACAGTAATTTCTACAGTTTTGCATGTTTGGAGAATTTTCTGCAATAATATTTGTAGTTTCAAATGTGTGGAATAGTATTTCTGAGACTTTACTGTTAGACAGTGACATTACCTATTAGGGAATTCCTTACTTTACACTGTTTTGATATACACATGCTGCAGGTAAGTCTTTCATTACTTCTTCTGATGCACATGGATCACTCTAAGAGATTAGAAGGACTGGGGTCAAGATGTTCATACCAGAGCATTGAGTACAATCCCAGACACTACAGATCTGCAAGCACGGGAAAAAGCTAACAGCGTCTTCTCAAAACTGTCAGGGTTTGGTGCTCTTCCACCAAAATAAAAAAAAAAGCTCCTTTAAGCTTCTTTCTTCCTTTACATTTGCTAACACTGCAGGCTGGGGTGTGAAGGAGTTTACCTCTAAGAAGCTGCCAGAAGTGAAAATAAGATATGCTGCTAGCTCTTGAATAATTGAGAAAAGAATACACAGACTTCTCTGAGAGATTGACTTAGGCCTGGGTTAGTTTATATGAGCTGGCTCATTGGCAGTGCTGGCAGAGGAATGTAGGGAGAGTTTTCCACCTGAAAGGCCTGGTTAACAGACTTGGGACACCTCATATTAGTTAAATGAAGAAAAAAAAGTTCCCAATCCTTAGCAGAAATATTAATGTACTAGATACAGGAAGAAGGGTTTTTAGATAGGTGTGCAAGACGATATGCATTTCCTAAGTTAGGTAGAAGGTTCTCAGGTGAGTTAAACTCAAGCCACCATGAAGCTAGAAAGCAATGACCTGGTGGCTGCTACTGAAACTTTTTGGGACAGATCCCATGACTGGAGTGTGGTTATTGCTGGCTACAGGCTGCTCAGAAGAGATAGACAAGGAAGGAAGAAGGGTTGCCCTCTACATCAATAGAGAGAGAGAGCACAAAGAGTTGTTTCTGAAGAATAGCCGCGAGCAGGTCAAAAGCTTTTGGTAAGAATCAGGGACAAAGGCAACAAAGGAAACTGTGATTGGTGTCTACCACAGGACACCCAATCCGGGAAAAATTATCGATGAAGCCTTCTTATTCCAGCTACAGAAGGCATCGTAGTAGGAGGCTCTTGTCCTGCTAGGGAACTTCAACTATCCTGACATCTGCTGGGAAAGTTGTACAGTGAGCTGTAGGAAATCCAAGAGACTCCTGGAGTGCATTGAGGATCACTTGCTAAGCCGGATAATAGACAGCTTTACCAGGGTGGATGAGAAACTAGGCCTGATACCAATGCAAGTGAGCTAATTGGTGAGATCAAGACTGGAGGCAGCCTGGGCTGCAGTAATCTATCGCTTATGGAGTTCTCAGTCCTGAGGGTGGTAAAACAGGTGAAGAGTACAGTCAGGACTCTGAATTTTAGGAAAGCCAACTTCCAGCTTTGTAAGGTGTTACTCAATAGGACTCCCTGGGAAGCTGCCCTCAGGGATGAGGGAGAACAGGCCTGGCAGATCTTGAAGGGTGCTTTCCACAGGGCACAAGATCTCGCGATCCCCAGGTGTAAGAAATAGAGTAAGGAAGGCAAAAGGCCATCACAGCTGAGTCAAGATCTGATGGTCAAACTAAAAGGCAAGAAGGAAATGTATAGGAAGTGGAAGCAAGGACACATATACTGGGAAGAGTATAGGGACACTGCCTGATTGTGCAGAGATGGGGTCAAAAAGGCCAAGGTGAAGCTGGAGCCAAAATTGACAAAAGGTGCAACGAATAACAAGAAAGGCTTCTATAGGTATGTCAACCAGAAGAGGAAGGTCAAAGAGAGTGTGCCCCCCGATTAGCAAGACTGCTAAACTGGCAACAATGGACAAGGAGAAGATCAGGATACTCAACAACTTTTTGCCTCAGTCTTTACTGGCAGGCTTTCTCCCCCCACCTCTCAAGTGGATGAACAGCAAGGTGGGAACTGGGGAGCAAAGTCTCTCCAACTGTAAGTGAAGATCAGGTTTGTGACCATTTGAGGAACCTGAATATACCTGTCTACAGGTCCTGATGAGATCCAACCCAGAGTCCTGAGGGAATTGGCTGATGCAGTTGATAAGCCATTCTCCGTGATATCTGAAAAGTCATGGCAGTCAGGCAAGGTCCCTGGTGACTGGAAAAAGGGTAATATCACACTCATTTCTTAAAAGGGTAGAAAGGAGAACCCTGGGAACTACCAACCTGTTAGCCTTACCTCTGTGACTGGGAAAATCATGGAACAGATCCTTCTAGGAGCTATCCTAAGGCATATGGCGGTAACAGAGGTGATTTGAGACAGCCAACATGGCTTTGCCAAGGGCAAATCCTGCCTGACCAACCTAGGAGCCTTCTATGATGGAGTTACTACACCAGTGGAAAAAGGAAGGGCTACTTATATTGTCTACCTGGACTTCTGTAAAGCCTTTGACACAGTCCCCTACAACATCTTTCTCTCTAAACTGGAGAGATATAGATTTGATAGGTGGAACATTTTGTGGATGAGAAATTGGCTGGATGGTCTCATAAAGAGGGTAGCAGTCAATGGCTCAATGTCTGGATGGACACCAGTGTCCAGTGGCATCTCTCAAGGGCCAATACTGTTTAATATCTTCATCAACAACATAGACAGCAGGGTTGAGTGTGCTATCAGCAAGTTTGCAGGTGATACCAAGCTGAGTAGTGCAGTTGGCAAGCCTGAGGGATCAGAAGCTATGCAGAGAGACTTGGATAGGCTCAACAGGTGGGCCCATGCAAATCTCATGAGGTTCAACAAAGGTAAGTGCAGGGTCCTTCACCTGGGCTGGGCCAGCCCCCTGCATCAATACAGGCTGGGGGACGAAAGGATTGAAAGTACCCCAGAGGAGAAGACTTGGGGGTACTGGTGGATGAAATATTGGATATCAGCCAGAAATGTGCACCCAAAATGCCAATTGTATCTTGGGCTGCATCCAGCAGACCTAGGGAGATGATTCTGCCCCTTTACTCCACTCTGGTGAGACCCCACACGGAGAACTGCATCCAGCTCTGGAGTCTCCAGCACAGAAAAGACATGAATCTGTTGAAAAGGATCCAGAGGAGGGCCGTGAAAATGATCAGAGGGATGGAGCATCTCTTTTACGAGAAAAGGCTGAGAGAGTTGGGGTTGTTCAGTCTGGAGAAGAGAAGGCTCCAGGGAGATCTTATTGCAGCCTTTCAGTTCTTAAAAGGGACCTATAAGAAAGATGGGGAGAGACTTTTTAGCAGAGCAAGGGGTGACAGTTTTAAACTAAAAAAGGGAGATTCAGGCTGTATGTGTGGAAGAAATATTTTGCAATGAGGGCGGTAAAATACTGGAAGAGGTTGCCCAGAGAGGTGGTAGATGTGACATTCTAGGCCAGGCTGGATGTGGTCCTGCAATCTAATCTAGTTGCAGATGTCCCTGGTCTAATTGGAGATTTCAGGGGGTTGGACTAGATGATATTTGAAGATCCCTTCCAACCCAAACTATTCAATGATTCTATGAAACTACTAACCAATTAAACCACTTCTTCTAGAGTGTAACTTTCTTCCTATTTCTAAGACTGAATCTCTGCAGAGCATCCCCAAAAGAAATATTATCTAAGGAAATCCCAATATTTTTTTACTTTTTGCTTCTCCTTTACAGCCCTTCAAAATAATCTGAGAAGTTAATGCAATAATCACCTACTATAATGGATAAATACAGGCTAAAGAAACAAACTCATAAACAGTTACATGCCTAATGCTCCTTCTGACCTATAAAGGGCAGTCTGAACTTAGTTGTTGTTTTGCAGCATAACCTGTGATGATTTTACTAACTTAGAAAGGAAAGCAAACATGCTATAAAACATACTTCAGTATTACTATTATCAACCTCATCATACTTGTCTCCTGTTGTGTAGGTGGTGAGAATCATCTATCCCCATTATCTTGTCAGGTCTCATGCTTGCCTTAATTTCAAAATGGCTGCATCTCCATGTTATAGATATTTTTTGTCAAAATTTTCATTAACTCTTTTTATTGCTGTACTTGTCTCCAATTTCCTTTTCTAAATAAAAATGAAGCATTAGAAATGTGTAACTTGGAAAAGGAACATCTCCAGAGTTGTAGCCAATTGAGATTCAATAGCTTCAAAAGCAGCTGTATTTAAAAAGCATTAGACATGTACAGTTAGAGAGCTTCTGTGCAAAATAACTTGACCCAGACAGTAATTCAGGTCATACTGAATCATTTTTTTAAATATTAACAAAGAATGAAGAGATCTGACCTTGATTTCCTAGATCTTGAAAAAGTTTTCCCTCTTCAAGTAAAGATTTACTGTAATATAAAAGTCCTAATTCTCCAATGCAGTGAACTCAGGATCTGAAGAGTTAGAGGGATCACACTAAAATTAACCTTTTCATGAAACAGACTCACAGCCCTAGGCCAAGATAATACTGGTGTGGCGTAGGCAACAAATTAGGCTTAAAATTGCTCTTCCTTGCACCCGGAGGTAATGAGCCCCTGAGAAGCAGTTCTAGTAGCAGTAGCATCCCATCTATGCCCTCTCAGTGAAATGTAACTATGAGACAAGCACCCTCTTCCAAGACGTAGTTGCAGAAAATAGTGAAATAAATTAATCGTTAGAAATCATCACTGCCCAAGATTTCTCCTCAACATACTGCTAAGAGATTTACTTATCTGGAAGAGGGCAAGTAGGCTATATTATCTGATGACAAAATTGCTACTTACCGTTCTTGCTTTAGGAGGACCGTCTCCATATGTTCTGTGCATAGCAAATGTAGGAGAGATTCTTTCAGAGCATAACTCAGAATGAGGAATTCTCAAAGGGACCAAGCTCACACAACTGACTATGCAAGGAAATTGATGGAGAATGGCTTTCTGATTTAGATGACTTCAGGTACAAAGTGTGGCTTATCTATTCATCTTCCAGGGTAGAATTAACAATTTGAATTCTTCTCCAGGATATATGACAGCAGAGTTTGGAGTTTCTTTCGTAGAAGTTCTTACCTTGTATTCAAAGGCTCTTTAAAAATGTGCTGTCTGCCTCCCTTGGGGAATGTACTTTAGATTACTGTAGTATCATGAGAATCTTTTACCTGATGTCCTTTACCTGAGACACTAGTTCCTCTGGTGTATTTATTTGGATTATTGGTAATTTATGGTAGTAAGTGCATTATTCTGTGATCTTCGTACAAATTATAATTTTTAAATTACTACAATAATAATTGTAGTGATGCCAATGGAAGCAATATCAGAGCAGGAACATGATGGAAAAGCAGTGATTCTTTGAGTTTTGATGGAAGTTGCTGAGGGAATCTATGTTTCCAGTCATCTGTACAAGATGGGCTCACTAATAAAGGGATTAAAAATCTGTTCCTCAAAAAGTGACTTTGAAAAAAATGAGGGGCTAAGCTGGCAGAAAAAAAACCCAAGAAAGTGCTCATTGTTGGAGATAAAAGTCTCTGTGTGATGTGTGATGACAGGTGTAAGACTGACAGTATGTCCAAGCTGGAACTCTGAAGTATCCAAGAAAAACTATGGCTACTGTTTAGTGTGGACTACCCGTAGATAGTTTGGCAACTGCTATGTTACTGATTACATGATTTACAAAGTCATCTCCTCAGATGCAGTCTTTTTGGTTTCGGAGGAAGATAACTCTCTGGGTGACAGTAAGTTTGAGGATGGCTTTGACATTCCTAGTGCATTGTCAGTTAGGGTGCTGTTCTAAAGTACTCCTTAAGAGAGCACTCTTTGGGGAGCATGTAAAATGTATCCAGGGAGTGGACAAAAGCAGGATAAGCTATTAAGGTTCTTCCTGGAACTGATGAACCACTTCCTCTGACATGAATATGCTGAATGAACTTTGGCCAGGACAGCTAAAAGCCATGTCATTTAAATATGTAACTAAAAATTAATTGCCACCAGTTTAGAATATATTCCCGGTTGATTAATCTTACTTCTGGTCAATTTTCTTCTTACACTTGTGCCTCTGCTTCAACTCTTCTGTACTTTAGATTAAAGAAAACGTGGCCTTATTAAGGAACTTTCTACTGGGACTTTCATAATCAAGAAACAAAAATCCTATGCAAGTCTCTCAGCTAATGCATGATCATGCAAACCAAATCTGAAGGCCAGGTACTGCCATGCATAGAATACCCATTTCTGTGTGCTGACAAATGAAATCTTCCTTCTTCAAAATGAACCTAATTTATTTCATTAATGCACAGGGAAGTGAATTCCTAACAATGATGAGCCTTGAGCATTAATCTTCTAAGTTTACTTTAATATTCCCTCAGTCCTTTCCTCTGAATTCAGTTTACAGTTGAGTCCTCCTCAGCAGCTGTTGGTATTTGCCTTTGCCTATTTGCCTCTTGGTTCAAAGTAATTTCACAAGATTTTTTTTAATTAAGTATATTTTTTGCTTTAATTGGATGTAGATTCAGCATTTACTTCTTGTTTATGATGTCCATTTCTACTAATATTTTAGCTTGCAAAATGTCATCTTAAAACTTCGTCTGAAAAAATGAGTAGAGTTTCCTTTTTTATTTTTATTGCAATCAGTGTGAGGCATGATGTTGTCTTTCATCTGGGATTTCCTGAAAGGCACTCAAAAAAACAATTAGCATACATCTTGGGAAGGAATCTGAAGAATCAGAGAATGATCTCAGAATTTTGTCTGTGAGGTTACCAAGACCATCTGCAGCACTGTCACTGAACACAAGGCACAAGACCAGGAAATCCAGATACTTACAAGATGAAATACTTAGGAACTCTGATAAAAAACTAATTATCTTCTGTCTTCATAAGCCATAGATGTAAAAGATGACATGTTGGGAACAGTTTAATATCCACAGATGCCCAGTGACAGGTAGTACTCTGATCTAAAATGGCTTTCCAATTATACTACATTTTTTGACAAATACTGTTTTTTGCTTTACAGAAGTTTAAATGTTGTTTGATGTTCCTGATGCTTCTGTAGTCTAAAGTCAGTTACACTTTGGCCTCACCAACAGTATATTAAGTGTCACTGACACATCAATCAGTGTCCCTTTGAAATTATTAAAATATAAATTTGTCCTTTTTCTTGGAAATAAATGTGATATTCAGCCTGATTGCAGATGGTATCACTTTTGCACACTGTTATGAACTTTAGTTTCAAAATCCAAAAGTATTTTACATATATAATGTAACTATTTTTCTTTCTTTCATCCCTATGCTGGTTTCTGTCCTGGTTCTTCTGTTGTTATTTCTGAACTCTTCTTAGATCAGGAAATTTTAGATGATAGCTAAAAGCCTTTCAACCTTTTTCTCCAAAAGCCTGGAAGACTTAATGTAACAATGATGTAGAGATGAATGTTATTAAATGGTCCCTAAAATCTCTCAGGCCTTACTGCTTTACTGTTGAACTTAGGGATTCTAGAGGAGAGAAAATATCTTACAGTCTCCACTGACTTTGAGGAGGATGTAGCAAGAGTTGAAAAAATTAAAACTAATATATGAATGTAATTTCTGAAATCAGGCCTGAGTTATGGACCTTTGTCTGCTATTAATTCACATGGGATCCAGTGTTGATCAAATGGTTGCAGTTAACCTGTTTTGGAGCGAGATTCTAATGACTAATTAGAGGATCCATAAAAAGCAAGTTGATTTTCCTGTTTAAGTTTTCGTTTGATTGGTTGGTTGTTGTTTTTTGTTTGGTTCGATCTGGATTGGACTGGTTTTTTTAATACAAATACTGAGCCTTGGAAAATCAAATGGTTATACCTGGTCAGTGTTACTATTTCAGGTTTTAAACTCAGACACTTTTTTTAAATGGAAGTAGAAAGAATAAACTAGATTAAGGTATCTTTTCTTATATATCCAAGTAATTATAAAGTTATTAGGACATGAAACAAAATTTGTTCAAATGTTTAAGTAAACAGTGTTGGAATGTAATACGTGAAAAATGAAAGATGTTCCCTAAATGCAGCATATCATTTCAGATCTAAAATCTGTTTGACAGCATTCTTGGGTTGGTTTGGCCATTTTAGAGAATCTCAAGGAAAATAATAATGCATACAAAATAGTAGCTAATTACAGGTTTTGTTTATGAACTGATTCAGTGAAACACGTTAGATTGTATATCTTCTCTACAACTACATTATGCTAATTAGCTAATAACCCATCTTCCAAATGATTTTTAAATAACTCTGTTTAGATTCTGACTCATACAAGTAGCAAGCTGTTCCTTTTTTTGCATGAGCTACAGTGAGTGATTAAAAATTATGTGCATGACTCAAAAAGAAAAGTTCAGGTTTTATATAATCATAAAAAAATGCTTAGATAGTCCAGTTGAAATAGAAAATGCAAAATGGTTGCCATTATAACAGAAGTGAGCAAAATTAGATTTTGTTCTGATTAACTATATGAAAACAGGTCCTACAGTTTTAACTTGACATGAGTATTTTATATAGTAAAAAATTCCTATACACTATAAAGTATATATTATTGTTTTATAGTTAGTATAATCTATAAAAGAGAAAAAAATAAGGATACATTTCTGTAACTGTTTTAAGCCAGAGTTATCACTTGGAATTTTCTGGTTTACTTCCCACCCATGAATCAGACAAGTTACCAAAGAACTGTCTGAATGTGTTCAGATTGCCACTGTAAGGCTACAAAACCCCCTCATGAAATAGAAATGAACACAAAACATCTTGGGGGGGGGGGAAAAAAGTATGACATGTCATAGAGCTTTAGCCACTTCAATTTGTAGAAAATGGCCCAGTTGTTCAAACCAATGAATAACTTTGTCTATTTTTTTTTTTTAAAGTATTCTCTCATAGGTTATAAAATGAAAATGAAATCTTTACAGATGTGGCTTTTTCTTTTTTCCCCAATAATATAAGACATAGTAGGAGCAGAGATCTAGAAGGACTTAGAGAACAAAGAATAATGTCAATATCTTATGCATTACAGATGGTCCTTAAACAGTCAGTGTTGAACTCCAGGCATTAATACTGGTTTTCCTCTTAGTGTGACAGTGTGCTTATAAACATGTTTCACAAAATCAGCCTATACATAAATGGGAATATTCTAACCTGTAATGAACACCGCCTTATGCGCTCATTTCGCAAATTTGTTTCTGAAGGATAAGTAAAGGGATCACAAGTGCTTGCACAGTCAACAAGAAGGTTCAATTCCATTTCCTTCAGTCATCTAGAAGTGTTTTTAATCAAAATCCTTTCAGCACTCACTCTGAGATCATAATGTTAATGCTTAACAGCATTTCAGCTCCAAGGTTAATACCTACATCAGGAAAAAACAGCATCTCTTCTATATAAAACTACATTTATAGGTTATACATTTATCGCTGAAAAATTTATGATTAAGAAATCTAATTTATCAATCCAAAGTATTTACATGATTTCATGGGCACATATGTAGCATACTAATTATGCTACCCTTCACTGCACTGCACAGAATTTTTCTTTAGAGCAGATTTGGCTCAGAAAACCTTTCTGTATCTCATATGGCTGGGTTAAATGCAGAAGTTCTATTGATGACTGGTTTACTTTTACTGTCTGGATTAAGCACATACGGGCAACAAAGAGTTTTGATGCAATACTATAGTATTAGCAGAATGATCTCATCCTCATTCTGCATTCTCTTCTTGTCTGCATAATAAAGGCAAGACAGAAAAAGACAATGATAAATCATGCCTTCTATGAAGTGTCCTTCTAAGCCTCTTGAAAGCACTTTTTTTCTTTTTCAAAAACTATTAAGAGTTTCTAAAACTCCAAGAAAAATTCCATCACAGAACTGAACATTTAACCTCTTTACATTTCTGTAGTTTAGACTGAATTTTAAATTCCAAGACAGTAGGAAATGCCTGGATATGCTTTTGGTGAAAGTTAAAATATATATAATTTTTTTAACTGTTAATCATTTGATACTAAATATTGAATTAAGTTTTTTAATGGTGAGCACAGTAATGTTAAAACTTCACATCCAAAAATTAATTTAAACAGTCTGCTAACTCCTCTTTCCTCCATACATTTTAATTAATAACAGGTCCATAGAAAATACAGAGAGCTAACTGCTAGAATCCTAAAGTCCTTCCCACACAAGCAAATCATTGGGACAGAGAACCACATTCCTGTTGCCATGGTCTTCTAGATCCATTTAATTTTGTGTTCTTTCTTGTATGGCAGCACAACTTCAGGAAAGTTGGAAAATAATTCCTAATTAGTTTGGTTAAAAGCTGAGCTGTCTTGAACTTCCACTGCAGAATTTTTAACATTGATGTACTTTCATATTTAGGAGTCAGCAGCACACTGTTTCCACATTAGCTGTACAACTTCAACTCATGTTCTGATATTCTGCTGTAGGTAGACAAATCTGCTCTGAGCATCTTAGCAGAACTTGTGGAAGCATATTTCTGGGGGAGTGCCAATGACTTGCTGGCAGCTCAAGAAAATTATGGATAGATAGAGGAACTTACCATAATCCTTTGGAAAACCTCTAAGAAGTGAACAGATACTGACAACACATGCTAGACCTTTTTGCAAGAAGGAAACTAGATAAATGCTCTGATGTGAGCTCTTGTTCCAAACTCAGAGTCTGAAAGGCAGCAGTAACAACACAACTGCAGTATGTGAGCAGAGGCATTCCTGGCAATGAGTATGAGGAAGCAGAGATGAAAGCTGTAGCTGTTAGAGGTATTGCCATAGCAGTTCCCCATCTGTGGTAGGCGCTATGCAGTACTTGACAATGATGTCGCCTAAATGGAACATCTTTTTTAGACCTAAACATCACTCACAGATTGGTGGATCAGAGTCAGATTTTCATTCTAGCATGTGTCTATCCTAGATACATACATTCAAACTGAAGGAAAAAAAAGCTTGAATATACCTTTTGGCTTAGTGACCTGTAACACTTCAGTGTGTTGTAATCACAGTAGAAATACTGTTGCCTGCAAGTGTGATGGTCTAGCTGCAGAAGATAGGTATTTCAGAAAATGTGGGAGCTACTGTTGATAATTCTGACACACTTCATCTCCAAGAAGCCTAAGGGAGCTTCTGCATTTATGAATGTGTAATAGCAGGAAGGGGTAGTGTTTAAAGGTCTTTCTTTCTGTCCAAGTCTGGCAGACTTGTCTGCATTTATTTTCTTTACAGGCAAAGGGTATAATGACAGAACTTTAATGGAATCATTTTCTCAGTTTACTAAAGCTGAGGTTCCCAAGGGACTACTGCTTACAATATTTCTCTGCTTTGATTGCCAGCTAGGCATTTTGGTTGAGTTGCTAGCTCTGTGGCTTGTATAATATGGGTCTATTGTAAACTAAGTACACTGCTGAAGCATTTTGTGATCAGCTGAGAGAAAAAACGTTAGGATCTAAGTAACAATTAGATCCTAATATTAAGATCTAAGTAACAATTGCTTGTATCCCGATAATTCTTGTTCAAAGGCTTCGTTGTCTCCTTTCTGATAATGAATGTAAGCTTCATTATTATCTTCTGAAGTCTGAATTAATTCCTTTTTTTGTCACTTTGCTTTTGCACATTTTAGCAGTGATCATATATGAGTAAGCTTCTCAGCTGCCATGAATCCCTTTCTGGGGCTTCCGTATTGTGGACTGTCAATGCAAAACAGACATTAAAAACAGACAAGTGAATGTTCACTGACGTTGATGCAATCATCATCCTCAGAGGCACTAAGGAATCCAATGAAAATTGTAGATGTGATTCTCAGGTATTTTCCTAGTCTTGCTCTTTAGAAGTAAAATAGAAACACAAAGATTTACAGGATACAAGAGCTTTGCCTTAGTACTTTTAAGTAACTCAATTTCAATTTTGAAAACCAGAAATTAATGTCTGCCTTTAAGACACCCATCAGTGATGGATGATTCATAGATTTATCTGGAAGTATAACACCAATTGCAGAAATAGGATTTTAGATAGTAGGGTGATTACTTAACCTCAAATTTGAAATAATTTTCCATATATGTTCCATAATCACTTCCTTGTTCTCTAGTATTATACTGAAGTTTGGGTATTTACTACTGAAAAGACAAAAATCATTTTTGCTTTCCATACAGACTTCTCACAGAAAAAATATCTATTTCAAATGCACTCTTTCACAGTAGGAGATATCAGCAGTGAGTGTTGTGTACTACGTAATCTAAATATTAAACACCTTTTATGCTGTAAAAATAATAAAAAAAATAGTCTTAAAGCAATATTTTGAAACTTTCTAAATAAAAATTTCTAAGGTGAGAATTAGCTACTTCCTTCCTAACCAGTTGGTCCTACCCAGTTTGTCAGTGTTTACTCTTACTGTCTCTCAGATCCTTTTCAGTTCCTGTCTGAATTTAAAAAAATCTATTTTCAGTCTCCATCTACTGATGAACTTGAAAATTTTTCCTCTTTTTTTTTTTTTTTCTTTTGCCTGGGAATTTGGCCAGCAGATTGAATTTTGTTACATTTCCCAAATAATATCTTTTACCTGATGTCAGTAAGAAATTATATGCCATTATCACCCACTGTAAAATGAGCAAGTGGAATTACTCTTCTAAGCAGTTCTCCTTATCAATAATATAAATTGTAATTATTCGTTAAATGAACTTCCCCCTTTTCAGCTGATCACACTAAGCATCTTTGTTTTAAACTCACATTGACGGTTACTTTTCATGAGTGTATCACTGTTTTGAGCCAAAAATACGTCTTTCAACTGGATATCAAAAGATAATCACCATTGGGGTGTCTGAAAACATGCAACGTTGAAAACTAAGTAATTCTCTATGTCAGGAACTGCGATTATTACGCAAGAACTATACTGTTAGGGTGTTCTTTTTAAAAAACATGACATACCAAACTGCTGAAAACTGGTGTTTACGACTGCAGAATTTCATTCTTACTTGTCATGTTAAATCTTGTCACTTTCTGTTACGTTGTTTCTCATCATATCACAGTTGCATGTGACACATTCAGTTACATGACAAGACCTACTGCAACCTGAGAAATTATAGACTGATTGGGAAAAAATGTTACTATAGAGGAAGAAGGTTTTCAGGAGCCTTCTCGGTAGAATATATGTTAGCAACATTGCTTTTTTATCTCATAAATGAATAATCTTTTATTAATTTATGAGCTCCAAATTACACTTCATCTTGATCCCCTACTCTTAGCTATTTATTGTCAGAAGTTATCTGTGGTTTGTGCCTTTCAAAAATCTAGATAGAGGTCTGTCCTGGGTTCAGCAGTAGCAGTAATTTTTCTCCTTCTTAGTAGCTGGTGCAGTGCTGTGATTTTGACTTTCAGCCTGGGAACAACGTTGATAACACCGATGTTTTTAGTTACTGCTCAAATGTTTAGTCTGACCAAGGACTTTCTGAGTCTCATGCTCTGCCAGGGAGGAGGGGAAGCCAGGAGGAAGCAGAGACAGGGCACCTGACCCAAACAAGCCAAAGAAGTATTCCATGCCACAGCACATCATGTCCACTATATAAACTGGAGGCAGTGACCCGGAAGGGTTAGATCACTGCTTGGTCGGGCTGGGTATCGGTCAGTGGGTGGTGAGCAGTTGTATTCTCTTCCCTTGTTGTTTCTATTACCATTATTGTTATTGGTGGTAACAGTAGTGGTTTGTGTTATACCTTAGTTACTGGACTGTTCTTATCTCAACCCGTGGGAGTTATGTTCTTTCGATTCTTCTCCCCATCCCCCTGGGAGCGGGGGTGGGGGGAGAAAGGGGGAAGAGTGAGCGAGCAAATTGTGTGGCTGATTTACGGCTGGGCTTAAACCACGACAAGGTCATATGTAGTTATACTTTACAAATGTAAAATACATATGAAATTAACATTACCTTTTTAATCTCTGGCTACAATAGCATGTTATCCCAGTACCTTTCTGCTATGTATCTAGGTTGACCTATTTTTACAGAATGTGATCTTAGGTTCTTAGGACCAGATGAGGTTAGGTATACTTGAATTCTTGCTAGCAAATTTTTGTTGAAGATGTTTATGGAGAAAATTCTATGTACATTCAGAAAACCTAATAGGCAGATTGTTGCAATTTCTGACAGATCGCAGAGTTATACAGAATCACAGAATGGTTGAGGTTGGAAGAGACCTCTAGAATTCATCTGGTCTAACTACCCTGCTCAAGCAGGGTCACCTAGATCAAGCTGCCCAGGACCATGTCCAAACAACTTTTGAATATCCCCAGTGATGGAGGCTCCACGATGTCTATGGGCAAACTGCGCCAGTGTTCAGTCACCCTCACAGTAAAAAAGCAGTGTTTTGGTGTGCTCATAGACAGCCTCCTTCACAAAATTAGAACTTTTGAGCTCTTAATGTTACCACCATATCACTGTCAGAAAGCTCAGCATGGCTATGTTGTGTCCACAGGAGTATGCATGCTAGCACCTGAACCTTTTTATGAATGCCAGAAGAGCTCTCTACTTCTTTCATGAATCCCCTGACGCAGCACTCAAAGTATGATCTTGAAAATCTGAGCTAAAACTAAACCACTGACAGTTTCTGCTAAAATTGTTAAATACATTTTTACTTGCATTTCATTTGCTGAGAATATTGTAGGGGAAACTTCTTTCTGGTTTCCATGGGAACACTCCTTTGAATGTATAGGGATTCAAAATGTAAAGCAATTGGTGAAAAATCTTGTGAAAATAAAGTGTGTTTGCAGTTTTTCTTCCTCAATAAATGTATGGAAAATGAAAACCTTTGACAAGAAAAGAGTGAGAGCATATGATTTTCTAGACATATGGGAAACGTGTGCAAACTCAAGAGGCATAAATTATTTCTCTTGAGCAAAAAAAATGCTTAGCAGATGTTAGTGTGCAAGGACCGTGTAAACATTCTGGGGGCTTAAAGAAGGGGAATTTTAAAAATTCATCAATAGGAATAAAGACACATGCAAATGCAAACCAAATATTTTTATAAAACTCACAAGTAATAAGTATTTCACTAGTTACTTGTCTCTGTTTTGTCTAAGTACATGCCGGTAATTTCCCATGAGAGGTACTGGGCAGCACTAATATGGGATATACTCTAGAAAGTTTTGTCATTCTTGATCATTACAATTTACAACGATTTTACTGTTTTAAGTACGTTAAACTGAGGATCAGACCCAGCTGTTCAGGGGACAGGGCAGGCTGTCAGGTGTAATTGCATCACATGACCAGAAGCACATATGCCCCATTGAGCACGGCTGGTGGAGAGATGGAAAATTAACCCTTCCAGCACACCCTACTTGCCATCCATGAAACTTGACTACAATTTGGCTAAGTAATGAAGTAACTAGGAGGCATTTTGCTCAAAAGAAATTATATGCACATGATAAATGAGACTATACAGGAGGGAGTAAAGATGTTGTTAATCTAAATGTAAAAAAAAATGGGAGATAAAACCCAAATATTATTAATGAAATTTACATTTTCAGTTATATTTGAAATATTTCAGCTACTCTTAAGGAGTAAAGACCTTTATTTTGAAGAAAACTTGTATTTTAGGAATGAGAAATAACTCTCTGACAGAGATAAAAGCTGTTAATTAAAGTTTTATCTACAACTTCTAAGGAAATATTCAATGGAATAGAGTGTTTTCTAGAACCTTTTATGTTGTCTAATTAGCTTCCTGCTCTACTGACTGTGGCACATCTGTTTAGGTGGGGAATAAAACTTAAAATGAAGAAAATGACTCTCCTTGGGTTCAAAGGCTTTATCAGGTTGGAACATTCTGTTGAGTGTAGTTATTTAGGTACCATTACAGATATTCCACTTTGGCACATTCTTCACCCATAAAATGACTAAGGACTTCTTTCTCTGAATACCTTACATATTGACAAATACTTGCATCTGAAGTAATGCCAATACAGTATAACTCAAAAGTATGAGGTCTTTGTCAATTAAAGCAGTATGAAAAACCATGACATGCATTCATTCATGGAGTAAGAATGAGGAAAAGTAATTAAATACCAGTTTTCAAGCTTTCAGTAAACAACACTTCTCACAAGCAGATATTATAGACAACCACTACGTCACCCTTCAAGTGAAATATATGTAATGTGTATAAATAATAGTATTCTGCTATAAGTAATATGAAAATTCAAATTCAACCTGGTATATCAGCATCAGATTGAGAGCTGTGCACAACACTGACATGACTATAAAGACTCCCTAAGGTTAAATTGGGCTCCTGCACTGAAGTTCTAATTAGAAATATGAGTACTCCAACTCTGTGTAAGTGCATGTGTGTTTAATTATTTTCCCTTTTTACTTTGCATCTTTCATTATTCTGTAGTCCTTTTCTTCCTCCTTTCTTGCTGTTTTCAAGCAACCCAATCTCCTCACTTAATCTAAGTGTAGGACCTTTCTTTAAGTTGGCATTAATTGACAAGCAGTGTTTAATTATTATTTTTCATCTCTGGAGAGACCTGATATTAACTCACCAAGGACCCTAGACAGCATCTCAGCCCTTTGACTCATGTGGCACAGCTCTGCCATCTTCTGACATATCTTCTCACTTCATTTTTCTTAATGTAATACCAACAATATTTATTTATACTTTCTCTTTAGGAATTTCTTACCTATTTAATAATACACATAATGTTTTTAATGGAGGATAGAGTGAGTTAGTCTGAACTTGAGGGTTGTGGTTAAACTGTGTAGTATACCTGGTTTCTTCATCACACTAAAAGACACAAGAAACCTTAGTTTCACGAATACGAATACCGTACCTAAACTGTCACAAGAACATTCTGTTTAGCATTATCTTCTACTACTATATCTCATTCTTAAAAGAATATATTAGTTTCTTAAATTTTTCATGTCTAATATTAATTTGTTTGATTTTATTATGAAATGTAGTGAAATAAATGTGATTTTGTGTGGAGTGATTTCAGAGTAAATTCACTGTCTGTAATAAAATATTTTCTATTCTAAAAGGCATGAACTGTAGTTCAGATGACACAATGTATAAATCCAATTTTGGTGAATCAAAATTCCATTTAAGAAATGTTTAAAATTTACAACTTTCCTCTCATAGAATCAAATCTTATTAATTTTAAATCAGGAATCTCCCAGTATTCTTAATTAAATTCCAGCACACTCAAAAAAAAAAAAATTCAAATCAGTTCTCAGTGGGTACAGATTCATTTTTACTGCCTGGCCGTACATCCAGAAGTATCCTTCACAAATATCACTTCTGTTTAAAATGTTGTGGTGCATCAGTTTGATTTATACCTGTGTTGTGGTTTAAGCCTCTATAACTCACACAGTCGCTCTCTCACTCACTCCCCCCTCTTTCTTCCCCCCAGCTCTCGGAGGGATGGGAAGGAGAATCGAAAGAATGCAACTCCCACAGGTTGAGATAAGAACAGTTTAGTAACTTAAGTATAACATAAGACCACTACTGCTACCACCAATAATAATAATTACAAGGCAAATACAAGGAAAGAATACAATCGCTCACCACCCATACCCAGCCTGACCAAGCAGTGCACCCCCACCCTTCCCAGGTCTCTGCCGTTAGTTTTTACATCCTGGGCATGACGTGCTGTGGCATGGAATAACCTCTTTGGCTAGTTTGGGTCAGGTGTCCTGTCTCTGCTTCCTCCCGGCTTCCCCTCCTCCCTGGCAGAGCATGAGACTCAGAAAGTCCTTGGTCAGACCAAAACATTACCAAGCAGTAACTGAAAACGCTGGTGTTATTAGTGCTGTTCCCAGGCCGAAATTCAAAAACACAGCACTGCACCAGCTACCAAGGAGGAGAAAAATGACTGCTACTGCTGAACCCATGACAACCTGTTTGTCTGAATATACACCTCAGACCTATCCTTTAATTTTTTTTTCCAAGTATGACCATGAACTCCATATTCCGTGGTCTTAAGTGCAACTTTATTGCTGAAATCAGGAATTTTCTTAGGTTTGGGTAATATGCATGCAAGTTCTCTGTGATATATGTGATTATTTTTAAAAAATATAGAGCAGACTGGTGGTTGATAATAATTCTTGGAACTTGACCCTGGTTACATTACCATTTATTTTTAGAATTTGTGACCTTTTGGAATAATATTTTTATAAGTGCAATAAGATCTTCTAGTGTGTGAATTAATGTTGTACTGACGGAGCAGAGTTGATTGCACTCAGCCTTTAGCTTTGTTCGCAGCAACATATTAGTTGTGAATTAGTGTGCAATAATTCATACCCTGTTGTGTCTTAGATCTACATATAACATTTGTTCAGGTTTAGAACTACAACATAATGGCACTACTGTTTTCAAATCAAGAAGCCCCCCTTAGTATTTTCATTTCAAATATGTTGTTCTTGCTGCCATATGTTACAATAATAACAGTTTATTAAATAGTGACTTAGGCTTCAGTCTAGCTTTTACACATGCATACATTCTTTCTGTACAGATACTTTCTATACTAAAGATGTTGGGATCCAGTTACATGAAAGCGGATCTAGGAGTCTCTGGATTTAAACAATCATACCATATGATCAGTCTACCCTTTATGCTTTATTTTTGCTTTAATTATGATTCAAGGGGAACTTCATGAAAAGAAACCAAAGTTAGTTATTTGGAAAAAAATATCTGTGTTACATTTCAGACAGAGAACATGTTGAACAGGCAGGCTAAATATTAGTCACAAGGAGTCCTTAGACATCTAAAACTAAGATTTAGATTCCTAGAATTCTCAGATAATCCTCAAAGTCTTCCTCATTAAAGTTGCTTAGACAAGCAAGCATGGCAAGGTACTCAAGAGAGGATTTTCTCTCATGTCTGGCTAAAATTCAGGAGAAGGATAAAGTTTCTCACATTATTGCGGTACTAGCTTCTCCCCTAATGAAGATTTCATCTCTCACATGGAATTAATTGGAACTGGCAATACTAAATTCTGCAAAGTGACATGGACCTAAGGCTGGACCCAAGGCCTTTACTGAATTTAAGTCTGATTCACAGGCAGTCTTTAGTACTGTGGAAAATTGAATCCTGGTGTCTCAGAGGCTGACAGATGCCCTGTGCCCTGTCCATTGGACTGTTTAGTGTGGGCTTCTTAGTAACTCACAATTTTGTGCAGATTGAAAAATCTAAGAAAGTAGGAACAGCTAAAGAATGTACACAGACAATGAAGAAAAGTCAGGAAATTAAAACAGGGTTCAAGATCAAGCCTTGCATTACTACAACTGAAGTGAACTATCTAATACAGATCTAAAGCTATACAGCAAATGGGCTTAACAGACAACAGGAGCTCATATGGAAAGCATTACAAAGACTCTGATGACTTAGTGGAAGCATTTTTTAAAGTTTCCTATACTCAGCATATCAGTACTCAGTTCTTTCAGAAATGTTCTAAAATGAAAAGTAATATTAGACCATTATATTTCTAGCACCTGTTCAGTTCCAGTTCTGAGAATGTTCTTGTATCTATGCTGAGCAACAGAACAGATGTAACAGACTAATCTGCCCTTGCAAGAAAATCTATGTAGGCACTTAATTCAAAATCCTGTGACTTGTCTTTGCAGTGTCTGACTGTATGAATTTTCTCTTTTGCATGTTTCATAACTGTGTGGTATGAATGGCTGTCACAGTTCATTTTTTTTTTGCAGATTACTCTCTTATAAGATCAGCTAAACTGACTCAACAGCAAAACACAGTTGCCCTTGATCTAGTAGTAGAAGCCAGTACTGTGGGTTGGGCTGTGTTACAAGAGAGCCATACTTTCCACATATAACATTGTACTGCTATAAGTAATCATAATTTGCCCTAGTTTCAGCTAATCAGCAAAAGGAAGAGAGGAAAAAGGGTATTGTAGATATCCACAGTAGATTTTCAAAGAGTTCTTTTCTGGTATTTAAATTGTGCTGATGGCTTCCCTGGTGTGCCTGATATTCACTACGCTTGTTATCCATCCTAGCTAGGGTAGAGTGAATGTAGTAGAATTAGGCCCATCCATGCTACCTTACAGTTGCGTTTTATTCTGTAACTATTCTGTTCGAAGCAAGGTTTGGTGCTTTCTTAATGTGGCTGATCACTGTGTGTACTGCAACAATATTCACTGATGTCAGTTTAACTGACGGTATAGAAATATTTGCTAGAATTCTGGACTCTGCATTTCTCGTCTCTTCCATGCCCTTTCGTTTCCTTTTCCTCTTCTTTCCCTTCTCCCTTCTCCTTTATGCTTCTTTTTTCCCCTTCCCCTTCCATTTCCCATTCCATTCCTAATTCAGTTTTTCCCTTAGAGGTACTTTCAAAGCAGAATCTGAATTATGCTTTATTTCTGTGCGTATCTGCTGAACTGTCTCTTTTTCATAGCTCAAGGTAGAATTCAATAGTGAGTTTAAAGGATGCAAACAGGTTTTGCAAATATATCACAGAGAAAGCTGCATTAGAGATGTAAAACTATTACTAAATTAGGATGGACTTGAAACTTTTTGTGCTTTTAAGTGCTCTACTAGATTTGATGGCAAAATCAGTGTCACCAAGAACAGTCACCACAGCATTAAGATGCTGATGAAATGCAAGAGGTAGGAAAACTGGGCTGTGCAGACAAACATGGAGCTACTGAGTAGCTAAGTGAATTTAGTTTCTGAGTTATTTTTTAAAGTCCTGATGGCTTCATGATGTATAGTCTTTCAGATAAGTGACTAGAGTACATAGAACCAGAGTTGTTTTTTAAAAAAAAAAAGTATGTCTTCAGAATGCATGCAAAAATATATAGATTTTGACGTCTGTTCACCACTTTTGCTAATCCCTACTTTAGAGAGGTTTTGTTGGAAACAGTAATACTGGCATTATTGCCAAGAACTCTAATATCATGCTAATTTCTAAGAAAAAAACAAATATTAAGAGAAAAATCGTTCAACTACTACTTAAATTATGAGCAACAGAAAGAATTCTCTTTTTCACAGAAAATTATTTCTACCTTGACTCCTTTTTTAAGCCAAGTAACAAAACCAAGAGATGAAAATATTGCAGTTGACTCTATATGCTTCAACTGTCATTAAACCATTTATTAGACCCTCACAGAATTTTGTATTTTTGTAAATAATTTGTTAATAATGATCCTTGTCAGACAGAATTCTGCAAGCAAAACACATGAAAAGAAATTGGGTTTGGGTCTTATATTACCTAGTGATGCTCTTGAAGGAAGGATTTGCAATGTGTCATTCTATGTATAGGTGACATTTAGACTCAAGACCATGGAAATACAATGCTGTTACAACAGAAAATAGAAACCAAAACAAAACCAATCCCCCCACCCCCTAAAAAAAAAAAAAAAAAAAAATCTAGCATGTATACAGCTATTTATGCATCTGGAGAGATTATTTCAAAAAATATTGAATGTAAAGATCAAATGGTTTTAGCAGAAAGTCTAGGGTGAACTTTCAGTCAGTACTATTTTATCTGGTGCATGCAAAACCTAGGAGGCAATGGCACTAATTAAGGAGCTAAATTCAGTAATGACACAAGGCAGGTTATAAAACATTCTGTGCAGGTATCAATTCTATATTTAAAGCAGAGGTAGTTGGGTCATAAGCTCACTATAAATGCTAATAAAAAAGGAAAGACTTGGTAAGAGGTGTCCCTGCCCATGGCAGGGGAGTTGGAACTAGATGATCTTAAGGTACTTTCCAACCCTAACTATTCTATGATTCTATGATTCTAAGAACAGGACTATTTAATTGGTTGCCATTATGGCAGATAACAGAAGGGTATTGATCTCAATGGTTTTTCCCATCAAGCTCATATTATTCATGGAAATGCTTTTGACATGTGACCTGAAAAATTTGAATGTTGTTTTCCTCATTGAACAATATGCTAAGGGCACAGCCTTCCTTGCCTTATACAACAGGAATAGACCCACCCCAACTGTTTTCAGGCCAGTTACACTCTCCAGAAGTAGCGCATGGCTTTTCTTTAGTTCACAGTGTCTGCTTGGAGGGAATTCAAGATTCAAGAAGAAGCTGTAGTAGAGCAGTAAGAGATGGGGTAAGAGAGGCTTGGAATAAGATTTTCTGTCTTCAGACTGATTTGGGGACTCCTATGCACATAAATAATAATTACATTCAGGCTTTGAAGAATGAGCTAGGATTGGCTATTATATGGCATAGGAGGGAAAAGAGAAGTTTACAAGAGCAACTTAATTCTGTAGGAATACTCACGCTTTATTATCCTTGAATTTTAAAACCAGTTAAACTATTCTAGTAACTTCAGGTTCAGAGTATTTGCTTTAATACTTTTGACTAGGTGAATGGCCTAGATCACAAGCCTTATGAGGAGCAGCTGAGGGAACTGGGGTTGTTTAGTCTGGAGAAGAGAAGGCTCAGGGGGATTTTATCTCTCTCTACAGCTGCCTGAAAGGCAGCTAGATAAAGAATGTGGCTGGTCTCTTTTCCCAAATAACCAATGACAGGACAAGAGGTAACAGTCTCAAGCTACACCAGGAGAGGTTTAGATTGGCTATTAGAAAAACTTTCTTCACCAAAAGGGTGATCAGGTATTGGAACAGGCTTCCCAGGGGAGTGGTGGAACAACCATTCCTGGAGGCGTTCAAAAGCCATGTAAATGAAGCCCTTAGTGACATGGTTTAGTGGTGGACTTGGCAGTCCTGGCGTAAAGGTTGGACTTGATGATCTTAAAGGTCTTTTCAAACCTAGCTGATTCTATGATTCAATGACTTTGACTTAGAAGTCTACATCTTCTAAGGAAGCTAGCAGGCTAATGAGTTCCCTTTACTACTGCTCAAAAAGCTCTATTAAAATAGTTTTTCTTTGCTCCTCAATGATCTGCTGCTGCTATGTTTGTTGCTCTGAAAGCAGTAAGCCCAGAAAGCACTATCCTCAGGATCAAAAAATGTGTGCACATCCATATAGAGTAGTAGGCAGTATTATCCCCTGTTAGTTGTAGGGAAACAAAGATGGAAGCTGCGCTCTCCCTGAGGTAATTGAAGGAGCCTGGGATTAGAACTGAGATGCAATTCCTTGCTCCAAGGCCTATATTCAGACCATGAGACCATTTCTTTTACATCTTTCTGTTTAACCTGTCAAACTGAGATAATTCTCATGGTAGTAGTTTTAATGTTAAACTGACACATTCAGATATCACTTTCTATGTGTGAATTCTTACTCAGTAGTTTGTGGTAATGGTGACAACATCAATATTTTAAAATAAACAACTTGTTTAGTTTGTTAAATAAAGGCTTGTCCTAAGAAAAGCAGCTCTTAAAATTCATTAAATTCCACGAATGAATGTGTCATTAAGTACAAAATGTCATTTAACTTGGAAAATTATTACCTCCTACATTGTTACAGCTACTGCTACAAACTAAACAATTCCAACTAATCATTTCTGGTGCTCTCATTCCACAAAAATATTTGTTTCTCTCTCACTGCATTGCTTACCACTGACAACGTCTTGCCCCACTCTACCATGCATTATGGCAGCCAAGGAATATTTAAGGTTGAAAAATAGCCTGAAGCTTAATATTGAAGTGGGTCTTTTTATGTGCGAGATATTTAAAAAAAAAAAAAAAAAAAAAGAACAGAAAAGCTGAATTTTAACTCCCAGCTGTACTAAGTCTGGTTGGGATAGAGTTAACATTCTTCACAGCAGCCCTTTTGGTGCTGTGTTGTGGATTTGTGGCTAAAACAGTGTTCATAACACAATAGTGTTTTGGCTATTGCTGAACAGTGCAGCATTCTGCTTCCCCCATTGAGTACAATGGGGATAGGCAAGAAGTTGGGAGGAAATACAACTGGGACAGCTGACCCAAACTGGCCAAAAAAATATATTCCATACCATATAAATTCATGCTTAGTAATAAAAACTGGATATGCATTTTGTCTTCTAAGGAGGCCACTGCTTGGACACCAGCTGGGCATTAGTCTGATTGTGGGAGGTGCTGAGTAATTGGCTTTGCATCAATTGGTTTTTCTCTTTCTTCCACTTATTAAACTGTCTTTATCTCAACCCACGAGTTTTATCACTTTTTCACTTATTCTCTCCCCCGTCCTGCTGGGGGTTGGAGTGAGTGAGAGGCTGAGTGGGCGCTTGGATGTTGGCTGCCGTCAACCCACCACACCTGCTGACATTTCCTTGGGTTCATGCAGCATGGGCTGTTTCAACCCATCAGGATGTCTTTGATGAGAGCAGGTAGAAGAGCCCTAAGTCTTTGTCAGAAAAAAAACACATTGTAGTTAGGTATAACAGAGTTCTCAGACTTTCCAGTGTATGGTAACCAATGATAAGCATAAAGAAAAACCTGCAAAGACTAAGGAGGAGGAGGTTCTTTAAATATGAAATGTGATTAGTATGCTTAAGATCTTCTACTTCATATGCAGTAAACTCCAGTTCACAAGGCTATATCTCACTGAAGAAGAATAGTGAGAGGAAATAGTATGAGGAAAAGAAGGCAGTATTGGTCAAGGGCAATGTTAACCCCCTAATTTCATAAAAATAATACAGTAGCTTTAGAATTAGAATTGCAAATATGGAGAAAAAATACGTAAGTTGCTCAAAAAACGCTAGATGTGCCCATAGCCATGGTAATAACATGCCTAATTTGAGACTTCTGTATCTTGAAGCCCTAGGGAGAATTTTCAAGATAGAAGGACTATTGGAGATGTTGGAATCACACAGCCGCTGACCTCAAAGTCAAACTATGAATAGGGGAGGTTGCAAAGTAAATCAAACAAATTAAAGCACTACGTAGATTTGAGTAGCCTTAAAGAGCAGATATAAACATTTCAAATTCAATAAAAATAATCCACACTATGTATTACTATGCCAATTTATGAAAGTATAGTCTAGAAAATGTTTATGATTTGATGTTTTCTGGGAGAATATTGCCTTTTTATTTTTAGCTCTTATTTTACTGATGATAGTGCTGAACCCTCTATAGGAGATCCTAGGCATGTATTAATACTAGATTAATGTAGTGCTGTACACAGCAATCTGTACACAACAAATTCCAGGTACAAGGAGTTTACTGTGTGTAAGTTATCAATGTGTTCCTTAAATTGCATCTCCTCTGTCTTTTAAGGCTTTATTTTCATTATTATTTATCCTAAATTTTGAATTTAAAGCACGACTTCTAGCTTTTATTAGTGGCAATATCATGTATACCTCAGTATTTAGCTATTATTTTTCCTAAAGTACAGGTACTATACAAGCATATGATTCTTGCTCCAATGAAATATTATCTATTTTTTTACCTCAGAAATATGTTATTTTTTCCCTGAGTTTTTCAATCGACACTTTTTTTCTTTTCCCTGAAGGTCATTACTTAGAATGGCTCCTTACTTCTCCTGTGTTGTGCTGGTTTCTAGTAGTTAGTATAAGAGACCTGAAAGGCTTATTTTCGTACCAATTACAAATCGTTTGCTTAAAATCTAAGTGTTGGTACCCAACCATAACATTATTGAGCTTTGTCTTTTTTCTTTCTCTGAGGACTGGCGATAAGAGTGTAGCATGGCAAAAAATAATCACAAGAAAGAAATTCCTTCACTGCTGAAAGTAATACATAGCTCAGTAAACATTTGCAAGCCAAAGCATCTCTTGAGGCTCAGTGCATGCCAGTGAACAGTTCAGGCATTTCTGCTGTATTGTGTTTTTACACGAGTAACCACAGTCCAAAGTAATTTCCATATAACTTAGGATCTGAGGTCAGAGTACTTTGCAGCATTGCCAGCTTTATTCAATGAATGGGATGATTTCTGGCAGTTAAATTTAAACTCAAATGTCAATTAAAGGACACCAGAGGAAGTCTGTTCATGAACTAGATCCATATTTTACTGAAAATAAGACAAGTAGGCCCACTTACATTGTGACTATATAGTCTCATACAACACAACAAGTGTACTATTTACCAAGAGAAATTTGACTTTACTGGATAGGAAGTGCAGTATACTAAAAAGTTGTGTTTTCTGGATATATACAAGTTCACTTTTGCATCACTATAATCCATGATCAGAAACAAACAAAATCTCTTCTTGAGTGCTTCTAAAATTTGAGTGAACTTGTAAAAAGAGCATCTGGTATTTTAAGTGTTATTAAGGTAATTATGTTTAGTAATATTTTATTGATATCATAATTCTGTAATGATTGATTGATTTACTCTAATTAGCTTGAATTATTTTTGGAGATTGGCTTCTGTGGTAGGAGTTATTTTTAAAAAATAACACCAATTTAGCTGGTTCCGCTTGAAATATAATTCATAGTAATAAGCTGGTTCAGAAATTCTGAAATACTATGGTTTGAAATCTGAACCCAACCCTAATTGGAAGTTCAGTTTGTTTCTCTACCTTTGAACTTTTAACATCCAGAAACTTTTCATTCTTCATGCCTAATGAAGATTGAGACAGAGAAACAAGACTGGGCCCTAGTATGACAGTGGCTTTTCTTTACAGATTAACACAAAAGTACACAATTGACTAGGACTAAGAGAGTATTGGGAGGTTACTGGGAGAGAAAGGTACCGAAATAGCTGGCTAGTGTTCAGAGAACTGGTGAGACAAAAGAGTAAGGCAGCCATCTACAAATGTCAGGGCCCTGTCTGCACCAAAAGGCTCTGCAATCCTTCCCCTATCCCTCAGCAGCTCAGAGGTTTAATTGACTGTGTTCAGGGTCATCTTTGATAGAGTGCAGCTGTATGGTCTTGGATCAGGCCTCACAGAAAAGAACAGTATGAGAAAGAGCTGAGAAGCCTCATTTTCCTGCTTTGGTTGAGAGCTACATTTCAACTGAGGCCTTCACACTTGTACCTTGCAGAACTATGTTGAAGGTAAGCCTGCCCATGGCTTGTTTTTTTTGCTTGACATCAAAGTCAATCCCACCTCGTCATGATGGGCTTGTCTGAAAGTCACTCAACTGTTGGCTGACCCGGGTTAACATCACCAGATGCACTCTGCTCTTTTTTGCTCAGGTACTGGGGGAACTGAAGGCCTTGTGAGTGAATTCACAGCCCTGTACCTGTCTTGCTGTCAGCAAAAACCAAAACTATGTTAGAAATGGGTTGTATGACTCTTAAATTCTTTACCATCTAAAGTATAGGAATAAGCTCCCGTAAGATGAGGTAACAGTATTCATTCTATGACACACAGAGAGCATCTTTGTATGCAAAAATCTTCACTTTCTTATCAAGAACTTTGTATTTTTATTTCTTTCATCCTGAAACTATAGGCAGCAGAAAATAAGCATAGGAAAACTTTATACCATTATCTTGAAGATCAATGAAGAGAAAATTGGAATTTATTTCTTTGCTTGGGAACACAAAGGCAGAATCATTAAAAACTAGATATTTTTTCTTGTTTACATGATGGAGAAAGAGGCATTATAATACAAGGCACATCAAATACCACCATTGGCCAGGCAAGCGTAGTGAGAAATACCATAAAACTCTCAGCTCAAACATTAACCTGGCAATCAAGAGCCAAACACTGCGTAGTGTGAATACTAATGGAACTTCAGGCTCTGTTTTGGTTAGCCAGTAGTACTAATGGAATATTCAGAGAGAACTGTTTCTTCAACCCCTTTTCTATGACAAGGAAGCCCATCAGTTCAAATAGATAATACTATTTATCACTTCTCATTTTACATTTTCAATGTATTACTTAGAATTACAAAAATATTTTTTCCAGGTTTTATTGTGTTGAGTACAAAATAAAAACACAGGATTTTTGTCAACTGTTGCTGGATGCTTAGGACTGATTATTCAACCTTGAACACTGAGCACTTTGCATTAGTCCTGAACAATGTCATAAGAATAGCATTCAGTAAATGCCATGAGCTACGTTTATACTGGGAAAATGACAAATCTCAGGCAATTGAACTTAATCATAACTTGCATTTCTAGGGAAGCATATCAATTTAAGATTTCTTTCTGTAAATATTAACACTGAAGAATACAGTTATAACCACAGAAGATGGGCAAAAGATACATTATCAGGTTTATAATAGCTTAGCTGAATCTATTAAAAATGCCACAAAAAAAAGGATGTTTGCACAAATACATATATACAGACTAGTATCTCTGAGACTTCTTTAAATTACCTTTTTTCTTAATTTGATTTTTAAATTCAATTTAATGGAATAATTCTGTTTAGTTAGAAGGTATGGAGAACCTGACATTCAAGCAGATGTTAGCAGTGTTCATTAGCAGAAATTTGCTAATGGCAAGTTTCGTGGTGGTTTTCATATTAACTTTAAGATTCCCTTTACTAAAATTTACAGGTATAAAATCGCTACTTTTACTTTTCAGAAGTATTGAACATAGAATTAAGGTTGCTGCGGAAATTTTGGTGAAACAAGGATGTTAGTGACCCAAATACGGAGGGTATGAAGTCTATCCCAATGATGAGGCCTTTTCCTGTCAAGTCTCACTGAGATCAAGTCTCACCAATCATGCCAACACAGTGATGTAGAGTAGGTATAAGACTGACATGAAAATGATATACAGCTCTACTTCACCACCACCACATCATGCATACTTCTTGACCCCACTGTGATCCAATGTTCAGACAAACCAGAACACATAGCTGAAGCTGAACACAAGCAAGTCAAGGCTAATGCTATGGGCAGAGAATGAATGTAACTACTTCATGAGATTTAAGCCTGCAGTTTAAGACTTCTTTTATTAATATGTTTACATATGCTTTGCAGCCAGGTCAAGGTTTGCTCTACTCTATTATGAGCCTGGATTGTTTAACACAGCACAATCCTGAAAAAAATACACTTTGCTTTCAATCTGAGCTTATTGAGATAAAAATAAGATGAAGAGGCCAATGTGTGTGAAAGGCTTTTGATAGCAACAGGCTTACATTTGGCTAGAGCACTGTGGATGGGGTAAGCTCTGGTGTGCCTGCAAAAGATACCTTCATATGTAACTAAACAAATACTGTTTATAGATTAGACTTTCTTTGGTGTCTGGTTATCAAGGAGATTCTGTCCATTTCAGGTAAATGTTGATTAGGCTTTGGTTATATTTAGCATTGGTCTACTTTCTCTAGATTCTGCTAACATATTTGTTGCATAAAGTTGCCAGTAGCTGGGAAAGTCTGTATCGGAAGCAACTAAGGGGATCCAGAATCTGAGCAAAGTAACAAGACAGACAGAGGTCTCACTGAAAAGGATCCCATAACACCCAAAAAACATGAGCAGAGCAGGTCCAGTGAGAATAATTAGGTGCAGCCAAGAGTCCAAATCACTAGTCAAGTTCTTGGTGATGAGGCAGCTACAAAGCTGGGAAGGTGAATCAGCAAGTCCAGGGATCTGATCAGGTCCAAAGACCATGACCTGGGCCAGACAGAGAGTCAGTATCTCCATCTAAGTCTGCAGAACTCAGAGGTCAAGCCAGAAAGTCAGACCACAGGCCAGAGTTAGGGTTTGGATTAATGGGGTATGTGTCTAGGCATAGAAATAGGCATAGGCATAGGCATGGCTGCAGCCCCATTGCAGCTTAAGCAGGAACCAACAGTGAGAGCGTCAGCTTAAAAGTAGAAGGCCCTGCTAAGGCTTTTCAGAAGTCTTTTTTGGGAGACCCTTAGCAGAGGCTCCTTCTAGCTATTTCCTCATAAAATCTTTTATCAGCACGCTGGCTTTGAGTGCAGAGAGATGAACTCCCCAAAGAGGAGGCAGGCACTTAGGACCCTAACAGTACAGTTTGCATGACACCCTGCAATTCATTCAAAGTAATACGCACTTCCAATAAGCTCAATAATTTGGGCCTCAAATGAGCACTTTAAGACCTACATAGAGACCATAGCTAACATGAGTAGAGCTCACTTCTGCAGAAATTTTTGCAGAAATATTATAAGACTGTGAAAACAAAAGTCACATTTTAATCTGGGTTGTTGGTTCTTTAGAAAAGGCATTTTAAGAAATTAGGTTTTTTGATCTTCCTTTTGTAATAGAGATATAATTAATCTCCCAACTAGCAGAGTGAGAAAAAAAGCTACTCCCTGAATTTTTTGTTAATTTAAAAATTTCTTTTTACAAGTTTTTGTTTCTCATTTTCTAGTTGTCTTTGGAATTGTCCCTTTGCCTTCTTTCTCTTCTTGATGGGTATATACTTGTGTATTTTGATTTAATTAATTATTTTTCTCTATGCATTTGGGCCTTCTGAGCAAGTTTGTGCTAGTGTACCTACTCTAAGTGTCGGTATTGCATCAGATACCAATTCCCTCAAAACAGACTGATGGTCCATCTGGTTCAGTATCCTGTTTCCTGTAATGGCTAGTAACAGATGCTTGACAAGAGATTGCAAGAAACCCCATAGAGCCCAATTTTGATACATTTATTCATTAGGGTATTATTTTCTGAGTTAAAGGTGGACTTTATAGAGTTAGTATGATTTTATTTTTTAGAAGATATCTTACCACATAAGGGTGATTGTTCTTTAGTCAAATATATCTTCAATTCTTTCAAACATGTGATCAGTCCTTTTATGAATCTTACTAAGTGATCACAGTCATCACATAGTTCACAAAACATAACTGGTTTGTCCAATTAAAATTAAAAGGAGAAGTGTTCAGTCTTCTGAATTTCCGATTATTTATCCAGGTCATTGGTGGATCAAATACCTCTTTATGGCATCATTTTTAGAAAGAATAACTGCACAAACTGTCAGAGTACATTCAAGATTAAACAAGCGTATTACTGCAAATTAAACAATAACTAACGTATGGAGCACCTGGAATATATTGAAATCAAAGATCTGTTATTCAGAAATTATTTGAAATATCCTCTACATACAACTAATAATAGCACTAATACCTCTGGAATATGTAGATGAGTCATTTTCTCCATTATAGTTTCTAACTACTGCTAAATTATCACATTCTTGTTATTGTATTAGCAATACAAATAAGCAGTTAGCATTGCGTATAATGTTTCAATTGCCTTATAATTGCTTCCCCATAGAGGTTTTTCTTTCTTTTCATACCCCTCTGCTATACACAGACCTCCAGGTCAGAGCATCTGCAATAGTGTACACATTGTAAATGCCAAGTAATGTGAATGCTGAACAGATGGTTTTCTGCAGACCATTGCTATTTCTTGCCCTTGTCTGCAGCTCTGTTTCAAAGCAAGAATAGCTGAGAGTAGTCTCTTTTATTAACATTTCTTTGGATTATTTTATGATTATATTAGAATTAGAGCTTTTAAATATTTTGTGGATCTTGAGGGGTTCCATGTCATGGAAACTTCCCAAAAGTAGGTCAGATATCACTTGTGTTGACAGCTTAAAAGAGAGCAGAAAGATGAGTTGCAATAGATGTTCAGGAAATTAAGTTGGAAGCAGTTATGTAATGTGTAGTTTTCTTGGCACTCAAAAACACTCTTAAACACAAGCACTTCAGAATAAAAGACCTTTTCATACTAATGTTTGCCAATCTTATTTAATCTAACAGGATACAATCAACAGAACATATTTACAATTATATAAAATGTGGTTCTGCTATTTAAGGCAACTTTCAATCATATATTGTCTTGAATTGAATACCCCTTTATGTTGAACTATAAAAAATATTTTAAAATATATGAAAATTCAAACTCAGGCAGTCAAAACTTTCAATATGACCAATTAAAAGTTGCCTGTAGAAACTTAATTTTTACCATCATTCCCTGTGCATGCTATTGTAATATTTGCTTAACAATTAACAATTGCATCACAAGCACTGGTTTTCACAGGACCCTTGTCATATTCCCTGCAGAGGATGGACAATACTGTCTTAATATGCAGCTATTCAGAGATTGTTTTCTGCTCACTGTTCAATGTGTGGTCCTATGCTTTTTTTATTGTGCATTATTCAAACTTTACTTAGAAGACTGGATTATTTAACATCTTTTCTGTGACATTTATCATTCTGTTGCTTGCCTATTTCATGCAACAGTTAATTTATATTCACTTGGTTGTTATGATAATGAGGATGAGCTCCTTTTAGAAGTGGGATGTTGAAACAGGCAGACAGTAAAGGGAAATGTATCTTTTAATCTAAGCATCCCAAATCTGAGAAATCCATCTTCAATTCTGATATATAGAATAAATTATATGTTTATATCACAACTATTTCCACTGCAAATGTGAGTACTTGCCATTCAAGCAAATCAGACTTCCAGGAATCAAGCTGAATCTCTAATTTGCGATACCCTGCAAAGTTCTTGGCTACTTACGCCATTGAAGTAACTGAAATACTGTCATAATCTGTAAGAACTGACGGCCTGTAAGACAGTTAATTTGTGAATTTAATCAGTATTTCGAAGCAAAGTGATACTGAATTTCATTGCATACTCTGTGTCCTGAGTTCAGCAGTAGCAGTCATTTTTCTCCTTAGTAGCTGGTGCAGTGCTGTGGTTTTGACTTTTGGCCTGGGAACAACACTGATAATACTGATGTTTTTAGTTGCTGCCTAGTAATGTTTACTCTGACCAAAGACTTTCTGAGCCTCATACTCTGCCAGGGAGGAGGGGAAGCTGGGAGGAAGCAGAGACAGGACACCTGACCCAAACTAGCCAAAGAGGTATTCCATGCCACCGCACATCATGCCCACTATGTAAACTGGAGGCAGTGACCCGGAAGGGTTAGATCACTGCTTGGTCGGGCTGGGTATCGGTCGGTGGGTGGTGAGCAGTTGTATTCTCTTCCCTTGTTGTTTCCATTACCATTATTGCTATTGGTGGTAGCAGCAGTGGTTTGTATTATATCTTAGTTACTGGACTGTTCTTATCTCAACCTGTGGGAGTTACTCTTTCGATTCGTCTTCCCATCCCTCCGGGAGCTGGGGGGAGGACGGGGGGGGAATGAGCTAATAACTGCGTGGCTGATTTACGGCTGGGCTTAAACCACAACACTCTGAAAATGGTATTTGTTTTGTATTTCTGTCTGTGTCGCCCAAACATTACTCTTTGCTTGCTCTCCAGTTCCTAGGCCATTATACCATGTTGGTACATTATATACTATATTGTAATATGTTATTCTTTATATTATTGTATTATGTTATTCTTTAGTTTTTGTTCACTCTCTGAATAGTATAATTCTTAGTCATATTTATAGTTTCTAATTTCAGTTTCTGATTTAGTCATTTTCACTTCCCTTAGCTGCTTTGAGGTTTTTTACGATCAGCTCCCCATGGTTTTCAACAAGCACTTTGTCTGACCTTTATCTCTACATCTTTCTCATCCTTGTAGTTTAGGTAATTCGCTGAATCACAAATAAAATAATGTTTATATTGTAGTAGAGCTTAACCCCTCTATTAAGCGATTAGCAATAACAATTGCAGAAAAAGTTCAACTGCATGTTCCCTATGTGGTGCCTGTTCAATTAACATCAATTATAGAATATTAGAAATTTATTTTTAATAACATTACAGTGAACATGCATATTTATTTAGGTCTTATATAACAGTGTCACTTTTAGGCAGAATTTTGTAGAGGCAGCAGAAGGAGCATTACTCAACAAATACCATTGCCTAAATGAGGAGCTCTAAAATAAAACAGCTACACATGACAGATGTGGATTTTCCTTTATCCTTTTTCTTATAAGAAGCTCTACTGTTTTGGATGAAACTTAAAAATGAAACAAACCAGATTATCCCAAGACAAACAATACTCTTGTAAAATTTTAGCTCAAATATATAATCATTTTTAAAGTGATTAGGCATAAGAAATGACTTTAGAATGTGAAGTTTCAGGAAATTTAATCAATAGGCAAGCATGCCACTTAGAGTTCAATATCACAGGAATTCATAGGAAACTGTACCTGAAATCTATGCGAGAACTGAAAAACCCAGAAACTAAATAAAATGCTAGCTGATATTTTCATAAATAAAGACTAGGAATAAAATAAATAAATAAATAAGTTACTGGTTTGTATTTTGAAGGTAAAATAAACCAGGATCATGAGCAGGAAATTCTACAGACATCCAGTGGTATGTAGAAAGCCAGAAATGCCATTGTTCTCTGAAAAGAGAAAAAAAAGGCATAAAAAAATAAATAATTTTTACTTGGAAGAGACATCTGGCAGACATCTGGGACAGCCTCATGTTCCAGCCATGGTCTCCTCTGGGTAACTTGTTCTAATGTTAGACCGATGATATGAGAAAGAAATTCTTTACTGTAAGGGTGGTGAGGCACTGGAATGGGTTACTCAGGGAAATTGTGAATGCTCCATCACTGCCGGTGTTCAAGGCTGGATTGGACATAGCCTTGGGTGGCATGGTTTAGTGGGAGGTGTTCCTGCCCCTGGCAGGGGGTTGGAACTAGATGATCTTAAGGTCCTTTCCAACCCTAACTATTCTATGATTCTATGACTCTCCAAGCTGAGCAATGCATTTCTCCCGGCCCCTATTCATCAGTCAGATACTTCATATCCCCTGTCATGTTACTAGCCATCCATTGGACTTATTTCAGTATGCCGCTGTTTTTCTTGTACTGGAGAACCTGAAAATTGACACAGTATTCTAGATGGAGTTGCATAAGTGCTGAATAGAGAAGAGTAATTACTCTACTTGCTTGGTACACTCCTGCTGATGCAGCCCAATCCATGGTTGACCTTCTTTTCTACAAAGCACATTAATGAATTGCATTCAATTTGTAGTCTGCCATGACCCCCAGATCTTTTTCTGTAAAGCTGCTTTTTATCCATTCAGCCCCAGTCTGTATAGTTCTATGGCACTATTTCATCTCAGACACTAGACATTGCATTTGCTCATGCTAAACTTCAAGAGTTTCCTGTCAGACCGTTTCTCTGGCCTGTCAAGGGCTCTCTGAATAGCAGTCTTCTCTCTAATATATCTATTGCTTCTCCCCAGTTTGCCAAGCCTGTGTTCTACCTTCTTATCAGGACCATTAATAAGGAATATTATGAAATTAATGAGGAATTTCTAGTTTCTAGTCTCTTGTTAAAGACTTGTAGCTCATGCCCATTGGACAACCTTGTACAGTACAATACTGGTATTAATTATTTGAACAGAGAGTTTATTAAGAAATTTGCTACACAGTTCACAGCCTTGGTGATACAGAATGCTTCTTTGATCCAAAACAGAATGAAACGTCTCTACCCTTGATTGCAATTCTTGCTGGTTCAGGCTGGATAAGCCAGTGGGAGTCCTGGACATCCTAATGTATGGACAGCCCACATGATATCTGTCACATTTGTCATAACTCTGGTTGGAACTAGCTCATTCTACTATTCTTGTACGCAGCAGGTGATACAATTACTATCATATAGAAGAATTCAGCTACCATGAGAGCAGGGATGACTATTTTCAACCCAGTTCTTCTGTGTAGTTTGGTGTTCAGGTAAATTGAAATGATTGTAGGTGTTGTATATGTGAGGAATTATGATAGTAAGAAGCATTCTACCTGTTGGCAAAGAATATTACTGGCTACACTGGGTAGAACCCATATTTTGCTTTCCTTTCTTATTTTTCTTAAATCTATTAACAGGGATGTCATAAAAATCAGATGTTGAATAATAACTATCATTAATTCACTCTAAATTGTACAAAATATTGCACTTACCTCTGAGGAAACTTTCTCAGCAACTTTTTAGTCTATGTGTTGATTTCATCTTTGCAGGTTTATGGAAATGCCATGTACTTTTCTGTCAGTAAATGCAGGCTAGACTGAACCATCCAGAACACTTCTGGGACAGATGTGATTATGGGATCACAAAGCTAACCTAGAGTCCCAAAAGTCTGAGCTAATGTGATTGTTCTGGTATGGATTAATTCTGCGATCTTGAAGAGACAGTGTTTTTTTGAATGAATAGACTTGTTCTAAAGTGAAGTTAGGAATTTACAGTGCAACAGAACCTCTTATCAGTCAATCTAACTCTGCACACCTTGCTACTGTTCCATACTGGGTATTCATGAAAAAGCATAATAACAAAAGTGGTAGTACTAATTTTAATAGATTGTAAAGCTTCAGAATAAATTTTGAAGAAAATAATAATTGAAGTCATGAAAGAAAATAATAAATTAAAGTCTTTATTATGTTTTCCCATTGGGAGATTGCACAAGAGTAATCTGAAAACCTTCTTTGACAAGATAATTGAAATTTTATATAAGGAAAATGTAGTTTGACTTTTCTATAGGACTTCAGTCAAGTTTTAGGTAATGTGCCTCTAGGGAAGTTACTAGTGAAAGTGAATATAGGAATTAGTACAGGAATTGTATGGTAGATGGTAGAAAGGTCTCACAGCACTAGTTCCCTCAGATCCTTGGATGACTTCCTTCTGGTACTATGAACTTATCTGATTTGCTTAAATGTCCCTAACTACTTTCTTCTCTGTTGAGGACAATGTTTTGCTCCTGCAGACTCTGCCGGTGGGCTTAGTGACCTCTAAAGGCTGAAACAGGACTTAAAAAATAAAATAGAAAATTCTACTGTAAAAAACTCCGACGATTTCTATTTGAAGGAACACATTTTTAAGACAGAATTAGAATTATTTTATGAAAAAAAACCCTACAAATCATGTACTACATGGAATAGAAAAATCACCTACAACTTTATGCTTGTGTACTGTAAATCAGCAGGTAGACTGTTTTGTTGGGGTTTTTTATCTGCTGTCACAGCATAAAAGAAGTAGTATAAACAGTAATTTCTTCTCTGTGTACTATATTTACATGTATTTATGTACACTTATTCCTTATAATTGCCAAGAATTTTAAAACATTAAAGAATCCTTGCATGCCTACATGATAAAAGAACACAATCTTCGTATTTGTTAGAATTTGATGTGTACTTTGTCTTACTACCTGCAACCTCTATTTAAAACATGGATTATAACAAGAGATTATAGAAGCAAAGTAAATTTTCTTTCTAACTGCATCTTGCAACACTAAAAATGAAAGATGCTCTTCTGATACTGTGGTTTGATTCCACTTTTAGATTTGGTACTAGTTTTACAAAGTGAAAATGAAATTCATAATTTGAAAAGTAATTACAGTCTGTCACCCGTTGACCCAGCTACAGAACTTTGGTAGACAGATATTGAGGTCATGTCACTAGTCATTCTGAGCAATATTTCCAAGAAAGCCATTTTCTGGCTGCTAAAATCTACAATGTAACAGGTGGGTGACATGCAGTCAATGCGACAGTGTTGAGTGTCATTTTATTTTTTATCATTACCTTAGTTAGAATAAAAATGTTTCTTAACAGTTTATCTACCAGAAAATATTTTGGTGGCTGCTTCTAAGCTCAGTGTTAAAATAGATTTTTATGCTCCCATTTTCACAATTCTGAAAATAATTACTTAATTCCTCCAACTCATATTTAACTCCATTGTCAAGCTGTGCTGCCATTACTGCTCACTAGTTTGCAGTTCCAAATACAGGTTTTGAAGATATTTCCAGGATATATAAAGTTTCTTAATCTCTCTTTATGTGGATGGCAAGCTTTTTTTCCTGGAGTTGAGAATTTGGTTTTTCATTCCTGTATTAGATTCTTCTAACTGACTAGCATATTGAGATAAGCTGTTGTTTGCCTACATTTTTACCCAAGAAGGAAGGTAATCCTTGGTTAGGCTGAGCATCAAACTTCTTCCCAGTACAAATTCATTTTAAGAATGAGCGGAAAAGTTAATAGATTTGCGGAGATTCAGTGAATATTCAATGGATACAATAAATAAAACAGCTACAAAAATATTTGTACTAAGAAGAGGAACAAAAATTATGATCAAAAAAGGAAAGACTCAGCTATAAAATGGAAGAACATGAAACCCAGAAATAGCTATCTAGAAACAGCAACATTTCCATAAACCAGTACAGAACATTCTAGGAAAATTTAATGTCGATGATTTCCATACTGTAAAAATTTTAAACACATTGAATACGAAATGTCCAAATTTACTCAGGCAGAAAATGAGAGAGGAGAGTGAAACATTTGGCATACATAAAACAGATTTATTGTTGTCAAAAGATAAAGACATAAAAAGCAGCATGAAGATCTCATTGGTCTGACTGAATAAGGGTTCGTCTTACATACCAGCATAGAGAAAATCCCTTGTGAAAGTATCTTTTGTCAACAAAGTCTAAAAAAAAATAATCAAACAGGATAAGAAACATTTTTACAATAGATAACAATTAAAGTTGGGAAAAAAAAAGAAGTGTGCATAGATGCATGGAATCTAAAAAATTCAATATTTTTGTTTGTTTTTTAAGAACATGCATACCACGTAAAATCCTTGTGGGAAGTTCCTACCAAGAATATCGAAATTACATATATCAGCTACTTAATAGACATTATTTTATTTGATTTACTGTCGGCAGCTCATCAAACTTCCTGCCACAGCCATCATGTCACCTGGGAGCTGTAGTTCGCCGCCCCCATTCTTTCTTGCTGACATGCTTGACAGAGAGAAAAGTATTCTGAAGTTCCATCTAGACTCCTGCCTAGCTAAACTTTTTGATGAATCACAAGAGTAGTGCCACCCCGCGTGCCTCATAAGACCTGTCATCAGACCTGTAACACCTATCAATTGTTGTACAGTTACACTAAATTAACTTGAAATTAAGCTCTCCGGGTCAGGTTCAAAAACGTGATTATAATATTTTTTACATTTCCATAACAAATCTGTTTGGACTTTATATAAAATGCTCCAACAGAAAATTATGATATTTCCAACTAAATAATTTTCACTGTTTGTGGTCATTGACATATCATGAAGTCTTGTTCTTCAAGCTTATATGTGTATATGAGAAAGACATGATCTACATTGGAGTCCACTGGCTAGAAAATCTAATTCAAAAAACATGAATCAAAATATTATTTCTGAAGTATAAAGTATCAATAATTGATGGATTTACTTGGTAATGAAACTGAGTCTTTTTATTCCAATAGTAATTTATTACTCCATAGAATGGAGGCTGCTGTGATAAAATAACAAAGTTAGTACAGGTTTTAGTGGCCAATCTTAGATTTCTGTAGTAAAGTATTATCTCTTTTACAGATATATCTTATCTAAAACATATATCTTATCTAAAACATGTTCAGTGAGTGTCCATTCTTCTGTAACAGCTAAGGTACCATGAGTGTCTGTAAACAGTTGCAGAAACATGGACTATAACAGATCAAAGGGTAACACTCCCTTATGTCTTGCTGAACTGAAATACATGGAAGTTGTTCTTTACATAGCTAAATTTCATCACATGTATTATGGGCCTACTCTAAATGAAAGTGCTGCAAGCACTTCTTAGATAGGAATGTTTGTCATGTGCTAAACTAAAGTGCCTAGGCAGAATTTTTTCTGTTTCCAAAGACTAAAAGTTACTATTTTATCAAAATATTATTGGCATTAAATCAAACTTGCACCTATAGGGTTAGGGTTAAAATAAGGGCTGTTAAATAGGTAGGGTTAAAATAAGGGCTGTTTCCTATAGATACTGATGGTTTAATGCTTGCTACTATGCATTGTTGAAGGTGCTTTTTGAATCTAGAGCTGGTCTTTAGTATTGTAAGAGAAGCTTGTTTGGACTAGATGAGCACAATTCTTTGTCCTGAGCCACACACATATTCTTAAATATATCACCTATACTACTAAACTACAAGTTCCTTACATATAGTTACCAGAGAAAATAAGTTCATTTTGCAGTACACTGAAGTTAATGAAGTCCAATTAATATTTTGAATTTTCCACAGGGACTTTGTGAGCCAAAGGTGTGTAATGAATGCAAAGCAGGACAGAATTGCCATTTCACATAAACCACTCTATCATCCTCCACGGTACAAAGTAGTCTTACATCAAGGAAAGTGAGAGAAACACGGGACATCACCTTGGTCTTAAAGTATCCCAGAAACTCATTGAAAGACAAACATATCCATAAGCATGATCTCTCCTATAACTTTTTAACTCTGACAGGTGACTTACACACCATGTGTTTGTATCATTATTAAAATTTTGCTCTTGCATTCCATTCATAACACCTGTTAATAATTATCTTTACTCCTGTATAAATAATCATCACCTGCATATGAGATCTCACCACATATTGCCAACAGTGGTAGCTCTGCCCTTTTTAGATATAGAACTGTGTTTCCTAACAATATTATATTGATTTGGTTTCAAACTCAAGATAACAGCTAAGTTTTCCTTTTCAATTAATTATCTGAAATGGAAGAGACCCTTAATATTTACTATTTCTAATTATTTTCTATACTTACTGTATTTTAAATGTTGAAGGGAGAACAGTTCACCATATATTATTCCAGGAACTGCAGATGACAATAACAGAAATATTGCAAATGATGACACTAAGGGGACTGACTCCTCACAAAATATGATTTAACCAGTTAACAGCTGATTTAAATTAATGTAATAAAAATATTAAGACTGAGTTTTAATGGAACTAATTGTACTTTGCAGTAAATTTCTTGTTTAAAATATAAATCTAAGGCTAACTTTCAACTTCCTCATTCTGATAAGCATTAAATTTTTGTATGGCAAGAGAGTTTAGAAATCATAGTTGAAAACAGGGCCATGTTGGCTTAGTAAAGTTTAACAATCCCTGATCCCAAACAGCTTTCAGACTAATCAAGCAAGTTAGGCCACACATGGAGAATTCCCAAGAGATGCAAAGGGACTTGGGATCACACCTAACAGATCAATGGCAGAGATAGGAATGAGTCCAGGCTTTCTAAGACTCATTTTCTCTTTTGGATGACCCTGCTAGGTAACAATTCCTCAGGATTTAGTAGTATTTGCTGTAGATTTAGTTCAGAACTAACTTCATTTTAGTTCAGGACATAATTCATTTTAACTCAAACTCTGGTGCTCGGTATTATTTTCAGACAAATTGTGTTCTAGAAATCATCAGAAATCAGTATGTCAATTTAATCTGTTACTATACAACAGAACAGAACCTTCTGTATCTCAGCTCGTGTTCTCCACAATAGTACATTTAAACATACTTTTTCTGCCAATGCAATTACTTTAATCTGTAGCTATCAAGATTTTCAGCAGCATTTATTCTGGATCCATAGAGTACTACAAGACTTTAAGGAGAAATCCTGTTTCCAGAACTTCAGGGTAATTAATTTCCCCAGTCAAAAATTATACAAGAGCAAGGTTTTTTTCACCATGGTGGTGAAAGTAACCGTAAACAGAGTAATTTCTGCTGTTGACTTTGTCCACTATGCAAGCCTAAAGAGACTGCAAGCCGAAACAGCACGGTATTTAGGCTTGAGTCTTTCTGCAGGTAAACTGCTCCAGCATTTTCCCAAAGCAGCCTCTGAGGTCTACTATGCTATATACAAAAATAAAGATGCAGTAGGAACTTTCTATTCTAACAACAAGGAAGCAGCTGAATACTGAGCACAGTAAGCTCAAAATCACTGTCAAATTTCTGGGAAAGCTGTACAGAAGACCTTGAAATACTAATGTAAAGAATTACTTTTGAGGAAGCGCTTTGCCATTTGTCCTTAAGACACTGGCTATGAAATCAGAAGAAAAAGCTTCTTTATGAAACTGGCATCCTATTTAATGGTAGTCTGATTGGAGAAGTAGGGTTTGAACTTCAGTGAAGGAGCTTTACATGATGTATCTCTGTAGCCCACAGATAACATGGGATTCTATTCCTTAAAATGTTTGTTTTATCAGTGGAATGAGTGAAGTTTGTCTGCCCATGAAAAGTGTAACAATTGATTTCAATCAAAATCAGCATAACACAGAAAGAAAACAACACTCCTAACCAAGGGGGTCTAACAGAAAAGACCAAGCTGACTGCAGGAATAGACACAGGTATGAGATTTTAGTCTGTCATGGGTTCAGCAGCAGCAGTCATTTTTCTCCTTCTTGGTAGCTGGTGCAGCGCTGTGTTTTTGATTTTGGCCTGGGAACAGCACTGATAACACCAGTGTTTTGGTTACTGCTTAGTGATGTTTTGGTCTGGCCAAGGACTTTCTGAGTTTCATGCTCTGCCAGGGAGGAGGGGAAACCAGGAGGAAGCAGAGATGGGACACCCGACCCAAACTGACCAAAGAGGTTATTCCATACCACAGCACATCATGCCCAGGATGTAAAGCAGAGAGCAGAGACCCAGAAGGGTGGGGGTGCACTGCATGGTCGGGCTTGGTATTAGGTGGTGAGAATTGTATTCTTTCCTTGTATTTGCCTTGTCATTATTATTATTGGTGGTAGCAGTGATTTGTGTTATACTTTAGTTACTAAACTGTTCTTATCTCAACCTGTGGGAGTTGCATTCTTTTCGATTCTCCTTCCCATCCCTCTGGGAGCGGGGGGAAGAAAGAGGGGGAAGTGAGTGAGAGAACTGGCTGCGTGAGTTATAGAGGCTTAAACCACGACATAGTCCAATTAGGGATTGACAAGTATGAGAATGTCATACAGACACTTCTAAAGATATCTAAAACCAGGGGGGGTTGTACACATAACAATGAAAGCAGAAGAAATAACAGCATAGGCCTCAGAAAACATGAGGCCTAATCAGTATTCTATATGACCACCACTTCTACCAAATTGCATAGAAACTTTTGCTTTTTGCTTCTGTTTTTTTTTTTTTTCTGAATGTAAATGAAAGAAAATTACTGGATTACTTCCTATTCACGGAAGAAGTTTTATCCTTTATAGTTTATACTTAACGTTTTTATAACGTTTCACATTTTTACTTAAAAAAAGACTTTGTCACTTTATAGCGTTGCTAACGCATTAATATTTTGGGAGGAATTCTACAGCCTTCATGCAAATTCAACATCACTTGCTGAAGCAAGCGTTCTTGGTGGTGCTACCCATGTGGGTGAACCGTATGCACTGTTACAATATGCACACAATGATATGCATTGTGAAAGGACCTTTTTAGACTTCTTCACTTCATACTTTTTGGTTATGCAGAAGGAAACCTGAAATGAAAGAGGAAACATGAAGAAGAAAATATATTAAACAATAATTTTTAGTTGTTTAAAATTAAAACGTTAAGCTGTGAACACATTTTAAACAGAGAATAGGTCTCATCTGCATGTATGTATGGTTTATTTATTTTCTTGATTGAATATCAGGCTGAAATAAGCAACACTGTCATAGCTTAATTTAACATATTTGCCTATGATTAGACTGATACAGCTGACTGTTAATCTAATTTTTGGTTTATAGCCGTACAGTTACCATAGAGATGCTATTTAGAATGAGATTCACTGTGAGATATTCACAAATAGTTTTAATTTTCCAGCATATTTGAGGTCACATTAATATTTCATCAATGAACAGTCTGCACAGTAGAGAATCATGACTTAACTGGTCATCAGTGATGAAGTGATAATAATTTCTTCACAATCTGAAATTACTATTTAAAAGATAACATCAGATGTTAGAGACAGAGCCCATTTCAGTCAAAAAGAAAAATGTTTTCTTGTTTGTATTTTCTTCATCCCTTGCAGGAAGAAGAAAGCTTTTGTATCAGTAGAAGTGGATAATTGTTATTCAAGAGCATAATTATTAACATGGCCTTCCCACACACTGCTCAGCCAAAGAATTTCAGTTCAGATTCAGATTATTTAATTAACACTCAGAGGTAGTGGGGTACAGTTGTGATGCCCTATGTATAGCCTTGCTAACTTACATATTTTTGAATAATGAATGTATAATGATGATATGCAAATTTTGACTTTTTAATAACTGCTATGATAATGTGTCACCTAATTTGGACTACCTCTGCGTACCAATTTCTAGTAAGGAAAAACTGCACTTTGGTTCCATCTGTGGTCTCATCAGGGTATAAAGTAAAAGGCTAGTAGTACAAGAGTCCACTGCAGTTCACAGACCTTATAGCTGAGATTCTTACGCATGACTGCCTGGAAATGAACCATAAACAGCCACGGCTTGGTGAGCTAAAAACAGCACTTTGCAACATCAAGCAAAATTCTATATCTGAATCTCTTCTCTCGTCTCTCCTTCCTAGTATAAAAAAAGAACTGGACATGCAAAGGAGAGAGAGTTACTAATTTTTCTGCATGTTAAAGTAATTTTACATTTGGTAATTTACTGCTGGTCAAGAGATGATTTTCAGATATTAACTCAAAACTTGCTTGAAAGATAAGAGACAGCGCCCAATAGACTTGAATATTACAGAAGAAATAATGAAATATAATATTAAGTACTTTTAGTATTTTGTGCTAAGTCTTTATTTTATGGATTTACTATCCTAGCGTTGTAGCTAACTGTACCAAAATAGTTTGAGAGGTTGTAATACATTATTTGTGTACAATTTAATTAAGCATTTGTGATTATATGAAGTTGTAATGTTGTACAATGTTTTGAATATTTATTGCATATCTATTTTATGTTGAGCATACTGTTATACTCTCTAACATTTTGCAGAAGACATTTCATTTGAAGCATTATTTCCTGAAGGAACAAGCATTAGTTCTTCTCTATATCTTCAACATGTAATAGTACTCCTCTCTGCTACATAGTCAAAGATTATGTCCAATTAAAATTGCTGAGTACTCCCTCAGCAAGTTTGCCAATGACACCAAGCTGTGTGGTTCAACTGATATACTGGAGGGAAGGAATGCCATGCAGAGGGACCTTGACATGCTTGTGAGGTGGGCTGATGCCAACCTGATGAAGTTTAACCATGCCAAGTGTAAGGTCCAGCACCTGGGTTGGAGCAATCCCAGGCACAGCTACAGGTTGGGCAGAGAAGAGATTCAGAGCAGCCCTCCGGAGAAGGACTTGGGGGTGTTCGTCAATGAGAAAATGAACATGAGCCACCAGTGTGCGCTTGCAGCCCAGAAAGCCAACCGTATCCTGGGCTGCATTTAAAAGGAGCGTGACCAGCAGGTCAAGGGCGGTGATCCTGTCCCTCTACTCTGCTCTTATGAGACCTCACTTGGAGTATTGTGTACAGTTCTGGTGTCCTCAACATAAAAAGGACATGGAACTGTTGGAACAAGTGCAGAGGAGGGCCACGAGGATGATCAGGGGACTGGTGCACCTCCCATATGAAGATAAGCTGAGAAAGTTTAGGCTGTTCAGCCTCAAGAAGAGAAGGCTGCATGGAGACCTCATAGCAGCCTTCCAATATCTGAAGGGGGCCTATAGGGATGCTGGGGAGGGACCCTTCATGAGGGACTGTAGTGAGAGGACAAGGGGTAACAGGTTCAAACTTAAACAAGGGAAGTTTAGATTGGATATAAGGAAGAAGTTCTTTACTGTAAGGGTGGTGAGGCCCTGGAATGGGTTGCCCAGGGAAGTTGTGAATGCCCCACCCCTGGTCGTGCTCAAGGCCAGGTTGGACAGAGCCTTGGATGGTATGGTTTAGTGGGAGATGTCCCTGCCCATGGCAGGGGGGTTGTAACTAGATGATCTTAAGGTCCTTTGCAACCCTAACTATTCTATGATTCTATTCTATGATAAACGAAGATAATTGAAGGAAGAAGCCACCTCATCTCTCCTAACAGGAAGGCATACACATTTGTTTGCAGCCATGAAATTGAACCCAAGTTTCTCTAGCTGTTATAGCTGATGTGAAGATTTAGGAGATAATAATTCAGGGGATGAGGTGTTGTGTGGTGTGTAAAAAATATTAGTGCCAAAAAAATTAATAAAATGCATGGCAAAGAAAATGTCAGAAAGGTCAATACTACCATCTTCTTTTAGCATGTCTGTGATGCAGAACTGATGTTATTAGGATAAATAAGGCATTTGTCAGCAAACAGGATGGAACCTTTTTATGAGAATCATAGAATAGCTACGGTTGGAAAGGACCTTAAGATCATCTAGTTACAACCCCTCTGACATGGGCAGGGACACCTCTCACTAAACCATGTCACCCAAGGCTCTGTCCAGCCTGGCGTTGAACACCACCAGGGGTGGAGCATTCACAACTTCCCTGGACTACCCATTCCAGTGCCGCACCACCTTCACTGTAAAGAATTTCTTCCTTATATCCAATCTAAACTTCCCTTGTTTAAATTTGAATCCGTTACCCCTTGTCCTATCACTGCAGTCCCTAATGAAGAGTCCCTCCCCAGCAGCCATATAGCTCCCCTCCAAATACTGGAAGGCTGCTATGAGGTCTCTATGCAGCCTTCTCTTCTCCAGGCTGAACAGCCCCAACTTTCTCATCCTATCTTCATATGGGAGGTGCTTCAGTCCCCTGATCATCCTCGTGGCCCTCCTCTGGACTTGTTCCAGCAGTTCCATGTCCTCTTTATGTTGAGGACACCCCTAAGTCACAGTTTACACCTTGTGCGGTATGAAGGATTTTTGGGTTCTATGTGTCTTTTTCACATGCAAAAGAAAAGAAGACATCCACAACCACCTGTAAAAATATGTTTGTTAAAAAAACCCTAGAGTTTATGCTTCTATGAAATAGTATATAAACCTGAATAATAGTAATTTAAAATATAATGTGAATGGATTTGCAAATATACATCAGTAATTTTTGTGGAGTAAGGCATTCTTCAAAGTCCAGCTTTTCTGATGTGCTGCAGTTAATACATGGCTCAGGGAAAACTTGGATGCCACAGAGCTTTGATGTGATGGGGCGTGTGCAAAGTCCAAAAAATACGTGTGTATTTTTAACAGTTTTATCGTTTGGATGTTTATTTGGTTACAAAAGTGTTAATTAAAGTATACTGAATATGTATTACAATGTACTAAACATTTGCTTTAATTTTAGTAATACAAAAATTAATTGCAAAGTTTGACATTTAATTGTTTTCTTATCAAGTTTTAAAGCAAATCCTCACTGATATTTCAACACAGCTAATACGTATGAATTCCATAAAAACTGAATGAAAATTTAGCCAACTAAATTTTTCCTACAGGTTGACTTTATCCCTGTTTACTTAGCATATATTCTGTTAAATATAGTCAGAAATCTCAGAAGATAATTTTCTTACTATATATATTGTCTGAAAAAATTAGCACATCATATTATTTAGACAGATATAAAGTAACATTTGAGTTCTACAAAACCCAGAGATGATACATCATGTACCTAATGCAAAGGAAAGAGAAGAGGTGGTGTTCTCAGGTATATCAAATATTTATGGGCTTACTCTAACATTGACAGTAGTGACAGGCTGCACTCAAAATGCTTTAGTGACTTTACTTGTTTATTTAGCTGACATAAGTCCAAAATTCTATGTGCTGGTATCCAGTGTAGAAATTTTCACTTTGACATAACATTGGAAATGCTCTTGTCTTTTTATCCTGAAGAGAAATATATAAAAGACTAGGGCTATTTCCACTCAGTGTCTCTCATGGGTAAGAAATAGGAGACTGGACAATGAAGGAAAATCTTTCTGACTTTAAGTTTTGAAATACTATTATTTTGGAGTTTGATTTGCAGATTTTTAGTCTGTTATCAGGTTATGCAGATGCATGCAAAAATGTTTGTGACCTTATCTTTATCTTCTTTATCACAAGTCATGCTTGCCAGATTTCCTCTAAGTGCTGTCTCATTTCCAGTATAAACAGGAAAGGTGCATGTCTACCTATCTATTACACACATGAAAGTCACTTTCAGTTTTATGCTTGGAATATGTTCCCTGTAACAACTGAAATCACAAAATATTTCATAGTTTATTTGTGACATGATATAAAACAGGAAAATAAGACAAATTTTACCATTTCTTCTTCAGTTATTAAAGCTAAGCAAAATTCTTTATGAACTCCTGCATGTTTTACATGGGAAGAGCTTCTATTTTACAAAAACAACTTAAAACAAAACTCAAACTGTCATATGTATCTGAGCAAAGCAACGTAATACATTAAAAAGAATGATAATGCAGCTACATGGACGATGTTTTATAATCATCAATATCTGTTGTATATAAAGAATAAAAACTTCTTTATTATTTATGCATTGCCATAAGTGTACATAGGCTTCAAAGTCAAGGCTTATGGAATAATTAATGAACCAAACCAGAAATATTTTCAACATGCTTGGAAGACCAAAGCTAACTCAAGTCCCAGCTGAGGTAGAAGGAGAGCTCAGAACAGCTGGGGAGCCATAAGAAATCAAACATGCTAGGAATGGGGCAGACATAGCCCAAGTACACAGCTGTTCTATGTGCTCACAAAAAGCTAATGCATTAAATAGTTAATCTTTCATTAACAATGTGAAATCAGTTGGCATGATTTGCTCAACACACAAGAAAACTGGTGACTGCCCCCATGAGAGTGTAATTCCATTCTTGAGCATTATCAGTCTTTGGAGAAACGTTATCCCACTGTTTTAGATGCAAAATATGGCAACTGCATTTTTTCTTTTCTTTCCGTAAAGTATAAAGTAAAAGAAGAAGAAAAAAGAGAGGAAAAAGGGAGAAATCAAGACAAACTTTTCACCTTTGTTGGGCTGAGTGAAGGATCAATACTGAGTTATGAAAAGACTTTGCAGATTAATATGTGGATTAAAAGATTCCTCAAGCAGCATCTGCCATTTCAAAGGAGCAATAAAAGGCTAAGGGAACAAGATCAAGGCAAGAATATTCTTCAGCTATGACTCCTCTTTTGGAAAGATGCCTTTATTTGCTCGCTAAAGGAGGTGAGTCCCTCTCATGGTGTTGGTGTTGATGGTATAAGGAGGAATAAGGAGGAGTGAGATGGGGGATGGGACTCCAGGAAGGCTGTTCCACTAGTTACAGCCACTGGGGTTTAATGCGATCTATAAACTCATCTGTCTGTTTACATACCAGCAAATGATATGTCTCTCTGATCCACTTACATTTTGAAGCCTAATGTATACACAGGGCACTGACGTTGTGTATACAAGACACAGAGATAGCTGGGGGCTGTGTGCTATCCCTGCTTTCACAGCACACTGTCACTCTTATAAATAAAGCATTCACTCGGGAAAAGAGTCTGAGAGCTGGAGAGCCACATTGCGTGCAAATCCAGCTCAGTGCCTGAGCCTCCTTGAGGTTGAGGCTAATCCTAACTGACATGTTACAGTAAAAGTACTTTATAAAATCAATATTAAATTCACAGCCTTTGACATCCTGGGACATCAAAGATAAAGGGGAAATAAGCTGTGGAGTAAACAATCCTGCAGCTATGCCAGTTGCTCACGGAGAGAGGCAAAGGAAGACACAGGAGACCATAGGGTAAATTAGTACAGTGCTAGTCTTGTTTTTATACCAAGGTCTTGACATCAATGAAAACATTATAAAAACAGCACGCAAACTCTTACAAACAAGAAAAAAATATTAGGGAAGACCCACTCAGTTACAAATTCATATAACCTTTTAAGGTTAAAGGGATAATATGCTACCTATGCCAGCTACTGTATTAGCTTACTTGTTCAGTAAATTATACCTGGGAGTGATAAGATAATACAAAAACCCCAACCATAGATCACTGAACTAAAGAGTCATGGGGTTAGAATTTGACTGTACAATTCTAACCTGATAGTGTCATTCCTGCTTTCTGTGATGTACTCCCATGTGTATTTTACAGTCATCCAGACTGACGTAAAGTCAGCCATCATACTACTTGTACTATGGGTGTGAAATACAAATCGTATGGGTTATTGAGTCAAGAGGAGAAGGGCTTGAACAATGGTGGAACTACTTCCCTGCTGAATCCCAGATTCCACCCTTCATATGTAAAATGATAGTCAGGATTGCTACTTCGAAATGTAACACTGACTTTGAGCAAGGGTAAAAAGAAGATGAGTTCAGAACTGGAAAATACCTCTTCTTCTTCTTTTCTTGCCCTCCCCAAGCCATTTCGTACTGATGAATATACATAGCACGTACTCTTGCTGCAAAGTTGTGTAAGTCAACATGGTGGGAAGACAACTCCATACAGGAGAACTGCATTTTGCGAGCTGAAAAAGTTCCTTGCCATTTTGTGGCTTTTGTGGAGTCGAGTTTGTAGCTCTAATGACTGTTGGTAGTCCTTGCACTAACCTTAAGATCAGACATTTTTCAATTAAAACATCTGATATGCAAACATTTCTACTCAGAATAAGCATTAAAAGGGTAGAAAAAGTAACTTTTTTTGCGTAGGAAAATCTGCTAAAATTGTCATTTAAAAACTACAGTGTTTTCAGAAGAAACCTCTGTGTTTGCACTCAGGGGAAAACACACTTAATGATTTCTGAGTTTGCTGTGTCACACAATATTGTTACCAACTATCCCTCACTGGTGAGTATTTCTGATGAGACAGCTAGTACCATTCAGGAAAGAAAAAGTAGTATGTTTATTAGAAAAAAATATGAAAAAGAATTCACAATAACAACTATTTTTATTTAGTTAACGTGTCTTCAACAAAAGTTTCTCCCCTGATCCTTAGGAAAACACATAATTTCAATATTATTCAACCCTGAGGCTAGTAAGAAGTACGCATTTAAAAATTACTCTGAATAACTCTCGCAAATATTTGAGGATAACAGAGTAAACTTAAGGAGAAAGGGCTGAAGGAATTATGCTGTGAAAGTGAAGGACATGGAAATGCTGGAACAAGTCCAGAGGAGGGCCACGAGGATGATCAGGGGACTGAAGCACCTCCCATATGAAGATAGGATGAGAAAGTTGGGGCTTTTCTGCTTGGAGAAGAGAAGGCTGCATGGAGACCTCATAGCAGCCTTCCAGTATTTGGAGGGGAGCTATATGGCTGCTGGGGAGGGACTCTTCATTAGGGACTGCAGTGATAGGACAAGGGGTAACGGATTCAAATTTAAACAAGGGAAGTTTAGATTGGATATAAGGAAGAAATTCTTTACAGTGAAGGTGGTGAGGCACTGGAATGGGTAGTCCAGGGAAGCTGTAAATGCTCCACCCCTGGTGGTGTTCAACGCCAGGCTGGACAGAGCCTTGGTGACATGGTTTAGTGGGAGGTGTCCCTGCTCATGGCAGGGGGGTTGTAACTAGATGATCTTAAGGTCCTTTCCAACCCAAACTATTCCATGATTCTATGACTCTTCTGTCACAGACCAATTAAAGACTGACAAAAACATTAGTGGACTTCTAAAGCTATATGCAGAAAGTTTCCCCAAACATATTAAATTTACTTCATGGCACATTTATATAATATGGAAATATTACTGCTGCTTCTTCATACAGCAGCAAGAGACGCTGAAAGTTTAATGCTTCCTAATTTCACCCAAAGGCTGTTGTGGTGTGATCAAGAATTGGATGAAGGTCTCCTGAATCCTGCTTCACAAACTGGTTTGCTTTCATCCAGTAATTCCTGACTCCCAGAGGTTATTGCAGGAAGGCCTAAATTAAAGGAACCTTGAGGTAGTGCTAATTTGTGCCACAAGGTCAAAGCAACCTCTATTAATCCAAGGGCTTTTTTAGTGCAATGGTGGCATAGCCACTTTTGCTGCTTTTTTTCCTGCAGCCTAGCCAGTCCTAAACACTGGACGCTGACGTGTTCAAACTTATTTGCCATTCAAAAGTCTTGTCCAACAATTTATTCAAAGTTCAAGTTAAGGTTGTTATTAATGTATTAATTGTTTATATTTTGTTGTGGTTACAAGAATACTGTAAAAACAGCTCGTTTCTACACAGTTTTCAATATCTACATTTTTAAAAGAAAAAACTTAAAAGAAATCAACTAAAGTTAATTACTTACAATTTGCTAATTTTTCTTTGGGTTTTGTTTTGGTTTTTTTCCTGAAGAATAATACTTTCACAATGCTGATAGGAATGTGAATGCTTGTAAACAGCAAATGATGAGGTGAATAAGGTTAATTAATTTGAATGGCTGTTCAAAATTTGAACAAATGCTTATGAACAGTCTTTAGAAATACTTAACCAGCTCCTCTTATATATACTGCAATAATACATATGGGAATGCATTTCAGGGTATATAACATCAGGTTTTGTATATTTATGCATTTTGCCATTAAACCATGAAGTGGATTTGTCCCATCTACCATGCTATTGACTTTAGTCAGTAACAAAGATAAGTTTAAACACAATGATTACCTCAAAAGTGTTGCACTTGTTCGGTTCAGCTGCAATGCTATCTTCATCTTCTGGGGCCAAATCTCGAGTGTCAGCTCTGACTTCAGCACACTTCCTGTTAACAAAAGCCTTGGTAGACAGATAAGGAAGGCTAGGATCTGGCAGAAGATCTCTTTACAAAGTGAAACCAAACATTTTTCCTAATGTTTCAGTGAATTAAGTTTGGATTTGTGTCCTTAAAAGCATTGTCATGTTTTGTAAGTAACAACAAGCTACAAGAAACAACATCTTATATGTATCAACTACATGTTTGCATGTTGGCTGTTTCAGTTTCAAGAATGACTCCTAAGGTTACACTCCGCTTTCATCCCAGGTCCCTCTGGAAATAGTTGTCAGTTTATGGAGGTTCTGCTTTATGTGTTTGTACTTGCTGTTCTTGCGCTCAGAGCATCTACGGCTTTAAATTTCCTCCTATGCTTTTCAGCGCCACCCACACAAACTACAATTTTTCTTTCTTCACCATATTTTTAATTCTGTGGATTTTCAACTATTTCATCTTTTATTTTTATGCATTTTTTGTTTGAAATTGCATGCTTCAATTTTGCAATTTGATGCGTACATTTTTTCCTAGAGGGAATTCTCCTCGCTTGCTAGGAAGATGATACAGCAATCTTTATAATGTACTTCAGCTTTATCTCCATTTAAGGTTTTGCACAAAACATCTGGTTAGAACTGATGCTTTGGTCAGGACAGAACATGAGAACAAGCACTCACCTCAGTCCACAGGGGAGTGAACAGCTGTATTGTTCGAATAATAATTGTTGCTGGAAGGAAATCTGGTACAGATACCTCAAAAGTGGGGCCACCTATTTTAGTATGTTTCAGTCAATTTGAAGTTACAATTGAAGTTCAATGATATAAGGTATGCATCCTTTGTCAGTGAAGAGACAGCTGTACTGAGCTTCAACCACAGTCAACAGACTTCAACTGGCCAGCAGCTTTAAGGAATCCACTTTCAGCACAAAGCCAGATATCAAAATACTGGCTATATGTGCCACTTATGGCCTACAATTCTAAGATTACTGAGATTGCATTAGTTTATAACAGGAATTTGTTAATACTCTTTTTATAAAAGCAGAGGAGAGAGGATGCTTTTTGTTCTTGACCCTTCCTCCATTGTTACCACCACATCTTATTTTACCCCCTAGACATCCCTTCTTCCTAAATGCAGTACCAGTGAGAGGCTTTAAATTTGTATGTCCACATTGGGTCTCACTTCAGAGGAATTCTCAGGATGTCTTGCTGTCCCAAGGACAGGAAAGAAACATTTTTTCACCTAAGACTAAAATTCAGACTAAAAACTGAATAAGTTAAGATACGAATGATACAAAAACACCCCTGAAAATTTCAGATCCTATTGATTCTCTCAAGTGTTTTCTAGCCAAGTCTTGTTTGGCTACTCCAGTCTTCTTGGCTTTGTATACTGTGCTAAAATTAACTACATCCTTGAAAGCCTTATTAAATGCCATTGGATATATTCAAGCATTTACATGTTTTGGTGTTTTGCCTTGTTTTGAGCAGTATAACTTAATCAGCAGTCATGTAGCAACACCCAAGACAAGTACAATAATAGCCTTGTGTTCTATTTTTCATTAATTGAGATGGAGCTTGCACTGCCTTCCATTGCACTTGCATTCATTTCTCTTTTTTTCTATAAACAAGTACAGTAATATATTTTTAATTAACAATGAAATAATGTATATAATAATATCAAGCTGCTTTCATCAAACCCCACATGATGATGATAAACGTTGATATTATACTCAGTTTGGAGTCTCTCCTATTTATGTCATTACATTTTTCAGGACTTGGAAGGCTAACCCCATGATCTAGCTTAAGCAGATGTAAATTAGGATTATAGCCAAAATATATTCTGAACCAGGAAATGTATTACTGAGTTCTGTGATAATGGCTTTTATAATACCTTGAAAAATGAATGCAATATGCTACTTTCATTTTCAGAAATCAGTTGCAAAGTGTTGTATAGTAACCAGAATTTTCAGTGGGTTAGGTTGGTGGTTTTTTATCTTTTACTTTTTTTCCAAGAAAACTCATCATTTGTTGTTCAGAAATCCAATCATTTATTTCACAATCTCTGTCCAGGCTTTAGTTGAAAGAGTATTTCAATAGTAACCCTGGAATTACCATAAAAGAAATATTATTCAGCTTTTCCATAGCATCCATAACTTCTTAAAGTCCATCCAATTACATCAGTCTCTTTCTCTGTAAAATAAGGTTGAATTATAAAAACTTATTTTGTGTGTACTGACTTGGTAGATATATGGAGTCTTCTAGTTACAGCTGCAGGTTTTTTTACATTTTGGAGAGTTACTCTGCACATTTTTATTGCTTATTCCAATTTCTACTGTGCAGGTATTCCTTCTCGGTAGGCATATTTCTCAAAAGCAGAAAACTACACTCCTTTTTTTATAATCATTGTACATCAAAGGCTCCTGAGAGCAAATCATTAGCCAATTGTGACTGGGATTGTTACCAGCAAAAGCCCAGTAAGACTTTATGGAAAACAGGATTGGCAAGAATACTGTAAAAATAGCCTTTACAGTGGCTTTCTGTCATGTAACAATATTGGGTATAGCAGTGTGGCAAGCTATGTCAGCCTTTGGAAACTATCGTCAGAAGAGTTGTGCTGTATTTCAGCCATTTTTTCATGGAGAGGCAAGCTCCTAAGTTTGAGGAAACTGTACCTGGAGGAATGATCCCTGCTAAAGACAATGGCAAAATTCTCGGTGATTTCATTAGCAGCCAGACCTAACAACAAAGTGCTGACAGACAAACCTGTAGCATAGTTTATCGAAGTGCTTACAGTTCAGTGTTTAAACATGCTTATATGAAACCTTTTGCACTACTTTTTTAAATATCAGGTAAATATATTATTAATAAAACATTTTACCTAGGAGTTCGTGCTCTAAAGAAAATGCTCATAGCTGTTGAAAGACAGCCTTTGCGAACCATTTGCTTTTGTATCTTAGGCTGGCATTTCTTCTAATACTCATTAAAAAGGTTTCTTAATTTCACTCACTCATGTATTTAAAACCATTTTAATGAAAAAAATTGTAATTCTATATAATAATACTGTTAGTGTTCTCTGTCTCTTCAGAGTTGTCATTGTTTAACCCTAGCCATCAACTAAATACCACGCAGACACTTGCTCACTCCCTGGGTGGGATAGGGAGGAGAATCAGAGGAAAGCAAAACCCATGGGTTGAGATTAAAGTTTAATAATTGAAATGTAGTATAATATTATAGTAATAGAAATAGTAACAATAATAATGATGGTAATAATAGGGAACAAAAAAATAAGGTGAAATAAAAAATCAGGAAATACAAATGTTGCATGATACAATTGCTCATCACCCGCTGACCAATGCCGCCCCTGTTCCAAAGCAGCTCTTGGTGGCTCCTGGCTAACTCCCGCCGATTTATATACTGAGCATGACACTCAGTAGTACGGAATACCCCTTTGGCTAGCTTGGGTCAGGTGTCCTGACTCTGTTTCCTTCTGGCTTCTCGTATCCCTCCTCACTGACAGAGCACAAGAGACTGAAAAGTCCTTGATCAGAGTAAGCACTACTTAGCAACAACCAAAACACCAGTGTGTTATCAGCATTGTTCTCAGACTAAAGCCAAAACTCATCACTGAACCAGCTACTAGAAAGAAAACTAACTCTATCCCAGTCAAAACTAGGACATTATCTACACTTTATTCCATACCACTTACATCATGCTCAGATATCACACTTTCCAATATACCATCAGTTATTTCAGTTTCTTGATATCTATACATACACATATCAGTCTATAGATCATGCCTATAAGATGGACTCAAAGAACCTTTGAGTTGAGTTCTCTTAGTCCATAACTTTTGCTCCATCTGTCATAACAGTCTGTCAGGGCAGGAGAGGAGGTGTATGATGTTGCATTAATGCCTCCTGAAGCCAGTTCTGATTTCATCACAGCTGCGTTCATCTGGTTTCATCATAGTTCATTCTTCATTGAAGTGATGATCGAAAGGGAGTCTGGGTCAAGCCCCCAAGTCCTGAGCAGTAGAGACAGGCACAGTGAGGCACCCAGCGCAGTGATGGGAATCTAGTTGCCATAAATCTGATAATATACAGTATTATATGGCAGTTAACAGCATACAATTTAATTAATTGGTTAACTATTTAATAATTAATTAATTCTCACCCAAAATCTAATCCCCTTGAGGGACACACTGGACTTGCCTATCCTCCTATTTTACCCATCAAGTGCATCCAAGTCCTTGAGGAAAAGCAGTACCACAGGTGGGTTTGCCTTTGCCTGGAGAAGGAATAACCCAGACTTTTCCCCAGCAGATTCTTTTTGTGCACCACAGGAACTTCATCCCCTTCTGCAGTACAGAAAATTTTGATTGGGATGGTCTGGCCCAATTGGTAGATCCTCTAGCCACTAACCAGGTGGCTTTTGATAAACATTTAATCCCAATGTTTGAAGGTGCCACACCTGTTGCTCTCAGTGTAGTTTTTAACAGCCCATTGTACTATTCAATTTTCCCAGAGGCTGGTGCATAATAGGGAATGCGATATACCTGCTCAATGCCATGCTCTTTGGCCCAAGTGTCTATAAGGTTGTTCCCGAAATTAGTCCCATTGTTTGACTCAATTCTTCCTGGAGTGCCTTGTAACTACAAGGCTTGTTTTTCAAGGCCCAGGATAGTGTTCCTGGTAGAGTGTATGTTCCTAACCAGGCACAGCGCATGTTTCTAGCCATCCAGTGGTTGCTCAAGCACATGGCGTTTGCCTTGGTGGGTTGGTGGGACTGTGATCTAGTCAATATGCCAGGCCTTCCCATATTTATACTTCAGCCATTATCCTCCATACCAGAGAGGCTTTAACCGCTTTAACCACTTGACTTGCTTAATTGCAGCACATGTTTTACAGTCATGAATAACCTGGGCAATAAGTGTCCATTGTTAAATCCACCCCTTGATCATGAGCCCATCTGTATGTTGCATCTCTGTGCTGATGGCCTGAAGTGTCATGGGCCCACTGGGCTAAAAATAATTCATGCTTATGTTTCCAATCTAAATCCATCTGAGACACTTCAATTTTAGCAGCTTTATCCACCTGTTGGTTGTTCTGGTGTTCCTCAGTGGCTTAACTCTTGGGTACATGAGCATCTACATGGCGTACTTTGACCACCAGGTTCTGCACCTGGGCAGTGATATCTTGCCACAGTGCAGCGGCCCAGATGGGTTTACTCTGCACTGCCAGTTGCTTTCCTTCCATTGCTACAACCACCCCCACAGGGCATTGGCCACCATCCATGAGTCAGTATACAGATAAAGTACTGGCCGTTTTTAATGTTCAACAATGTCTAAGGCCAGCTGCATGGCTTTCACCTCAGCAAACTGACTTGACTGGCCTTCTCCTTCAGCAGTTTCTGCAACTTGTAATAGCTGCAGAAACTGCTCCTTCTAGCTTCCTTAACTCTATCCCAGCCAAAACCAGGACAAGCGGTAAAGCAGCACAAAATTGTAATGCAAGCCTCTGCCTGGCTGTATTAGAAGTGTTTGGCCAGCTTTAAATACAATTAGAATAACTGTTACAGATAACAGTGAAATCACTTACAATTGTAGATAGTCATAGCAACTCAATATTCGTAGTCCACACTGTAGTAACATAGCTGTGATACTTAAATGGACAAACACAACAATTCCTTGTAATAAAGAATTTAATCTTTTTATTAGAATAATAGTAGGCTTATCAATTCTCTATTGTTAATTATACTTCATGTTAATAAGATCATAAACAAATACCCTTTCAAGCAATGCATTGTAAATATACCAAGCTTCAGTTCCATTTAGGGATGCACAGCATGCCAAAAGTATCTGGCATCAGTATTTCCAGAAATGGACACAGGAAAAAAAAGAAAAAAAAAATCCTTTAAAGAACACAGCTGTTGGCAAAGAGGGAAAATCTCTTTATGGTAGTGTTTAGAAATAACTGGAAGAGGCTTGTTTTGGTTTTTTGCATAATAGTAGTTCTCAGAGTGCTGAAGTATTTTATTTAATGATAATATGGAGGATAATAATACTGGTGTACCAAGAAGTAGCTGGGCTGACAGAAGTTGTGCAGGCCTTTGTCAAAGTATCGAATCATTATTCTTCTTCTTCCTGATGCAAATCTCTTTTGATATTCAGCAGAGCAAATAAAACTTCTTTATTGTGCCAATTCAATTGTTCAAATCTCTGCTGTTAATCACACCTTATGCACAAGTGGGAAGATATTTTTATGTATTAGAAAAATTTAGAGATGTGGATGTCATGGGTTCAGAAGTAGCAGTCATTTTTCTCCTTCTTAGTAGCTGGTGCAGTGCTGTGTTTTGACTTTCGGCCTGGGAACAGCACTGATAACACCGATGTTTTTAGTTGCTGCTCAGTAATGTTTACTCTGACCAAGGACTTCTGAATCTCATGCTTTGGCAGGGAGGAGGGGAAGCCGGGAGGAAGCAGAGACAGGACACCTGACCCAAACTGACCAAAGAGGTATTCCATACCACAGTACGTCATACTCACTACATAAGCTGGGTGCAGTTACCCAGAAGGGTTAGATCACTGCTGGGGTCAGGCTGGGTATTGGTCAGTGGGTGGTGAGCAGTTGTAATCTCTTCCCTTGTTGTTTCCCTTACCATTATTATTATTGGTGGTAGCAGCAGTGGTTTGTGTTATACCTTAGTTACTAGACTGTTCTTATCTCAGCCCATGGGAGTTACATTCTTTTGAGTCTCCCCCCCATCCCTCCAGGAGCAGGGAGAAGAAGCAGGGGGGAGTGAGCGAACGGCTGTGTGGTTTCTGAGTTACGGCTGGGCTTAAACCACTACAGGTGGTAAATGTATCTTTTTTTCCAAAAATATAAGTAGAATACTAACAGATGAAATACAAAGAGCTGACTTGAAGCTCATTCCTGCGTCCCCCATTTCAGGAAAGCTGACTAATCTGTTTACTGGCTGAAGGACTGGACTTAATATGAGCAGGAAATATGTAGGAAGGAAGACTTGGAAAAAAATAATTTATGTAGGAAGTTAAAGCAAATGTGTAATGCAATTATCAATACCAGACACAGAGAAGTATTTATATTCTTTCATGAATGTGTTAACTTTTGAATATTTTTTTCTCTCAACATTTATTTATATACTTTACATAAAACTTGAGCACTAAACAAAGCCTAATGACTGGACTTTATCTTAATTTCTCTAAGTATCAAAGCTTTACATTTGAAAGAAAAGACTGATAGTTTGCCATAAAGAAAAAAGTGTCATCATATAAAGGAAAATGAAGCAGAAGGACAAAGATGAGCTTAAGCAGCTGGCATTTTGTATTGTAACTGCAAGAGATAAAATGGTCTGTGCTCTTTTGTAATATAATTATCGGGTTTCAATATTATCTTAAGTTCAGGTATAGTTATGAGAAAATCTCAAACCTATACACTTAAATACTTTAATTAAAATACAGATAAGCAGTTCCTATAATGTAAAATACTGTGATTATGCAAATAAACAATGTGAATGAAATATGAGCTTGGAAAATGCTACGGCATACAAGATCTGCAAGTTATAGATGTAAATAAAATGTTTATTACAACACTGATAATTAGTACAATTCCATGAGCAGAAATTATAGAGCTGAAATACAAATGGAATGGAAGAGAATATGATGTTTCTTAGTAGTATACTTCTTCTCCCTCTTAGCACCGTAACTGTAGGAAAAAAACAAGAAACATCATTTTACTTCTGTACAAAATGCAGGCAGAAGAAAGTCTGACATTGAGCCACCACAAGTGCATAACATTAGAGACATGCATGGTGGCAGAAAGATTGGGTAGAACTAAAACTGAAGTCTAAGTAAGATTTGTGAAAATTTCACGTTCAGGGTTCCAAATCAGCTGATCTCTGTCTTTGCAATAGATCTGACATATAGGATCACAGAGCTGGAACTCAGATAAATTTCAGTTAAGTACAAATATCCACATCTTTTTTACCTGGTAAGTAATAGTTTACTACGTAACACTGAGTTTTCAGAAGAGCATGGGATATTCGTTTTTGGTGCTGATTTCTGAACCTCACAATGGAGAGATGTCTGAGATGCAGTCTTTCTTTTTATTCTATGTTAATTTGTAAATGACTGGTGAGGACAGGGTTAACTTGTCTCCCATGAGTTGAACAGATAGAGCAGCTGCCTGCTCTCAGTATAAGGACTACTAGGAAGGCTAGCCTTGCAAGAAAAAGCTACAGCTTGGTCCAGATGACAAGTTCCTTGTTCTGAAAGGGATTATAACAGGAGTGATCCGTAAGAAGCCTTTCAGACTGGCATACAATCAGACTTGGTTTATGACTAAGAGAAATCTTAACTGCAAGAGGCACTTCTGCCTGTTTTCCCTGTGTTTCTTGATACATGTGTTTCTTGATACACCTACAATTCTGAAAAATGTCTCCTGGAAGCAACATGTCTACTGACAAACTTTTCTGTTAATTTAGCACAGCTACAGTCATGAATTCTTTTTCATGATGAATCCTGGCATCTTAAATCCTTTCATGTTATGACTACCTACATATTTTATTATAGCCAAAATTCTCCTATTTCAGCACTGGTATTTGACCAGGGACAAATGTTTCAGATAAAAAATGTACCTGAAATAGCATAGACAGATTATGTTTCCTTGAACACAAGCATTATTGTATGATATCTCATTTTATGATTTCCACTGATCATACACTATGTGTATTGTTGCAAACATTTTGCAAACATTTTGAGAAAACAAAAATTTTTTAGTCACATCCAGTGTGTTGGAAAGTTATAAGATGGCAACGTGAGTGGTATTAAACCCAGACAGTGAAGACATGGAGTTGCATGCGGAATGTGATTCTGAAGCCATTCCTTTCTAGTATCACTTTTTGTTCTTTGCAATGAATTCTCAGAAGGCTCTATTTTGCATTCCTGAATTACCCTGTCAGGGATGTTGTGCATATGTGAGGAAAAAGGATGTCATATTTAGGAAGGGAAATCAATTGTTTTACCAGTGAATTAAGGATGTGAAAATTGATTTGGAGAAAACTCCAGGAACAAACTCTTCAACAAAGTTTTCAAGTTGACAAGCCGGTATTCTTCATTGCAGCACCAGGAGACACGGGGGATAGCTCCTCCTGACATGTATCACCGTATTGCCACACAGGCCCTCCTTATATAGTCACTTGGGCATACATGAAGTGTGTGAGGCTGCACATGAATTTCATCATTTTCCAGAAAGTTTCCCACATACATACAAAAATGTGGTGGTGGTCTTTAAGAGTCGTTTACTTCTTCTAACAATTTTCATAACTGCTGGCAGTCTTTGAAGCACCAGCTTAATTGACATTACAGACATAGCAATCATTCTGTCCTTCTACTTATCAGTTAGCTTAACTGCTCCCATCCTGGACATCTGCTAGTCCCGGATACTCCCCAGTAGATGTCTACACCAGCTTAATGGGTTCATTAACACCACAAACATAGCAATCATCCTGTCCTACTTATCAGTTAGTTTAACTGTGCCCATCCCGGATATCTGCTGGTCCCAGATACTCCCCATCCCCAGGTCCTGTTTTTCTATTGTTTTTCTTACACTTTTTGTACTAAGGTCCTAAGGACCTAAAACTATGTCAACTACCTTCAAGCGTTATCTTCCATTACAAAGCCATCAAACTTAACTTAGAGCTTACTTGGAACTGATTATATTTTGTGCTTTTGTGCCTCCTTGTCTCAAAATCAACAGATTAATAGGACAACATATAAAATATAAGTTCCTAAAGAACAGCCTTGTATTAAATCACCAATTGATGAAAGAGCTGTGAAAAAAGTATTTATTCCCCACTTTTCATGTCAAATTATCCTTAAAAGTATGAAGCCATGTTAATACCTTCAATGATCATGTTCTCTGCTTCACGTACATGGCATAAATAGTCCCTTAAAAATATGAACTCCACACTGGCTGTCACAGTCAGGAAAATATTTGTTCTGCTTTATTTTTCAGGAAGCCAACTAATATGTAGTGCACATCCAAAATAAAATATTTTTGTGTATACCAGTTATTTGAATTAAACACTTTCATAATATACATCTTCCCTGTTGAAAGTTTTGAATACCGTATCAATGACACATGAGAAAGCCTTTCACTATTCCCAAAAAGTTTTTAGTATCAGCACAAGACTATTATTAAGAATTCCCTTTTTAAACCAGGTTCTTTTAATGCTCTTTTTTTATACATCAATACGACTTAAAATATAAACTTTTTTTTCTGCTTTTTCAATAAAAAATTCAACATGTAAGACACATTAAAAAAGTTGAAGACTGTAGGCATTGTACTGAGATGAGTACAGTTTTTACTGCATATAAACTAACTTTTTAAGGATTTGCTAAATTCACAGTCTCTAAACCTGGGGTAAATTCTGCCCCGGGGTGAGTGTGTGCAATTCTCTTTGAATTCAATGGAAATTCTATGTGAATGACTCAGGGCAGGAAATAGCCTGTAAAAGGGACAGTTTTGCCTTTTAACAATTAATTCACTACAAAAAGAGGCTTTAATCGGTCTCCAGAATAATTCACTGTTCAAACTAAATAGTGAACCCCTGACATTAAGCTGGGAGAGAAGATGATTAATCTTCAGTATAAACTGGAAGAGACACTGTAAGGGGAAGCTGAAGCTCCTCCCCGTGTCATGTCCTCTGCTAGAGACATTCCTCCTGCAATGATTCAGGTAAATAAGGCCATGTTCCATGTTCAGCAGCATGACAGAAGCAGTCTGGGCTCACAAGGACATCAACGCATACCCTGGCTGATGCATAACTGCCTTGTGATTCTTTGCACCTGCTTTTCTTCTGCAGGGAGGCTGGAAACGGGGACAATCAGACATTGCCTCCCCACCCCAAAACTTCCACTGTAAATTCACACTTAAGACAACAAAAAATGTATGAAAATGGGAGCTCACCAGTGTCACTGGTCCAGAGTTTTTCAGCCGTTACATTACTTGTTTCCCAAAGATGCTGTCCTGTGATCAAACAGAGCAGCTCCAGACATGATTTTGTCACTTAGAAATCAAGGTTGAAAGGCAAAACTTTATTTGTACATCTCATAAAATATATCGACTCAGTTTCATCCATTTCTTGATGTCAGTACCGTTGCACTCTAAGTTCAAGAAAGAAGGGTTTGTTACATTTGGTATAAAAAGGGTTATCTTTTTTCTGAAAATAGAAGTGCATTCAGTAGCTTTAAAAGAAAAAACTTTTGTTGATTTACATAGTATGACATTGTGCTAACTGTAATGTGTAAGTCGCATATAAAACCTTTGCTTGTGAGGGTCATTTCTGAAGTCTTTTTATTGTCTTGTGCTTGAGGCTCCTGACTAGTTCACAGACAAAATTAAAATCGAAGATTTCAGTCAAAAGGAAATGATACATATTATAACACTAAGTGAAAAGGCACCAAGCTAAGTAAATTAATGTTTTGCTTTTGCATCTATTTTATAGAAAACTCCTATCACAAAAAATATAGCAGAAACAGGTTTTTACCCCTTTACTGGAAATTGCTTTTGGAGGCAGATGAGTATAAGGAATGGGTTAACCAGAAAAAAAACCTGCCTTATAATACCTGCCATCTACGATTATTATAATCTCACAAACAAATATAATTACAGTGTGTGATGTCTGTTTATGTCTCTGAAAGCTTTGATTGTGTATTCTTGTCTGTATTACACTCCAAAACAGTATAAACAATTATATTGTATAGTAACTCTAATCCAGTGCTAATGCCCTGAGCTATGGGTGTCACTTTGAATTGCAAGGATTTATGTGATATTTATATATGCCTTTTTCAGGTGAATTTGACCACAATGCTCTTAGTGTTACACTTATTTGTAGAATCTGGAAGCTGATTAATAGACTGCAGAGAGGAATGCAATTACTCAAATAAAGAGCACATACAATAAAATCATAGTTACTCCAGAGTTTCATTATCTGATACAGAAATGAAAAGAGAGGTTGTAGTAACTTTGTAATTATTAAAATATTAAGATAGAACCTCTCAAATTTTAGAGACAGGGTTGATTTTAACCTAGAGTAGGTTATATACAAATTCATCATAACATGTTAAGAATGTGCATGTTGCATTCAAAATTAAAGCTCTTAGGTGGCATAGATCAAACCTCTACTTGATTCTCAAAAATTCTGAGCACTGGAAGGCAACGAACAGAAGCAAATAAGTGGGCACAGTGTTTTATTTATATTTATAAATATTTTTTTATTTATATGAGCATTAGGTAAGAAATGGACACAAAAATGAACACAAATTTTGTATGCAATCTCTCAATTTGAGATGAAGTTAAATCTCTGATCTAGGGGAAACTAGTTCAACAGTCAATGGTTTCCAGAGAGATAATAAGGAGACTTTAGAATACGTTCTTACACTATGTGATGCACACGTACAGTCCGCATGAAGTGTCACATCCTATTTGATACATATGTAGGATCACAAAGGCAAATGATGATTCTCACTCTAGTAGGGGTGACAAGTCATTCCTTAGCAGTGCTCACACTATAAGAGATCATTGTTTTCCCCTCATCCTAGCTGCAATCAGGATATGAAAAAAGATGAACTAGAAGAAGTTTGTGTAAGAGTCTTCTCTTGGGGTTTTGGCTGCCTAGGCTTAGGGCCAGCACTTGAGAGTGAAGCTGTGCTGCCTTGAATCAGAGAGCTGTTTGAGCAAGAGCTGTAAGGAGCCTTAGCTGAGGCTGTTCCCTTTCACTCATGAGCTGTGTTACAGCTGGCAAATGGCCCTTGGTCCCTGCATGGGCTACATAGCCATGTGGAGTGGCCTGGCTACATATCTCACTGATCTGGATTCCAAGATCTTCCTGGCTTGCCCTTGGACCTACATTACTGCTCACGGACTTGCCTGCTGGCTGATGTGTTGGCTAACTGCCACCTGTCAATCATGCCATTGCCCCCTCTTCCTTGCTTCCACCCTTGGGCAGCAGAACAGCCTGCTCTTGCTGATCCTTCTCTTTTGGAGCACAATGTGATTACAGTTTTACCACTGTTAGAATGAAGAAAACATCTGAAGACTATAATGTTTACATTTGAGTTCACCTTGTTTAGGCTTAGCTTTTCATTTCTGCAGAATATAGAAGTTTCTTTTTGATATGCATTTTTTCTGTGTCATTCAAATTTTGCTGGCCCTTGAATGGAGAGGTTGATAACTGGTACTTTAATGAGACTAAGAAAAAACACTAACCACTTTGACATCCCAGTTTTCCTATATGTAATGGGCTTGCTCTCATTTGAATGTATTTATTTGGAACTAAATATATAAGATCAAGCCTCTGAGTGCAATAATACAATAAAGTTTCTAGGACACTGTAGTAGCAGTGTAGATGCATTCTCTACATCATCACAAATATAAATCAGAGCAGGCAATATGGTAGTAGCAGGCACAGGGTCTTGATTCTTTCTATATAAACTTAGCATATAGTCACAGAAGTACAGTAAGGCAAAATGAGCATCCTCATTCATACTGTTTATGCTCCAGCTCTCTCCATGTATATAGAAATAAATTCAGACATTTAAATTAAAGCAAGCTTTGGCACAAACACTCAAGCACACTCTACTAAGTGTATGGGTTTTTTTGCTTCTCATGATTTAGAATCCAATAGCTAAGAATGTTTTAAGAAGAGGAAATTGCTTACATAAAAGTGAGACTATGCCAAGTCTGGTGCTTAATTTATCCATACACTTCTTTACCTTTTTTTTTCTTTTTCAATTTGTTAATTTTCTCTCTGTCTAAAATTAAGGCGAGCTTTCAAGAATGGCCTTCCTAATTTTTCTATACTTGCTGTAATAAAAAGCTGAAAACAAAACCCAGATACAGATACTACAGCCAGGATCCTGAAAGAAAATTTTTAAGTTGTAATATAATTTCAATTCCTTAAAAGAAAAAATATATATATATTTTCTCTTTAACTACCTGCTACAGGACTGAGTGTTTTTCCTCACAACCCTGCAAATTTCTAATACAGAAAATAGTATTTATGCTGATATTGGCTTGTGTAATTTGCAGACTTTGTAAATCAGTTGTATTTATCTCTCAGATACCACATAAACTTTCTAAGTGAGAGGCTGAAACATGAAAGAACACATTGAGAACTGTGGCATACTGGAAAAGCCCAGCTTGTATTGTGCATGCAGAAATTTGGACAGTCAGTAATATTAAAGTGAAAAAAAAAAAACAAAAAAAAAAAAAAAAAAAAAAAAAAAAAAAAACATTTTTGGAAGTGAGGAGGACCAAATTCAGGAATACAGATTATTCTGGTGCAGTTTTTAAAGATGCTTTTCCTAACTGAAGCCAGGAATAACAGACATAGACAAGATAAATAAAACTTATTTATGCATCTATTAATGAATTAAATACCTACTTTGAAAATGGTTTCATTTAACACTCGAAGACTCCAAAAAGGAAAATAGATGCTATCTAAGTACAAGGCAGTTATTTTCCTGCTTTCTTAAGCATCTGAATCTGTTCAAGAATACAGGAAGGGAACAAAGTGCTGATGTGCTCATCCAAAATAATGCAAGTTCTACACAATCCGGATGGCAGAAGCAGATTGTTTGCACATGCTTACTACACGTATACCTGAATTCCTTCATAGTGAGCAAGCTGGTGTTGTAGCGTAGGAATAATAATAAAAGCTACCCAAATGTTCAAAATGCCTTTCAAGTGAGATTATTAAGATTCTACTGTTTGACTCTGTGCATGTATATATGTGCCTGTGTAGATGTGTCCCCAAGACTCATAAGAGAGCCAGAATAGTTCGATACCCAGAGGATTGCAGCTGGTTACCTTTTAATACTGGCTTAGCTTGTGGCCACAGGGGCGTAGTTTTGTATAGAACCTGGAAACACATTCTATGATGTGAGTCTTCACTCTACCTATATTGCTTGTGTCACAGTTTAAGCCACTATAACTCACGCAGTTCACTCACTCACTCCCCCTTCTTTCTTCCCCCCAGCTCCCGGGAGAATGGGAAGGAGAATCAAAAGAATGCAACTACCACACAGGTTGAGATAAGAACAGTCCAGTAACTAAGGTATAACATAAACCACTACTCCTACCACCAATAATAATAATGACAAGGGAAATAGAAGGGAAGAGGATACAACTGCTCACCACCCGACGACCAAGCCCGACCCAGTAGCGAACCCCCACCCTTCCAGGTCTCTGCCCTTAGTTTTTACATCCTGGGCATGACGTGCTGTGGTATAGAATACCTCTTTGGTCAGTTTGGATCAGGTGTCCTGTCTCTGCTTCCTCCCAGCTTGCCCTCCTCCCTGGCAGAGCATGAGGCTCAGAAAGTCCTTGATCAGACCAAAACATTACTATGCAGTAACCAAAACCACTGGTGTTATTAGCTCTGTTCCCAGGCCGAAAGTCAAAAACACAGTGCTGCACCACCTACCAAGGAGAAAAATGACTGCTGCTGCTGAACCCATGACATCTTGTTAAAAAGTGTTGCTGCAATGTTTCTGCCAAATATAAGTAGCTCAGGTTTGAGAAAGATCTAATTAGAAATGGGTCTCAGTATAAGCTCCATTTAAACATTTACTAGCAATATTATATTTTTAAATGACGTGCAGTAGTGTGAACCTTTGACTGTGAAAGAACACAGAAGATGCTACTCGACTGCAAAGATAAGTGGCAACATAGTTATGCATTTCTCTACAGCTGGAACGATCAATTCTTCTATCACTTCATGATACAAAGATACATATTAATATTAAAGTTTCAGCCACTGGTGCTTTACCATTAAATTATACAAAAAACTCACTTTTCTCCAGATCTTAAAAAGCAGCTGCCACAGTCTGAATGTCTAAGATGAAATATTTTCTTTTGAAAGTAGTACAAAAAAATTGAAAATTCATTAATAATAAAGTAAAACCCCACATTTCAAATGAAAGTTCTGGCTTTTTGACATGAAGCTGACCTAGCAATTTTTATTTCTGAATCACAGAGAGAAATGTTGCTGTGCATTGGACCATTAACAGCATGAAAGTCTGACTATTTTGTAGATTTATGGAATCCCAGTAGGATTTTCTTTCTAAATATAAACTATATGCTATACTCACAGGCAGAGTCTTAAAATAACACTAATTCTCATATCAACATCGCCAGGAAAGCATTGATACTTTGAACCAGTGTTGCTGGGCAAGTCTATAATTTCAAAGCTTGAATGAAATCTAAAACTCTTAATACAAATGTGTATCAAACACTTTGATAATTACCCACAAAAAATATTATAAATTAATAAATAATTTTTAAGTAATTGGAATGTTATCTGAAAAGATCTGACTTCTTAACAAGCTTTTTTAATCTCTTTAATTACCTTTACTCTAGGAATGACTAAATGCGCAGAACGCATAAAGGGAAAGCTATTTGTGTGCAGACATCTAGCCTATATATAAAATATAAAAGTGATATTGTAATTGGCTACAGGTTTAGCTTTTCCATCATCACTCACACATGAAGGTCTTTAGTGTCTCTCAAAGAAACAGCCATTCTACTGACAGTCCAGTGGATCTTCAGACTACTGTAATTTTGCAGAAACCGTTGTAAAAATGCATTCTCTGAATTAAGAACCAACTATAGATTATATATAGGATATAGTTGATAACATATTTCTGTAAATTCCTTTTATTTTCTAAATGTTAGGTTTCAGCAGAATTGCATCTGGTTTGCATTTCTGAGGTAGAGAAATGCTTATGCACATATTCTATAATATCTTTTTCTACATTAGCCTGGGATTTGGAATTATACTAATGTGGAACACTATTTTGTCAGCTTTTTGTAGTGAAGAGACATAAAGTGACCTTTTAAGTGACATTTTCATTGCCTATAATAGGGAGAGGAACCAGAGGAGGGCACAGTGGAGCACTTCAGAAGAGTCTCCATCAATGATGATGTTCACAACAAAACTTTGATCATTCTGCAAGGGGAGATGTGGCTGTATCCAAATCATAGAATCATAGAATCATAGAATAGTTAGGGTTGGAAAGGACCTTGAGATCATCTAGTTCTAACCCCCCTGCCAGGGGCAGGGACACATCCCACTACACCATGCCACCCAAGGCTATGTCCAACCCAGCCTTGAACACCGCCAGCGATGGAGTATTCACAACTTCCCTGGGCAACCCATTCCAGTGCCTCACCACCCTTACAGTAAAGAATTTCTTCCTCATATCCAATCTAAATTTCCCCTCTTTAAGTTTGACCCCGTTACCCCTTGTTCTCTCACTACAGTTCTTCATGAAGAGTCCCTCCCCAGCATCCGTATAGGCCCCCTTCAGATACTGGAAGGATGATAATGCCTGAGAGCACTGAGGACCCCAGTAGGGAACCCCCACTCCCCTCCACTCCCCTCTCCAATACACTCATACCCCACACCTCTGCCCGCTTCATCTACTTATTAGCTAGTCCAGTTTGATCTTTGCTGGTACTCACACTCTTGCTCACACATCCCCACATGCTTCAGTCACTGGCACCACAGACACACGGACCCTCCAACCCATGGTCTGACACCCATACACGCACATGCACACAGAATAGAAAGTCCTTCAACTAACAAAGAGTTGGGAAGAAATTTAATATGGAGGTGACAGACTGCACTGATCAGGAGCAAGGCATGGCCACATAAACGTACCCTCTAACAAACTATTTACCTGTGATAAACCTTTTTATTGCTATATTTTTCCCACACCTGTTCCTCCCCAAATCACCTAAATTCCTCCCTTTGCCTGCCTTTAGTTCCTCCCCTAAACATTCCATAGAAAATCCTCATAATGTTTCCATACTCTAAGGCAGCAACACCCAAAGGATGCTCCAGCATTGACCCATCTTAATGGGTTTCACACCTCGACAATGGGGCTCAGACTTTCCTAAAAGGGGTCTGATAGTATGTCTGTTCCTTTTAGGCCTTAATTTGCGCTTCTTACCTGCTTTTGTGCCCCTGTGCTCCTCTGATCAGGTGGAGATGGGCCTCTGATGGTCTGCTGGCTCCTGTGATGTGCCTGGAAGAAACCTCCCAGGGAAAACAGAGATAAACTCTTAGTGCATATTTAGTCTAAGGAAGAAGGAGAGAACACTACAGACCCAGGTAATTTGTTTGCAAAGTAAAAGTCTTGTTGACTGTTATGCAGTATAACTGAGTTGGAAACAAAAGGTGTGTTGGTTCCAGTGGAGTTTCTTGAGTTCTAGTGGAGTTTCAGCTGCTAGGGTGTAGTCCTTCCAGACCTAGTGAGGATTTAGGACAGAGGTGTCCAAACTATGCATTTACATTGTTGATAGTTCTATGACTATTCTATCAAATCTATTGATAATGTTCATGTGGTTTCCTGCAATTTTTACTCTTGCAATCTTCTGTTGTTTATTTTTGTACCACTTTGGAACTTATATTAATAGGCAGGACTCTCATTTGTCATCTTTCAGCAGCAGAATGATGGCAAATTAACTTTTCAGATTAAATTCTGAAACCATACATTATAAGAAAGAATCTAAGAGAGTATTGTGGGAGAGAACCCTCAACCAAGGACAATGCTGTTCCTGAAGGGTACCTTTCACGTGTAAAGCATACCAGGTGTTGGAAAGGACTCAGGAATACTCATTTAAATTACTTTTATAAAGGTATGGAAGGATTTCAGAAAGCAATCTTGAATATTGTTTAAGAGAACACACAGACCGCATCTGAATGGATATAACATTAAGCATTGAGCTAAAGGGTATTGCAACTTGCTATTAGTCTCTCAAAGTTTACATCTGCTGCTGCTGAGAAAAAGTAAAATCTGCAGACTTCTGAATTTCCACAAATATTAAACATTCAATAGCTAGATAGTGAACTATTTGAATATCATCACATTAAATCAATAGAAAACACAGATATTACATTAAAATGTTGTTAGATGTCTGCTGGCATGAGTGAAATGAGTATTTGGCACAGGGTGTTAAAATTAGATGACCTGGAAACAAGAAGAATTTAGAAATCCTGGATCAAATTAATGTCTGTACTACCTAGGTTAAAATGGAACTACATGTTGAGGGGGGAGTTTCATTGTATGTAAGCCAACTATGAAAATAAACAGATTGTTGTAAATAAAGAGGAAGAAATAATACTTATTGTATATAATTTAGTAGTATGCTCTCCCATTAAACTGATTTCAGTCCTAACCATCTCGTCTCAAAAAAGGTTACATCAATAATAGAAAAGGGTTTCAAAAAACATTAGTGAGCAAATGTAAATGGCTTGGCAAATTTGACAAATGTGAAAGATCAGCAGTTTTAATCAAATGAAGAAGGAAAGAGAATTACATGAAAGAAAATAATACATGCCATAGATGTACAACCTACAGAACACATTGCCATGAAATACTAATAATGCCTAATGAATTTCAGATTTGGAAGTCATATAATCTTTAATGCTTGTGCACATAAATCAGCATATAGAAAGTTAAGAAAAAGTACTTTTCTCTAGCTAGATTACTTCAAATATGCTTACTGTGGAGCCCTTTATGACTTCCCGGCAAGGGTCTGCCAATTTATAAAGAAGAAGTGGACTGAAAATTTAGAGAATTTCTGGTTCACAATATATATGTGTGACTGTATTTTATTAAATAAAGATCAGAATATTCTCCTAAAGTATGGCTAAGCACAAGCTCAATTTTTGTACCAATGTATTGCATCCTTTCTTGTTTTGATCCCTCTGCATTTGGAATCATTAAAGCAAGAAATTTGCTGTGTTTTCCTGCTTGTTTTCCTGTTTAGATGTTCCTTTTGTGAGTTCATTGTAATGCACAGAGTAATACTGATATTTTGTTTTTGAAAACCAGGAGGAAATGCACTGAAAAGCACTTTAACGTTTCCCTTAGTGTGCTTTATATTAGACTTCCCCCACTCTCAGCTCTTCCATATTTAGCATGTTTTAAAGAAATGTAATTTATTGTCACCAGAAACAGTATTCTTAGTAAGGCACTATGAATGATTGCTGTCACCACTCATAGATATATTTCATATTCTAAGAGCTAGCTTTAAACAAAAGCAATCCTTTATTCTCAAGAAAGTGCACGTAAGATCAAAGTATTAGCAAGGCTACTGTAGCTGATCTCAGCTATAACATATTCTGCATGTCTAAAATTATTATGATATTTTATTTATGTAAACACCATTAAAACTTCCAGATGAGTGTTAACTAGCTATTATAGGGCTTCACAAGATCTTCTTGGCAGAGAAAGCTCTCGCTGCTGCTAGATAAAGCAAGATTTTTTAATATATATTATTCCTCAGCAGTAGTAGTGAGTTCCAAAGGAACAGTTATCCTAAATATCACTGACAAATCACAATGTTGGAGTAAGTTCCATGGTGCTACTGGGATATTGTAATTCATCACACTCCTGTTTATGTTTACTAACTTTGATGTTAATCCATGAGTAGGATGTCCTCCAGCGAAGGAAACCTATTTTTACAGCTGTTTTAGAATTTATTGGATTGAAGGCCTACCTACTGAAATTGCTCAACCAACTGAAGAAACAGAATGAGATTTGGATTATAGGGTTTCAGATAAAACCAAGTCCCTTGTGAAAGGTATGTTATTTCTTCTCTTTGTTCTGCTTTCGGAAAAGTATAGTTGCGGGTTGGTGGTTTTTCTCAACTGTGTAGGTCATTATAAAGTGACATTAACTGTGTAGAAATTATAAAGATTTCCAATGCAAAATCACATTCTGTGTCCTGAATGAAGCTAATCCAGGGCAGAGCAGTTTGCAAAAAGTATTTAGTATGTTATGTATGATCATCATTAGTATTCTTGCAAAAACATAGGAAGATGTCCTTTAGCTATCTGCTCAGAACAATTCAAATATTTCAGTTTTGATTATTATTTAACCATATCATAAGTTATCAATGCTCTTAAAATGAATCACACTACCTAATATATTACACACCCATCAAGGGTAGAACGCATTTTTGTCAAAGGGACAACCAAATCTAGTTCCTTACAGCAGGGATAAAAAGGTTGCTGCCCTGCTAATCAAATTCCTTGAAGTCAGCCAGTCCTAAAAAGAGCAACTGACTCAACAGATTTCAGCATGCACATCTTCATAAGCTGAAGATGTGAAAAATATTGATGCTATAGAGAAAGCCAGCAGACTACAGCTGAAAAACTGGCATTTTTGTTTCAAAAACCTTGAGGCCTACTCCCTTGGTGATCTATGGACTGTTAAGGCACTGAAGTTGATTTCAGTGTACATTTTTACATACTCACTTTTTTCAGAAAAGCCTTTTTGTTTGCAAGAAAAGCTGCATGAACAGGCACTAGAAGAGTACATTTGAGTATCAACAAATACATATGAATTTAACTGTTTTTTTCTGCTAAAATAACGCTCATTCATCTGAAATAGTTGCATTCATTTACTTTCTGTAACTTTTGTGTGTTAAAATATATTGAGTGAATATATCCACACCAATGCTGAAGAAATGTGTAAATTTGTCTGTACGTAAATATAGTAAGGGATAGTTTATACTGACCTCATAAGGCTTTTAGCAGTGTCCATCATAGCTTCAGAAGCAAATTAAGGTACAGTGACAGAGTTGCTACTAAGTGAACTAAAAACCCTTCCACATTATCTAGCTAGAATGATACATCATTACAGGTTCCACAAGGATCTGTCCTGTGTTTGGTTCAGTATTTTTGTTACTGATTTGCATCATGGAATAGAAAACAGGTATCACATTTGAAGACAACACTACTTAGAAGTTGCAAGTATAATGGAAACCATAATTGTTTTCAAAAAGTTCTTCATAAACTGAAATGGTAATGCTGAAAAGAGGCTGCTGGTCAACAGGAACAAATGTCAAAGTTTTACTTAAGGGTAGCAATGGTCAGCTACATAGACACAGTATCAGGTGGAGGAGTTCTGCAGAACACAGTCTGAAGCAGAAAGTCGCCTTGTTGTTCCAGGCATGTGAATTATCCTTTTGGTATGCTTGATATCAGCTGCAGAACTCCATCCAGTCTTGGAGAATGATACTTGAAGAAAGTTGTGCACATCTGGATAGAGTCCAGAAAAAAGAAACTAAAATGGACAAAGATCTGGAAAACATGATATACAATTACAGGTTGGAAGAAAGTAGCTAAAAATGGTTGAGAGAAGGAAGGAAGGAAGAGAATATGTTATTAACCTGGTCTAAGCTGGATATTAGGAGAAAGAATCGCCTAAAATTGCAGGAAAACAAAATTTAAACTGGACATTACAAACTACCATTCAAATAGAATGCATAATAACATATGGGTTTAGATAGATTCAGCAGATTGTAGAATTGCCAATAGCTACATGAACTTTAAAGACTGGTTTTGTGTTTTAGTTCACCCAAAACTCAATATCACCCCAAATTCAGTTTTTATTAGCCAGTTTGAATAAAAAAAAAGAATAAAGTGACTAGATCTTAATCGAAAGCATTAATCCCATTTGCAGAAGTTTGATTGTCAATTTACACATTAACATGAAATGTAAGATACAATTAATCTTAAGAAATATGAAGGTACCAATGAGTAAGTATTGCTTCAGGAGGTAGGAAAGAGCATTTTGCTTTTTGATTTGTTAATGATTCACTTCTGAGCAACACCAAGTATTTCAGCAGGTTATAATGGCATCTAAACATGCCCAGAAGACCTCGGCATTTTCAAAGCTGGGAAGGGAAGCCAACGAAATGATGAAAAGAAACTTTTCACCACTGAGTTAATATTAAGAAAACCAGAAGGAGTGGGAGGGAGGGGGATTTTGAATATGAATAGCTCTCAAAGATAATCTGCTATAAAATTTATATGGCTCCCCACTGACAGATTCCTTTCCGTTAATACAACTTGAAGATGCAGGGTTGTACATCAGCCAGAAAACATGAAGAATATTTCAGCTTTACAACTAGATACAAATAGGGGAAGAAAAACTTTTGGAGCTTACTAAGTATTTTTTGAACCTACTAGGTACGAGGTAGAGGTATACTAATCTTTTCATTTCCAAACCTATTGTCTTGAAACCTGTATTATCATTTCTTGTTTGTTTTAATATTTTAAACTAATACATTTATTTCACCATTGTCTTAAGACAGATTGTAGTGGTTTAAGCCCAGCTGTAACTCAGAAAAACCACACAGTTTCTGGAGTCTGCCCTCCCCTTCCTTCCCCCTGCTCCCAGAGGGATGGGGAGGAAAATCAAAAGAATGTAACTCCCACAGGCTGAGATAAGAACAGTCCAGTAACTGAGGTATAACACAAACCACTACTGCTATCACCAATAATAATAATGACAAGAGAAATACAAGGGAAGAGAACACAACCGCTCACCATCCGACTACTTAGCCGTGAACTAACTCTTCCAGGTTCCTGCCCCCCGTTTTTACATCCTGGGCATGACGTGCTGTGGTATGGAATACCTCTTTGGTCAGTTTGGGTCAGGTGTCCTGTTTCTGCTTCCTCCCGGCTTCCCCTCTTCCCTGGCAGATCATGAGACTTAGAAAGTCCTTGATCAGACCAAACATTTGAGCAGTAACTAAACACATTGGTGTTATCAGCGCTGTTCCCAGGCCAAAAGTCAAAAACACAGTGCTGCATCAGCTACTAAGGAGAAAAATGACAGCTACTGCTGAACCCAGGACAGTATCCAGCCCTTATTCCATACCATTCACGTCATGCTCAGATCCCACATTTTCAATATACCTTACTCTTATCTCATATATATACATATATATATACATACACACACACACACACAGAGGGAGAGAGGTCATTCCTCAGGGCATGGACCAATTCCTATAAAGCTGCTGAGTCCATTCAGTCCACGATATCAGCTTCTATCTCTTGTAACAGTCTTTCAGAGCAGGAGAGGCCATGTGAAGTGTTGGATCGTTGCGTGCTGATGCTGATCATTCCTTTTCTGCAGAACTCGTCTGGTTTCATCAAAGTTCATTCTTTGTTGGGATGACAGTCGGAGAAAAGTTATGGCCAGTCGCTGATGACTTGAAGACATCTAGTTGGTGGGCTATAAAAGTGCTACATAGCAGGCAACAGCATACAATTGAGTTCATTGGCTGTTTTCCCCTAAAATCAAATCCCCTTGAGGTACACATTGGACTTTCCCATCTTCTCACATTACTCACCAAGTATATCCGGTCCCTGAGCAAAAAGCAATCCCACGCATGGGTTTGCCTTTACCTGAAGCAGGAATAACCCAGACTGTCTTCCCTAGCAAATTCTTTATGTGCATCACAGGAACTTTGTCCCTCTCTACAATACGTAGAATTTCTGACTGGGCTGGACCAGCCCTGTTGGCAGATCCTCTGGCATTGACCAACCAGGTGGCCTCTTATCCTCTGTATCCCAGACTCCAAAAGCCAAGGGGTCAACCTCGAGTCTCCCCTGGAGCTTCCTGTCAGAGGCTCCAGGTAGGACTGTTCTCCCTGGCTGTGGTGTACAGTACATCTTTTACATCTGGCCTGGTGCGGACTGGTCTGAAGGCTACTGCATGAACTATCTTGTGTTTAATTTGCTCAAAGGCTTGTTGTTGCTCAGGGCCTCATTTAAAATCATCTTTCTTCCTGGTCACATGATAGAGAGGGCTTACAATCAAACCATAATTTGGGATGTGCATCCTCCAGAACCCCACAGCACCCAAGAAAGCTTGTGTTTCTTTCTTATTAGTTGGCAGAGACATTGCTGTTATCTTGTTGATCACATCTGTGGGGATCTGGCGACGTTCATCTTGCCATTTTATTCCCGAAAATTGAATCTCCTGTGCAGGTCCCTTGACCTTACTCCATTTTATGGCAAAACGTGCTTTCGGCAGGATTTGGACTATTTTCCTCCCTTTCTCAAAGACTTCTTCCACTGTATCGCCCCACACGATAATGTCATCAGTGTATTGCAGGTGTTCTGGAGCTTGCCCCTGTTCCAGTGCAGTTTGGATCAGTCCATGGCAGACGGTAAGGCTGTGTTTCCACCCCTGGGGTGGTCGGTTCCAAGTGTACTGGACACCCCTTCAAGTAAAAGTGAACTGTGGCCTGCACTCTGCTGCCAGAGTCACTCAATGAGCAATCAAAGAAGGTATTGAAGCACAGCTAGGTGACAGAGATTGTCTTTAACCCAGTTAACATAGTAGGAGCAATGAAGAGCTCACAGACTTTTTAGAGCTATACAGGTTTTCTGGCATCCAGGATGCATGATCACAGGCTCCATTATTATAAAGTGCCACTTCCCTGATATTTTTACCTCTACCACATTCTCTTTCTCTGAAGTCAACCACATTTAGTGCATGAACCTTACTGGAGACATAGCTATGTTTTACATCAAGTGTATTGGAAGGTCCTTATTATGTGTCTAAGTTCAAATGGGACAAATCTTGGCCAAAGTGGGTGTTGATTTTTATATACCAAGCATACAGCCCATATGCAACTGAATTATCATAAATTAGTAAATCTGCATGATTAGCTTAAATGTGATTCCTATCTCTGTGGCTGTCCCTAGTCTGCAGAAAATGAAAGAGAGCATGATTTAGCTTAAAATGAAATGAGAAATTAATACCAACATTTACCTAGTTACCTATGAAAAAGAACAATACCTTATATATCCCCTACTATGTCCTCATTTAAAAAGAAACAAAAAACCCAACATTTCCAGAAAAAGAGATCACTGAGAAAATCTTGGGTATTGCACTTTATAATCACTCTTTGCATGTTTTGGTCTATGTTTTTATTTTCTGAACTATTTCATAAATATAATTGATAAACAGAAACCTTTATAAAGGATTTAAAAGTCTGTGTAAGAAAATAAGGGCACTGAAAGGAATTTAATCAGTCTTTTTATTAATAGCATGCTCAGTTACCATAGCTCAGCTAGCATACATTTATTTTCACTGTGGTCTCTTTATTTTTAGTTCAAGGCTTTAGTTCCTTAAGCCAGACCTTGCAAAACAACTCAATAAAACAAATTTGGGTACAATACTCAGAACTGGTACTTACTGCAATATCCAGTGTTGGTGACAGGCTGTCTGGAGCCCTGCCAATGCTGATTTAGCAGTATATGCCAGCTCAGTGAGTCAGAAATAGTTTTTACATGTGCCAGCTCAATTGTGCAAGGTTGCTCAGAAATCCCTTTCAATTTCCAGGCAGAATAATTGCTGTATTTCCAATCTACTTTCCTTATGAGAAAGGAACAAAGGAAAGGAGAAGCGTCAATAGAATGGCTTTTACTTTGGAAGGTCATTGCTTTGAAAATATTTCACTGTAGGTGAATATTTAGGTCATGTGATTGTGGGTGCAGCTTTCTGTCATTCAAGTATGCAAGAGAGAAAAACAGTAATGGAAAACAATAAGTGCTATAAAGCAGTAGGAAAAAGTTAACAAAGTCACTTGCTTAGGAAAAAAAATTGTTTAGCAAAGACTCAGGAATGTACATGTGTGGTTCCATGTAAATTTAGCTCACGTTCATATCTGAGAGCAAAAGAGAAAGATGGAACACAGGTATGATCGTTTTAAATATGTCTTTAATAAAATCTGGTAACAGAATGAAATTATCTGGTAACAGCATAGCTGTTGGGATAAACCTTTCCCTTGAGTATAGAATGAATTTGTAGAAAACACCAGTTTCAGTCTAATTCCTCTGCTCAGTTCACTAAGAAATATGCAAACTGCATTTTAAAGAACCAAACCAAAATAGTTATTCATCTTTTGCCTGGGACAGCGTCATTACTAACTGTTTAAATAAAAAGCAAATTGTAATTTAGTCTTTATGGAAACCAAAACCTAAATGGGATCGGCCTATATTGCTCAGTTTAAAAAATAGTAGTAAAACTGGATAAGAGGATAAAACGTACATTATAACAGTCACTGAAATCTGTAAGCATTACTTCCTGAGTACCTGTGACAAGACCAGTACAATGTAAAACAAAGAAAAGTTGGCATCTACTCCTTTTTCTATATAAGAATATTCCAATCTCGGTAACTGAGAAACACCATTGTTGGAACACCCAGACCCATGTTCCCTATCCCAAAATCTAGTTATTAGCTGGAAGGGGTGATTGAAAAAAGAAATTCTCCATTCCTAGGCTTTAAATGAATAACCAGCATGCCCAGTCAACACTACTTTTTCCCGAGAGGAGAAGGATCTCATTGTGCTCCCACTTGTCTTTCTCATGTGACAAATGACCCTTAATTCCAATGGGCTTCAGAGTCAGATAACTTTCTGCTATTTTTAACCGTTGAAAGATCCCTCTCAGCATTTTCGTACGAATCGCCCTTTCTTTTCTGCTTCCACCATTGATTGTAACAAAGCTGGCTGACCTTCCCATCAGAATTTCTTCTTGATGAGTTTTCTATGCCTGTTATCTTTTATTTCATGTCTCACCTTTACACAATACCAAGCAGGCCTCTGTAGCTAAGGCCTAGCTTATACCATTCTAATCACTTGAAACACTGAAGAACAGTTTCCTTTATTTGATTCTAGACATTATTTACCTTCTACACTTCTCCAAAAGGAAATACTCAAGAGTTCTTAGCAGCTGATGAGGTGCTTATAATAATTACTGAAATGGCAAAGTTAAAAACAAAAAAAGATTCTTTGTTTTAATGCTGACCCCATTTCCTCATTAAATATGGCTCAAAGCAAAATCTGAAAGAAAAAGATGCAAGGGGAATTTTTTTTAGGTTTAAAATCATTTTATTGCAGTTAATGGCAAAGAACTGTTCCAACAAAATCATCAATTTAATTTAATTTCTGTATATTTTAAATCTAAAGCAAGATTGAATGGGGTTTTGAGTGCTTCAGCTTCTCCTTTAAAACACCTGCACTGAAAGACACACACAAAAACTCTATGTCCAAAAACATGTTAAAATCTATAAAATCAAACATATCTCCAAGTAGAAGAACTAGATACAAAAGCTGAATTTGCAAGTTGCCGTGTAATCCATTGTCCACAGTGTGATTGTTCATAAACCACATTCTCACATTGCAAAATTTATCTCATGATAGACCTGAAACTTCTCTGAGAGAAATGTAGCCGAGAGATGCAGCAGCTGTCATAGTAAAACATTGCATCATATAATGATATTAGAAGTGTCATAGTGACATATTAAGCCAGATTTGACCTCTGACAGTCTGTGCAGATCGCCTACTGAGCTGTACAAATACATAACAGGGAGAGACTGTACTATGCCCTCTTTGCAGGATAGAAACCAAGTTCTTCTTGGCAAAGCAAAAATTTTGGAATGAAATAAATGAACAATTTAGACTTTATTTCTGAATTACTTATTTCTTCACCCAGGGATATATGCACTGTTAAAGGCTATAAGGACCAGCAAACTTCAGCGTAAACAGGAGTAATTTGTGTGAACATTTGTGTCAATCAGTCTTTTTTCTATTACTGATCTAAGTTTTATTATTGATGAAATGTCACAATACGTGTTGGTCAAATGACTTTCAATATAAAATATCTAACTTTTTCCAAGAGCAGCTTTGAAATGACTGACATAATAGGAATGATCTGAAGAGCACTGCTTAATCTGATAGTTGTCAAATGCAATACTGGGCATAGTGTGTTATGTTGTCTACATGGGTGGCAGTTCCTTACGATATTTGTCTACATGTATGCTATTAAAAAAAAAAAAGTGAAAACTGGGGACTTTGATAGTGATGGATCAATGAATTCCTAAGAATCTAGCTGGTATTCTCCAGAATTCTCAACATAAACGTGAGACAATCATACAGTTATTTCTATGCCTTAATCTCTTCCTGCAGTAAAGCTAGTGAAGAGTGAAATGTTGCAACAAGTCCAAAGGAGGACCACGAGGATGATCAGGGAACTGGAGCACCTCCCGTATGAAGATAGGCTGAGAAAGTTGGGGCTGTTAAGCCTGGAGAAGAGAAGGCTGCGTGGAGACCTCATAGCAGCCTTCCAGTATCTGAAGGGGGCCTATACGGATGCTAGGGAGGGACTCTTCATGAGGGACTGTAGTGAGAGGACAAGGGGTAACTTAAACAGGGGAAGTTTAGACCGGATGTGAGGAAGAAATTCTTTACTGTAAGGGTGGTGAGGCACTGGAATGAGTTACCCAGGGAAGTTGTGAATGCTCCATCACTGGCGGTGTTCAAGGCTGGATTGGACATAGCCGTGGGTGGCATGGTTTAGTGGGAGGTGTCCCTGCCCCTGGCAGGGGGCTGGAACTAGGTGATCTTAAGGTCCTTTCCAACCCTACCTATTCTATGATTCTAAGCCCAGTAAATTAATTTAGCGCATTTAAAATTACAACTCAGTAGATTGAGTATTATTCCAAAAACTAGAGGGTGTAAGGCAAGATGGCCAGTGACCTGTAGAAAGAACAGCTATACATACTATAGGTGAGTTTTACTTCAGTCTTGATTCTGCCTCTGATTTGCTATAAAATGTTGAACACCATGTTCTTTCCAGATTTTCTAGTAACAGTGCTTTGGTTCTGTCCTTTCCAATGAGCCTGTTTAAAGATGTTGGAGCATATCTTCTGCCTTTTCCCCTACTAGGCAGAAAGCAAGATCCTGTTTCTACTGAGTGCACTCATATGGTCCTACCAGAAGAGAACAAGATCTGCTTGAGAGCTTTTGCAGTCAAAAAAAGATCATGAGAATTTCAGTTGTTTGTAGTCTTGCCTTGCCAGTTCACTCAGTACTGATAGCCAGAAATTGGGCAGATTACATAGCATTTATAAATATACAACATCCCTCAGAAGTTCCTCAGATATTCTGTAGAGTAGCTTCATGCTTGCAGTTCAGCGGTCTATCCTTTCTTCTTAATACCAGCCTTACGAAGCTTCACAAGCCCCCTTAACCCCTATCAGTCCAAGAAATTTTGCATGTAGTCCACAAGATACCTTTTAACTTGGTCTGCAATGAATCCAGAGGAATAACCCAGATACTTATCAGCAAATTCATGAATAACACGATTATATGACAGCAAGAAAAACCTGAAGCCTAATGCTTTTGGAATGCTTGGATGTGGTGAGACAGGGTATCCCAGTTGCTAATTAGAGTTTGCCGAAATAATTTAATAAAGTAATTATATCTGAAAGTTTTGTGCTAGAAAAACCTGCAACATTGAATGTGAGCATGAATGGTGAGGCTGTACCATTGGGCTGTTTTATGACAGCGGCAACTGAGCACTCACTTATTTAGCCTTAGTGAAATCTGTTTACAGTGACAGACTTACCTACTTATAAATAAGAAATAGATTTATGCTCCTGACAAATTTAAAATTCAAGGTTTGATTTTTGAAATTAAGTTTGAAATTATTGAAATGAATATGATTTAAGGAATTATTGAAATGGAGAGAATGAATACTGAAGACTTCAAGTAGGATGCCATCATTATTTAAATGAAGAATATATCGGGTTATATTATAATCAAGGCTTTATCTGTTGAACTGAAATGTGTGAACCTACATGGGCAAAACCATATACATTTTTACATTAAACTGATAAAAACTTTCCAAATTTACCCTCTATCTTTTCTTTTACAGATACATATCTGTCAAACTCGTGATTACTAAATGCAGTTCTGTCACATTAAAAAAATGTATCTGTGACAAAGATGAGATGACTGTGAACAAGGCCAGTGACACTGAGCTACAGCAGGACAGAATAAAGCAGAAGGTTTGATAATGAGAGATTACACTTTCCAGCTATTCTTGAGGACCAGAGACCATTGGTTTATGCTGGCAGCAATTTCCCTAAACCATGTGAAATGGCATACCTCAAGCTGTTGCAAATGTAGGCAGAACAGCCACAGGACATGGCTCTTGGTTGGATCTAGGTTCCCTGGGGTATAAAATATATTGAAAAGGCTCCTAAATAGGGGCTGATCACTTAATTTGACTGTTTGAATGGAAGTCCCACATATTCTTCAATCACTAACACTTGTTCACAGCTCCCTTGAAGCTTAATAATCACTTCTGATTTTTTTTTAAATTAGATTAGCTGCTCATGGTTACAGTTTTACAACTGTAACATATCAAATGTGTTAAGCAGTACTTATGCACTGTCCCCTTTTCTAGGTTCTATAAAGCTGCAATGAACAAAGGTTATTAAGTTCCTGCTGTGTTTAAGTTTCCTACAGGTCAGTTTTAATAAACTGTTTCTTTAGAAATGTACAGTGGCCACATTAATCCGAAGTCCTTGAAAATGTAAAAGTTAAACCAAGCTTTCCTAAAGAACTCTTGAAAAGGGAAATATACTAGTATTCATTTGTGGATATTTAAATAGCCCATAATTTATCCTTTTCCTGTAAGGAAATTGTGGTTAATTGCAATGGTTAAAGATTGTGTTTTACATTTTTCTGAAGTAACAATACTTACAGCATTTTGTCCTTTAAAATGTCACTGCAAAAAAAGTCACTCAAGGTTTTCAGATTTACTGAACAAGAAACACATTATCAAAATAAATACAATAAAATAAATACATTTATTCTCACACAAATTCTATGTCAGATATACCAATGACCCTTTCGGTCGTTCCTCTACGGGAGTTGGTTGATTCACACTACTAATCGAAAATATATATACCAATCACAGTACTAAGAAAAATTTCTTTTCATAATGTCAGATAATGTAAACTTTATTATAAAATGCTTCACAATTACATATATATTGTTTTTCGATTTAAATCCAGTCAGGTGTTCTGTAAGGATAATGTGCCTTAGACTGAAGTAAGGCATTTATACTGAAAATGTACTGACTTTATCCATCTAATTATGTTTAGATAGGTAAGAATATAAATGTTTATGTGTGTGTCTGCTTGCGTGTGTATCATACAGACCATTTGTAAATCACCATAAAGATTAGTCACCTAATTAGTTGCTATTGTATATTATTTTTAAAAGATCCCAATAGAGGATACATTGGCAAATGTTCAGACCATCTTTATGTTATTACATCTAACTGTAAACATCAACACAATTAACAGGCAAGCATGAACAATTATGTCATTACTTTGTAAACATACATGAAAGGTTATGCATCACTGCCATATATTGTAAAATATTAATAATATCATAAAAGACAAACATATCAAACTTTTTGCCCAGTCTTTCATTTACTTGTTTGAGAAAGTCACAATAATGAGGTTACTATTATACTACTTCATATACTACTATTATACTACTTCAATAATGAGTAGATTGTTTTTCTGATGGAGAATATGTATCTATTGCATCTGAAATTTTGAAAGACATCTGCATTATCTTTCATCTTGTTGAAATTACTCATACATGTATAAGTAATACACACTTTACAATTTATACACCCTTGACAATATTTAGTCACATACATACCACAACAGAAAACAGAAACAAAAGTTCATTTTCCTTCTGAAGAGGATTTATGAAAAATAACTTACACACATCGGAAAATACAGGGGAGAAAATAATCTAGGTTCAAAGAAGCTGCACAGTGCTTTTTAATTTGTTTGAAACCAGTAGTAGATAGTAATTTTATATTATCACTTTAACACATGCTCCTACACATGAAAGACAGTAATTTTAGAAAATGCCTAGAGTTAAGGTTGTCTAGCACTTTAGCATTTTAATATTCAGTTTTGACTTGCATTAAATCTGCTAAATTTTCAAACTCTGGACTGAAATTTTCATATCAGGTGTTGCATGGTGAATATTTCTCAAAGGTTTGCTAACACTTCAAAAGCCTTTCATAAAAAATTCTTAGCTCATGCATGCTTTGGACCATAAACTTCAATTTTGCCCGGTCAATTACAGTCAACTTACGAACTTTCAGGTGACATAGTTAATGTTGTACTAAGAAATATCACATACTAGGTCTTACGAAGAATCTTTGAGAACTGAGCAACATAATTTCCTGAACAGTAGGCATGCTTAACTCAATAGTGTATGACACTATGTGCATTAGGCATCCATCAACTATATCCAGCAGCTGACAGGCCCACACAGTCCGATGTACTCCAATTGAAAGAGACGAGGTCAAATCTAAAAGTGGTTTAGGCATGTCAGCATCAAACTGCGTACATTCTAATAAACCTACTAAGACCGAAGGCTCATTAGCTGCACAGCAGCAATCTGCCAACATAACTATACTATTTCCCGCTTAATTGCTCCAGAATTCTTTTGCTGTGAGAAAAATACCTGTGAAGCATGCTGGGAAAATGGCTGTAACATCACCTTAGAGACAATACCCTACTACTTATCAGCTATTTTCCCAGATATACTGCTGAAGTTCTGTATTGGTGATTATATACAAGATGCAACATGATTCCTATGAAGGTAGTTTTTGCTATTCGTTTTCCAGCAAAGAAACTGAAATCATACACATTGCAGGGAAGAATGTTAATTTTCTAAGTTAGAAACTCAAAACTTAGGAAATGCAAGAATTAAGGTTGATTCAGCAATGTTAATTCAGCCCTCACACATATGTTTTAAGCTGCAGTCCTTATCTGTCTGTTCTTGCAAGAATTTTTTCACATTTTGCCTAATTGAATAGACTACACTATGTTCTGGAAACATATCAAGTATAAACTGTGAGGGAGAATAATGACCAAGAGAAAACTGATTCATCCATCATGTAACTAGGAATGTCTGTAGGAGCAGAGTATGTCTGGAAATGGTAGGTGAAAGATGAGGGATCTGAATTGTAACAGTGAGAAATAAATCTACCACAAAGTTCTAATGTGATGGCAATCGAGACACTTAAACCAAAATTTTCACATATGGCTGCTAATGGCTGCTAAAAACGGCCACATTTTCTGGGTACCTATTTGAGTCATCCTTGGCAGATACACAGAAGTGCCAAGTGATCACAGCTGTGACTGAAATGAGTTGGATCTATGCTTGTTATTTAAAATGCTCTGAAAATCAGGCCCAAACTCTTTCAAATTAACAAAATATTAGTGAAAACTTGATCATTTTAATTTTGTTCAAAATTTTAATTTCTTGGACAGATTTCCTCAATATTGGCAGAATTATTTTACAAGTTCTTGAGTTTTTAATCATCTTATGGTTTTAATACAGAATTTTTAGTGTTTTGATGTAGCCTGCATAGGTAAGACTTTAATGCCCACATACAAATGACCTATATTCCACCAAAGGTTCTGTGCCGAATGTCAAACTCAGAAATCACATTAATACTTACAGTGTTTTCACTTGCAACAAGCTGATTTAGCCTCTGAACAAATTTGGCACTGTAATGCCTGACTGTAAACCTTAGCTGGTTAAATGAAGTTTCAGATGGGCGTAGAGATGCTATTTCCATTGCATTATCCAGGAAGTTCATTTCCTTGCTTGTTTTCATTGTTCCTACGTCCACTGGAAACATGGAGCATCTTCTTCATTTTCAGAAACTTACAGACAGCACCATGCAAGGACATATGTCGAAGGCTGAGATAATCAAGCATACATCAAAGATTTCAGTTTCTGACCTCTGGGCTTCTTCCAAGCTAGTTCTCATCTGAGACACAATTTTCTTTTTTCTTTTTTTTTTTTAATTAATTAAATTAACTGACAGTTTATTTCCTGGTGGTAACAAGACTGTATTTATAAGCAGGGTATATCCTGTATATCCTACTTTGCAAAAACACACTTTTGGTAGGAAAACTTGGCTATTTCTAGCCAGTGGAAATAATTAGCCTTGGAGGATCATAGAATCACAGGGTGGTTGAGGTTGGAAGGTCATTAGCCCCACCCCTTGCTCAAGCAGGATGAACTAGAGCAGATTGCTCAGGACCATGCCCAGTCAGGTATTATCTCCACAGAAGAAGACTCCAAAACCTCGCCATACTAACACACCTGTATTCAAGTTAGCTATATTTATTTCCTTCTTGAATTGCCTAGAAGTCCTCACCGCTAAGTGGTTATGCCACTATAACTTAGCACAGATCAGTTTTCATCAGACTCTGACCTACTTCTAGGACAACTACTTTCTTAAATTTAATGCAAATTAAACACAATACCTTCCAAATCTGATAATCCTATCAAATAATATAAGAAGCAGATGAAAACCATATAGAATGAAAGTCGCAATAATTTTGCCTGAATTCAGTCTCTATTTTTACAGGTTTTCATCCACTGTACAGATTTAAACAGTATAGTCTGCATTTTCTACTCAGGCCCTGAGCCTGTAAAGATGTAACGCACACTTAAATTTAATGGATTTTATCTCCATTGAATTCCAAAGCATTAGTTTTCCATATTGTAAAATTGTAAATGGTCATTCCACCATTGTAGAACTGGTGTTTGTGGTCTGAGAATCAAAGTTTTCTGCAGCTTTGTGGAAGTCTGCTCTTCCTGAAAATTGAACTTTGAACATTATATTGTATGATGACAAATAAGCTGATAGTATTGCTATTAACTGTGATGGGCTGCAAGCTACTTTCTTTTTAAAGTCTAATATATTTTCCAAGTTATTGTTGGCAAAATTGTTTGGCATTCCTCTTTCATTATTGCTCTAGGCAGGTTTTATGAAAGATAATTCTTTCAGTACTGTTTACTATCTTTTTTTCCAGAACGTATTGAAATTTGGTAATAAAGTGTATGCTCTTCTGTAAATCTGAGAATTATTGATTCTGATGAAACATTGTAAAAGATATTGCAGTAGTTAAGCAGAGGACTGGGGAGAATGAAGAGGTTGCAAAGTCTGTTTGTCACCAACACAGATAATCAAAAATTCATACAAAATTCATCATTGCCTTTACAGCTCAGACTATTCAGTCAGTAAGAGGTAGTGCAGGACAGGGCGTATGTATGTGGGATATGGTAAGTTGTGGAATTTATAATAAAGGAAGGTGAGTATTCAATCAAAGGAAAAGGTTTGATCTTGGAAGGGAATGTAGAAAACAGGAGAAGAGTAGTACCCTGAGCCTCAACGTGTCATGAAGTAACAAAGTGCTGAAGTATTGGTCCTGAGTGCAAAATGATCAAACAGGAGGAAAAGGAAATCGTAACATGAAATGAGGGAGTATTTCTGAAAACAGAGTTAAAGTTCTTTTAGATCTTAATGACTGGAAAATTATGGGAGATTCTCAGCTAAGAATGGTTGAATCACGTTGTTGAAACTGAGAGCAGAAGAAGTAAAATAACTCGTGCAGAATTGGCAGTGTGCATGTTGACATAAGAGGGCAAGACCTGTGATAGATTTGAATGAATGAAATTGAGAGTGGAGACAGGGAAGAGGTGACACAATGATAAAAATTTATCCCAACCTGTCCTTACTACAGAGTGTCCCACTTTTCTATTTTAGCACTGAAAGTGAGATGAAGAGTGCCCTTTTTTTTTCCCCCTCAGTTTCTGGCCAGTTTCCTTTTGCCTGTGCCAGAATGTTTCCTTGAGAACCCCTGAACACAACACCCCAGTTTTTCACTTTAAAAATATGATCAGTCTGCAAGGAGATAGAAAGAATCTGCAGATTGCCACTGACTTACTAGTTATTTTGGCACCGTGTTCCGCATGACCTATCTTGGAAGATATAACTCACATTGTGAGTTATGCTTCCGAATGGAAGCTCGATCTTTAATGGTTGATTTTACAGCACCAGCCAGTCTTATAATTTTGATCTGAGTAGCATCTTGGTCTGATGTTTTTCTTATTTGCTATCTTGGCTTTCAGGTACACAAGTGTAAACATACTAGCATGCAGTTAAATGTCTCAGTCTATAGAGGTACAATTTATTTTGAATTATGATCTACCATATCATGAGGGACAATAGAGGTTCAAAATACACACTGACTTTCTAGAATGTGGTTAGTCTTTTGATAACCATCCACCTTCATTAGCTGAATAAATATTTAGTATAGCTATCTGAAAAATAAACACTGATTTTCAGGCAGAGCGATTCCAAATATGTTATCTCAGCTAGAAATCTAGAATCTTACCAAAAGCCTCTGGATGTAAATGTAAATTTGGTATATTAAGGATAGAAGTTGGTCAGAAAGAGAAATAAAACCATTGTTCTTTGACAGAAAATATAAAATAGATTCTGACTTCTTCATCCCTACTTATCTGTGAATTACTTGGGAATTCATTTTCAGCATAAGTTCAGTGGGGAGGAAACAACGCAATCTCTTGGTTCCTCAAAAATTTGCTATCCTAGTGGGATGATGGTGCTTCTCCCTCTTTTTGGCAACAAATTAAAAGAACTTTCCTTCTCCATTTGTGCAGAGAAGGTATTCCGCTACCATTTAAAATGCAATTTCTCCCATAATGAGTAAGCTGTAGCGTTTAGCTTCCTTAAACAGCCTCTGGATGGAAGTGCAATGTGTTCCAATACAGTTTGTGTTCACATGTGCAATTTGTTTGTGACGCATGAATCCCCATCAATATGCCTTCTGTAGAGGATGTTACAAATGCCATCAATCCTTTATTTGTATTTGAATCACATGTATAAGGCACTGGGATTTCATAAGATACTAAGCAGGTTTTGAGAGGACAGCAGTTTTCATTTCCAGAACAAAAAAAAAAAAAAAAAAAAAGAAAAAGGAAAAAAAAATCATTTATGTGCAGGATTTTAGTGAAAAGTCAATGTGAAAGAGCAACATAAACTCCTGACAAAGCCTCCCCCCCCCCCAATCCCTCCCACTGCCTCTCCGTTGTCATCCTTAAGTATCACCTCTCCTTTCCATCAGGACTGGCACTCAAGGATACCAGATGGCAGCCTCAAGATTGTAGCACCCTTTAATGTCTGCCCTTTACTGTCTGGCAAAAGTGTTGACATTTCTGCCTTGAATGAGAACTGAAAACATTTAAAAATATATTCAACATGAACAGTCAGTGTCTAAGATGTTGTTTACACACTGCTAATGGGCTTTGACTTTAATAGAATGCTCCTTAGGTATGCAGAACCCATAGTCAGGTGTGAACTGGGTATTTTCTTCTGTTATTTCCATTACATTAGAGAAATAACCAGCCTTGCTGCCCATGCACTTAAGAGCTGCACATACTATTTCCATCATCGAATATGAAGGCACTATTGTGGGGTTTCTTGCAAGCATCGACCAGGCTATTAGAGCACAACCTCCTAGAGCAGCCCCCAGGAAGCTCTGCCTCCTCCTCTAGGAGGAGTTCTTCATTGGTAGGATCAGGAAGAGAACAGGCTCTTTTAAGTTTAAGGGGCAGAACTAAGAAGCTCATGTGCTATTAAAAACTTGAGTCTTGAGCAGTCACTGGATCTTAATACTCACCGTCACAGGTTTTTGTCTTTAGTTGTGCACTGGTGTTCAGCTGGTAAATTGTACAAATGTCTCTTCCTTGCTGAAGGTAAACTTAATTTATTTGGTTAGCTGAACTGACAGCAGAAACAATGGAGTGAATCGTTAATTTTTAAGAGTAAGCTTCAGCAAAATCTCTGGAATTCTTTTTTTCTGAAGGTCTCAAAGCTGGGACCTGAATCTATGACTGGTATTTTCTGTAAAGCATTAAACAGTCTCAACATACAGTACAGGAGAGTTGCAAGAAGCTCTTAGTAAGTCACGGTATTGGGCGAGGGCTGAATGCACCCCTGACACTTTTGAAGAAAGCACTACAACTCCTGCAACTCCTTTATAACACAGTATTAATGCTGATGGACATTAAAAAAAACCTGTTTGTCTCCTCTTCATTGGGTAGCTCTCACTATAAAGTTTTGAGAGAGTATTTCCTGTTTTACATGTTTGCAGAATTTTCTTTTTTGTTGTTAATTTGTCTTTAAATTATTCCGTTGTTAGCAGGCAGAATTTTCCCATTAACAATATATATGACCCTTTAATCTTCAAATATGTGGAACAATTCAAGACATATGGGTGACAAAATATCGAACATAATTTACCAACAAATCCCTTGGATCAATGTATACTGCTTAAAGATTTAGCACAGAAGGACTACACATGTCTGGGAAATGAATACTACTTTCTGCTTGCAAACCCTGTATTTTGACAGGCCATATTGTCTTGAGATGGAACATTGGAAAAAGAATGAATAATTTAATCAGAAATAGATGAGACAAATAGCGTAAGGGACAGTACATGGATTTCCTTCTCGAAAGCTGAAGTCTACTCATGCTTCCCATGACCAGCAACCATTCCACACTAAACAGTGAGCTGCTCAGAAGCAGGTTTCTTCCTGTTAGCTTCTACACCAAACAAATAAAAGATTTAGATTGCTAGCAGATGCAGTGAGTTGTTCTGTGGATTTAAGGAGGCACATAGCTTTCAGTGCCCTTACTGAGAGTCTGTAAGGTCATTTTAAGATTAAAACTACTCCCAGTTGATCTGAAATATTTTAATCTATTTCTTATTCAACAAAACAATCAAAACAGTAGGGTTCTTTTCCATGAAAATGTTACATAAGCTTACTTTTTGCATCCAAGCTTTTATCTGGAATAATATTCCATATGATTTGTTCATGAGAAAAAACAGAATTCTATTGTACTTCATTAGACATCTCCCTTCTTTTCCGCAGCAGCATGAAGAACTGTAGGGCAGAGTTATTTTTAGATAGAGAGAGGACAGTGAGAAAATCTGTGTCTTATTTAGGGAAAAATACGTATATTAAGAAATAAATATGAATGGTCTGTTGATCAAAAAAGGTGGAATAAGTATGCGGGACACAAATGGGTTATGTCAAGGCGTGCTGTTCCTGCATTTCCTTACTCTTCTTTCATATTTCAAATGTTGGTTTATTTCATTTTCACATTAGAACATGCTGAGTGATAGGGTTAGTGAGATGTAGTGTTTCTAAATTCGCCGGTCGGAAACCTATTTGTTGGTATTTTGATGACATCTAGCGGTGACAAAGCTGTTAGCCAATTTTATGTCCTATGCTGATGTGTCCGGATCATAGCATTATGAAGAATGCTTGTAACTGTGGGTGCAAGGCTGGCATTTCATAAGCTATAGAAGAAAAGGTTCAGCAACAGTCCTCTTCTTTCACTGCCTAATGATAAGGGACAGCAAATTCTGGTACTTTTCAATACAAACAAACTGTTATTCTTGCAGATTGGTTTTAGGATTTCAAAGTCAGGTTCCACGGATATTGTCAAGAGTGGTAGCAAAATAGCAGACTAGCAGCAGGGTTAGCCAATGCCATAGTGAAACCTTGATAGCCAGCCTGTTCTTCAGTCTCCACCAACTGCCAACAAGATAAAAATACTGTGTACAAACTGCAAGTGCTTGTATGTGATAAAGCAATACCTGACAGAGAGCTGCAGAAAACATGGTGGGCTTAGATGTGCATAAATGAAAGAGAACGAATCTCAGCTGCCCTGGTTGTGAATATCAAACCAGTTTTACATATGTTAGATGGTTGCCTTTGTTAGAATTCACATCCATATCTGCAAAATCAGTCTCAGGCCCAGTGTATGCAATAAAGTAAAAAAAAGAAATCAAGCTGTGAGAATTCTCTTTTCTCTCCCTCAGAGAATTAGTGCTGAATAGAGATACTTTGGTCGAACAGCACTATTTTCTACAACACAAACATTTTATTTTTAATAAATATTTATGAAGAGTTGGCAGGGGAGGAAGAGGTTATATTTTGTTGATTAGAAAAAAACAGTGATTCAATAAATGACATTAAGCTACTGGCTTTTCTGCTTTTGTTTCAATACTATGAATATGTAGTGAGAGCGTGTGTGAGTGTGTGATTGTATGTGTGTGTGTTTGAAAGAGAGAAAGAGTGTGTGAGACAGGTGGCAGTGGGGTTGCTATAGCAATTACTTGTCACTAATGATAGGAGGGTAATTACTGCAGCAAATTCCCACATAGCTATTCAGCACACAAGTTAGACTATTTCCCATCCTAAAATATTCTTTCTGTATTTGCAAGATTACCTTTCTCACCAGATGGCTACAGGCTACATTTCTAAAATTTACAATAGCGTAAAACCAGAAGTTCATTAGTTATGGTGTCACTGGCACCAGAATTTAGTCACACTATTTTGAAAGAGGCAGTGAAGTTCCATCTTTTGGCATCCACTTTTCTCGAGACACAATACAAAATTCTGTTTTTCAGAACGCTTTTTGTAAGTTCAATGTCAAAAACACATTGAGGTCACCTTCAATTTTGCATTCGAGTAATCGAGATTAGTATGTGATTGAGTCTGACTCATCACTTAATTGCACAAGATGTAAATCAGGTTTTTCTGCATTGAACTAATAAAATTAAACTATTAATAACTGTGCAAACAACTGCAAATCAGGCCACGTTTGAAGGAAAATAGACTCAGGCTTTGAGAGAGTCATTGGGAGAGTTTCATTGCAACATGTTCATTAGTATATTTTTCGCTTCCTCTCTTTCCATTATTTGTAGCTTGACAGTGGCTTATCACCTCATGCAAATCAGAAGAAAATTTACATTGCATTTCATCTTTAGGCTGGTTCATTCCGCAGTGTTTAAAACATTTATAAAGGAATAAATATAGATGCAACTTCTTTGCTAATATATAATGAAATTTTTGGGGTTTTTGTAATCATCACTAATAATATAGTTTCAAAAGGTGTATGTCTCATTTCCACAAAAACATGGTGTTACCTTGGCTACAGTATTTCTTAATATTTTTTTTCCTTAATGACTCTCTTTATCCTTTTACCTGCCTTTTACTAATGAAAATATGGATTACGGACATTACCTTTTAATTAACTGGTGGCAAATATGTGGCAACACAAGCTGCTTTAGAGAGTTCATTTCCCCCCCCCCAGCTGGCTAGACTGTGAAGATGTGAGGGAATAGACAATATTTTCTGTCATTTCAAGAAGATAAAGTAATGGATTTCATAACTACAGGCTGGAAAGATAGTACCTAGGCTTCCTAGGAGGATGAGATTGTGTATTGTGCCATAACTAACAAATGCTTGATGCACTCCAACTTAAGTGTATTTCTTTCTTACTCACTTGTAAAATGTTAAACTGTGACTCTCCAGTTACTGGTATTAAAAACAGTGCAAATCTGCTTATGTATAGTTATTTCACTTTCCATCCTTCAGACAATTTACTAAGAAATTAGTATTTTCCCCTTCTGTTTCTCCAACATTGCATTTTATTAATGTAAAAAAGATAACTGTTATTTGGTGGACTAGTATTGCTAAAAGAAGCCCTTATAAATGCAACTGCTAGCAGTTACCTTTTAGTACAAATGTGTTATTTCAATTCATAGATAAAAACAGGTTAATATGCTGGAAGTTATAATTCACTTGCCAGCTGGTGACCTTGTACAGTAATTAAAACAGTACTTGCTGTAACAACATCAATAATTGTATGTTTAAATAAGATTTTCACAATTTCCTTTCCTTTGTTTATGCCTTAGGTGAACATTTCATAAATGGGAAGGTTGATCTATAATTTGCTTCTGATGTGTGAATCAGTAAATCTTATGAATCAGTTTCTCCTCAAAGACAGCTCTTGAATTCCCAAGGATTTTATGAAAAGCACTTCCCATTTTTCTCACTAAAAATATATACTTTGATGCCAATTAAAATTCAGTGCACAGTCTATCCAGTAACCCTGATAATCAGTAAAAACATGTCAGAGAGCAAGATGGTTTCTCCAACTGAATGGAAATCTCAACAAGCAGTTAACCTGCAATAGGAAGAAACTCATTACTGGGATAGCTTGCTGCCTTACAGCACTTGAAAAGCTGATTAAAGAAATAATGACGTGAAACTATATAAAATCCTGGCAAAAGTGCTAGGGAGGATGATGACAGATATTTCAGCTTGCCCCAGTACTTCTTTTTTGGCTCAGAACAACAAAAAATATTGATTTGACCGCTACATGTTATGTTAATGTACAAGAATGAAAATTTCTTCCCCAAATCCCACATTGTTTTCATTATTTCAGCTCTTTGACTCTTGATGACTTAAGTTCAAGTCCCAGATGGACTTCTGACCAGCAGGGTAGCTGATTTCAGAATCAAGAGAGAGAGAAAATGTGTAAACTTGGTAAAGCACTCCACAAGCTTCAGCTTGCAGAGCTCGCAGAGATTGCAGCCCATCCAGCTCACAAACTCTCACCTAATACAACATGTTGTAAGTTGTGAAAAAATGTGTTTAAGTATAAATAGTCTCTACCGGCTTCAGGAAGTAAAACTGTTCCCTTAGTTTAGTCAACACATTGCTTGCTGGGGAAGCTGAGAGGCCAATGTCCTAGGCTCACCAGTGATTTCTTCCTGCAAAATGAAAGTTAGCAATAATTGTGTGTATAATATTGTCTATTAAGTGGTGCATAAAGGCTTGCATTGTATGTACATACTGTAATTGTATAGAAAACATTACAGAGTGAGCCTGCTTTTAGCTTGAAGCCTCATACAGTGGTAATTAAGGAGAACAGTCTTTTGATTTGCTACTATTTGCAGTTCTGCAGGAAAAACTGAGTTTAGGCTATCTTGTGCTGTGCATTGTTGCCATGTTTAATCTTTTGATTCGCTAAGAACAATTACATGCGACACCTATGGGGAATTTAATTGCTTAGCTCCTGCTTCTACAGCAATTGTAGTTATGGTGCAGTATTATTTGGGGGAGGGGGGAGAGAAGAGGGGAAGAAAAAAGAGAGAGGAAAAAAAAGTGTGGTGTTTTTTAGAACATAGCGCTGAATAATACCAAGGTTAGATTTATACAGCAGCATAGCTCCGAGAATTAGCTTCCGGAATTAACCCTGTGTTTCTTTTGATGGGAGGCCAGGCAAAATAAAGCATTGGTTATTGTAAATAACCACATGTAAAGCTTTCCATTCAAGCCTGTCAAATGCACTTATCCTCCCAATACATGTGGGAGTCAGCACAGCTTCTTTTTTTTCCCCCTCCTTCTCCAGCTGAGGAAACTAAGGCACAGAAGTGTGCTGCCTGATTTGTCTTTATGAAAAATCCAAAAGACAGCAAATTAGTATGTGAGAAATTTTTAATTTCTAGTATTTCCAAGTGCCTTTTACTTTTCAGGGATGCGGCTTTGAAAGAAAGGGAATGGGCAAAACCTGTGCCTTTTTAAGCTATATGACATTTAAAAATTCTGTAAAATGGAACATAATAAATAAATGAATAAATGTTGCTGTGCATTATTCTGCTGGTAATTCCGGTTGAACAGAATTGAAGATGTCATTGTCTGAATCATCCTGCACAATCCCAACCAAAGGAAATTGTGAACAGGATTATCCTATTGCATTCTGAAGGAAATTTTAAAGAGAATCCAAGGAGCACTACTGTATTAGAATTTCTTTTTTCCTTATAGAAAAGAAGCCCTCCAGTGCCTTCACAAGTCAACACTAGTGGCATACAGATCAAAATCAGAACTGCAGAATAGAGCCCATTGTGGTTGAAGTACTCATAACATGTAATAGTTATGCTGAGGTTTATTTGTCTCAAACAAATACCAGTCATGCAGAAGTGAAATTCACTCAAAAATTTCCAGAAGTTACCTGTTCCCCTTGAACATCTGCTATAGTCCCCTTTAGATGATATGCAACATGGCCAAACACATGCCCTATAGATAGCAAAAAGGAAACCCTCTCCTTTGGTATAATTATACTCTACCAGAAATATATGTTGAAGATAACTACTAGGTTTTTCTCTTTGCAGCCTATCAAACATAAGTTTAGTCATGCCAGGGAAGATATAATGTTATAATTGCCTGTATGAATCTTGGTAGCATTTAGACAATGTACTGCAAAGTGAAGGTGCACAGTACATACTCCTGCAGATCTGCTGCTGTGATTAACCTGTAAAATTTTGTATGAGAAAGAAAGCAACTAAGAGAAATGTGTTTTCTTCAGATAATTATTAACTTCTTTTGATACTGACATCAACAGAACTGACAAGATCTTCTGAAAGTCAAGATTACCTTTCTGGAAGTTTTGCATTCTTTGTCATTAAAAGAAAAAATACCTCCACTGGCATTTTAAGTTTTCCCAAGTTTCATATTAAAAAAGCAAAGGAGTTGATGGAAGATCCTTCGAAGGCCAAAGGGAAAAAATCTTATACAAGAGCCGCTACATTTTTTTTTCCACACAGTATAGCCTCCTTTTTTCCAGTTAGTAACTGTAACTACATATAGTTATGACAACAGCTAGTCATTTCACTGAATTAGCAGTTCCATCTGTGAACTATCCATATCCGATCTGCCCACCTTCTATGATTATCTTGTAAAACACTTCTTCTGGACTGGAATGAGACTGGTCAGGTTTTCCACTCAGAATATAAACCGTGTGTTCAAATCCAATGTGATAATCTCTGAGAATTTAGGACACAGGAACTGTCATTTGAACACCTGTATTTTGCCATCATTTGGCCAAACAACACTGGAAAAGTCATTTGAGGTCTTTGTTCTTTGAATTTCTCATTTGTAAAGATGCTGTCAACCAATATCTGCAAATTGCTTTGTATTTCTGTTGTAGGTTTAAAGCCATTTTTGTCTTTGCCTTAAAACCATGTTCTGACTTTGTTTCCTCCAAATTTACATATCTAACCCCAACCAACCAACCAACCACAAACTGCATCCCTTGTTTTATAATGCGAACAGTGCAGGCATAGGACATAAGAGAAGAGACTCCAAACAGTCAATCTGAATGCACTTTTAAACATGCCTTTCCATTGCAGATATTTGCAAATGAAACCCTGTGATGCAGCATTTAATTCCCACGAGAAGTGCTATTCTCATTATATCTTCTCTCTGTATACAAGCTTCTGCTGTGTTACTTGTATTGCCATTTTCAGCAGGGACTCAGAAGAGAGAAAGGATGGAAACTCACACAGAATTACTAAACTGTAACACAAAGATAATGAACTCTAATGCAACAGGACAGCAAATTAAAAGACTGGGAAGTTGTCAGCCAATGTAAAAATAGGAAGAAAAAGAGCTTTATTCCACACTTTTGAAGAATTCTTCAAAGCTCAGAGAGCCTACTAAGTGAAGCAGTCCAGTTAATCTGCCTAGAGCTCCTCAGTTCGGCTCTCTTTACAAAAGAAATCCAACCAGACATTTTTAAGAGCAATTATTTTTTTATGAAAAGGAAATAACTAAGACCCAGAAAGGCACATTAGGGGCTAGAAGACATACCAATCAGGAAATGGTTTAAGATCCCCATTCAGCTCAATTTGTTTTAAAGTATTTCAAACCCTCTGAATACAACAAATTCTACAAATAGCCAAGCGGCTGGGAGACACTGTGCGTATTGCCAAACAGATTTAAATGCAAAACCAAGACTCTTGTTTCCTAAAGCTGTGGAGGGTGATTGTAACACTGTCTAGTCTTAAGGCAAAACCAGGTTTCACTGGTTTTATGTCTACTACAGCCCTAATATTCCCCTTCTGTTTAAATATACCTACAGAAGAAAAAACCCTACAGAAAATTGATAGTTTCAAAAACAGTATGGAGTTGGCAAAATAGTGTCCTAGTTCACAATATTATCAACCACAAGCATTCAAACATCATCAAATACTCCCTGTTATTTGCTTTGGGACCAAAAATATAATAGTTTCAAAATATGCATTTGATAATACACTTTAGAATCGCATTTACTTTCATTTCTAAAACTTATGAAAATCTAAATCACATGTTAAATTTTATTTGAGAAACAAGAAGTCTAGGAATTTATATTTTTATTAAAACAAATCCTCAGCTTCCCCTCTATCCAAATAATTTAGCAGCTGAAACATACAGAAATGCACTACATATCACAAGACCGTGTTAAAAACTGAAAGATGAAAATGTTGGATCTGCGGGCTGCAGTTCAGTTTTATTGCTCAAGAAATTTATGGGTATTGTCCCGTGAAAAGGTACAAACCTATTGTAATCCTGACCTTTTCAAGTAACTTCCAACCTGCAAATGTTCTGATGTGTAATGTATGGGATTGGGTCAAGTTTGGGGTTTTTTTTTCTGGAAAAAAAAAAAACATCAGAATCTTTTAGTCAGGATAGAAACCTGAGAGCTGAAAGAAATGAGGGCAAGGTTTTCAGATTTTTGTGGGAAAAAGCACTACCACTCAGGAAATCAAATATGCAGCTGCGTCTGCAGGTTATAGACAGCTACGACATAATCTTTCAGTAGAATGAGAGAGAGACTTGCAAAGTCCTTTGCAAGGCTTGCAAGACAGAACAATTCAGAATATTCCAAACAAGACTGTTGATTGTAAAAGCACATTTTCTTTCCACTTACCCATATTTCTGATTTTAAGGGCCCGCACAATAATGGTGAAGTACAGGGAGCTGAAAAATCCATAAAAGCTGCATACAGAATCCCTGATAACTGATCAAACACAAACTATTTGAGAAATCTCATAAGCAACTGCAGCTATTTGAATGATAAATTAAAAACCTCTACTGAGAGATAATACATGAAATAATGTCTGTTAAATAAAAATTAATACATGGGCATAAAACCAGAATATTAATATAGCCAAATGGCAAAGACCAGATTTGTTCCTAAGACATGTGGAAACAATTTCAGAGATTTTCAGTAAAGAAGCGCCATGTCAGAGGCACAGTGAAAGCAGTTGGTTTCCACATTTCAGCACAAGTTGCACCACACAATGCAAAGAAAAGCAGAAGTATATCAATAAGCATATAACTAGAAGACAAAGCTGCTCTGATGGCTGCAGTCATGCAGGAAAAGATTTTTTTCTTGGATCTCATAAAAATGTACAAGACAAAAGTTTCTTTTAGATGACATATTTGTGATATTGGAAACAAATTAACATTAGAGAAGGATTAGGAATGATAACTTGGTGGAAAAAAGTATGAATTATGCCTTTTAATATGTAAGTGCACGTTGCAAATTCACAGTGGCAACTTCACATTGCGACACAAAAGTTTCTAAATGCAAAACCCTAAGGTGGGCTCTCATTAGCTGAATAAAAAGGTGAGAAAAAACCCCACAAACCTTAACTAACTTACTGATATCCAAAAGTTATGATATATCATAGGTATAACAATGAAAATTGTGTAAAACACCTTTATTACATATAAGATCTCATCAACATTCAGGCTATGTAAAAGCTGATCATGACTGAATTCTCCATCAATGACTAGAATATCGGTGTTTACCACAATAAAGCAAAACTATTTTAAAAGTGTTATAGAATAAGAGGTTTAAGTAGGTGAACACAATAATTGTCAACAGAAGTGCTGCTATTAAAGATGAGAATAGACCTTCCACCCCAATAGGTAGGACACAGTTGCAAGACACTGGTGTGAAAGTAAAATTAAGGCAAGAATGACAATTGCATGTAGAAGAAATGTGACTTCAACCTTTCAAAGTAATGGTTAAGTGATTCATCTCATGGTCATGATAGCTATTCTTGCAGATCACTCTGATTACACTCATTCCTGGGGGTCAGTCCTGGAAGAAGCACCCAAGCTAAAGAAAACTAATGCTCACACAGCTTCCCAGTTCTTTCAGGATACTCAAAATGTTCCTATGTTCCACCACTGACAAATTCTTACTTGATCACTAATAGTGAAAGTCATTGCACACAACAAACAAATGCTATGATAGAAGCCCAGCTAAATCTGGTTTTTTGGAGAATAATCTCCTGGGATTCAGTATTTAAACCCTATGAACAAATTTCCAGTAAGACATACAATCACTTTAGCTAAAAATTTGTCTGTCTCACAGAGTGTGCTACTAAGTGATTTTATTGGGTATTTGCTGCTGTTTTTATTTGGCATTATGTTTTCTTTTTATTTGCATTGAATGGTAAGCAAACCAGTCTCAACTTCGATGTTCAATTAATTTAAGCATTAAAATAGACTGTTTCATGGAATCTAGCTTCAGTTGAGCCAGATTCTGTATCTTTTTTGCATTACCTTTTCCTATCCTTCAAAGAATGTTTCAAGAAAAATGTTTATAAAAACCTCTTTTTGTTCTGCTAACCCTGCAAACTAAACATGTTCCATTTATTTTTAAATTAAGTGAAAATTAGCCAGGTGTGATAGATAAGCTTTCTATACACAGGTCTAAATATTGACAAAAGGAGACGTGTCACTGGAAAAATCATCAGTCTAGCAATTATCACGTTAGCATGTTAAGTGGAAAAAGATGTGAAACTTCCAAATGTGTCAATAGAGATTATTTCATTTCCACCAGCTATCAGCTATACTGTGAACATCAGTGCCTTAATGTCTACTCAGCAGCAGGTCAGCTTTTCAAGCAAATGCCTTAATGTGGCATCTAGAATTGTCAGATCTGCAGCAAAACTAAGTATACCCCTTCAGAAATAGGCTGCCAAGCAAATATTAGACATTTCTAGAAGGCCAGAAAGTACCGTGATAAAGCCAGATGACAGGGACAGTAACAAGCAGTCAGCTAGAATTGTGTTTCTCACAGACATGCCAGTGACCTTCAGGCCCCAACCTGGGTGGACAGGGAACAAAGAAAAAGGACCTGGACACCATTTCCCCAGAGAGGAATTAGCAGCAGAGAACAAAACATGCTAAATCCCTTTCTAATAGTAGGTCCAGAAACCAGCTGTGATTTTAACATCTGGTTCTGCCAGACTAAGTCCAATCTCCTTCAGTATTGTCCTGATCCTTTTACAATTGCCTGCCCAAAACTTAAATGGGATTGGTAGTCAAAAAAGAAAACCTTTTCCTCACTTTCTTCCAACCTCTGCTACACTTTTCAGATCCCTAAACATTAATAATTTTGCAGATAAGGAATGTATTTTCCATTTTTATAATCTTGTGAATGCCACATTAGTTGCAATTCAGTTTAACCTTTTCAACTGCTGCTGTCCCTCAAGAATTTTTCAGGAAGTTAAGGTGCCTTCATTAGTGAGCAGCAAGCAAAGTAAGGAGCACAGAAAAATTATCAGTATAGCGCATTCAAAACATAAGATTTTCTTTACAATGTAAATAACTCATTTCAAGAGCCTGGAATGGACAAGGGCCTACAGTAGGTTTGAAGTTGAAACTCTTTCTCTGGTGAATAACAGCTTACAAGAGCTAGAATCGGGATGGATAACAGCTCTCAGGGTACATTATTTTGGAGGGGAAGCTCACAGAAAGTTCTTATGCCAGTGTGACCTAACAGCATGAGATGAATACCCTTGAGACCAATTAAACTTTCTTTAAGGCATCACATATAATCTAAGATTTTTCAATAGATTTAAACAAAATAATCATTTACTTTTCAAAAAGCCAGCACTACATGATGCGTGTTCAAAACATGAGACATTTTTGGTAATGATTTATCTGATATGCATCAATATAAGGGTAGGAGCACGGGCAGTACCTCAAACAAAGCCTGGGCACATCTGTAGAAAGAGTAACACTGATTTACGGTTATTGTGATGTAACGGTTACTGTGACCGTTACTGAATAACTCCAGGCTACATTGTGCAATTTGTATGGGTGGTTTTGGTAAGAGCTACAGTACACTACTGTTGTATTCTGGCTAAATTATGTCCCTCCTTTGCAGACTCCTGGAGGAGAACGCATGCAGGCAAGGTAGAATTTATGATACAGCTTGATCCCAGAAATACAGTTGCTGAACTTGTTTACAACACCATTCATTGTACCGTGGTCTAACAGACCTTTTTGGGTGAAGATGAACAAAATCTTCTTAATTTTATTGGTACTGATTTTTCCTTAGAAACGTCCTTGTTATTTTAAGCCTCTTTTGCCTCAGCAGTGAATGATGCAGGCCACTGACGGGATAGTGCAAACATTATTCAAAGCTTGCAACTACCACAGAAACCAATCTGTATATGCTAATTTTTAATAAGTATTGACAGATTATTAAGATGTATTACTTTCCCATCTATCTCTTTTAAGAATTTTACTATTCTTTGACTTTCAGCAAGAACTGCTGAGCACATAAAACAGGGACAAAAAGGTGACATTCAGATAAATATCACAATTTTCACTGACGCGCCTCTATGAACATATAGGGTTTTCCTATATTTCATTGCAAATAGTTTGCATGGTATTAAATGTAAGATATTGCAATCATCCCATTCTTCCCTTTTTCAATGTTCTCGGGAGTCCAGGGCTTGTAATCTCCAGAAATAAATAAGTATTTCAAGATAAAATTTCATAAGCTAACAGGAAAGGTATTTTAAGATTTCCTTTATGTCTTTTTTTACTCTGCCTTGGTGCTCAGCATCATGCAAGATTTGGCCCCAAGTCATGGAGATTTTAGGCAATAGTTTCCCCATGCTTAAATTTTAAAAGTAGTTGCCATAGCAACTGCCAGACACAGCATATGGTGTGTCTGTTACCTCCAAAATAACAGAGCAATTTCTAAAGAATTTTCTTTACAATATGTTATGAACCTTTGTACTTTTTACAATTTTTCAGAGTGCAGTATAAGGTACTGTTGTTCCCTGACATTCTCTTCAAGTTGAATGCTCATTTTGTAATTTTCTCTTTCATATTAGGCAAATATTTCCCTCTCTTTCTTGTCTTTTTAGTCTCCCAATATTCAGCAAAACATGAAAGAATAAAGTGAAGAAAAGGAGACATCTATTAAGCTATATCTAAAGATTTTACTCAGTTTCGCTACAATGTTACTTTTCCTTCACGGTGACAATCCAAAAGACAAAAATACAGACAAAGACAGAATATAGAAAAAGACAGAAATCTTATTAAAACTTCCTTAATATACAGGTGCTGGGCAGTCCGACATTTTGCAGAAGCATATGCAGCCTTCAACACTTTGAATCCCATACTTACCCAGCATCTCACCTTCAGTGAAGACCTAATATCTGCCTCAAAGAAGAGGAACTCAGAAATACACCTATCACCTCTTGCTCAATAGGCAGTACATTCTCCTTGAATAGCCAAGACCTACGCTGAAGACCCTCTTCCAAGATGGCTTGGCTCTACGGTGTGAAGCTCCCGAAAAGAAACCCCCTAGGACAGCTTGCATAGTAGGATGACACTACCTACCTTTATCCACACACAGAAGATCCCACTGTCCAGCAGAGCTCCCAAGAGTTAAGCATTTCAGTGGTTACCTGGCCTTGTAGAATCACATGCAGATTCAGGAAACAAGGGAAATGGGCCTTTATTCCTCCTTCTGCCCGTTTGTGGTTGTATAGGCTGAGACAGGATTAAAAGAATAGTTACTAGGATACGTAATAATGTTCTGCTGTCTAATTCTCTGTCCCCTGAGTCCTTCATTCTGACAACTTTCTGCAGTTAAGGCATCTTCTGCATAAATCTTCTAAAAAATTAAAATATGAAACTCCACCAAAACAGGATGTAAGAGTGCACGTTTAATTCTCTCCCTGAGGAGAAGCTAAGAAAGAGAATGAACTACCCATTATACACTTAGCTTAATGCACAACTACAAGGTGCTGGCACTACCCTGGTGAAGATAGAAGATGGTGAAAGAATAGGACGAAATATTTTGAAGGGAATTTTGCATGTCTGGTTTTGTTTGGTTCTTGGGGTTTTGGGGTTTTTTTTATTTACTCTTCATTTACCAGGGTTATTTCTCAGGAAAGGGGTAATCATACTGTAAGTCGAATTCCATGGGATTACTTGCCAAATGTTTTGCCAGGAGATGCTTGTATTTAATTAACAAGTTGCATGGTTCACAGCAGCAGTTTATAGTATAGATACATCTTTTGAAATCTTCTTTTGCTGCCTGGGCAAGGGGAGAAAGAGGGCAAAGAACATAGCAGCAGGTACTGTTTCTGGGCAAGCGTAGCTTTCAGTAAAGGCTGAATGACTGTGCTGTGGGAAAAAAGGGATACATTTTTGCTGCTAAAAAGAGGCTAGTGACAGCCTTTTTTTTTTTGCTAGTAATAGCAATTGAAGTTAGCTAATAACCATAGTTACAGGAAAAGCAATGGCAGTAACTGGGTTTTAGCTGCGAAATGGCACGTAACAGAAAGAGAAGGAGGGTCATGTGTGAGTTTCACCTCATGTTAGTCATGCATTATCAGTTTATTAACCTGGAACACTTAGGAGAAGAAAAGTATTTATGGTGTCATGACTGATTGAAGTATGGTGAGAAAATATGATAAATATGTTAAATTAATAAAAAAGACATCATATTTATTGTATATAATGTAAAAGTTGTGATAAAATGAAAATTCAATAATGTACGAAGATATAGTTGTAATACACCACGCCACACTTTCAGTTATGCTGCAGATAATACCATAGCACACAGGTAGATTATGAGTGAAGGTCACTTCAGTACCCAAGAATGTAATGTTTCTCTTAAATTTGTAGTTTAATTGGTTTCTGTGGCTTAGTTTTCCTTGCCAGCTCATGGATGGCATGATCTGCTGCATAAGACACACACTTGACATTAGGGTCTTCACAAGACCCTAAAGGAATACTTGATCTCTTTCCTAATTAACCACTTCCCTCTTCTGAAACAACCCCTTTTCACTGACTCCTGAATATTTCTAGTTCTGCTCTTAGCAATCAACCACCAGACCTCTGAGTGTACAACAGGAGGCTGAAATAAGTGGGTTCATTCAATCTTAAGAAGAATAAGCAAAGGGGAGAACTTACTGCTCTTATTGCTGTCTTCCAAGTACCTACTTAGGAGCGTATGGAAGCCTAAGTCTTTCTAGGGCACCCAACAATAGGATGTGAGGTGGTGGACACAAATTGCAACATGGAAAATTACAATTATACGTTAGGAAAAATATTTTCACCATAGCCAAACAGTGGAACAGGTTCCCCAGAGAAGTTGTGGCATCACCACCACTCAGAACTCAATAGGGCAAGGCACTGAGTAACCTATTTAAGATGGTCTTGCTTTGCAGGGGGAAAGCAAGGGGCCAGATGACCTCAAAAGGTCTCTTCCAAGCTAAATTACACGGTGGTTCTGTGATTCTGCTCAACTTCAGTTCAGGAGAGCTCAGCAGGCAGTGCTTGTGATTGATTGCAGAAACGAAACTAATTGAAAATCTGAGTATGCCTGACAGAATAGGTCCCAGTTATAAGTGAAAGGGTGTGATTTACCCAAAAGTAGTTTGTGCCACAGAGGGAGTGGCTGGTATTTTTCTCTTTTGGATGTTTTTTTTTTTCAATATTGGCATAGAACATGTTGAATTTAGTAGAGTTATTCCTGATGAAAATATAAATAGCACAGAATCAACTCCTAAACACAAATGCAACAAAAATAAAATAACTGATAAGTTTCCTCTCCGTGTTGCTTATTCTATTCCAGGAAACATAGAACCCAATAAGTTACATTCAAAGCCCCTCTATAATTAAGTGTAAGGGAAGTATATTCCTACAGTGTATTAGTGACTCCATGTAAACATATTTTCCTCCTGAATGGTTATAAACAGGCATACCATAACCTCATTTTTAGCTTTCTTGCACATTATAAATTCATTTTTCTCTTTGCACAATGTCACTTTCTTTCCAGCAGGTTAATCCCAGGAGGTCTGGTAACTACAATTACTCCATTTAAATATTCCACATATCTGTCAAGACTCAAAAGAATTCTGTAGTGTCAGTTTAAATATAAATATATATAATTCTAGTTAATAATCATCACTTCAAGTCTGTTATGAAAACTGTATTAGTCATACAGAGTGTGTGTGATGTTGTGTATGTATGCAGCATTTGTTGCAGCTTTTTCACTGATTTATTGGTTAAAAAACCAACCATACTAACTGTAACACATCAATGATCTCATGAAGAAAACAATGCTTTTCAGAGGTACAGTTGTCTATAAGCTTTTATTCTAATTCCTTGAGGAACAGTCTGAGCTTTTTACACAGAAAAGCTGAAAAATTATATAATACCGTAAAAGCAAATGCTAGCAAAACATACTTGACATTTTTCATTTCCCTATCATTTCCGTCTAAAGAAAATCTTTACATTTACCAGTGACCAGAACTTTATTTTTTCTTGGTAGGGGGTAGGAGGGTCTGGAAGAGTTGACAATTTTCTGCCACTTTCTAAATAGCCTCAAAAACTACACAGTTACAGGAAAAGCATCTAAGCCGCTCAGCAACTAAATTTGTAATGTTGATCAAATATAGATCACAGTTTATTTTCCTCAAGTTGAATGTGCTCATCAGGTCTTTATTCACTTAGCCTGCTAGAATAGCCTTTGCAATACAGGAAAAAAGGGTCACTGTTTTTACAATGAAAGTTTCAAAGTAGCAGAACAAGTATTCTTCTGCCCAGCAAACACAACTAATACCAATGAATAGCATTTCAAAGCTTTTAATCTCCATGACAACCCACCTCAGATTCTTCAATAAAATGTCACTTTAAATGCACGCAAACATACTCATTTATGCACACCTACCATGTGTTCATAAATATCACCAGTGCTGCGCATCTCAAAAACATATATAATACCATTGATGTCTTTCTCTTGGAAAACTAATCAGTCAGTGCCCCAGATAAAAACTTAATCTGTATCCTTCTGCTTATATTAACTATTGAATAAACAAAAGGCAAAGAGATGGATATAAAATATGTCTCAAAAATATAAGGACATACCTTGAGTTTTGGCAAGCATCAGGAGAAAACACCTGACATTTAAATAAATCAGAAGAATCACTTCAAAGACCTACACGACGAAATCACAAATTGCATAGCAGAATTATTCACAGTACTTTTTCTGCCTCAGAAAGGAAATAGTTGTTTTAAATATTATAAGCAGAGTGCTCACTAAGCTGCATGAGTAAGGATCCAATTATTGATATGAGTCAGGTACTGATGTAAATGTGGCGCACACCTAATACTGGAAAATCACAACAAACTTTTAAAAACTGTTCAAAGTTCAATTTAAGCCAGTCCTGGAAATGGGACATTACAGACATTTGTCCACATGAAGGAAACAGATTCCTGCTGCCATTTGCCCAGTTTGTAATACTGCATTTACAAATCTCACTAATTACAGCATGTTATCATAGAATCATAGACTGGTTTGGGTTGGAAGGGACCTTAAGGTCATCCAGTTACAACCCCTTGTCATGGGCAGGGACACCTCACACTAGACCAGGTTGCCCAAAGCCCTATTAAACCTGGCCTTGAACACTGACCGGAATGGGTCAGCCACAGCTTCTCTGAGCAACTTGTGCAGGGCTTCACCACCCTCACACTGAAGAATCTTGCCTGGTTTGTGTTTTCGGGACTACTGGTGCTGCCAAGGTCTGTAACACACCTGCTGGGAGGATGTACAGGATCAGTGCAGAATGCAGTGCTGCCACAAATGAAGGACAGTGTATGCTCAAACCTGGAAGTTGTCCTGCCAGACTTTAATTTGCATGACCTGAGTGGATCACCACAGCTACAACTCATACCCTCCTCCAGTCTGTGGCTTCCAAAGGCAGCATGCTCCCTGTCCCAACCTTCCAGAGCCTCTGCTTCAGCAAATCCTGCCAGCATTTCTGTAGTACCTGTTTTAACAACCTCTCATATCTAGCACTCCTACCCAACCACAATAGACCTTGTTAGTAAGGGTTAACTGAGTTTCAAGTATGATTTGTACCTGTTAAGCTATTCTGCAAGATAATAGCTGACAAACTTAGCAGATCTCTTTCCCCTGCTTTCTCCCAGGCTGTGTCAAAGGGTAACCTAGCCATAGAAAAGAAGAAAAAGAAAGAAGGAAAGAAAGGAAATTGGAAAAGGAAAAGGAAAAAGGAAAGGAAAAAAGGAAAAGGAAAGAGGAAAGGAAAAAAGGAAAAGGAAAAAGGAAAGGAAAAAAGGAAAAGGAAAAAGGAAAGGAGAAAAGGAAAAAGGAAAGGAAAAAGAAATGGGAAAAGGGAAAGAAAAAGAGAAAAGGAAAAGAAAAAATGCCATCCCTCACTTTCTCATGAGCCTACTCATCACAAGACCTTTTATTCCAATGAGCATGGTCAATGCACAGCAGGTGACATGAAACTCATGTGAATGGCACTGCCGGCCTGGAAGCACAGGTGAAAAACTCAACAGAGAGCACTCTTAAACAGCATCAGGTATCTTTTGGGATCTGCAAGAACAGAAAGTCTTAGCATTCTCCTTCTTATCTGTTCCTTTCTGCACTGACCTCTGCTACAGAACACTAGGCATACAACAAAGGCCACTTCAGCACACCTGTATTTGCATGGTATGTCACAGGACTTAAAGGGCTTAGGAAGGGTTCACATTGAAAGCCTTCAGTAAGAATTTGAATGGCTTGGCCCCTAAAAGAATCTCAGAAAGCATTATGGATGTAAGCTAGTTGGCTGGTATTCTTTGCTAAAAGACAGAACAGAACTGTGCATCACAAGATGCGAAGAAGTAGGACAGGTGAGGAAGTATACTGCAGTGCTGAAGTAACCAATGCTGCACTACACAGCTAGCATGCAGGCATCCTCGAGAAGAAATCTATCAGATATGTCAACTTCACTTATTCATTTAAGATTAGCACTCTAATAAAAGTTCCTGTTTTAATATCAACACTAACTTTTGCTGTTGTATCCAGTCCTGCTTCCTACAGTCCATCTTACATAATGTACCAATACTAATGCTTTCTGTCAAAAAGCCTCTAGTGTGGCCAACCCCTTTCCTATGACTCTGTCAATAGTGAAGACATGTTGTGCATCCTAAATTGGTATTGCATTATCCTATAAACCAAAGAGAACTTGCTTAAGCTTTGTGGATAAATGCCAAATTAAGTTTATTTTCAAACTTCAGTACATTGAGCCTGCACTCCATTTCACTGCAAGCCAACAAAATGAGTCTGTAAAAATGTATCCCTCAAATGCTCTGCCCTGTAACTTGTTTGCATAATACTTTCCCTGCTTGAGGAACTTCAATATGAATTCTCATTGAGACAGGAATTCGTCTGCCTTTTAGTTAGGCATTTATGCTCAATCTATATCTGGCAAAAAGACAGAAAGTCTAAAAGGCCAAAACTATATTCTTTCCCTAAAGAAGACTTAAAATCTTTTCTTATAGTAAAAAGTAGAGTTCCAGGGTGACAGAAGTATATACAAGAGTTTACAAGGCAAAATAAAACCTTACTGCAAAAATTTATTTGCAATGCTTTCTCTTCTAGCCTTTCATTGATGACCAGTTGCATCACGTCGAAGTTTTCATTATCCTTCCTCCATAAAAATGGTCCACCTAAGTTACCAAAAGACACTGTATAATATATAATAGATAATACATAATAGATAATATATAATCTCCTCTCATTCATGTTGAATACTGCATTAAAACTCAAATATTAATACTTGATTGTACTGTTTAGACTGAACATCTTTCTTACCTAGAGTTTCCCTGAAATGCTTTGTTTAGCAAGCCGATGCTGATGGTTACGAAAAAAGTTTAGCCGTTATTTGTACTTAGGTACTTATTATTCAACAAAAGGTAGCTTTTAATTTTAAAAGTAACTTTAAGAGTTAACTTGGTTTGAATTTCTAAGATACAAGGAGCCCCAGGTTGGCCTGTCCACCTCTACAGCAGGAATCATTGCAGAACATAAAGCCTGTAGAGAGTAACCTTATTGTTTTCTCACTATTTCTTTAAGGCATTGTTAAAATCAAATTAAAAAGACAGCGAGTTGGACTTTTCATGGTGTCTCATACAGTTCAGAGTAGATGAAGAAAGTCACAAGTTCAGAGATACTAATTCTTATTAATTACAAGGATGTTTTTTACACTATAGTGACCACACTGATAACAACTTCATTCTCAATAAAGAACCCTGTGAACAGGTAGCAAAAAACTTTTGTTGCCACCTGTGTTTCTAATGGAAATCTAACATAGGGACCACAGGTTTTACACAGAATTAGCTGAGCTTTTCAGCTGACAAGACCCAAAGCAGGTTATCAGAAGATTTAGCCATGCAATCCATAGAAACAATAAGCACCTTCTTCCCACTGCATGAGTTTAAGGGTTAAAACAATGCTTCACTTTAAAAAAAAAAAAGTTTCATATGTTCATTTTGTAACTACTGCATCACGCAGTTAATTCCCAAGTCAAAGCTACTCTTTGTCTAGGATCCTAATGACATTTACAGGGCCTACAATTAAATAAACAAAAGATAATTTGCCATCTCTCAGTGTCTTGTCCTGTAAAAATCACATACTGTACTTCTACAGAAATGTATCTTTTCTTCTGTTTAGTTTATTATCTACAGAGAAGAAGTTTTAGATATCTTTTTTTTATGTCTTGTAGCTGTAGTCTCTAAACTGTATGTAATTGCTTTCAATGAAAAAAGAAAACTATAATGGGAATAGCTTTATTGTCATATTTTTACTAGTGGGTGTGAGAAGTGATTTAACTTACAGGTACTGATTATTTAATTGTATTGATATAGAGCATACAGCCTACCATGACTAGTGAATCATTTAGACTGACAAGAGGAGGTGTAAAAACTCTTCTTGCTTCTATTCTGCCACATCCTTCCAGTTTTACAAAGGAAAAAGCTTTGTTCATAGGTGGGGGTTAGTAAGCCATTAAAGTTCTTGACAACAGCTATGAAGGCATAAAGCAAACACGTCAAATCTATGAAGTATAATTCTGAAATTAACTGGATAATGAAACAAACTATTCTGAAGGATGACTATATCATCAGATACACAATATAACTGACTCTGAGCCTACATATGTTTCAAAAATAATCTCTGTAAACTTTACAAAATTAAGCTGATATGCAAATTGTTTATTCTAATATGTTCCATTTCATTTGTTAGCACACAACCTTTACTCAACACAGTTGCATAAACCCATTTACTTTTTTAGATGTGAAAAGACACCACAAACTATTAGAGTCTTAGCTATCTCATTATGTATGAAAGTAATTGTAATGTGTATTTTTAAACCTATGGCCCTGCAGCAGTAGTTGATTAAAAGAACATTAATTTAGTCTGCAAAATAATTGCGCTTTGGACAATATTTGACCAAAAATAATGAGCAGAATTTAGACAGATTCTTGATCTGGCTTTCAGCAACTTGAACAGAAAAAGCTACCTACAGATAGGCTTGAATATGACTGTTTTGAGTTCTACAGTAATAATATACAAGAATAATAGGGTACAGATTTTAGATATATAACAAAGCTCAGGTTTGGGGCTCAAAAAAGTCTGTTTTTCTTTCCTTCTTCAGCAGCTTTGTTCATGTTTTTCACCAAACACAAGATGACAAAAAGCAGATGAATAAGTGATTTACATAAATCTCTTATGTTTTTTTCATCATCACTTTTTGATAAGGGTAATTAAAAATAAGATGCAAGGCTTCTGCTTTCTTTAAATATAGTTTTGTATAGTTAAAGTTATACTTTTTCTCATTGTTTTTCCTATAGTATTTGAAAAATAAATATCTTTGTGTGTTTTTTCACTACATAGTATACGATCCAAAATTGTTCTATTTTCCAAAATTCCTTTATTAGTATAAATGAATATTCTAAGAAGCTGGGTAAAAGTAATATACTGAATGCATTAACTAATTTGCCTAGCAACAGAAACAGTAAGGGTAAGATGAGATTTTTCTTTTCATACTTTTTTTCTTGTTATTAACAGAAGAAACAAAATAAGGCAAAATCTGTGTTAGAGGAGATCCAGCACTGGTAAAAGAGTTTTGAACTAGTGATTATATTCACGAAACAGTGAAAGGATCCTTTTAAATACTGCCACGTGCCTGTTTTGCCACAGATGAAGTGGTTTTCTTCAACAAATTACTAATAATCTGCCTGGTACTTGTAGTCCAAGAAGAGCAATGTTGTTGAAGGGAAATCTTTTCTCCTTTTTTTTGTTTCGTACAAAAAACAACCACAATGGGTCTGCCTGCAAGGCAAGATATCTCAGAAAATGAAAGCACTGACAATGGTTGCATACTCTGCACTTCAGAAGTGACATGTTAGTAATGGCTCATGGGAAGGAAGCCGGCACATCTGGACAACTCTTTGGTGAAAACAAGTTGTATTTTATGGAATAAAAATGAATGAAATTTTTGGCGGCCAGGTTATCTTCAGATAAGGAAGCTAAGCTATAGCAAGTAATGCAACATGAAAAAGTTACTAGTTTCACTTGGATGTCACTTGAAAATACTCCTGGTCTGAGGTGAAGTTTGCAGATCCTGACAGAAGAATCCTTCTGATTGTAAATTTAGTACAGCTGACTTCTAACAACTGGGATTTCATGGTTGTTGATCTCCAAGTTGCTTTTCAGAACAGTGCATAACAATATTTTTATTTAAACATGAACTAAAAATTACAAGTATGGTAATTCGCCCTATTTATCAATTTATAATTACTAAAAAGGATGAAACCACTAGAATCGAACTTACCCTTTGAAATTACAGGATTGATGAGAATCATAAGAACAACTTAGACACCTGAGTAGCTAGTGAATGTGAGCATTAATACAGGATGTTGTAAGTCTGATACAGAATTCTATTAAAATATTGTCATTCAGCGCCAAATCGTAAAATATATTTTAAATGAGGTGAAAAATCATAGAATTGTAAAGCTTAAAGAACAGATAATGCAATTATAACAAGATACAGGTGAGCTACTTAAATTATCATATTCCACTTAACTCGGTGATCATAATCATTTTGCAACTCCATTATATTAAGCGATGAAGAATAATTTAGAAAATCATTGACTCCATCTAGTGGTGACTTTTTGTAATTTTCATTTGCAACTCTTGCTTTGGTAGGGAACTTCATACCAAGACTTTGATTTTAATTTGTTACACTTCAAGAAACAACAACAGATGACAACAGCAAGCCAGCTGATTGATATGTGAAACGCTTTTAGACTTTTTATTGTATTCAAGTAAATCAGTTTCAGAACCTATGCTTAAGTGTATAAATGTTAATCTTAGGAAAATCATTTGGTAGTAATGCCCTTATCTCTTCCAAGAACAGTGCTGAAAATATCTTGCAAAGAAAGTCAACATCATTTTTCATACTCTACAGCTTGGAAAGCTGACACAGGGAGAAATGAGACAATTTTGGCCAGTGTCAGAATGTGGAAAAGAACCTCAGCCTCACCAGCCACTTGGCTTGGCCTTGTCCTGCACAGAACCAGGATGAGGGAGGGAGGCAAAGTCTTTCTCCTTGTTTGTCTGTGGCTCAGACCACAGACTAGTGGTGTCTGGTACTCTGTAATAACATATGAAATGAAATGCTCTATTTTCTTTTTATAACTTAGAGGGGGGACCCATGCCACTGCAGCCACCACATTGGCTGTGACAAGTAAACAAGTTTGCAGTCTGCTGAGATGATATAAAGACTCAGACCTCAGAACATGATCTGCTTACTCAGGCCCCACGAGTGTACAATTAAACAGCATGAAGAAATTTACACTGCCACTCCTTGATGATCTAATTTACTTCATAGAAAACAAACAAGCAGGTTAAGTCTCCAGCGCAATAACTGTCATTTTCAGAAGTATTTAATGCAGGTGAAGTAATTCTGGATACTCTAGTTTATATAACAATTAAAATGTAAATTTGCTACTGAAGTTTGAGAGACTTGGAAAGCAGCACCCCCTAGAGGCTGCCACATGTTTATTCAGGGTCACTGAAAGGAAAATTGAGTCCATAGTGATCAGAACTAAAGGAACTAGAGACAAAAATGAAGACCATTGTCCTTGGGGGCATATGGACATCAAACAAGGTTAGTTTTGATTTCTGTTGGAATGCAGGAAGAAGGGCCAGTATTCATCTCCAGTTTCCATGACAAGGCAACAAAAAATGTCCCAGATACTGTTCTGCTCTGTGTAAAGTCAAATACATAACACTGCCCAGTCAATAATTTGAAAAGCAAGGAATAAATTGTGAATTGGTCCACAGCTCTGATAAAATAGCAATTACTGATATAAATAAACATTATTGCATAGGCACAATGATCAGGATTCACTCTAGCTTGATCTATCACTACCTTGACAGTCACAGTCTGCACAGCAGTATCATCTAGAGCATTGAGCAAAGGATTAGCGCTATAGTGAACTGTGCTTTCAGAGCTAAAATTTGAATGTTGAAAGCATTCACTTCACAGTTTATATATATCCACAGATTATTCTGAGTAAACTTGGCAAACGGAGTGCTCTCCTAAAAGTGGTATAAATAGTACATGTCAATAAAGAAGCTCATTTACCCTCTGCTGGTTTTAATCAACCACAGTTGATCCACAGAATTTGTACAGCTAAGCCCTCTCCCACTCAAACGTATATTCCTTTGACAAGAGTACTAATGAAAATTCACTGGATTGAAGGAATTCTTAGCTACTAGCACTCATTCTCCCAAGTTATTACATGTGCTCAGTACACCACTTCTAGGACAAAGTAGCATTCTACATGCTGTGCTTGTCAACACCTGTGGATGAATAGGGCATCTTTAAATAATTCTCTAGTCAACTGAGAGCGACTTGGTAGCTAAGTAGCTAAAAAATTATAGAATTTTGTAGGGTACTTATTGCTCTGACATGATTATCAAAACAAAATTAAGAGGAATTTTTTTTCTTTTCCAATTTTCAATTCACCCAGGGTGATTTCAGGTCTTCATGTATGAGACAACTACAGCTCAGCAAGAGATCAGTCATTTTGGGTATATTACATCCTCTACAGCATCTAACTAATAATTTGATATGAATAGTTTTATATGAATAAGAGTTCTCTTCTGATTGTCCATAAACAAGATGTAGATCAACAGAATAAATGCAGAACTTGAAACAAATAGAGTAGTACATTTCTCGTGCAGCAAATGGAGTAACACAGCTTTATTAACATAATAAAAGACCAGTGTCAGGTACCAGCACTTTTCTATTTGCCTTTTAAATTATATCCCAGAGCTGGCCCCCAGTGCACAGTTCCAATATTGTGGTCTTAGAGCTGTATATTAGAATGTTCTCTTTCTATTAAACTCATACCTTCAAGAAAGGAAAAATGGCTGAACAGAAGAACAGACCTTTTAATAGGAATAATTTCCCATGCTTCTCGTTTAAAAACTATCAATTTTATAATAAAATTCTTTATTTGTAACTATTTGCATATTTGAAAAGAATAAAGGCTGCGCTCCCTTGATAGTGAGCTAATAAAAGAAAGTATTCATGGAACTAAATAATCTCCTGCTATTTTTAACCTTTTGTCTAGCCAATTTTCAGATCTTGGGCAATTTGCAAAATGTGAGAAATCTGGATAATCATGGGATTGTGGTAGTGAGTTTCAGCTCTAAATCTCTGCAATGCGATAATACTTATGAGACAACATCTCAACCAACCTTATTTGCGTTCTTCAAAGGTCCTTCTCAGTAGAATGGGAAGATAGTAAATTAAAACCAGAATACTTATGTAAGGGTACCACAGTTGAATTCAGGGGCAGGGTACATCATAATCACTAAAACAATGAAGATTTCAGGTTGTCTATTTCAGAGCTGAGAATTTAATTTCATCTCAGTGCTTGAGAAGAGGTTTAAGATCAAATTTCCTTTCTCTGTAAATAGAAATGAAATCATTGGTAACAAATGCAAAAAAACAAGACTCATTTGTCACCATTGAATAATGGTTCCTTGGCTGGTGTTAGCTTATCTGGTATTTTCCTTACATCTGTTCACAAACTGCACTGCATAGGCCCTTCCCTTTGATACTCTACTGCAGCAAACAAAATTCAGGTATCCATCACAATCCCCTGATACCTTCATACTTTTTACTTAAGTGAAGCACATCTGCAGAGAGGTCACTGAGGCCATTACCATTTTTCTTCTGCTTTTGTCAGACTCCAGAACTAATCTTTCATGGTGAAATTCCTATATTAGCATCTCAATCTTTTGAAAAGTGATGAATTATTACAAACCAACAATAAATTTGCAACACACAGTCTGGATCTTGGAGCTGAGATCTTCATTCATATGTTATTCAAAGGCATTTGTGCAGCACATGACAAATATGTACTCCCTCAGGGTACACTACCAGTTTCAGTGGACCTGTGTTTCTGTTTTGTCTGGGCTGATGAAGGGGCTACAGGGTCCACTGAAGGATGATCTACCATTGTCTGAGAAGTCAAAATTAGCATTGTGATTGCCACAGTGACAAAGGTCTTTAAATAACACATTTAAAAAGAAAAAACTTTTTGTCAGGGTAGCTTACTTTTTGGCTGTGAGGCTGTGTCCCTGTATCTGTAAAAATTATAAGGTTTTCATCCATGTTATTGTGAATGATGTGCAGAAAATCAGTGTCAAAGGAAAAGAAAGTTAAGATTGACAGAATATTACATGAAAGGAATTTAAAGTCAGCTCTAAATGATGGTTAACCCTTGTTGTGGTTTAAGCTGTAAATCACACAGCCCGTTCTCTCACTCACTCCCCTCTCTTTCTTCCCCCCGCTCCCGGGTGGATGGGAAGGAGAATCAAAAGAACAACTCCCACAGGTTGAGATAAGAACAGTTTAGAAACTAAAGTATAACACAAGACCACTACTGCTACCACCAATAATAATAACGACAAGGCAAATACAAGGAAAGAGAATACAACTGCTCACCACCTGATACCAAGCCCAAATCAGCAGTGCACCCCCACCCTTCTGGGTCTCTGCTCTCTGCTTTACCTCCTGGGCATGACGTGCTGTGGCAAAGAACACCTCTTTGGTCAGTTTGGGTCAGGTGTCCTGTCCCTGCTTCCTCCCAGCTTCCCCTCCTCCCTGGCAGAGCATGAGACTCAGAAAGTCCTTGGTCAGACCAAAACATCACTGAGCAGTAACCGAAACACTGGTGTTATCAGCACTGTTCCCAGGCCGAAAGTCAAAAACACAGCCCTGCACCAGCTACCAAGGAGGAGAAAAATGACTGCTGCTGCTGAACATATGACAACCCCCAATGATAATTCAGTGATGCTTTCCAAAATCTGAGGCTCCTCATTAAAGATAAGCAAAACAACAGCATGTCATATGTTATTAAGACAGAAAAATTAGTATTCATGACCTCTCCAGTAGGGTTCTCCATGAGCTTTTAGCAGAAGTAACACACTGAGGAGGGAACAGACAGAAACCTCCAAATAAAAAAGCTGTCATACTGTAAAGGTGGTGAGGCACTGGAATGGGTTGCCCAGGGAAGTCGTGAACGCTCCATCACTGGCAGTGTTCAAAGGCAGGTGGCATGGTTTAGTGGGAGGTGTCCATGCCCATGGCAGGGGGGTTGGAACTAGATGATCTCAAGGTCCTTTCCAACCCAAACTATTCTATGATTCTATGATCTACATTTTTGGTTGATTTCAAGATGCTTCAGAAATTTCTGCTTCTGCATCCACTGACTGCTCCTTCATCTTATTCTTCCGGGATGGCTTAAGGTAACCTCTATCCCTCTGCACTGACATGGACTTGTTTAGTTACTACTCAATAAGTAATCTGACTACAGTCCATCTGACTGAAGTACTTCTGTTCAACAGGTTTCAGCTAAGTTTGCTTACTTCTGCTTATTTATAAAAACTTGAAGATTTCCATAGTAAACTAAACAGAAAATACCAGTCCTTAAAGGAACAACCCTGCCCACCTTTAAAATAAATATTTTATTTAAATGCTCGAAGATAATGTTTTGCATTCTACCTAACCTTTGTAGATAAGATTCTTGCTTGAGGTGCGTTAGGAATTCCATAAACAAGGTTACCTCTCTCCCAAATTATGTAAAATATTTGTACACTCAAATGAACATCTCAAAAAACCCTATCCTCTTTTAAAGATTTAAATAATACTGAAAGACTTCAACCTTCAAAGAACTAAGTGGCAATAGAATATCAAAATATTTCCTCAACTATCTCTTTTCCTTAAAGCTGTTTACTCTATGACAAAAAAAGATACAATTTTCCTCTGAAATATTTCATAAGTCTACCAAAAGTATTTCTTTTTACAGAAACGAATTCATAGTGCTGAAGAAGCTATATAAAACCATCTCTCTTTAAGACCTAAGAGTGTTCTCCCGTCCTTTAAAAAACAGGATGTTATCTTACTCTGAAAAGATATTGTGGCTGCCTGTTTGCATCTCAATCAAATACTTCACAAAGTATCATCAGCATCACCCACAACCTGCAGTTAATAACTCTACAAAATGCTTTCGGCAAGGCAAGTATTAACAAACATTTAAATACAGCTTTCAAACATAAAACAAAACATTCAAGCAAAGCAACATATTTACACCTACAGCCTAGAGTTCGTTTGTTTGGACTGGGAGATGATAAGTGCAAGGATTTCTGCCTCTCATTTACAAGATAAAAAAAACTTTCTAAATTTTTTAATGAACCTAAAAATCTCAATAAGCAAGCAAGTAAAAACCCATAGAAACATAAACTACAACTGGTCATCAAATGTAGAAAGGTAATTTTTAGCGTTTTCTCAAGTTCAGGAAGGCTGACATATATGTAATTACCTTCACCTCAATATCGTGGTTCTTCCCCCACGGTTCATCTATTAATGCAATAGCTTTGCCCATAAGTGTGCTGATTGCGAATCACAGTGTTCAGACACAGCAAAAGAGAAGCACCATTTAAACTTTTAGCTCAGGAAGGAAAGAATTATAAGTAATTTAGCTTATGTCTTCTCTGAAAGGCCAAAGAGTGGAACAAAGTGGTATTACATTTATATAGACATGTTAAGCTCCTGACCCAGAATGAACGCCGCAATGCATGCAGCAAGGGAGCTCCGTGGGGTGAAGCCACACTGTCTCACAGCAGGGAAATAGCACACTTAACTACTGTTGCTCACATACCTGCTTATTATCTGAGCAACCTGGTACCAGGAGACCTGAAATTGCTGTTTTGTGAGGAAATTCCTGCTGCCAACGTGGCGTGTTTGAATTCAAAAGACATCACAAACAGTCAGAAGTGATTTCAGAACAAAATATTCAAACAATGACCAGAAAAGATAATAACAGATTTTTTTTACAGTTTTCCAATACCTAAAGGGGGCCTACAAGAAATCTGGAGAGGGACTTTTCACAAGGGCATGTAGTGATAGGACAACGAATAATGGCTTTAAGCTGAAAGAGGGTAGTGTTAGATATCAGATATCAGAAAAAAATTCTTCCCTGTGATGATGGTGAGACACCGGATCAGGTTGCCCACAGAAGTTGTGAATGCTTCATCCCTGGAAGTGTTTCAAAGCCAGCAACCTGTGGAAGGTGTCTCCGCCCATGGCAGGGAAGTTGGAACTAGGTGATCTTTAAGGTCCCTTCCAACCCAAACCATTTTATGATTTGTGGTAAATAGTGAGCTAGTTCTTTTCAAAGGGCTCTATGAAAACAAAGGAACCAAGAGAGTCCATGATTTAAAAAAATAAAAAATAATAATAAAGGTAAGCTCTCCACCTCCCTCCTAAAACCAATTAAAGAATAACGACCTGATTAGTTATTCTTTGAATTTTCTTAATATATAACCACATCCAAATGGAATATAAAATGCTGCCATCATGGTTAGGTCCTAAAAACTTAATAAGTGATGACACGACTGAGCATCTCCAGATGTGATTTGGAGTTCCAGACAACCTATCATACTTCAGATGTTTAGAGGAGGATGCTATTGCTTGTCAGAGTTTTACATAAATATGGAAAAACGTTTCAGTCTGTCTCATTAGTAATAAATAAATAAATCCCTTTGAGCCAGCAGAACATGCAGATACATTAAAATGTTAATTCTTCCTCTCGAGTTTTCTCTCCATTCTCTACAAGACTACCTGAATGACTGATAAAACACTGAAACAAAACAAAAATGTTCAGGCTTTTTCTGACTGATAGTAAGTATTAATATACATATATATATCGAACAGAATGTATAAGCTGACCCTGAATGGAATATTCTGCATTTGGAAATTACCAGTCTACAGCAAAGAAATAATGGTATACACTACAGCTTCCTTTTGATGCAGTCTGCCATTACAGTGGCATTCAGATGCCAAAATATCAGCATAAACATCAAATACACAGCTTAAGTTGAGAAACTTCATTTTATTGTAGCAACACCAGCGTGCCCAAGGGAAAACAGGTCAGCACTGCAACTGGCCTTACCGTGGGGTAGCTTAGGCCCCTTGAGAACAAGCTACTAAAGTCAGTATTTTAAAAACAAAGAAAGTACACCTCTCAGGAGGAAAAAAAAAATCTGAAAAAAAAAAACCCAAACCAAAACAAACAAAACAATCCAAAAAACAACTTCTGGCTTCCTTAGGAAAGTACTCCAACAACAAAGGAAGTGACTGCCCGGGACGCTGGACTAAGGGTGAAGTTTATGGAGACAGGCCACGTTGGACAGGGCAACCTGGTCTAGTGGAAGGTGCCCCTGCCTGCGAAAGGCAACTAGATGATCTTAAGGTCCCTTGCAACTCTATGACCTGCGTCTCGGCAGGACAGCGGTTACTGATGAAGACAGGCGAGGCTGCCGACACGCCACCGCCCGGCCACGGCCATTTGTAGGGGTTTGCTCAGCGCGGCAGCGGCCATAGAAGCCATGGAGTGCCGGTTCCTGCCGCCGGGCTCAGCCACCCAGCGCCGCCCGCCGTGGCCACCAGTCAAGCACCGACCTCCATGCTACCCCATCCCCGCCCGCGGAGCCGCCATGCCCCGCCAAGGCAGCCCAGCACCCACTCCCGGATGGCGGGTGCGGCTATGGGCGGGACTCGGCGGGAGGCTGGCCCTCCCCTTCCTGCCCAGCGGCGGATGTTGGAGTTTGAATTGTCTGTCAGTTAGCCAGGCCGTCGCTGGTGAGTGACTCCTTGAGGGGCTGAGGCTTTGCCTTGCAGCCTTGGGGTGGGCTGAGCCTGAGGTAGGGGGGGGGAGGGCTACCCTGCTGGGGGCGAAGGGAGGCGGATTGCGGCTGTGAGCCGCCGAAGGGGCCGTGTGAGCCGTCGTGGTTTCCTGGGAGCGAAACCCGCGGGGGGCGAGAGTCACCCAGTGCGGCCGCGGGACGGAGGGAGGGAGGCGGGACGGGGCCTTGCTGGGTGGCTCTTCCCACAGATAGCGCCGCGGCCGTTCTGCCTGTTGAAAAAGGCGCCGGCCATGCTTAGTGGCGAGACCTGTGTGGGATTCGGACACTAAGTGGCCGCCAGCACTTTAGTGAGTTGGGCTTCCTGGAAGCGTGGCGTGTGCGGAGGAATGGGATCCTTGCGGGGCACCACGAGAGGAACTTGTACATCTAGGATACACAGCACGGACGGGCGGAATCCAGGACGGTTCCTTTGTCCGTATGCCAGAGCAAACGTGTACCTGGAACGTGGCCTCCGGGGTTGCGTTTGTTTTTTTTCCCATTCTCTAGTTAAAAAACTCCTTAAAGCACTCTCTGTGCTGGAGCAGTAAAGAGATAACTGGGCAAAACCTAAATATTCGCTTTGAGGATTTTTTTTTAGCCTGTTTAGGCAAAGTAAACGCATTCTATTTGCAGTTGGGTTTTCATAAACACTGCTTGATAACGTGTTCCTGTTTTGCAAATAGACTGATGCGGCACTGCTTTATTCCTGAGGAAAGCCCCGTTGAGACTTGTGCCCGGAGCCTCAATGGTTGCTTTCCCATATCGTTTTAACTTGCAAATTTGAGCTCCGGGTTCATTTCCCTGAAAGACTTTGAGCCAAAAAGAAGGAATTTGGGAGGGGGGAATGGGGTAGCGTTTGTTTGGGTTTTTTTTTTTTCCCCCTGTTCTGAAGTAAATGAAAGGTAGGGGAAGGTGAATTTCTTGTTTACAGGCACATACGTGCGTTCTCCACCGGCAGGGCTTTTTACAACCCACCGAGGTGAAAATCTGATCTTGTGTGGTAGATAGAGGGTGTTTGGTGTCGCTCTGGTAGGTTCAGTACGGTGAAACTGGCGGTGACCATTCTTGGGAAATGCCGAAGTGTGAGCTGCTTGCTGCCCTTTTGCTGCCCCTGTACCTGATCGAGTTTGGGTTTTGTAACTTATGAAAAGGGAAGTGTGTTTTTGGGAAGGCTGTAGTCTATTTCCACCGGGCTGTCGGTGCAGTGTTTTCTTAGGAGCCTCTTGAGCTAATTCCTTTGCGGCGTTGTGTACTTTTTAGATTCTTTTCCTTTTAGACAAATGCTTTTTGTGTAGAGCTACTCCGGTTCTCTAAAAAAGTGCAATGGCGCAGTTGCCTTATGTCTGAGACTCCTACCTCCCTTTTTCGTTTATGTTTCTTCTTTCTCAAGAGAACTCTTCCAAAAACTCCAGTGAAAAGCTGCAGTACTTCTTTTGCAGTAGTTCGGATTAGCCTGAGGTTTGTTCCCGAAGCCTGTACCTGGGGCTTATGTAAACTATAAATACCAAACTCCAATAGCTCGGAGTCTGTCAGGCTTCCGGTTTGGAAGCTGGGTTTCTTACCGGCTGTCTCCCTGCTCACCTTGGCATGCATGAAGGAAGTTGTCTGCCTACCTGTGAGGTCAAGCATGGAGCTGGAGGTAGTCACCCATGATTCTTCGTCTTGCAAAACTTATGTAATCCTATTTTCAGCTTCCAAAGAGAAAGGCAAGTCAAAGATCTACATGTATGCTCCAAAAAGGGTTCTACTTTGCACTAGAGAAAGAATAATCGTGCTACAGCGAACAAACAAGTTTTTTGGGTTTTGGGTTGTTTTTTTTTTTTTCCCCAAGGTGAGCTAGGATGTGTGGTGTGGCGCACAGTAAAGGCCAGCTCCCCCTATATCCATGTTAAATATATCTTGGTGATCTCATTTTTAGGGGCATGTGATGTTTGAAAGAAACACAGGCTAGGTTGATGTTTCCAAATAAATTACTTCCCAGTCTAAAATGTAAAGTACATAGTTCTAAATAGTGTAAATTCCCCTTTACGCATGTCCCTGTCCCCTGTTTTTTTTTGTTGTTTGTTTTTCATCTCGGATCAGGATTTCTTCAACTATGCCAGGATCCGTTATTTCCTCCAAACAGTGGAGACTATCTTCATAGTTACATCACTATCCTATCCAGTTAATTTTTAATTCCAGGTTCTTCAATCTTCATTTGAGCTGGAGTCGCTGCCACCTCCTTTGTTGTCCATGGCTCATTATTTTTGATGTTTAAGTTAACTACAAACTCTACTGTACAAGTAAGTCTATATGTAATTAGCTGACGCACTGGATTTTACTTTCAGAGAGAAAATAGAATACCTTGTTTGGTAGTTTAAGGAAATAGTTAAAAGTTGCTTCATGTTTCAGTGGTCTGAGAATATGTTTTCCAAACATGTGCATCCTGCTTTCTGAAACGCTATCTCACAATAACAGATGAATTTTAGTACTCTTTTGTTCTTGATCCCATTTTTAGTTTACTGAGTTTGGGTGGGGTTTTGGTTTTTTTCTTCAATTTAAAATAAATGTGAAAGTGGCATATGTGGTCATTGTTAATGCATGAGATGTATTTGACACTTCACTTCTTTTTCATGACAGGCAGAAACACTCAGGATGAGTGAAAACAATGATTTACACATTCAGAGTTCATGTAAGTAAGGTTTTAATTTAATAGTTATAGAAAACTTTAATCTGCATATATAATACCAGTAATAACTTGCTTTATTTGGGCTCAAAGAACAGGTAGATTTTCAGTACTCCAGTGATGTTGGAACCACTTGTGTCAGGGAATGAAAGAGAAGTAACTGGTAAACATCCTTGGATTTGTTTGCTTGAAATTTTGAATTTGCTTGAATAATTTAAATAGTCTTTTCTGCAGGTATTCTAAGAAAGTAACCTTGGTAATTAGCCTCCTAATCACACACAGCTGTATTTGAGGTGTATCATTCAAGACTTTCTTAGGCTGAAGCAGTACCTCTAGTCTCATCATGACTATGTCCTTGATGTAATATTGAAAATGTATTATGCATTTATTGAGAATTGAAGGAAAGATATTAAATGTCAGTGGAAGCGTGTTATGGGCTAGGAACTACAGAAATAAGGAAAATCTAAAGGTTTTAGTTGACTCCAATATTGTCTCAAATCCTTGAATGTTTTGAAACTAGCACATTTTAAAAGCACTGGTAGCATCTGACTTGATACATGCAGTCAGGATACCATTCATATGCTTTGCACAAAGGTTATCACAAAGATACACAAAGAAACAGTTAAGTTCCTTCATGAGTTATAATATGGTGATGTCTTTATGTACAATACTAAAACCAGTATATTTCGCACACATTTGGACATTGTTAGCCATTTGATAATTATCTTTAGGTGTTTTGGAAAGAACGCTTCAGTTGGGAGTGCAGTCGACTTATGAATTCAGCTTGGGTAATAGTCCTTTCCTGAATCAGAAGGCAGGTGGAACTGGTGAGGTATTTTCTTTTTAGGAACTACAAAAGCAGCAAACAGTACCCTCTTCTATATTTACTGTAGAATTCAACATTAAGCAGAGAGGGGTGCTTACTGTCCTTTATCCAGTAATCTGCTTCGAGATGCGTGTGATTAAGAGACATGAAGATTACTGCTCTACAAGTGATTCATAGTAGTTCATACATTCATTATGTGATTATAGACATGATTCTCTATTTTAGCCTGTGTTCTCTGTGGACGGGCAGATGACTGCCCTGAAAAGTATGGAGAAAAAAAGACCTATGTGGAATACAATCTCACTGTTCATTATTACTGTTTGGTAAGTATGCGGAATTGATCTTGGAGCTTTTTTGTTTCAACAGAAAAATAAATAAATAAAGCATATTAAATAGTAATAACCTATCCAAACAGTTGTTATAACAGTTTTGTTGTTGTAAAGCCTGAACTGTTAAGTTGAAACTGTAGCCTTGAAACCTGTCATGTGCAGCAGATAAAATAAATCCCAGAAAGACTTATCCAAAACTAAATTCTATTCATGATCCATTTAAATTAATTTACTTAGTTCTTCCAACCTGTTATAGCAATGAAGGCTCATATTAAGAGAGAGGGAAAAGATGGCACATGCATATTTGCTTATGTAGGAGAATTAGAGTTTTGAAATTTGGAATGTGAAAATTCCACCCCTTGTCAAAAAAGGAGAGAAAAGTTGTCTCTGTTTTTTCTTGTTTCTCATTAGTTCTTGCTTGGCTGTGAGTTATTCTATGACATTACTTAGGTATTGTAACACTGAAGAAATAGTCCTACTTTTCAGTTTAGTAATATGCACCCTATTGATCATGTAGAGCTACAGTATCACTATTTAGAAAAAGCTTGTAATTCAAACAGAGCTATGAATATAAACTACAATTGAGTGTCTTTTGTTATTACTTGACAATTTACAAGATTCATATTCTTAAAGGTAAACTACCTTTTAAACTCTTACATTTTTGCAGGCCTTTAAAAAATATGACTACTTTAAAAAAAAAAGTTTTTTTTTATTAATAAACACAGTTTGAATTTTTTTCCCCAAGTTTAAAAAAAAGTCTCAAGAATACCAGGAGCAATTTGGGTGTTTTGGGGTTTTTTTGTTTTTTGTTTTTTTTTTTTTTTTTTTTCCTCAACCAGTCTTTAAGGATTGTGTTGACTGCAATTGTATATTGAATCCTTCAAAGCCTAGGCAGAGTGGAGGTTTTCTGAAGTTACGTAAAGATTGATTGGGTTATATTTTTTTTTTTCCTTAAATAAATTTTAAGCAGCTGGAAGGAAATTTAGGTGTGTTCATGATGATTTTGTCTCATGTATAGGCCATGTGAAATAATAGGAAGAAGGCCTTTCCTGGTGGAACAGAACAGCTAGAAAAGGGCATGCTTCTAACACTAAGCCTTATAAGATATTTTACTGTGATGAGCTTCCTGCAGTCATCTTTTAGGTTTGATCCCTGCTGCTTCTTAAAAACAAACAAAAACCTGTGATTTTACGTAACTACAATGAATATTATATAAGAAAAGAGTTCTAGGAAGAGGCCAGTTAGTGGTGCAGTTTGATTTTTCTTCGCTAAATGTCACATATTTGGGAAAAAAAATACATTAATTGGGTTTGGTATAAAAATTTATATTTATTCAACTAAAATATTGATAAGACTCTTCAGTTAGAAAATGATGCTGTGTTAAAATTATAAAATAAACATAAAATGAGATTGTAAAGAATATAAGCTGCATCAAGTTGTGAAACTAGTTACTTGGATTTTGTGATGTAAATGCCTTGCTTAGTAACTTTAAATTATCATTAGGCTCTTCTGACTTGCCTAGTTACTGGGTTCTGTTTTATTTAATTCTCTAAAGTGAATTACTTTTCCTCTTAGGTTGCACTTCAGTGGAGATACTTCCTACTGTGCTTCATTATCTCCACAGCACAATTGTCATTCACATTAACTAAACTAATTTAATTTTACTTCCTCTGAAAGTAATTGTTTGACAATTACTTGAATAGTCTGTATACTTTCAAAGGAAGGTAGAATACACCATCTTGGGTTCTACTGTACTACCTAAGACTTTGATGTTATGAAATATTTATTCTCAAGTTACTATTTCCTACTGTGTCATACCAGATAAAATGTATAGATGTTTTGGATCAGTTTTAAAATTTTTCATCATTAAAATGTTTGCACACAAGCTTTGTTAGACTAAACTTCTCTTATTTGACAAATACAATGTAAGTAATTGTAAATCTTTAGGTGAATGTTTTAAAATTCTTAATTTGTTTTCATAGTTGATGTCAAGTGGCATTTGGCAGAGAGGGGAAGAAGATGAAGGTGTAGATGGATTCTTAATCGCAGATATTAGAAAAGAAGTGAATAGAGCTTCAAAACTGGTAATAATGAAGTCTTTGGCCTTTACAGGAGGGGGTAATATGACTTTTAAGTGCACTTAAAACCTGTGGGGTTTGTTTTGTTTTCTTGCCAGTGGGCAGTGTGCTGAGCCTATTCAAGCATCTGAATTTTACATTTAAGTAACAAGTATATTGGGTTCTTGGAAGCCACAAGGGCTAATAAAGCCTGCAGAAGTTTATTAATATTTTTATTTTCTGGGTATGTTGCAGATAAATAAGGCTAAATTACGTATGCAGAATACCTCATGACATTATGCTGAGCCTCAAACTGACATTATCTAATTTCATAGATGCATTTAAGCTATAGGTACTGGTAAAATAACATGTATTTTGGTTTATGTATCACAAGTCAATATGCATATAAAACAATACATGATCAAAGTCTTTGAAATAACTATATATCTATACTCTTTGAAATAGAGCTAAAACACAATTGTCTTGTCGCAGAATCTGTTGGTTAATATTCTTTCTTACACACATTGTAATATTTCCTTTGGTTTAATTCCTGTAATTTTACTTTGACTTTAGGAATAACAGAATATTAACGTGTAAACAAAATTATTCCTAGGTATGTAACATCTGTAGGAAAAAGGGTGCTTCGATTGGATGTGTAGCTCCCAAATGCAAACGAAGTTACCATTTTCCTTGTGGGACACAAAAGGAATGTATTTTCCAGTTCATGGAAGACTTCAGGTAAGTTCTGGGGTTTTGTTGCTTTTTCATTTTCAATTCATTGTATTTATAGAGGGGGTGATTTGTTTCTTCATGGGTTCTCTTTGGATTAGCTATTAATTATAAATGCCACCCAGTTTATCTGAGGAAAAAATACCTGATCGGTGGAAAAACATGAAGGCCAAGCGGTTGTATTACATACCTAGTATCTTTATAAATGCCACCCAGTTTATCTGAGGAAAAAATACCTGATCGGTGGAAAAACATGAAGGCCAAGCGGTTGTATTACATACCTAGTATCTATAAACTAAATTCTCAACACTTTTAAGGATATAATATAGTCCTTCTGCAAATGATTATATTGTTTATGAAATTGACCACCAAGTACTAAACTCTGAAATAAACTGCACAATGGTTGGGTTTGGGTTTTCAGTTTGCCTACCTCCTTTGTTGTGCCTTTCTTGAGATGGCAATGTTCTGGCTGCCCATCTCTCAGCAGTCAAGACACACTGTATGCTATTCCGTCATGTTTCAAAGCACAAGACTTCCAGATCTGCTTGTTAGAGATGGACCACAGGAGAAATGTTTGATATCAGATGTCTAAAAAAACATTTTATTTTCTTTTGCTATTGTCTGTCTAGAATCTTGCTGTAGTCAAAATACTCTTGAGGGCATCTGATAATGGCTTTATTCTGCTGTAAGCATAGTTTGTAGGGTGGGTGGTTTGTAGTCTGGCAGGCACTTTAACTTGTTAAATAAATGACTTGTATTATATCGACCACATGTAAAAATGATATATTTCCAGAAAGCCTCCATCTAGAGCTGCATTTCTTGGCTGTCTTAGGTCTTCGAAAATAAGCTCAACTATGAAGTTTATCATGCTACTTAGACTTTGCAGAATCAATATGCAAATTCAAAATTGCTCTTTTAATGTCTTAGTAACATTGAAATTAGGAAGAACTTGAGGTTCTGAGGATAGGAGACACATTATGTGGACCAAAAGGTATATGATTTCTGTGTATTGAAGAGTGTCAGTTGCCGACATGCTTCTTCCTTATATTGACTTCCTTCGTTAGATACGTAAGTTGTTTAAATGTGTTGTGGTTTAACCCTGATAGGCAGCAGAGCATCCCACAGCCACTCACTCACTATCCTTAGCAGGATGGGGGAAGAATTGGAAGGGCAAAAGTGAGAAAACTTGTGGGTTGAGATAAAGATAGTTTGATAGGGGAAGCAACAGCTGCATGTGCAAGCAAAGCAAAATAAGGAATTAACCTACTGCTTCCCATCAGCAGGCAGATAGATGTTCAGCTCTTTCCAGGAAAGCGGAGCTTCATCATGTGTACAGTTACTTGGGAAGACAGATGCCATAACCCCAAATGTCTCTCCTCATTTCCCCCACTTTTATTGCTGAGCTTGACACCATACAGTATGGAGTACCCCTTTGGTCAGTTGCGGGACACAGCAGGGACAGCTGACCCTCCTAGCTTGTGCACCCCTAGTCTACTGCTGGCATGGCAGTGTGATGAGCAGAAAAGGCCTTGTCTCTGTGTAAGCACTGCTTAGTAATAACTGAAACATCCCTGAATTATCAACACTGTTTTCAGCACAAATCTAAAACACAGCCCTATACAAGCTACTGTGAAGGAAAATACCTCAGCCATGACTAGTATGCGTCTGCCTTTTTAGCTTGTCACACAGAATTTATTCGTGAAAAACGTACAACAGGGAATTAATTTTGCTATCCTCAAATTTTGTGAGGATGGTTCTTCAAATGTTGTTTTGATTGGTCATGTTCTGTTGTTATATTTAGATCTTACTGTTGGGAACATAAACCAGTCCAAAAGTTTCCAGTTAAAGAATCTGGAGGAACTTCACAATGTACAATATGCCTGGATTTGGTTGAACAACTTCCAATATACACTGTATTGAAAAGTCCTTGCTGTAAAAATGCTTGGTTTCACCGAGAATGCTTGCAGGTAACACAGATTCTCCATTTCTTTTTCTCTCCTCCCAGAGATCACATTTCTATAGTGTTTAAAAATAATCAAACATTAGCTTAAAATTGTGCAAAATTGCTTAGGTTTAATGTAGGCAGTAGATATGGAAATGTACTATGCTTGAAGGACAATTGTTTTTTGGAGACAAGAGTCTTGTAAGAATTCCCCCCCTCCATATTTCTGTATGTGTGGTGCACTTCATGCCTTTTGTTATTTTCAGGAACTAAAATCCAACCTAAGTAGTTGCCTTCTTGCAAGACATTACATGCAGGATCTTAATGCTAAATATAGAATCATAGAATAGTTAGGGTTGGAAAGGACCTTAAGATCATCTAGTTCCAACCCCCCTGCCATGGGCAGGGATACTTCCCACTAAAACATGTCACCCAAGGCTCTGTCCAACCTGGCCTTGAACACTGCCGGGGATGGAACATTCACAACTTTCTTGGGCAACCCATTCCAGTGCCTCACCACCCTTACAGTAAAGAATTTCTTCCTTATATCCAATCTAAACTTCCCCTGTTTAAGTTTGAACCCATTACTCCTTGTCCTATCACTACAGTCCCTAATGAAGAGTCCATCCCCAGCATCCATATAGCCCCCCCTTCAAATACTGGAAGGCTGCTATGAGGTCTCCAGGCAGCCTTCTCTTCTTGAGGCTGAACACCCCCAACTTTCTCAGCCCGTCTTCATAAGGGAGGTGCTCCGGTCCCTCGTGGCCCTCCTTTGGACTTGTTCCAACAGTTCCATGTCCTTTTTATGTTGAGGACACCAGAACTGCACACAATACTCCAAGTGAGGTCTCACGAGAGCAGAGTAGAGGGGCAGGATCACCTCACTTGACCTGCTGGTCACGCTCCTTTTGATGCAGGCCAGGGTGCGGTTGGCTTTCTGGGCTGCAAGCACACACTGCTGGCTCATATTCATTTTCTCATTGACAAACACCCCCAAGTCCTTCTCTACAGGGCTGCTCTGAATCTCTTCTCTGCCCAACCTGTAGCTGTGCCTGGGATTGCTCCCACCCAGGTGTAGGACCTTGCACTTGGCATGGTTAAACTTCATCAGGTTGGCATCAGCCCACCTCACAAGCATGTCAGGGTCCCTCTGGATGGCATTCCTTCCCTCCAGTATATCAGTTGAACCACACAGCTTGGTGTCATTGGCAAACTTGCTGAGGGCACACTCAATCCCACTGTCCATGTCACCAACAAAGATGTTGAAGAAGACCTGTTCCAGCAGAGATCCCTGAGGGACACCACTCGTTACTGGTCTCCAGCTGGACATTGAGCCAGTGAGCACAACTGTTTGCGTGCAGCCATCCAGCCAGTTCTTTATCCACTGAGTGGTCCACCTATCAAATTGATGTCTCTGCAATTTAGAGACAAGGATGTCATGTGGGACAGTGTCAAATGCTTTGCACAAGTCCAGGTAGATGACATCAGCTGCTCTACCCCTGTCCATCAGTTCCGTAGCCGCATCATAGAAGGCCACCAGAGTGGTCAGGCAGGATTTCCCCTTAGTGAAGCCATGCTGACTGTCACCAAGCACCTTGTTGTTTTTCATGTGCCTCAGCATGCCTTCCAGGAGAATCTGCTCCAAGATTTTGCCAGGCACAGAGGTGAGGCTGACTGGTCTGTAATTCCCCAGCTCATCCATTTTCCCCTTCTTGAAAGTGGGGGTTATATTTCCCTTTTTTCAGTCGTCAGGAACTTCACCTGACTGCCGTGATTTTTCAAATATGATGGACAGTGGCTTAGCAACTTCATTTGCCAGGTCCTTCAGGACCCGCGGATGGATTTCATCAGGTCCTATGGACTCTTGCACTTTCAGGTTCTTAAGATGGTCTCGAGCCAGATCCTCTCCTACAGTGGGCTGGAGGTCTTCATTCTCACAGTCCCTGCGTTTGCCTTCCAAGATTTGTGTGGTGTGGTCAGAGCAATTGCCAGTGAAGACTGAGGCAAAGAAGTCGTTAAGAACCTCAGCCTTCTCCAAATCCAGGGAAGCCAGTTCTCCTGATAGCTTCCGGAGGGGGCCTACATTGTCCGTAGTCTTTGATTTGTTACATACCTATAGAATCCCTTCCTGTTATCTTTTACATCCCTAGCCAAGTTTAATTCTAACTGGGTCTTAGGTTTCCTAACCTGGTCCCGGACAACATCCCTGTATTCTTCCCAGGCTGTCTGTCCTTGCTTTCACCTTTTATAAGCCTCTGTTTTCCTTTTAATTTTCCTCAGCAGCTCTTTATCCTTCCAAGGAGGTCTCCTGGCCATCCTGCTGCACTTCCTCCTAGTTGGGATGCTCCTGAGCTTGCAGCAGGTGACTCTTGAGTATCAACCAAGAGTCTTGGGCCCCCCTGCCCTCTAGGGCTGTATCCCATGGAACCTTACTGAGCAGGTTCCTGAAGAGGCCAAAGTCTGCTCTCTTGAAGTCCAGGGCAGTGAGCTTGCTGCATGCTCTTCTCACTGTCCTGAGGATCTTGAATTCGACCATCTCCTGATCGCTGCAGCCAAGGCTGCCCTGGAGCATCACATTTCCAACCAGCCCTTCCCTGTTGGTGAGGACGAGGTCAAGCATGGCACCTCTCCTTGTCCGCTCCTCAATTACTTGCAGAAGGAAGTTGTCATCCACACAATCGAGGAACCTCTGGATTGCTTGTGCTGGGCCGTACCATCCCTCCAGCAGATATCAGGGTGGTTGAAGTCCCCCAGGAGAGCAAGGGCCTGCGAGCGTGGGGCTCTTCCTATCTGTCTATAGAGTGCTTCATCCACTGAGTCCTCTTGATCAGGCGGTCTGTAACAGATCCCTACAATAATGTCTCCCATCACTGTTCTCCCTTTAAGCCTGACCCACGAACTCTCTGTCCACTGCTCACCTGTCCCTAGACAGAGTTCCTTACTCTCCAGCCTATCCCTAACATATATAGCAACTCCCCCTTCCCACCTGCTGGGCCTGTCTGTCCTAAAGAGCCTGTAACCTTCCATTCCAACACACCAGTCATAGGAGCCATCCCACCATGTTTCTGCGATGCCTTTTATATGATACCCCTGTAGATATGCACACGTCTCTTAATTCCTCTTGTTTATTCCCCATGCTACGGGCATTTGTATAGAGGCATCTGAGCCAAGCTCCCAATAAAGCTGGCTCATTGGCTGGAGCAGCTGGAATATCTCTACATTGCTCCAAGCATTTACTATAGGTGCTGACGATTGAATGGGTGTGTTGGGATGGAATGATGCCCCCTTCCCCCAACACATCTAGTTTAAATATGTCATTTATCCCTCATCAGTTCTCTGCCTAAGTCCAGAGCTGGAAAAAGTTACGAGGTTCTTTTCATAAATTCATTCTAGGTCTGAAGAGGTTGACTGAAAAGGATTGTGGTTTTGTTTGTCAATCTGATTCTAGCATGTGAGCTTTTGTCCTTTAAAAGAAGAGAAAATGCTCACCATTTGTTTCAGTGTGAAGTGAGATCATGATTGATGTCATCTTTAACTTCCATGTCAGGACAATATCCATGAATGTAATGGTTATAGATATTAAGGCATTATTTATTAGCATCTTGAGGACCGTAGTAATTCAATAATTGGTTTATGGTTTTTTTGTTGTGTTTTGTTTGTTTGTTTGTTTTTGTGGTTTTTTTTTTTGTTTTGTTTTTTTTTTCTTGACCCAGTATCAAGCTTTGAGTGCTGGGATATTTTTCTTTAGGTGCACAGTATGTAATAACAAGGACAAATTTCAGAAAGAAATGTTGAGAATGGGCATATACATTCCAGAAAGGTAAGTAATTTTACCAATAATCACCCTTCTATAACAACTTTGATAAGGTGTTAAACTCATTCTTAAGATATTCAGTGGAACTCTATCTGTTAATATGTGAAACTTCAGTTCTGCCTTCAGTGATAGAATTGCTTGGTTTGGTAAGGATTAGCCTGTTTCGTTTTCGTTATGCATAAAATTGTCAAAATCCAAATTAGTCATCTCGAACATAAAGCACAAAGCTCTGAAAAGTCACTTATGCCATGATTCAACCAGGGACCTGTTTAAAAGATCAAAACACTTCTTAAAACAAAAATTTCACATGAACATAGCATTGTATTTTCTGTGCCCAAGTTTTTAAATTATCTGAATTTTTGTCCAGACAGATTGACCACTCAGCCATCCAGCTTCCATCTTCTCCAAATCCCATCTTAGGAATTGCTAAGGATACGTGTAGTATAACAATTGCTTCTAAAATTCTGAGCTGTTTTTCATAAGTTTCCACCATTAGATGGAGCTCAAAATAAGACACAAAACCAGAATCTCAAGATTCTGGGGAGGAAAAAGAGTCAAAATACTTGTTGAACTTTGCCATACCAGCTTGGAAGATTCTGCGTTACTTTTCAGTTACAGTTTCAGTGGTAACTGAAGTAAGACTGCCAAAACAAATACCCATGTTTGTTTGAGAGACAAAGTGGAATAATATGAAAGAGACAAACGTGCACTGAGGTCATGTGAAAAATAATAAATATTTCAATCACAGTAACCTGAAACAAGAAAAAGGCTGTCTGTGTATTTTATAGTAGTATTTTTATTCCTAGACCTTTTTCTTTCCCCTCTCAGTTTTGCCTAGAACATTACATGATTGAGATATCTTCCTGTGGTTATTATATGCATCTTTAAGACAGAGTAACCCATTTAAACAGTCAGAAATACAGATGTAATAACAAATCTTCTGCCTTGTTTATAGGGATGCATCTTGGGAACTTGAAGAGAATGCATATGAAGATCTACTGCAGTGTTATCAACATTGTGATATTAGAAGATGTCTGTGCAGGAAAGGAAGAGACTACAGTAAACCTGATAGGTATGACTCTTTTGCAGGAAGTTGTAACCTAGGATGGAATAGTTCTTTGGTGGTGTGGTGGTGTTTGGGTTTTAGCCAAGATACCATGTCCAACTAAAATGTTTGGTTTACTGTCTATAATCATATTTCAATTCTATTATAAAAGCCAAGAAGACCAAACCAATCAGTTACTTTGTCCTGATTCTCATTTGATACAGAGCTGAGGTAGAATACGTATATCCGCATAACATGTAGACTAGCATGTGCCTGTTTCGTGTATTTTTGATTCAAAGATTTATTCACCAATTTAACTGTTAGAATACATTAATGAATTTCTTTCATTAAAGAATTCTAACAGTATTCTAAAGTACTAGGCTGAAAATCAAGCTGTGTAATTAGCTGTGTAAAATAATTCTAAAATCACTGTATCTGCAAGCTATACCTCTGTATGCAAATGGCAGCTAGAATGTTGCTGATAGCTTAATGAGAGGCTTGAGTGGTCATGGAAAAAGGCTATCCTTCTCTATCACTTCTTTAATTTATTATTAACAAGTTCATTTGCTGCATTATTTCATGTTTTATTTGTTTATGAAATGTGTCTTCCATTGGCATACATATACTCAAAGCTGTCAGATCCTCTACTTTGAAGTTATTTCTATAGTACTGTGGTAGATTACTCCCTGTAGACGCTAACTTAGTTTTGTACAGATTTGACCAAATATTTTTCGTTTCTTTCATGGCATATGTGCACCTCAGGGTTTACTTTGCCTTTTAAGAGTCATATGTTAGGCTTCCAGCATTTGAACTAATATCAGTCACACTTTTCATTGTATGTTTAAGAAAATTGGAGAAATCTAAACAAAAACCTTAACAGATACTTAAACACTGTTATTAATGAAGATTCTTATTCAGAATGTGTAAGACTAATCAGATATGCTACTTGAAAGAAATTACTGTTTGGAACAGCTGAATAGTGGATACTCATAAAATAAAGGATGTTGCTGGCTAATAACATGAGGAGAAAATATTGGTTGCAAGTATCGTCTTCAAGGCAGGGGAGCACACTAACTCACAGCCTCTTTCAATACAAGATGTTGGAGCATGGGTAGCTTATTTTTTTTGTTGGGTTGGCTTTGTTTGGGGGTTTTTTTCTTGTTACAGCCAGGAATTGCGAGTATATCTTGTCTGAAAAAATTTCCCCTTGGATATATACAGTGCTACCACATTGATAAAACCATGCTTTGTTAGTTTGGTGTCTGGATTACACTTACGGTTGAGTGTTCTTTGTTTACTGGTGCCATTGTTCTGTCTAATTCTAAATACATAAGTTTGTAATTCTAGTAAATGGGAAATAAAGCGTTGCCAGTGTTGTGGTTCCCGTGGAACTCATTTGGCCTGTTCATCTATGAAGTCATGGGAGCAAAACTGGGAGTGCGTGGAATGCAGAAATATCTTGGTAAAATCAGGTAAAATTACGGACTTCTTACAATGATAAATTTTAATACTCTGTGGTTTACAGCTAGCAAATTTACTAAGGTAATATAATGTAATCAACAGGGAACTATAGAAAACAGACAAAGCGTTCTTTGGCTACCTCTGAAAAGACAGATGGGACAGCTTGTTTGCTGGAAGAACCATCTCCAAAGTGCCCTCGGCAGTCACCTGGATCTCAACGCAATATTCTTCAGTGTGTAATTTTCTGTTTTCAAGCAGAAACTGATTATAACATAAAATAGTATTTAAACATGAGGAGGTGATGGCTTATTCCATAAGACAAATTTGTTGCGCTAAATTGCAAACTGAATAAAGTTGGAGTAAAGTTTAGTGACCGAAGTTTACTAAGCCCTGAATCTGAAATGTGCTATTGTTATTTGCCTTCAGTGGCACATAAACCAGTTTTTAGGTTGATAAAATTGAATCCTTGTAAAAGCAGTCTTAACAATTTAGAGTTAACATTGAATGTACAAATGGCAAAACTTAAAGCTATGACTGTTCATCAGTATTTTTCCACATGAATGGCATGCTAGAAATCTAGCTTACAGAGGTGTTCATTTGAATAATGTTTTCCTTGCTGTAATGAAAACTTTTCCAGTCTGTAGAAGCTAGTATTTTTAGGTTTTACTAAATGTATCAGGATTTCCATCTCATGTATGAGATGCAACTAAAAACTGATCCTAAAACCACCACATAATGAAATATTGGATTATTCTTTTTACAACTGTAGTTCAGGCACTGGTAGACTTAATATATATGAACATACAAATGAGATTTGGTTCTGAAACGGGAAAAACATGTTGCTACCTTCAAATAAGAAGTGTTCATGCATTCTTCAGTTATATCTCTTTTCAAAATACTGTTTTGGATTATAGCTCACCAAAGATGATGTGCCAGAACAACTTGTCAACCTGCTCACACTTAGAACTTCCAGCATCCAACAGAGTGAGGATGTCCTTATCTCCACTGATGTCAAACAGGAACTGGTCCCCGAGGAAAAAGTATTTTTTTCTATTTTTCTTATGTTGAAGAATAATCTAGCACATCACTTTATAATGTATTTCCTACAGAGAATGGGGTGTGTGTGTATATATAGCGGCTATATATATTTCTCTGTGTGTGTATGTAGTCACTGGAAGAATGGAATGAGTACACTGAAGAGTTGAAACCATAACTTAATGAAAGTTTCTGCTGTTTCTAAATGCAGGAGGTGAGGAGAAAAGAGTAATACCTATTGAGAATTTTTAGGTTTGGTAGTGAGGGGATCAAAACCCAGAAATGCATATTTGTTCCTGTGAACAGTAGCTGTTCTTTAGAAAAGGGGGAATAAAAAGAATCCTAATTACATTCTTCTGATTAGGCATGTCATGAATTTTCAATGGTTTGGCATTTGTGCCATAGGATTAGTTTGTGATTGTGCTAAAATCAGTGGTAATGTGACATGGTTTAATATGGAATATTCATTTTAGGGATATAAAATTCTTTCTTTTGTTGTGAGTACTTAGTTTATGAATTCTACCTGTAATATATGCTAAAAATACTGATGAGGTAATTAGTTCCAGTAGGTACAGTTCAAATAGTTTTATTGAAAGTTAGGAAGCAAAGAAGAGGTCTTATTTATTAGACTGGTGTCTTTTATAAATGAGAACTGCAATATTTCTCCCTACTCAAATGTATTTTTGATTATAATGACAAAGATTAAATATTAGTGAATAGCTGACTGTATGTTCCAGTTTGGTTGCAAAACATCTCTAACACACAAACATGGTAAGCTTTTCAATTTCTCACTTGTTTCACATTACTCACATGTAGAGTAAGTGTGAGAATTGATTGGCACTGTGTTGGTGTAACTGAATTAAGGAAATAACTATTCATTTTATGCCAAGGTAATTATTTTTACCTCCTTTCTTTTCTAGCTCTTCAAGGTACTTTAAAATTTGCCACCTCAGAGTTAGAATTTGAATAATCTACACTAAATATTTTGCAGATAAAATGTAGGCAATACCTAAATGTACCAAAATATTTAAAGGGGTGTTTTTCTTAATAGATTTTAGAGTGTTTCCTGTATAACTGTTGCTAATTATGAACCATAGATTTAATCTGAAAGTACATGCCATTTTCTTGTAGGAGTTTAAGAAAGGAAAAAAGGGAAGTTTCTAATATACTGAAGGAGTTAAGGCTGCAAGTTAGTGCAGAAACTACAAGGCTTAACATCGATGCCGAAAATATCTGGAATAGTGCTTTAAAAGGATTTAGACAACGCAACTTCAGTCCTACAAACGCCATTGAAATAAAGTTCATAAAATGCAAAAGCAGATCAAAGACAGATACTTCTGCTGCAAAAAAACGCCGTTTCTTCCAGTTATTAATGCTTCACCTTCAGAATTCATCACTGTTTGAGGGCTCTTCTGCAAAGAACTTGTCCCTTGATTTTCAAGGTAATTAATTGCTTTGTTCAAGATTACATTAAGAACTATGTAACTTGAAAGGGTTTTTGTTTTTATCTTCAGCCAGTATGACTGTCAGTTCACAATTATAGTCCCGATGGAAAGAAATTGGGTTTTTCTGAATCTTTTTTGTTTTCAGTTCTAAAGAGGGTGGGGTCTGGATTGGTAATTTAAAAAAATTGGTTTAGTTGGAAAAGCTGATGACAACCAAGCTAAAAATACAGCATATAATTAGACTTGGAACTTTGAAATTCATTTATTTGTTCTCTACAAGCTAACTTCTTCCTGACTCACTTTTTCTGTTACTTATTTTCCTTTCCTCAAATTTCTAGAACATCTCTGATAGCATGATGTCTGAAGAACCAAACTTGGTTTCTTTAAGTTCTTATGCTTCAGAATTAAACCTGTATTGGGTACAAAGTGGAAGGACATTACATCTCCTCCCAAACCTTGATAGTGGCTGAAGAGCTGGAATAAAAAGAATGTGGTATTTCTATGTAGAAAATACCAGTCTTGTTGTTTCAGCTAGCAGGAGATGGCAATCATTTGTTAAGTCTCCTAAAGAAAAAAGGAATTGCATTATAAGATCTCCTGTAAAAAAAGAAGGAATTGCATTATCAGACTTTTTGTTAAAAAAATAAACTAATTCTGTGCATATATAGTAAATATCCTTTTTTTTTTTTATTGCAGCTGTAAAAGAGAATCTTTATTTTGAAGCTGGTAAAATGATCGCAGTTTCTCTGGTTCATGGTGGCCCATCTCCTGGTTTCTTTTCCCAAACACTGTTCAATTGTCTTGTCTATGGTCCAGAGAATGTGAAGCCAGCTTTGGAGGATGTTGCTGATGGTGATGTTGCAGAAACAATAAAAATGGTAATAAAAGTAAACTTACTGGCAAGTTGTTCATTGCTGTGTTTGGAGATAAATAAGGGCTTACTGAATATAGCTTTTTTTCGGATTAAAAAGCCTATTTTTCATATGTATACACGTTTGTAACAAATTCCTTGCTTTTTATCTTCCGACACAGATAAAACATGCAAATAGTCTATCCAGCCTACAATCTACAGTAAACAACTGCTACGAGTTCCTTGCTGCTGCTGGATGTTTAAGACCTATAACAGCTTTGTGTGATAAGGATGTGCTGGTTAATGACCTACTGATCCACCATGTGATTAAGAGAATCATTTCACCTTTAGAAAGGTTAGCTTGAATTTTCAAACTTCCTGGATATTTTCCTCTCCAAAATACTAAATCATACATTTTTAAAACTAACTTTGACATGTTCTGACTTACTCTCCATTTTGACGAATGTACTGTTATTTTCGGTGGATTAAGTATCAATTGTAACTAGTTAGTTAAACTGAAAGAATGAAATTATTTCCCTACATATCCACTCCATTCCACTGCTACTTGGTCACATTCTTTTTAAACGTTCTGAAGAGGGCATAAACAACATTGTTGTCCCAAAAGTGGGATTGTTATCCGGTGTGCAAAAAGCCAGCACACACACAGACTCAAGGTATTTTGTTGTCAGCTATTTTGCAAAATAGGGTGCTGCGCAGAAGCTCTGCAAATCTAACAGACATTAGTTTTGTGTATCTCAGATAATATACATTTCAGAGAACAAAGAAATTGCTTTTCATTGGTCAAGAGTTACCAAATATATGATTAATTAGTACTCATGTCTTCTACTGGGTAAATTGTTCTCGCTTGCCATGTAAATTAGCACGCACGGTTCATGAAGGATGGGGGAGAAAGGAGAGAGGAGCTTTTTCAGTCCTGAATTGAGTCAGTGGTCACGATCTCTCCCTGCCACCTTTACTTTTCACCCAGTTACTGCCATTTCTTGTTAACTACTTGTTTTTCGAGTACTGGTTTTTTCTTTGGCACCTTCTGGTGCAGATGGGGTTTTTTTATCAATCCTTTAGCACTTCTGTGGTTAAGGTAGCTGGTAAGGAATGCATTGCTTTTACAAAGTCTTGTTTTTCTAAGTGATGTTATTAATCTAGCCGGACACCGTTATCACCGTAGCAAATTCCAGCCTCGCTGTGCAACAGCATGAAAGGACTGCACTACTGAATTTTTCTAGCTTATGTTCATTTTTAATTCAGAATTGCTTGAATTTAAAATCTTCAGAAGTATTAAACATATGTTTAGAATTTAAATGAGTTTTCCAGAGTTCGAAGTAGGGAGTGTGTGTGCCATTAGGAGGGCAATAATGTGCACAAGTGTAAGTTGGCCTACTTAAAATTGGTGCACTGTTTTTTCCATGAGGTAGTGATGACTTCAAATAGCTGGGAAAGTTGCAGCTGTTGACTGTTTTTTGATTGGCTTCTCACCTTACTTCTACATTGCATTCTTCAACTGCTCAGTAAAAAGACAGATGTTAATTTATCCAACAAGTGTAGTTTGGTTTATGCTTAACACATTTAGGGTGTCATCTTTGACAAATTTGAATCAACTGAATCTCCAGAAGCTACAAAACTAATTTTCATTGTGAGGATTTTTTTAATAAAGTTGAGAATAATTAATTTTTCAGTGAAGACCCTCTTCAAGGGGCATATTTTAGCAATCAATATCATATTTTAAAAGTAGACAGTTAAAAGTGAAAAGTAGTAAGTAGCCTGTTTATGGGAAAATGCTGGTTTGTGCATTTCTGGAGATGTGCTTAAAATGTATAAAAGGGAATACAGCATGAATGTTCTTGTCAGGGACTGATAGTAAGTAAATAGTCACGTTATCTGTTAATGTTTTACACCACTGATAGTACACATTCAGTATCTTTATTCTGAATTTTACCAATTTAGCCTATTGATATCTAAGAGATGATGAGTAAACAACTAAAGTGAAATTTTAATTCTGGTTTAACATGGTGGTTAAATTGCAAAGCCAGTTGCTTGAATTATTCTTACCCAGTACCCTGTAACTAGTGGGTTTTTTTCAGCCTACAGAGCTGCTTGATTTTCTTTAAAAAGAAAAAAAAACTTAGTTAAATCACAGAACAAATTGGTGTGTAGGTGAGAAGGGACTTCTGGAAGTCACCTTCTCTACTTCCACCCACTCAAGCAGGGCCACCTAGAACCGGTTGCCCAGGACTGTGTCCAGACAGTTATTGAATATCTCCACAGATGGAGACTTTCTGTGCAACCCATGCCAGTGCTTGGTCACCCTCGCCATAGGAAAGTATTTCCTGATGTTGAGCTGGAACCTCCTGTGTTTCAGTTTGTGCACATTGCCTCTGGTCCTGTCAGTGGACGCCACTGGAAAGAGCCTGGCTCTGCCTTCTTTGCATACTGCATTCAGATACTTCTACACACTGAGATTCCACCTCAGCCTTCTCTTCAGTCCCAGCTCTTTCAGCCTTTCCTCAAAGGGTTGTGCTTCAGTCACAGAGCCCAGCAGTGGACACAGCACACCAAGTGTGGATTTACCATTGCTGGGAAAGGATCACCTCCCTTAACCCTGGCCCCTGGCACCACAGTTTCTAATGCAGCCCAGGATACTGTATTTGCACGGGGAGAAATAACAACATGTAAACACATGCAGACTGCAGAAGCCAAGTGAAGGGTATCTTTTCAGACACTTAATTTTGGCTAGGGATGAAAAAGTTTCTAAAGGGATATTTATAAGAAAGAAATTCAGTATGTTCTCACATAAAAATTAAAAGTAAACCATGTCTGTATAGTCAAGTACTAGCAAGTTTAGTTTCTGTTTATCACTGGTGTTTCTTTCATCTGCCCCAAGTGCTCCACAGGAACAGATTGTTAAAATGGAATTAAATGCATTGTCCAAGATAAGAAAAAATGGGACTACCATGTACCTCTAGTTGACCGGACTCGGAGACTGCAGATGGGAAAATTTTGTTATATCTAGTCTTACAGCTTTATAAAACACAAAGTACGATTAGTTACTACTTTTTGATCCATGCTTGCTCTTCTTTCCCCCTTTCCCCCTTCTAGTTTTAGGCAAGGTTTGAGAACTCTTGGTGTGCTAGAGAAAATGCAAATGCATCCGGATGCATTCTCTAGTATATTGTGCCACAAACCTGGGGGACTTTCAGCAGAAACTCTCTGTGATCTCTTTACAATCCATTCCTCGTCAGATGTAAATGAAGTTGAAGGTGCTGATTTTTGGATGGCTTATTTGCAAGATGTGGAAAGTAAGTAACTTTTTTTAGCTTTTCCCACTTCTCCATTCAGGGTATTTAGCTGCTGGTATGCAAACAGGTTTTGGATTTTAAGAGTTCAGTACGGTAAATAAATGAAGGTTTTGAGGTCACTGTCAGTTCCTCATTGTTCCTTCTTCCCCCTTTCCTTACTAATTATAATTTCTGAAACTTAATTCTAATGAAATTTGAGAGGGGTAAATATATGAAAGATGACGGTTGGGTTTGGGGTTTTTGTTTGGTGTTTGGTTTTGTTTTGTTTTTAAAATAGGCACTCTCCCCCAACCTGAGTGGTACAGAAAAATTCTTTATTCCTCTGTGTTTACCTTTGTTGTTAACTTATTAGGTAACGTGTCTCAAGATGAAAGCCAGTGGTCTCTTATTGCAGAAGAGGTTTTCTTCCCTATTTACTTCAAATTTTTCAAAACTAACCCAGGCGGGTTTTTCATGCTGACAGTTTTCTTATTTGCCCGTATAACTGCATATTAATTCAGGGTATTGATCTGGGTTTCCTGATTACAGGGTTTTTTCCATCTAACACTTAACATTCAGGATAATGGTTTATGGGTAATAGGGAATAAATGATACAACCTAATCCTATTTGTGCTTTTTCTTTTTTTAGATGGTGAGTCTGTAGTGACGTTGGAGGATATTCTGCTCTTTGTAACAGGCTCTTTTTCTATACCCCCTGCTGGGTTTGATCCTGAACCTACTGTTAAGTTTTCACATATAAGGTGTCCTGTTGGAAACAGACTCCTTAATTGCTTAGAGCTCCCTGTAACGAAGACATATGAGCAGTTTAAGAATAAAATGGATTTCACCATCAGAAACACACTAAGAGTTGAAAGAGAATAAAATTTTTGCTACTAAACTGGATGTTGAAAACTTCCAAATCTCTGCAGGAATGTCTGCTTGCAAATCACTACTGTATTTTGGGACAGCATAGTCTCGGCCTTTTCCCCCAGACGTGTGCTCAAAGTAGTAATTTTGTAAGATGGAAAACAATTTTCAGATGAAAATGCTCTTTACATGTTGAAACATCTTCCTTTTTGAAGTTGGTTTTAAGAGTCAGCAGTCTCTTGGAGAAGTACTTTAAATGTCTACTTTTGCTGTAGGCAAGCATGAAATGTTGTCAAATTATGTAACATTCTAGCTATTTCCCATGGGTAAGTATGGTGATAGCTTTACATACTTCATTAGCTTATATATCAAAGTCAAATCGGGTACGTTTTGAAGATCACTGCTGTAGAGCTTTGTCTCAAGTAAAACTGTGATGCAATTCTTCAGTTGTTCCATGTATAGTTTTTTCAGTAATTGTTTTTATATTGATGATTTGGGGGGGGGGGGGTGATGATTCATACAAACCTATGAAAGGTCATTTTGGTTAGTGCATTAAAATACAGTTAAGGTCTGGAGAAAACCTAGGCAAAATAATGAGGGGCAAGAACAAAATCTGGTTGAACTTGAGTTTCTATTGTTAGACTAAATCTTTGGTATTTGCACATGTTTCTGCATTCTACTGTTATACATTAGCCTTTAATTATACATGTAGACAGAATAGTAAAACCTGGAAGCAGGTCTCAAATATGCAACAATAAGTGGTCTTCCAAAATGAAATTTTAGAGTTAGACTTAATGTTGTTCAGTGTAAGAATTTGTTGCTCATTAAAACATGTTACTTTGTCTTCCATGGAAGCCAGTATTTTCATAGGTATATACACTAAAACTATTTGTTTGAATTAAAGGCAGTCTACCATCAAGCTTGTCAGTGCCTGACACTTTTCTAGCTTTTAGCCTAAACTCTTTCTGTTCAAATGTAGGTGCAGTCTGAGCAACATCAGCTGTATGAAATATATTTCAGTTCTGCAGTATTTGTATAAATAGTAAGCCATAAAAGATACCTACACAGTAACACTTTAATGTTGCTAATACTAGAACTATCAAACTAAAAGGACATTTAAGTACAATTTTTTAAATGTAAGTAGGTGTCTTTTTTTTTTTTTAATTATTATTTCCTTCTGTGTCAGTTTGACCACCTTATATATACTATGTCCCAAACATAGGTTGTGCTATAGATCTATAAAGATAGATATGTATTGTTATATATCTATATATACATCTGCGCATTCTTCAAAATACTGAAAAGCCGAAGAATAATTGTATACTTTTTAATTAATATAGCTTGGTTTTAATTGTAAATACAAGCAGGATTGCTTTACTTTGGATGCCTTGGCAAGAAGGTACATCCACAATAAATTATAAATGGATAGGTGTTCCAGGAAAAAGAAAAACGCCACCAAAACCAGGCTAATCTGGTTTCAGGTTCATTGCAAGTATTCCTCTACTTAATAAATTGTATTACTAAATGCTAATTACATAGCAGTGTACTGCAACTCCAGAACTATGGAAGTGGCAGTCAAGACTCACAAAATTGAGACCATGCTGTAAAGGGTTAAAGGCAAAGAGGCAAATGGGTATAGTTCATTAAACAATACGCAGGTATTTTGAAATATTTCTTAAACTGCTAAAGCTTCTTTCTTGATCTGGGGAAGGGTTTTCTGGTTCTGAGCCAAAAGCTTATTAAAGTTCCCTTTAAAGTATATATGTATGAATGAGGTCTTGGAGAATGTCAGTTGACTGTTTATAAACAAAGTGTTTTCTCATTCCATTCTGATTTTTTTTTCTCCAATAATATTCCATGTTTATTGTCTTTGCATAATTTTTAAATGTCATACTGTCAATAACTGCTTTATATTCTTACCCTTCAGAATGCTTTGTTACCATGGTTTGTCGCAAATTCATTTGCATAATGATTTATTGTATGTTCATATTCTTAAAATATAGCAGCGTGACTCTTGCAGATAAGTTATTATACTTTAAAAATGAGTGGTGTACCCAATGGAGTCTTCCTTTTTCTTGCCTAGTCAGAGACAAATGTCTTCTGTAATACTATGTTATTTTCCTGTATAGGAAGTACAGAACTTACAAAACTAGCAACAAGAGTGTGTAATTTTAAAGGACAGTTCTTGGACTTTTGGTATCAGCAGTTGTAAGGGAAATAGTTTAGAACTTGGAAGTAATAAAATATATTTAAAACCTTCAGTGAAGAAAGGTAATATGATTATAAGGCTTCAAAAAGTACCTGAGATAAAAATAGGGTTCACATGTTCTATTGCTTATTAGTTTTGAATTCAGCAGTTTTATGTAAAGGTAGAACTAATGTCATTTGTAAGTTAACTTTAAAACTCTGCTATGCAATGCTGTATCAAAACATAGAATTCACAAAGTCTTCAATACTGCTTGAGAAGACTTCTTTCTTACGCGGAACTTGTTCTTATTTTCTAATACTGATGTACGCATTCAAGACAAGTTGCCTTTCCTTTCTTGTCGCTTTGATCAGCTCAATCTGTACATTCTAATATAATCCTTGCTATATTCAAATTGTATTCCTAAATGCTAGTGTGGAGAGGAACTTTCTCTTTTCTGCTCCTTTTCAACATTTATATAGACCAATCTTACAATTACTTTTAACTGTTCACTAAAATTCCATTGAATAAGTTGACTTCCAATCCATCAAAACACAGAAAGGTCTTTTGACTGGAAAACATAAAAGCGATTTCTGTAGCTATAATGACCATCCGGTTTTCAGTTGCTATAGCAGGTCACTGAAGTGCAATATTATCAGGTAGTTTTCATTTTACATAAACTGCAACCTGAGGCATGTCTGGAAAATAATTGAGGGAAGTTGCTTACTTTCAGTATTTCTGTAACACAAGGAGATTGACTGCGTCTGCATTAGCGTTGCATATTAAATACATTTTTGTAGAAGTTACAGCTTTCACAAGATATGTCAAGGCCACAAGAGAACTACTGCAGTCCTTTGTGTTGGCCAAAGAACTTCACCCCACAGCTTCTGCATCAAACCCTAAGCTTCCATCTTGAATTAGCACATCAAATAAGCTATTTATTTTCTTGAGTGATCATTTTCTAGTAAACAATAATAGATTAGTATTAGTGGTCTGCAGAACAAAACCAAAAACCAAACCTCAAGTATTAGATATATATGTTTGAAAAACGAAGGGGTAAGAAATTTCTGTGACTTGCTTTCGCTCATGCAAAAGATGCTTACTAGAAAAAGCTGTTAGTGTTTTTAACTGGTTAATGAGTGAAATACAGTCAAAAGGAGAAAAAATTAGCTCATATTTAAGATCTAAACCATCGTGTACTGCAGCTCTGGCTTTTTTCATTAAGCTGTTCAGGCTTGAGATTGGAAGGCTTGAGGATTTAGAGGGGTATACGTGAAACACAGGGCAGAGGATGTCATTAATTTACACAGTCTGCATGTGCATTTTGACAATAGTATCAAAAATTCTCATTCAAATAGAAATAAATGACACTGCAGGCTACAAAATATGCTTTTAAAGTTTCTTGATTCTGCATTATATAAGGCTCAAGCTTTACCCTTTTTTCACTTAAGGTAATATTGGGTAAAAATGAAATGTGAAAACTTCTGGAATCATGTACAAAAAATCATTGTCAAAGTATTAATGTTTGTAAAAAAAAAATCAATGGAACCTTCTGATTTTGTATTGCATAAACAATGCTCTTGGTAAAACTACTTTGGAATACTACAGAAACTATAATCTTGTAAATAGTTTTAGCTCTAACTGCAGGATCAGTGCCTGAACTGTTGCATCTTCAAGCAACACTGTACTTGGCAGGTATAGCATCAGTGTTGAAGTAATTGGTAATTGTGGGAAATAACTGCCATGTATATATTCAAAGTGCAATAAAAAGTTGAATTTCTTTTGGAATAAATATGTAACCTCACTGGTATTATTTTGGTGATTTAGCAATGTTTTTGCTACTGTCTGTAGTTCCATTTGGGGACTTGCATGCACCTTTATATACAGCCATAGCCTATTTACCGCATACCTTTGTATCCAAAACAGACTTGGAGTGAGTCTCCACGTGGAGAGACTCTCCACTGCAGGACTTGTGTAAGGGTACAATGATGAGCGAAAATGTGATGAGCCAAAGGACGGCTGTGTGCTGATAGTGCTACCTGAGGCAAAGGCAAGGAGCTTTTATCTATTTTTCTTTTCCATAAGTCACTAAAACTTCTACGTTTCAAAAACATGCAAAAACAAAACAAAAAAAATTAGTCCTTTTCCGGTAGTTACTCGGGGCTGCCCTCGATGCATTTAAGGGAGCATTTCAGGTGCTGGAAATTCAGTCCGAGAAAAGAGCAAAAACTGTTAATGCCAGTTTTTGCTTTGGGGTGTGGAGGGGGGGGGGGGGGGGGAGGAGAAAATAAAGGTGAAAGAGAGCCGCAGCACGTGGTCTGAAAGACCTCAGCCAGTTTTTTATGTTCTCAGCTGCGGCAAAGCGCAGACCCCAATTCAAACCACAGGATGCAGTTCCCTCACGACCGGGGCGCAGTCTGGGGCCCCGGGCGGCACCGCAGATCCCGGCCGGCGCTGAGTACCGTCGGCCGCGACCCGCCCTCGTCGCCGTACGGACCGCCACGTCGTCCGGCAGCTGCGTGCGCGGCGGTGGGCGGGGCGTGGTGCCGCGGCCGGGCTGGCGGGGTAGGAAGATGGCGGCCGGCATCCGCGAGAAGCAGACAGGTGAGCGGCTGAGGCGTCCCGTCGCGGGGACTGCGGCAGCCGCCTCTCGCGGGGCGGGAGCGCTCAAGGTCGGGCCCTCGCTGCAGCCGGGGCTCCCACCTGCCTCTCCTCTACCTATCCCCGGCGGGGCCCCGGCGCGGGATAGGGGTGTCTCCGCTGCGCCTCGTCTCTGTCGGGGGTTTCGCGTCTGGCTTGGCTTTCCCGGCGGCAGGACGGCCGCACTTTTCCTCCTCCTCCTTCTCCTTCTATTCCTTCTCCGGCGGCCGCTAGGGTGCCGTTCAGCTGCCTCTTCAGCAGCGGGCCTGGGGCTCCGGGGGCCTCTGGGCGCCCCTCTTGCCGAGTGGGCTCGGCCCCGCTGAGGGGCGCAGGACGCGGCCGAGGTGCCTCCGCGGTGTAGAAATGGCCCGGGGCGTGTGCGGAGCCCTTCTGAGGCCGCAGGCAGCGGGTTGTGTGCTCCCTCGTATCGGCTGCCTTTCTGCCCATTGCAGGGATCAAGGGGAAATACAGTTTAATGGTGCAAAACCTTAATTGGTTTGCGATGCTCCTCCTGAGACTTATATAGGGCCGTCGGAGTGTGTAGTGACCGTCAGGAAACTGAAGAGTGCGAGATTACACAGGAGGCTTTCTGTGGTTCTAGGGTTCTGGCTATCCTTACATATTGCTCTGAGTCCAGAATTGACTCTTCTCTGTCTTGATGCTGATTTATGGAGTCTTAAGCTACCCATTTGAACATACTACTGAAGCGTGGAGCCTGTCGACTCCATAGTCCTCTACTTCGCTTACTCTCCAAGGCTTTGGTCAGTAGTTTGAGCTGTAATCTTGTCAGCTCCTTGACAACTGCAGTGCCTTTCTGGTGGTACAGAGGGTTCTGGTTACATTTATTTGATATGAAATGTCTAAAATCATCTGCCAGACAATCTCAGTCTTCATTTCTGTCTGGATCTTAAGTATTTACTAGTATTCTTTTTCTTTTTGTACCAGAAGTCTACTTTCTATAGTGTCATTCCTGTGGCCATCTACCATTATAGCGCTTTTTAAAGTTCCTTTACAATTCTTTACTTTTCTTCACTCTGCTGCTTTTTTTTTTTATGCCCACTCTCTTTGAGCTTATTCCATTCAGGTTTATTCTTTTCTGTTGTCCTTCACCTTTTTTCTTGATTATTTCAGTCAAGCAGTACCACTGAACCATGTTGACTCTCTCATTGGGGAGGTCATTTGCAAGGAGGTAGCTTGAACAACTAAAAGACACTCAGAAAAAGGAAAGGACTTATTATCATTTGGTGCTTGTATTACCCCGTATGTACCTTGTTTGTTGCGACCTTTACCCTGGTTCATAACTAGTCAATGCATATCATTGTGAAAGCATAGTAAAATCCTGATCCTTGCCCCAGAAAGCATTCAACCTAAACGGGAATGAAAGTTTCAGTATTGGTAGTGTGATTTGAAAAGGCAGTGCAAAGGAGGAGGAAGCAGGGACAGAGACTGCAAAGGAGGACTTCAGAAACATTGCCTGGGCATGGATTGGATGGTGGTAGGAAAGACAAAGTTCAGTTGAAGTTGAGACCTGCAGCACATGTCAAGAGCAATGACAAGCTTCTGTTGTGACATAAGTAGTAAAAATATGAATAAGGAAAAATGTTGGATCATTGCTTAATGGAGCTGGTCATTTAGTGGTGATGGACGCAGATAAGGCTGAGGTACTCAATGCTTTCTTTGCCTCAGTCTTCACCAACAAATTCTCTGAGGCCTCTGTGTCACTTTGCGGTCAAACATGGAGTGAGTCCTCTTAGAAAATTTTCTCATCACATGAAGGAAAAAAATAATGAAATCTGACTTTTGCATTTATATTTTACAGTGGTTTTCCTCTCGAGTGATACGTATAATAAAACCTTGCTTATGTGTTTAATCTCTGTTGTTGAAGTGTAAGGATAATAAAGCATTATTCTGCTTTGTTTTCCAGTGGCTTTGAAACGTATGCTGAATTTCAATGTTCCTCCTGTTAAAAACAGCACAGGAGAACCAGTATGGAAGGTAAGAACTATTTGAATAAGAATAGGAGAATTTTATAGTGTTCAAAAAAAAGTTCAGTTTTTCAAATTTTACCTAAGTCAAGCATCTTCTTTATGTTATGAACTTTTACAAAATAATTTTTCATGTGTTATGAATATACAAAAGTGAGTATTGGACTTGCTTAGAAAAATACTTATTTGAAATACTGGCTGCTTGAAGATGCAGTGTCTAACTATGTAGGCAAGATTATAATGGGTAACTGAGGAAGATATTTTTGAAATGTACGTAGGTATGTTTCTCATTGCATGTTACCTTACAGGTGAACTCACAGAGTTGGAAATAAGCTTAGTTCCTTAAATTTAGAACAAGCACAGCTTAAGCTATGTTTGTTAGTTTTAAAAAAGTAACTAACTTGTAATGTGTGAGAAGTTTTTGCTACTACAAAGTATATATTCTGTCTCTTCATCTGTTCTGTTGCCTTTTATCACTAGTTCCTTTTTTTCCTCTCTCTGTTTCTTCCTTTATTTCTTCCAAATTCAGAGAAGTTCTGCATTTACAATAACAAATTTCTGACAGTGAATTCCTGTTTGACTGACACTTTTCAGGAGATGGAAATGATTACTTTTTCCCCTTTATCAGAGTTTTTCGTCCTTTTTTTCATTTATTTATTAATAAGCATACATGTAAGTCAGTGAGAAAATAATGATTAATTATTAATTCTTTAATAATTTAATATATTAATTCTTTACTCTGAGGGTGGTGAGGCACTGGAATAGGTTGCCCAGGGAAGTTGTGAATGCTCCATCGCTGGTGGTGTTCAAGGCCAGGTTGGACAGAGCCTTGGGTGGCATGGTTTAGTGGGAGGTGTCCCTGCCCATGGCAGAGGGGTTGGAACTAAATGATCTTAAGGTCCTTTCCAACCCTAACCCTAACTATTCTATGATTCTATGATTATAAATTGGTAAATGTTCAGCACTTCTCAGGTTAGAGTAGTAGTTTCTTAAACTGGAATTCCCCTATCCACTGTATCCTGTATTCTGCAGTATCCACTTTTCACAGCAGTTTGTAAGAAGATACATATCTTTTTCAGGTTCTCATTTATGACAGATTTGGCCAAGATATAATCTCACCTTTGCTGTCAGTGAAAGAGCTGAGAGATATGGGGATCACTTTGCATCTGTAAGTACTTTTAAAAATTTGGGATTTTTTTTTTTTCCTTAGAAAGAACTTGATTTAATATTCCCCAGAATCATGAACACTGAAAATCATTCAATGAATAACTGCTGAAATAAAGATTATACCCTGACTTGTTCCTAAAATCTGATGGTATTGTTCATAATCAGGGAGTAGAGAGATGATTTCATACATTGGTCAATAGGATTTCTTACTAAGTACAGGAAGCCTCTCTTCAAAAATAAAAATTATCCAATAGGTATTTTTTTGAATCTGTACAAATCCTTGACTGTTACAAATCTGTAACAATTATTTTGTAGCAAACTGTTTCATGGGACTGTGCATGTTCTCTGCTTCTCTTTTTACACATAGAGTTTGTCTCTTGTCAAGCAGGTGGAATCTTTTAAGTATTATTTTAAGAGATTTCCCATTTCGTTTTCTCCAGATTACATTTATTTAGTTCATAGTCCTTCCTAAGTGAAGGCTAGAAATGGAAACACAGTTTAACATGCTGACATAGCAGCAGAAATGTGAGAAAAATATGAGAAGCAGGAAAGGCAAATTTAATACTATGAGATATGCAGGGTTTTTGTTGTTACATCAGCAATTTATAATTGGTATATGAATTTGGTGGATGCAGTATTTTACCTTCCTCTGAATGGATTAATCTATATTTGAAGATTTATGAAGCCTTTCCTCAGGCTTTGAATAAACTTCGGAGACATCTATTGAGCCAAAGAAAATACAAGTATGATTTTCGCTATTTTTTTCATGTGTTATTCTTACAAAAAATCTAGCTAAATGTAGGGATTAATTGTAGGAAATTAAATGTGTCTGTACAAATAATTTCTTTAACTTGTATAATTTTACACGGATCAGAGGAGGAACACATTGAAGATGTACTTCTTCCTTTCAGGCTTTTGCATTCAGATCGGGATGCTATTCCAGATGTTCCAGCTGTTTACTTTGTGATGCCAACAGAAGAAAATATTGACAGAATGTGCCAGGTAACTTGCATTCTTAATGTTTCAAATGTGTGGACACAACAGTGTGTGGCATACTCCTGCACTCACTGGAGTGTGACTGTTCTGTATCTACTCCTTATGCATATCTGAACGCCTTTTCTTGCATGTTTTATATATTAGCACATATTTGTCGAAAAATATTACCCATAATTTTTACGCACAAAACTTCAACTTCCCAGAAAGTAGAAACATAAGTATGTCTTCTCTTTCAGAGAGAGTATTCTGCAAGTAAAAAGACAAGAGGAAGTGGGCACAAATTGAAATACAGGCAATTCCATTTAAACATAAGAAAAAGCTATTTTAATGAGGGTGGCAAATGCCGGAACAAATTGTCTAGAGAGTTTGTGGAGTCTTCATCTATGGAGATGTTCAAAACTTTACACAGTCCTGAGCCACCTGCTTTATTTGACTCTGCTATGAGCGGGAGGCTTGGACAAGGCTAACCTCAGTTTTTCACATTCTCTGGGAAGGGAAAAGAGGAAATGAGATTTTTGGTCTCATATGTTATGGAATAGTAGTTGCTGTCTGGCAGCTTAAATTTCATTTCCTGGTTTTTGCAGTTCTGTGTTAGGTTGGTTATGTTTAGTTATCTAGTGAAAACATGATGTACAGGGCTGTATGAACAGAAAGTTAAACACTTCCCAAAATTTATCCAACTGTGGTTAATTGGAACATCACATAGTAAAAGTTTGAATGTTTTTTAATTAGTCAGACATATATTAGTATTTATTCAGGAAAAAGCTTGTGGTTTTCCTTCTTTTTAGGATCTTCGAAACCAGCTTTATGAATCTTATTATTTAAACTTTATTTCTGCCATTTCAAGAAGTAAACTGGAAGATATTGCAAATGCTGCCATAGGTGCTAATGCAGTAACTCAAGTGGCTAAGGTAAGAAAATCCCCCAGTCTCTAATGCTAAAGATACTACCATGGCAGGTGTTTTTGCATTCTTACGTGGCCTCTTCAGTGCCATACGCAGCTTTTCTGACTAAATCATGAACAAAATAAATGTTTGGCTAGATTCAGTGTTAGGCATAGATTTGCTCGGTTAAAAAGGGAATCTACAGTCATCTCAGTATAATGCAGCTTGGTACCATGCTTCAGCTTAGTCAAAAATTCAAGTGCAGCAAGACCTTTATGCTAAATGATGAGGGGAAGTAAGAGTGGTTTCAGAGTATTCCTGATCTCATGAGCTCAATGAGTGCATCTAGTACATATATAATAGGGTGGAGTTTTTAGCTCCTAAGTACACTAAAAGTGCAGTATTAAGGCAGTTGTCATTTTTAATAGGCAGTGTACTGTAGAGGTGGATGTTTCATACATACACACTGTTACTCAGTATACTCCTGCACCTTTATGATTTAAAGGCAGGTATCAGGTATTTACCCTCTTATTTTTGCTCAATATCTGTACCAAAACCTGTAAATTATTAACTGATTGCTTTCATATATGCTTAAATACATTCACCTGTTCTCAGTCCTGTTAGGAAGTAGTACTGGCATGAGAAAAAGAAACTCTTGTGAAATGAAATGAAAACTACTAGTCTTATTTAAACTTGAGATCTCCAGTAGGAGTGAATTGGTGTACCACTGTGAACTAACCCTCTTAAATGTTTTTTACGGTTGTGATGTCCCATGTTATAGAGAGGTTTAGTTTTTTTCCTGAATGTACAGGTATGTTACAGAAAAATTAGAATTTGTGGGCTGTAATCTCTCATTGTTTAGATATTGCCCTCTTTCCTTAATCCTGCCTAAGAGCTCAGCCCTGTTTATGTTGTAGTCCTTCATATTCATTAAAAAATAAACCTGTAATTTTATAATGCCTTCAATATGTGTTTTTTTCAGTGATGCTTGGCTACTAAAACTTTGTCCACAGAAATATATATACTGTTTTCTTTTAGCACTTTTCAAGTGCTCTAGTGTTTCGTGTTATCACTCCATCCTTGCATGGGCTTTTTAATTCATACATGATAACGTAATTTCTTTATTTTATTGGGTAGTGCTTTACAGGTTCAAAAAGAAGTAGCAATAAACCACAGAGATTTTTTAATGCTTCACTCTGTGCTGTTCTTACCATTTTTCCTTGATTTCTAGGTGTTTGATCAGTATCTTAATTTTATTACTTTAGAAGATGACATGTTTGTATTGTGTAACCAAAACAAAGAACTTGTTTCCTATCGTGGTAAGTAAAATTTGTATAAGAATTATACCAAAATGTCTGATACTGAAATTTACTCCTGAAGTGGTAGCTAATTCTAAGCAATGATTTTATTTTGATATGCTCAGAATTCAGGATTATCTGCTAGATGTAGTTTAAACTCATGAAGGAAGCAGTTCTTGGAAATTCATTTCTGCATCTTTACAACAAAGCTATTGTAATACTGAAAAATACTGATGTATCTTTAAATAACAAATTTAGTCAAGCAGCTGCAGTATAGGTATAAAATGGGTAGCAGGCCTTTTTATGCATAAAGTGATACAGGAAAAATTTTGTGTTGTTTACACATGTGCATAGGCACTGCAGGTGCCTGCTGTGTTTAGGCACCACTATTTAGTCATGATCCCTTCTGCAGTTCTTGTTTTGTTTCTCTGTGATTGGTTTCTGTGTGAATGGTCAGTTGGAAAGTTACTGTAAGGAACACAAAGCAAGAAAGATGACTTTAACTGATAGAGTTTCTTGTATCTTTTAGACAGCGACCAGTCAGTGTCTCCTTTTCTTGAGACATGAAAACGTGGTGGTGTCCAAGGGGAGATGGTTAGGATCAAGGGCTGGAGTAGCACAGGGAAGAATCTGGGAAAGGACTTTCTAGAAAATAAGAAATGCTGATTGCTTCTGCATGCATGTGAGCCAAATGTCAGCTTTTTCATAAGTCTCTGAGTTGTAAGTGAAGTCAGACACATGGAAGCCTTTTTTTTTATCTTCCTGGGACTTCTGTTGGACCTCTTTCGGAACCTAGCAGGGAAACCAAGTGGCTGCCTTAGGTCAGTTACCTCTACATCTATGGTGCTATGGCAGCTCAGCTCAACATATATACTTGTTGGCATAACTGTCCACATGGTTTTCCTGCTTTGATTTGATTTTTGTGTTCCTCTGACCCATTCAATATGCTAAATCAGCAGAGAACTACCACTCTACCTCTCCTGTCCCTCTAACTCAGATTGCTAGCTATTACAGGGTGGGTTGTCTTGCTGCCCCTGGTGTAGTTTCCCGCATCTTCCCCTACTTTTACATCAGAACTAGTAGTGTCGGGGCTGCAAAGTGTTTGTTCAGTTGACTCGTTTCTTAGAAAATAGCAGCTCATTTGCGTCATCTGCAAAGCCAACGCAAGGGAAGAAGCAGAAGTGTGTTAGTCAGAGGCAAGTCAGCCCTTTTTTAGCAGCAGCTCCTCATTACTTTGGTGTAGTTACAATGTCTACACAGTGTTACACAATTAATTCCTGATTAATTTAGGTGCGCAGAATACTCACAAGTGACCGGGTAGAGATGAGAATTCTCCATATGCCTAACATTTAGTGGTGAGATTTTTCTCCTTTCTTTCCAGATTCCCAGAGTTGGTACCTTTCTTTAAAACTGGATCTGTAATACTGAGTTCTGTCTCACAGAAGAGGAAAAAAGCCTCTTCTGAAGGGCATTTTTGTTTGAAAAGCTGACTTTTTTTTCACTAAAACCTGCTGTTAAAGAGGTTTAGTAATAATTGGTTTGTGTTGTGTTTGTGTGGATGTAAAGATACTTGAGCAGCTCTCATAAGATACCTCCTAGCTGACAAGGAATTTGAATTTAAATGACTGAAAATGTTTTGTATGTTTCTGCGCGATTTGTTTTCCACTCTTGGGCTGCTGAAATTTGCCAGACACCAGGTGGTTTCACACTATATTTAAACCAATCTAGGAGTGGGCTGTTTCCGAAAGCTGATCAAACAGAAATCTAATCTCCCATACAGAATGAACAGTTTTCCATAACAGCACTGCTCCGATGCATCTCACCGTGTGAGGCAGTAGGAGTGCAGGGGCAAAGAAGTGGTCTTTTGCCTTTGGAGAGTAACCCTAGCAGGAAACTGCCAGTCTGTATATAGTTTCATAGTCTGCATAAGTCAGTGTAAATCTGATGGTGAGGAAAGACAGCTACTGTTTTTGCAGCAGTACTGCCATGTGTGGTCATGCATGTATCTGAATGGGTGAACTAAGAACAAATATGACGGAAAAGGTTAATTTTCAGTTTCCTGATTTCCTGGCTGTATGACTGCATTTCCAGAGAGGTGATGTCAGGACAAATTCTTCAGTTGCATAAAAGGCTTTCACAGACAGAAGGCAACACATTCTGTCTGTCCATGTAGAAATGGACAAGAAGTGAGGAGCTTAAATTGCAACAGGAAAGTTTCTGGTCAGATATTAAGAGCGCTTTCTAACATAAAAGATAGTGAAGTATTAGAATAGAGTACCTATAAATGCTATGGCATTTTTATGACTGGGAGGCTTTGGGAATTAGTTTAGACACAGAAATAACGGGTTTAACTCATCTTTGGGTAAGAGGACTGACCAGATAATCCCTAGGCTTTCTCTGTTTTTCTAGGACTGTGTAGAAGGAAGAGTAAACGGATAGTATTGGTATAAAGTCAATGTTTTTGGCATCCAGGTTGATGCTTTGTGCATGCTTCTTTACCAAATACGGAACAATTTTGTAAAACAACAAGAAAATGTAGGAGATCTAAGCTTACTTTCCTGTAATAGATGCATCGCCATAAGCTTGTTATAGTGGAGAGAGAGGAATATATAGAAAACACAACAGAACATTTTGCTGAAGGGTTATTAATGGAGTTTCTCAAAGGTTGACCTATGCAGCAGTAATACTGGATATTTGTGTTGGTTGCTGTGTTACAAAAAAAAGAAAAAGGAATGTGCTCATCAAATATGCATGTTACACAAAATTAAAAGTCACCAACAGTATGCAGATTACTGGAACTTCATAAATGAGTATATTAAACATAATAATAATGAGAGAATTGAATTTAAAAAATGAGAAAGGAAAGGGACTAAACCCAAGGTTATTTCTGCCTGTAAACTGGGAGACCATTAGTTGGAGATAACTACAGAATGATAGCCCAGTTCTTTCAGAGCTTTAGGAATTATAGGAAAATACAAATCCTGGGAACACTCTGCCTTTCTGGGTGCTGATATTTCAGAAACTTTAACTCAGAATGGAAAAAAACCCAAAAACACCACCAGGGGCACATCTGTTGCTGCATCCCAGCAACGCAATAAGAGGTTTGACTTACTGAGAATAGCTGTTGATAGAAATTGCTAATATTGTTCATCTGTCTAAAGTTCTCAGAGGACAAAGCGAGGGGGGAAAAAGCACCTTTAAAGTTAGAGAATGATTGTAGCTGGCCATGCATAAATTTGGGATTGAAGGCTTAATGTTTAGAGCTTTGAATTTCATTTTTGAAGAAAGAGTATAAGACAGGTAGTTATGTGAGAAAATTTTAAAGATGAAGTAAAACAAGGATGGGATTTACGGCATGACTTCAAAAATAGTGCTTGATTTGAGACCTCTGATAAGATTAGGTTTGATGTTTCCTGTTGACTGTTATATTCCTGTCAGTGTTAATTATTTAATAGAAGTGTTGCTACCTGTTATCTTTTTCTGACCTAAATGTGTGAGGGAAGTCATTCCATCTGTAGTGTGAAATGTTTTAAAAGTTGGGAATTATCCCTAACTTAGAGACTGACTGCAAATTTGTTAAAAAAAAAAAAGGGGGGGGGGGGGGGGAAGGGAAAAGGAATCTCCATTACAAGTGGTGGCATTTAGAATCTTTAAACATAGATAACTGCATACTGTAATTCTCTTTAAATTATACAAGTAATTCTTGAGGATGCTATATCTGAAGATTGGTTTCCAAGCAGATGGCCATTTCTTTTCCATAATGTTGTTTTCCAGGTTTTCAATAATGTGATACTGACGCAATCCAGAAGTTACAGTATGCATTGTCAGAGATCATTGGAAAAGATTGTGTAGTGTTTGACCCTATACAGTGAGCAGCAATTAAGTTCTCCCAATTTTTTTTCTTAAATGGGTGTGCTAAGAGGGTCATTTCACAATTTGATCTCTGCAATAAAAGCTGTTGGCTATTAACAGCCATTATGTAAGAAGAGGATTGCTTTCTCATATTATAAAGTGGCATAAACTTCTTTAACCCTATTCTTAACTCTTTTCCACACTGTTTTAGCCATTAACCGACCAGATATAACAGACACAGAAATGGAAACTATAATGGACACTATTGTTGATAGTCTCTTCTGTTTTTTTGTTACACTTGGTAAGTTTTCAAGTTTTAGCATGTTTTCCATATGCTTTTGTTTCAGAAAAGATCTATATTCAGTGAGATACCGTGAAATTTAGTGATTTCTTACAGCAAATGAAAAGCAGAATTAGATTTGTGATACAATTCTCAGTAGTCCACCGGGTTGGTTAATGTTCTTGCTATAATCACTGCAAGAGACAGTAAAGTCTGTCCTACATGGGAGTTGAGTCAGTCTTCAGTATCAATAGGGGAAGAATACTTTAATGCAAAGGTTCGGATTCACTGTTCTAACAAAATCTTAGTTTGCAATGAAGATTAATAGTGCTTTAAGCTTGAATTTTAGATTTGTAGCTCTTGGAAAAAAAAAACCCAGACAACAAATATCACAAAAAAAGGCTTACATAAACCCTGCAAAGATGCAAGTGAAATAACTGGAGGAATAGGAAGATACATTGAATTTGCTTTTTTTTTTAAATTTACTTATTTTTATTGTGAGTTTTCTTGATACTTAGCTCATACATTGTTCACACTGATGATATTTAATACAAGTTCTCACTGAAATCAGTCAGTCTGAGACAGCATTCCTACAGGGGGAGCTGAGGATCACTATAGGGCAGTCTGTTCAAGGGAAATTCCCTTGGACCTATTGAGTTTTCAAGTGTTAGCATGATACAAATTAAATCTCTTTTACTCAGTCACTTAAACTCTATGGTATTAGAATTTTCATATTTATATATGAGTTTGACAAATGGTAGTTAACAGTTTTGAAACCTGAAAGCCAATGGAAAACATGCTTGCGAAAATGACCTTACCCTGCAGTGAGTTGTAACTGACCTATTGTGATGTGTTAACAGAATTATTATTACAATTTTAATGGGACTTTCAACCTTTTGAAACTGAATGCTTCTACATGAAATAGTTTGTCCCCTCTACAGCGCATTAGCTAGCTTTGTAGTGCACGCTATACCTTTCAGAAATTCCTGTATGAGGTATTATTTACTTTTGTAAAACGTTATTTAATGTTTCTATACAGTATTTTTTTTTATTTCATAATGACTGCAAGAGACAAATTTAGTGTAAGTTTGCATTATACAGTTGAAAAATTTCATCTCAGAATGTCACTAAAAATGTGAAAGTACACTAACTTAAAATCTGAAAATTATAATACATGTAGAAGTCAATGTATCTTTTATTAGGAGCTATTCCTATAATCAGATGTTCAAGAGGAACTGCAGCTGAAATGGTGGCAGTGGTAAGAAACTGTTTTTAAAACTTTCCTAACATCTTGTTTACATTTCTCAATACTTGGCAGACATCTAATGTCATTGTATCCTTTTCTTTATGAAGGAAGTAAAACTGGAAAGGAGATATACCAGTTTTCCTTTCTGATTTTAGTTCCATGGAACTCATCTGTGGAAATTGTAATATTATGGAATCAGCTGATGAGAAAATTAAACGTGAATAATCATTCCTAATCTAGAATTTATAAAGATTTTCTGACAGGCATTATAATAACAAAGATTAAGGTGTATCTACAGAGCTTAACACATGGCTTGCTGGCCTGTTTTTTTCTGTGTCTTAGGAATTTTTATCTATCTTACTGGGAAACCCCATAAAAGTACAAGACATTTTTACGATGTCAAACTAAACTGACTGAACTTGATCAGCAATCAGGGATGAAATTACCAAACTAAATCACAATTAAAAGTCTCTGCAGCACTGTCTTCATTAGGGGTCACTGTTCTTCATTTTTTCTGTCTTCCTCACATCTTTCTTTGTCCGGGAAACCTTAATACTGATTAAACCTAAGCACTCAGTGTGCATGCATTCCTACTGAGGGTAACCTATTTTTATGAAACAGTGTGGCAGTGTCTTGGTGCCTCTTACTGGTATTTTCTATTCACACATTTAGGAAGAGGGTACTTACTGTCTTGGGAGGAGATTAGTGGATGTAAAGGAAACATATTCTGTGTAGTCCTGGGTGTAGATGAAAATGCTGGAGAGAGAAAATAGAAAGAGTTTTCTTTCCTGTGTGCAGCAGACTTAGGCTTCCTGCAGCTAAGACATTTATAAACTACAAAACCAGCACAATAAATCTGTAAATGCTGACTATATAAAAATGTTGGGAAACCATTGATTGGTTTATTAAAAGCTGTTTTGTTTTTCTCCCCCCCCCCCCCCCCTCAGAAATTAGATAAGAAGCTCAGAGAGAATCTAAGAGATGCCAGAAACAGTCTTTTTACAGGTGACACACTTGGAGCTGGCCAGTTCAGGTAGGATGTTAGTAATAAGTATGTATTTTTGGTTTTTGTATTTCAGTTGTCTGAAATATCTCATTAGGATAAGTCACCACTGTTCTGAATACTGAATTTACAGGAACTCGGTTCAAGTTCTATATTAAAAGATTTTGCATATTGTTAAGGGAGTTTTCCAGGCTCTTGGCATAACAGGTTTGAAAATTTCTATACCTAGTGAGTGTGCAGTCCTAGGACAGTGAGACAAGAATTATTTAACAAACCAGGTAAGTTTGTTCACCTTTAAATCCATCAAGAACCAAGCTCCTGCAAATACACCAATTTTTCAGGACTGCAGTATTCAGTTGGATGTCTGAACAGCTGTTAGCAATCTTTAGTCCATTAAAAAGAAATAAATGCACATTTTCTCACTCTGAGCACTGTTGTTATGTGAAAAACAAGTGTTTCTCAGGTGATTCCTGTATGTACCAGAGGAGGACTGCTTAAGGACTACCAGCTGGATAAATAGATAGTTAATGACTGTTAAGTCATGACCATTTGAATCCTTAGAGGGGAAAGAGGGTTGACAAAAGACATTGTGGATGTTTGCATGCAACTGAGAATGTGTTTTTAGCAGCCTCCTGTGTATCCCCCAGATAGCTGAATGCTCCACAGGCTGCTTTAGTAAAGTGTATTACAGGCATTTACACTGTACATGAAAAGGTGAGGAGGAATGTTGGGAAGACTGTAGCTGAAGGAGATGGTTATGATCTCCTAATTGTATATAAAATAGTCATCATATTTCTCAATATGTCATCATATCTCAAATTAAGAGCAGAACTTGGATAAAAGACACAAAACATCAAGGGTGGCAAAACTGAATGAGATTGAAAGGTATTAGGAGCGAGAATAGCTGTGAAATACCACTTCCCCCATTTTCATTGGAACTGGATTGTAACCACAGTTTTCACTTTTCAGAAAATCAAAATGCCAGGAAAGGGAAACATGAGAATGTTTAACCATTTAAATAGCTTCAGATTTTTATTCTGGTTGTCAGAATTGGGTGACTGAGGCTCTTGAGATGAAAATACTTACCGCAAGGAAATCCAGAGCATGGAATTAATATGGTTTTACTTTGTTCAAATACACTGTAATTTAGCCATCACATTTACTGTAGGGTTAGTGTGCTTAAGGGAAATGGTTGCAATAATGTTCTGATGATTCGCAGCCTTCTTATTTTCACAATAATTTTTTCATGCAGCCATAATCTAAGATATTTAGGCATGTCTGCATTCTTTTTCCATAAAATTGAGTATTGATGAAATTACCACAATGCATCTCAGAAGTTCATAATTAAAAACCCTTGAAAGAGAGACTTTTATATTTGAAGTTTATAGTGGGAATTAAGGTGGAATATTAGCCACTCAAACAGTTGCTTGGCAATCAAATGTGTATCCACATGAAGAGATACTAGTTAATAACCTAAAAGGCTAGTTACTTTTTGCCTTCTTATTAATATTTATGCATTGGTAATTTTACTTAGTACAAAAAGTAATAATCTTTTTATCATTACTAAGACAGTGATTCATGTAATTTCTGGCAGTCATCAGCCCCAGATGCTTTGGGGAAGACTGGAGGAACTCTGCAGTAAGCAGTTTGGCTTTTAGCTTGAAGTACATGATGCAGAAGGTGGCTGATGTCACTGAGGATGTTACTGAGGTGTTCTAAACATGCTTAAAAAAATACTAATACCCTGTCATCTTTTCAGCTTCCAAAGGCCCCTATTAGTCCTTGTTGACAGAAACATAGATTTAGCAACTCCTCTACATCATACATGGACATACCAAGCTTTAGTGCATGATGTTCTGGTAAGAATAAATCTGATTTTGTTACCAAAACTATTTTTTCACTCAGTTTATTGTTAATACCAGATGCTCTCATAATGCAAAATCTCTTCTGTCTGTTTAATTTGAAAGTTGTTTAGTAAAAAACAACTTGGAAGATTTTATCTAGGAAGTTTGTTTAGCAGTAACTTCTAAAATGGTTAAAAAGTTGAAATCTTGATATTATCAAAAGATAAACTATTCAGCAATCCTGTGTTTTTCTTCAGTAGTTCATGATCTTTTCTGTTACGTGAACTCCAGACTCCACTAAGTGCAATTCAGTTTTGAAAAATAAATGCTTTTAATGAGGTTCTTAAACTGATTTTAATGTTTGAATTTCTAAAAATACCTATTTCTGGTTTTCCCCACAAGGTGGTGTAAGTGTCCAGTATAGAGATACCAAGTGTATTTTTAATAATTTTTTGGAAATTCAGATAGCCTTAAATCACTTTTATATCCTCAAGTTTATTTTGTAAAGCCAATAGTAGTAGTAGAAGAAATGTTCTTGAATGAAAGGTGATTCTGTTTACGTAATATTCACGCATTTCATATATATTTATGAAGTAAATAATGAAAAATGTACAAGTAAGAATAGTTACGGTCTGGAGACTTTTCTTTTATACTCCAGAATTAGTCATGCAAATAATTTAAATCTTTTTGAGACATATTTTGGTTTTATTATTGAGACTGTTAGATGAATATGTAAAATATCCATATATACATATGTGTTTATATACAGAATTGGTTGTGAATTGTATAGTCATACGTACAGTGTTGTCCAGAAACTTACATCTCGACGATGAAAATATTTTTGCACTAATGGGATGTTTTAGGACACTCTTAAATTCAGATTTATGTAATTCATTCCTTAAGAAAAGTCCCTTGCTCTTAAGCTGAAGGGTGCTTTTTACAAATAAACATTTTTTGGCCTGTTGCTTTAGAAAAGGCATATATGAAAAACCCACAAATATTTTCTCCAATGGCTGTTGAGCTGCCTAGAGGCTTGTGTAGAAGTTCAGTACTTCTGCTTGCATTTCTTTTGAAAATCAGTGAAAGAAGGGGGTGAACAGGGATGGAAACCTGAATTGGAATTTTTACCAGTGTAAATGCTGTTGCACAAGGTCTACATGTACTTCAGTTTGTCACATGCCAACCATTTAATCTGCAGATGGTCACTTACTAGATAGTAAATCCATGCAGAGCTCCACATACTTGCCTCCTACTCAGCTGCCAGATAAAGAAGGTAGTGTTGTGTGGCCTCGGGTATGCACTGGGGTATGAGTTTGATGCATCAAGCTGCAGAGGGATCAGAGATGTAGTGGAAGCTTAGGACAGCTAGTGCTACAAATATGGAGGGGTATTAGAATAACACTAGATGAATGATTTGAGAATCATGGGATAGTTGTCTGTGCTACATCAGATTTCAGTAGTTTCTCTGGAACAACTTGGTAAATGTTGCATGTTGCATCTAATTTTTATTGAGTTGACAGTTATGAATTGTGAAATTGTAACCAAGTAGCCTGTGATTCCATGTGGAGGGCAGAAGTTTAATTTCCAAGCCAGTCAACTTACTCACTTTAAAGGCAAGGATGCCAGGTTCTTCATGTACTGAGCATAGTATTTCATTAAATAACCGCAAGAAGCCTTCAAAAAGGCCATAAATTGTAACTGTGAAAGTGTTAACTGAGGTGATGATTGTGTAAACTGCATTTTCAAATAAATCATTTTTTATTTAAGCTCTCAGTTACAACAGTCCAGGAATTCTGTGGGATGTTGAACTAAATGCTAACCCAGCCACAAAGTTGTATGCTGCATCCATTTATAATTGTGGTGTTTCTGCATATAAACAGGCTTGTATGAAGAGATTCCCATTTCTGAATAAAAAACAGTTCACAAGTGGATACAGAAAAATGGGAAGCATGGATAGAAAGCCTTGTGAAGACAAAATGAGGAGGTGAAAGGAGGAATACTAATCAATGAGAATTATTTTGGTAAAACTTGTAAATACCAAAACTGACTTGGAAACTCAGGTCACTGGTGAGTTAATTTAGCCACTGGTGAACCAATTTAGCATCACAGCTTAATTGGCAATGAAATTAATTTTTTTTTCTTTAAGCTTTTGTTAAACATACATACTTGAAAAAATACTCTTTCTTTGCTGAAACGTTAATAAACATGTCTTGTAAGATGAGGTTTGTGCTCATTCACTGCATATACTTTGAGTAGCTACTTAGTTTGGTTCCTATTCTGGCGTGGTTCATTTATAGTATTTCATTTGAAGTGTGAACTCTGCCAAGGGATAATTAAACCATTTTAAAATGCTGACAATTTAACTTACAGTGATCTAGTTCTGTTCACTGTAATGATGTGGTGGGGTTTTATTTCTGAAAAAAAAATATCTATTCTAAAAGACACATGGCAGGTTCTGTATGGTTGTTTTGACTCTCTTTATAAGCATTTGCCAAGCATAGATTGCCTTCAGATTTTTAATGTTCCTGAAAAGGGTTAGAATGAAGTCAGCAGAGGGAATATGTATGCTGCAGGAAAACACAGAACTGTCCTTGGCAAAAATAATGGGGTAAAGAACCAGAAGACATGCAGGGAGTGATGTGGTAACATTGTGTGAGCATAACTGTACCATCGACCAAAAAAGATGTAGTTTCTAAGTTCATGCATCATGGAAGAAAAGCTATATAGTGAAATGGCAACTTTGTTGCAAACTGTTTTGTTATCATGTATTCACTACTTCACTAATGTTTAAAATAATTGGAAAAGAATTGTGAACTAAATAGTCCTGGTAGGGGATGTTCCTGCTGCTGATGTCATGAGCTTCTTTGCAGTTTTGATACATTTGCTGTAGTTGTGTAAGTGAAATTCAGCCCTCAAAACATTCTATGTCTGCAACCAGGAACTTTTATAGTTTAAAGTTTTGGCCGGTTGTTAGAGTTCAGTTACTGCTAAATAAATGTTTTCGTGTACAGGGAGCAGTATTCAGAGTATAGTGTCACAGACTGGTTGCGTGTGAGACAGTCGGATGTCTGCTTAATATTTGCTGTTTTTTGGTGTTTTTTCAATGAGCGTGAGTAATTTTGGAGTTCTTGCATTGCTGTTGTTACTATCTAGTTAGTAAACTGTGTGCTACCATCTTATGAAATTCTAATAGCTGTGTTGATAATTTTTAAAAAAAATTTTAGAAGATAATTGGTTGACTATAAAAGACTGATTAAATAATTAAAAACTATCAAATATTTACATAAGATTCCTCTTTTTTTTGTTTGTTTTTTTAGGATTTCCATTTGAATAGAGTTAACTTGGAAGAATCAACAGGAGCAGAAAGCTCTCCAGCAGGTGCTAGACCTAAGAAAAAAAATAAGAAGTCCTATGATTTGACTATGTCTGATAAATTCTGGCAAAAACATAAGGGCAGGTAAGCTGTATAGGTACAAAATTTATATTAATATAGTTAATATAAATTCTAAGTATTCTTCATATTATGGTAGTTCTTTTTTTAAGCTTCTTTGAAAATGTTTTGAGTTTTTATTTTTTAAGGTGTATTGGGTGTGGCTGAGACCGTTAGTTTTCCCCTTAGCAGCCTCATAGTGCTGTGCTTTGTGTAGGTACCTGGAAAGGTGTTGATAACACACCTGTGTTTTGGCTACCACTGAGCAGTGCTGGCACATCATCAAGGCTGTCTCTCCAGCATTCTCTCCTCACCACGTGGGGCAAGATCTTGGAAAAGGACATAGCCAGGACAGCTGACCCAGACTGACCAAAGCGATATTCCATACTATATGACATCTGCTCTGCAATAAAAGCTAAAAGAAGAGAGGAGAAAAAGAGGACATTCTTTTTCTTTTTTTTTTTTTTTTTTTTTAATGACGTTTGTCTCCCAGAGCAGCTGCTTCCTGGGAAGTGGCCAGGCATCATCTACAAATGGGGAGTAGAGAAGAAAGTCTTCTGTTTTGCTTTGCTTTCTCATGCAACTGTCACTTTTTCTCTGTAAAACTGCCTTTATCTTCACCCATGAGTTTCGGGGAGTTTTTCCATCTTATTTCCTCCCCACCCATACTGCTGAGGAGAGTGATAAAGTGGCTTGGTGGGCACCTGATGTCCAGTCAGGGTCAACCCACCACATAATGAATGATCATCATCCATATTAATTGTATATTAACTTTTTGTTACAGAGCACAAAATCGTTCTTATCAAAATTCCATAGAAGTATTGAAAGCAGTGAATATATCTTAAGAAAGTTAAAGTAAATGTACAGTAAGATGTTATTTTCACTGATCTGGCACTGTTGCATGATTTGCATATTGATATTTCTGAAAACATTTCCATTATCATCTTGATCATGCAGCCTATCTGGTTCTGGTGTTTCAGTTCGTTGATTTAACTGCGCCTAATACAGAGTATTGCATTAGTCCTTTTCCAGAGGTAGCTGAGTCAGTTCAGCAAGAACTGGAATCCTACAGAGCCCAAGAAGATGAAGTCAAAAGGCTTAAAAGTATCATGGTAAGTTTTATTACCTATATGCGCTTTATGTAAAGCATAATAGGACTTGCAGAAATGCTTAGCCTGCCCTGTCATCCTCTTTTCCCAAAAATTATCACCACATGCTGAATTTTAGGCTTAATACAATCTTACAAGTAGGACTAGAAGTACCAGATTTCATTAGAAGGTTCAATTTGATGCGTGTATTTGCTTTACATTTGTATAACTTCCATAATAACTATAAAAAACACAATCCAGACATTAATACGATTATAGGAAAATAGGTTCTAAATGTATAGACTGTATTTGCATGTGAGATCTTTGTATTTATTGTGACTATTTTTACTCCTCTTTCCAAACCCTTCACCAAATCCAGGGTATAGAAGGGGAGGATGAAGGAGCAATAAGTATGCTTTCTGATAACACAGCTAAGCTAACTTCAGCTGTCAGGTAAGTAATCAATAATGCCTTATTGTTTAATTAATTTGGAACCATTTCTAATTCTTTCTGTCATTTCACTTTTGATATCCTTCAAAATAAATAGCTTTAAAAGTAGGCTGTTCAGCGTAGTAATAGTTTAAGTGCTTTATAACCCTGGTTAAGATTAATGCAATGTCCTTGACAAGTACTTGCACATGTAACTTCCACAGCATGTGTGCATAAGCCCTCTACACATGGATTTGGAGTGTTTCCTCAGCAAAGCTGAATACTCTAAGTACATCGTAGATCTGCTTATACCTTTCCACCAGAAAAACCCAGCTACCTACCTCTGCATTCCTTCCTTAAATAAATTGTTAGTGAAACCCACTTCCTGAAGCATCTGCTTGCTGTGTACAGTGTGTAATCAGTTACATTTTGACTAATGTAGTTACTGTCACATCTATTGGCAAGATGATCAGGGAACTGGAGCACCTCCCATATGAAGACGGGCTGAGAAAGTTGGGGGTGTTCAGCCTCAAGAAGAGAAGGCTGCCTGGAGACCTCATAGCAGCCTTCCAGTATCTGAAGGGGGGCCTGTAAGGATGCTGGGGAGGGACTCTTCATTAGGAACTGTAGGGATAGGACAAGGCGTAGTGGGTTAAAACTTAAACAGGGGAAGTTTAGATTGGATATAAGGAAGAAGTTCTTTACTGGCAGGGTGTTGAGGCACTGGAATGGGTTGCCCAGGGAAGTTGTGAATGCTCCATTGCTGGCAGTGTTGAAGGCCAGGTTGGACAGAGCCTTGGGTGACCTGGTTTAGTATGAGGTGTCCCTGCCCAAGGCAGGGGGGTTGGAACTAGATGATCTTAAGGTCCTTTCCAACCCTATCTATTCTATGATTTTATGATTATAGTCATTAAGAACTCCGCATGGGAAGTTTACTCCCTTCCTTTGGAGACCTACCCACCATGGATGACACTGAAAGTCTGAGATTTAGACTTGTTCCTCATTGTAAGTCTGTTTTTATTCCACTGGTGCCTTGGAGAAGGGAGATGTTCAATTTGCTGCGTTTTGTGAAGACCGTAATCAGAAGGAAGAAGGAATGATTCTTATTCTGAGGATAGAAAGGGTGATATGCCCAGTGTCCTGTGAAATCCATCATGTGTCTGCATTAGTTTTATCTTTGTGAGTTTCAAAAGTTGCTTTCTATGCTATGCCATAATTAGAATTTGATTGGAATTCCAGAGGATGTGTGATGGATCAGTTTCAAAAAAGCAAGCGGGTATTTGTAAGCTATCCCTATGAAGTTTTGTACTTCTCAGGATGCTGGTTTTCAGGTTAAGGCAGCAGGGTATGAAAGTGGCAAGCATGAAAAGCTTTCTTTGTATGACTAAAACTTCATTAGGATGCTTCCCAGTTCACTTATCCTCTGACTGTTTTCTGTAATCTGGCGTTATTAAGGAAAATCTTGGCCCCTTTCAGAAAAGTGTATAACTGCTATTTGGCAGGTCTGTCAGATGTTAACTAAATGTTGCTTATATAAACCATAATTCTAGTAGATTATTTGTTTAGGTAAGAAGGGCATATATCTGTTGTTGATGACAAGCTTTCAATAGGAGTATTAAATTATTAGTCAAGGTATATTAAGTTGCTAGTCAAGGTAAAAACCCATTTTACTACATTACTTATGGATAATGTCCTTCTGTTATGAGAATTATTATATCTATACTTTACAACTTTTTTAGTTCCAATCCTACTGCATTCTGTAATTTTAGATTTTAATAATCTTTAAAGGTCCCTTCCAACCCAAACTGTTCTATGCAGCTATAATGTTTTTTGTACCAACTATACAATACACAATTCAACTAACTGTGCAACTCAGCAGGTTAGTTTGTATTTAATCTCTTCAGCTCTCTTCCAGAACTTCTGGAAAAGAAGAGGCTCATTGATCTTCATACAAATGTTGCAACAGCCGTTTTGGAGCATATAAAGGTATAATTGCTCTCCAACTTCAGTTTTCTCTCAGTAGTGCTCCTTGCCTGGAGAAACGTATTTGAGCAGGTGAACTAAGATAAGAAAGTGAACCTTCTCAGTTGTGCTGCTTCTTGCAGAAATCACTGTATAACATTACATAGTGTTAAAGGCCTAGAGGGAATGAATTTTGAATGCCTCAACAAGGAAAGTGAAGTAAACATATGAATTTTTTTATTACCAGAATTTACTAGTATACTCTCATTTTTTATGATGGCCACAACTTCATTGTGGGTTGAAGTCTTTCTAAAATAAGTTTGATGGAAGTGTTTTGTTTACTTTAGAGATGTGTCATGGCAAGTTACAGGTTCAGTCTGAGCAATTTTCTGTTCTGTATGTGTTTATCAGAAGGGTACTGTTTCCTGTTCACCAATGAAAATGATACCCAAGAGGTGTGGCAGTAATGATGCAAGTTACTAAACTGGTCTTTGCAGCAGGGTCTGTTAGATGTCTTGTGCATAATTTAAGCACTTCAGAAGGATTCTTGTCCTCTTTTCTATTTAAGCCTGCTGCTTTTGTATCAGAGAAATTGCAGATGGTTTCAGTATCAAGTAATGACCATGGTTGCTACTAGGATAACTTAGAAGATAGATCTGTTTTCAAACAGTATGAGAACAGAAATTGTAGATGAGACTTTCAGAAACACTGGAATTCTGTTTCTGAAAGTAAGTCAAGCGCCAGGATTCATTGAAAATCAAGTTAGAAAATTTTACCTCATGCTATTTATAACTCATGGAAGGTGATGTGTTTCAAAGCTAACTTTACCATTTGTAAAGTGCCTAAGATCTGTCCTCAGTTGTTACTGCTACTGATTTTTTTTTAACTACTGTAAGTGAACAAAGGATTTATTATGAATTTTAATGAATAAATTAATTTTACATATTTTTAAAATTGGGAAAGAGATGCAAGTGTGTCCATGTTTGGCTCAGTACTGTAGGGCATAGTTTATATGCTTTTGCAATATTAAGCATGTCAGTTTTCATATCTGGCAATTTTAAAGCAGTATATTAATACCATTTAAAAAAAACCTAGAAGTTGACAATGTTGATATTTTATTTGATGCCTTGTCTTTAAATTCACTTTTCTAAGGAAGATACTGAGGCACTAATGACAGGCCTACACCAGCAGAATTTTATGTATTATTTTTTGGATAGAAGCCAGGTTTGAGAGTAAGATGTGGAATGGCAGTAATACCAGTTTTAATCACGAGTGTCTTCTTAGCAATGGACTGGAGCCAGATGCACTTGGTCATTCTCTATTAGGTGACAGTGACACACTTTTCTGTTACCTGGAGGTTGAAGGAATTACTCTACTTGCCTCTGCTGTAGCTCTCTACAAGCCCTTAGGCTCTGACATGGAGCCTGCTATTGGAGAGTTCTCAGAGTGGTGATCCATTTCTGCATACATGATTTTTAATTCTAGTATTGCAAAGTGCTCAGGCTCTTTGCCTTCTTATTGTATATCTCTCAAAGATTGTGAGACAAATAGCATGCAGTTTATTCAATATAGTGATGGTAACTAAATTTTGTTAACACTGCTTTGTCTTGTTCTTTTTCTCCCCTCTTTTCACTCTCCAGTGTTACAAAAAGTATCTTTCTATCTCAAGCTGTGGAATTTTAACATGCAGGGTGATATGCTACTCAAAAGTACTCTCAAAAAGAGCAGTATCTTAGCCAGTACTTTTTACAGAAATTCTGATGTCACCTCGAGGCTGTGGTTAATAGGATTTATATACTGTTCAATAATTAAACCAGGCTAGGGTAAGAGAGAATTCTTTTGGCAAGTGCCCATCTTATGAGGAGCTAGTGAGGCACCATGCTCTTTTTCAGGTTACTATATTTTCCCTTTTAAAATAATCTGGAAGCACATTAATACTTTAAAATGGGATGTTCCCATTGTCCATTGTGGGTTTTTACTACATCAAATATTTGAGCGTTTTTTGTCACTACGTATATATGAATCAGTGCAAAGAATGAGACCTGCTTTAAGTATATTAGGGCAATTTATTTTTTCTTGTGGTTGTATTTTAATGTTCAGTTTACAGCTGCTTTCCACATTCTGTTGGATCATTTTCTAAGACACAGCAAGAGGAAAACAGAACTTAATCACATACTTAAGAGTCCTGGCAGTTTTCTGGCATATCTTACTGTTTAGTGAAATAGTGGAAAGAATGCATCACTTTTTTCACAAAGTGAACCATCAAGTATTTATTGTCAGTGCTTAGAGCAAATGCATCCTTGTTTTGCATTGATTGTTTTTTCTCTGAAGAAGCTGGTGACTGAAGGACTGTATCCAACAGATATCAGATTGAGCACTAGAAATACGGACATCTTTCTAGCTGCTCTGGAGTTTCAGTAATGCTTATCTTTGCATGTCATTCTAGTATGAATACAAGGATTACTGAAGTATGTTAAATCATGGCCTATAACTTATATTTGTTTGGCTTAGGGTCTGGTTTTTTTTAATTCCTCCATAGTTTTCCTACCATGTATATCTGAATTTCCTTGGTCTCAAGGCCTGATACTTTGACTCCATTACTGTCATTGCCTATAGACTTTCAAGTTATCAAGTTCATATTTTGTAAATGAATTTCACTATTGTAACTACTCTGTTTTAAATTGGATATTACATTTTTGTCTTACCATGTAAACAGAAACAGTATGTGTTTGTGAAATATGTATGTTACAGTGGTCCAGGCTGGTTTTCCATAGTTCAGAACTGATAATTGAGTAACTTTACAGTAAACAACAGCTTTTTCTGAGTTCTGTTATAGAGTCCTTCTGGCATTATTCTGTGCAGTTCAGTCAAAGGGAACTGTCTGTAGCTGCCACTTTCAGCCTTCTCCCAGGGTTTCTCTTCCTCTTGATAGGAGCACACTGTAATTACCTGTCCAACCTCACTCATTCTGGGGGCTATTAGTTCTGGTTGTTTTCTGTCAGTATTTTTTGAGAAATTCCAGTAATTTCTTAGAAAATTTCTCTTCTTCTGCATGTTCTCTCTCTCTCTCTCTCTCTCCAAAAGGAAGGATTTGGTACTGTAATGAGGATAGGAGAGTCTCCTGCAAGCCCTTACAAAAATTACCCTCCAAGAGATTTCAATGGGTCCTGCTTCCAATTCTCTGCTTAAAAAAGAAGGAATTTTGTATTCATTGGACTACAGTGACAGGTAGAGATTCCCATGTGTTTCAGTAATTTTCCCTAAAATAAATTTTGGTTTATGAACAGCCTGTTTCTAAAGATGCTTAGTGGAAAGCTTTATCAAATATATTAATACAAAAACCCCAAACAAACAGACAAAACCCAAACTAAAAAAGACAAAGCAAGCTGAAGTGTTGCACTTTAGCTGCAGTACAGGTCCTGTCTCTAAGTTGGCAGATAGAAAGGTCTCCTGAATGAAGTTGGTGTGGAACAAGATGTCGTGGTAGGAAATTAAGAGCAGGACGTAGAAAGGGAGTATCTGTAAATGTGAATGCATCTTGATTTTATTACTGGGTTTTTTTAGTATTTTTCTTCACCTTGCTTGCCAGTTTGGCATCAATGAGAACCTCTTCTTTGCTGTCTTTTTTATAATTGAAGCTACCAGATTGTTTAGCTCCTGTTCCCCAGGTTTTCCTCTTGGCATGTCTTTGAGTTTGCCATTGCACTTACTTAAATGGGGCATCTGCTTCTTATCAGCACTTCTTAGACAAGTTGGCTCTTCAGGCACTAACTGTCTCATTGATGTGGCATATCTGGGAAATCTGTCAAAAGGTAACTAGTAATGTTTAAGGCTATTCAGTAATCTGTATGAAATTTGATTAGATGGCCATCTAAATCCTAGGAAGCTAGTATAAGAAAAATTACTTAGTATCTTTGGTAGTAACCTTCATTGGTTATCTCATGAAGAAGCAGCTGAATGGACTCACCATATTGATCCATCTCTTTAGTTCTTGCTTTTGTTGCATTGAAAAGAGTCTTGAGATTTTTATATTGCTGCTTACCTCTGATGTGCCTGTTGTGGATAGAAATAAAGGACCTGAAGTTTTAGGATTTTCAATTTGGTCCCCTCCAAAGAGTGCTGAGTTCACATTTCAAAAGTAATTGTCCAGTATTTTTTGAGAAAGTAGTGTACATGTGCCATTAATGTTTTAGTTTAGGCTCAAAGTATAGCAAATACATGTAGCCAGTGAGTTTTCTTTGCTGCAGTTAGTCCGTTTTGTTCAGTAGTCATGGTCAAACAGTCGTAAAGTTGCACATGGTTGAGAAGAATTTTACCTAGTTTCTGCTGCAAGTAAGTTAACAACTGTAAATCTGTTCTTACAATTAAAAGTATTTCATGTTTGAAATACATAGTTTTATTTCAAAGTTGTTCTGTAAACAATTATAGTGAATTAATGAATATTTTTGTGTTCTATGTTTTTACATGCCTTCTGAATAAATTTGTCTTACACAGATCACCAGCTAAGATAATATGGGCATTGCCAAATTCAACAATAATATATTTATTTTAATAGGATTTAGTTTCCACAATTCAAGACAATCCTTTGGTTGTTGGATGCCTTTTGTCTAGGAAAAACACTTCAAACTTAAAAACATGGAATTTATATCCATGTAAGGAGATACAAATGTTGTTAAAATACAAAAAGCAAGTGAATGTAATGGAAAGGCTAGAAAAACTACAGTAGTTTTTTGCAATTATTTCATCTCTCTAGAGGGAGTTAAGGAAACTATAATGCAGATCTCCAGTTCTCCAAGATGCTGTACAATTGAAGTCACAGAACACGTCTGACGTGCTGGATGCCAAACTGCATCTGACATAGGGACTTGGAAAAAGGCTGGAAGTTCAGGTCTAGTAAAATGTTAAATTAGTGTAACATAGACTCTGATAATCACTTTAACTTTGGCTAAATACAGAAGTAATCCAAGGTTTTACAGTAGCATAACTACCGAAATTTGACTGTGACTACTCCTCTAACATGAGCTCAAGGTAAATATAGCTTGAAAGAAGCTCTAGCTCTTTTTTTTAGTGAGTGGTCGTTTTTTGAGCAGTCTTCATGGTAATTAATTTTATAAGTTGTAATTACAAGCTTCCACAAAAGCCTTAAATTAAGTTGCTCTTCTGCAACTAACTGTTTTTCTTAAGTAGTTCAATAGGTGGTGAATGAGAAATAGAAGTGTTACATAGCTATCTGCATCATAAGCTGATTGCCAAAGGCTTTCAATATTAAAATATTTTTGTGACTTACCTCTTCTTTTGTTTTGTATTCTCATCTCCAGCTCTTTTTTTATGAACTTACAGTACGCAGAAGGTGAAATATCCTAAAATTCTTAGAGTAGAGAAGTACCTTTCTGTCTTTTCTTCTTTGGTTTTTCCCTTTTTTGGGGGCTGGTGGAATATTGTTTTTTAAAATTCCATTTCTTTATTTGTGATCTCAGGAATAGTTCTAGTAGAATTCAAAACCATGTGAAAAACAGACTTCTAAAGTTTTGGTGGTGCTGACATTGCAACAACCACTGCAGTGGGTTAGCTGCTGCCATAGCAGTTTTGCATGCTTCAGTATTATAAGACAAAATTTCTTGAATCTCTTAACCCAAGAAAAGCACCAGTGACTCTTAGGTCACTCTGGCAATATCATTTCAGTCTCACAAAGAGCATTATGTGGAGCTGAAATACTAACAAGGCGATGAGATGGAGATCCACTCTGCTGGTCTCTTTGAGCCAATACATAGCTGAATGTGTCCAACCACCAGGATTTAGTTAATTACTGGATATGAAGGTTTTGTAAGATGAGTAGTTGTAACATTTCTTGTGATGCTACATTTTGATGTTCAAATGCTCATAATGATGTGTGATGTAATGGATTAAGTTTTGGAATGCGTTTTTCTATCTTTAGATTGTAACTGCATGATATAATGGTTGAGAAGCGCCAAGCTGGGCTGTTTGTGCAGATATATCAGAATGCAGTCATTAGTTGCGTGGCCATGTGATGTCTTCCATAAAGCTTTTGCCTCATTAATTTTGTGCAGTCCCTGTGCCATCCTCCCTAAAATAGAGTTTTCTCAACTTGATCTATTTCTGTCATTGTATAATGAGAAACTGCTTTTCCAGTGTTAGCAAAATAATCTAATTTGATCTGAAGTAGTTACTTCGGTACCAGCCCAAGCTGCCAGCTGTTCTCTGGGATGATGCCTTAATGTAATGAGGAATTTCCTTCATTTATCTGCATTGAGTAATTGCTTTGTTGACTGAGAGACTTAAAGTTCAGCACAATATGTGACATAATATTCACTTGGCCATTATTTTGTCCTTTTACAGCATAACACTACGTATGCTGGCATGTAGTTTTCAGCCATGGCAAAACCATAGTTGAAAACAAAGCTCCTCTTCCAGTTTAAATTTTGCATGTCAGAATTACCTTGCTTAACTTCCATTTTCACTTTTAGTATGAAAATTACATAAGCATCAATTTTCTGAGAGTTAATAAAAGCATATTATAATGCACTTTTACTGATAATTTATTTAAAAAGCGATTTTTAAAAACAGCTTAATAATTAAAACTTTTTAAAGAGGAAATAAATATTCTTTCACAGTGTTAAGCTGTTAACCCTAACACTTACTCTTAAACAGAGTCGAAAGCTGGATGTGTATTTCGAGTATGAGGAAAAGATAATGAGCAAATCCACTCTGGATAAATCTCTTCTGGACATGATTTCTGACCCAGATGGTGAGTACTTTAAATCTGAACTTGGTATAAAATTTGTTGAGATACACCATAAATCTGTACCTGCTGGGACTTCAGGGTTGGTAAAGAGCTTATGTGTAACCTCTGCAAGACTTGTAAAGAAAACAGCTTTTACTGATAATAGTAGCAGTCTAGAGAGTTTAGTATTACGACTGAGTAATAACCAAAATATTGGCCACTTTTGCAGCTCTACTAAAATCCCTTCTTAACTCCTTATTTCTGAAGGCCAAAATATTTTTTACTTTAGTGCTTCTCCAGTATATATTAGCATAGCATGGAATTGTGTGGTCCAAACAATACTGACTCTTTAAAATCCTGTTGCACGTTTTATAATGCATACATACCTCATAAACAGAATGAAAAGAGGGCATTTCATAGAATTGGTTAGATCAAGGGATTGTAATGTAGGTAGTGCTTGTCTGTGTGAGCAAAACAGTGGATAGGAGAAGGTGCAGAGAAGGGAAGCAAGACATAAATTGGTTGGTTTACTGAGAGACGCAAGTTTTGCATGCATTGACCCAGCTGTATCTTGTCAGTTTTCACTGTTTAAGAGCGATGCATCCAAGCTTCTGTTCCATATAGAGCTTATACATAGCAAGGCTTTGCACACTGGGTGATACTCAGGTTCTCTGTTAGCAGGAGTCACGAAGGGTCTCTCTGTAAAAGGCTGAGACCAGAATGGGTTTTCAGCCTTTCATAGTATCATAGCATCAACTACCATCTTAACCTCTCATAACCCTCTGATGGATTTCAATATGATCTGATAGGAGTTGGCTGAAACAAATAACCTGCAGAGCAAGATTGTAAAACTGAAGTTATGACCACTGGCCTGTCTGCATATTGGCAAGTGTATTGGCAAACATTAAGCATCAAGAGATCCAGGGTTCCTGCTCTTTTTCCAGTATGCTCTTTTAAGAAGATGTTTCTTTACTGCATGCTTATGTGTGTAGTCTTGTAGCTACATACTGGACATAATGTCTTCTTGGAGTTTGTACAATGATTCATGTTTATAGAAAGAATATGACTTTAAAAAAAAATGTTTTACTAGTGTCTGCGCTACAGAATCAAAAGGCAGTAGTAGTACATGGTTAGTAGAAGCCTCAGCTAAAATTTTACAGATCTTATACTGGATCAAGTCTAGAAACTAACAGACTGTCGGGAAATCTTATGTCAGGCATCTGTCTGTAATTGAGTACAGGCAGTCATTGTTAATATGAAACTAATAAGAATATGTACTTTATTAAGCATCAATACAGACTAGTCCCTTCGCATGTTCAGATCAACCATTCATTTACTGTTTTCCATTTCAGCTTTTATAATTGCATGAACTTAGATATGAAAACAGAAATTATTATGCTTGCTAGCATTTCCTACTGGGTCAATTTTTACCTAAGTCCACATTTTCTGCGTGTTTTTAGATCACAATGTAAAGCAAATTGTTTTCCAAGCCTTATGTATCATGTCAACATTCCTATTAGCAAAGTTCCTGGGTTTTGCATAAGGGAAAGATTAGATTTCCAAGCTAAAGTTTTCCTTCATAAGCTAAGTATTCAAGTGTTCGCAATCTCACATTGGCATTTCATGTGCATTGTCTAGATGTAAGGTAAGTTTATATAACAAGGATTTAGGTTAAATCACAGAGGTTATTTCTGGACATGCAATTTTGTAGAACTGGCCAGCTTCCTATTGTGTGATTCACTGAGAAATACCAGCCGAAAACATTTTGAAGGAGTAATGTGCCAAGTCTTCCAGTGCTTTCAGTGGCGAACTACTTGTTTGTATTATCTGTGGGAATACTTGTCTTGTGGACAATGATATTCGTAGAGATCTTCTCAGAAGAACTTAGAATTAACCACTTCAGAGCTTCAGGCTTCAGCACCCTATTTCTTACTGTGTCATACTAATCTACTGCTTAGGGCTATTAGCTGCTTCCCAGATCAGTGGATATTATTGTATCCTCGAGTAGTGATAAAATGGGAGGCAGTAGTTTTGCTTTGCTCTAGTAGCCCTAAAGGCTGCCTGCTCGGTTTTGAGTGGAAAATAAGATTGTTCTGTTCTATATTTACCAAGTTAAGTTTTCTTCGGAACATTCAGCACTCCCCCGTCTCTGTGCTGTCACAGACCATAGCCTAGAAAAGAAACAGTGAACATTTTACAGGCAGCTGACCTGGGTCTTATCACAGCTATAATTTGCATCAGTAGTATGTCAAGAGTAAAGTACTTTTGCCAAACAAAGTGGTTTTCCTTAGTTTTAGTAAAGTGTACACAATACAATCACAGATTTATTTTTTTTTTTAAATTTGTGAACTTTTAATAAGACAAAATATCCCTTACACTCCTGCGAGCACAAATCTGCTAGTTTTGTAGATTGGGTAAGTATGTCCTGGGTATTCCAGTTGAAACTGACACTTAGTGATCAACAGAGAACTGAAACAAGCTATAAACTGACAAGCTGGAAACCAAGTTTTCAAGTCAGTTACAGAAACCAGACTCAGTTACACTGTATATTTAGAATTTTTAAGTGCTTTTGTTACCCATGTGAACTCCGAGTGGATGCCTCCCTTGAAACCTGGTTTTTGGTTTAGATAATACAAAGTTTCTTCAGTTCTTTATCTTCTGGCTTACTGGTATTTGGTAAATGTTAATAAAAATTATTTCCAAGGAAAAAAATGTACGAAGTCATAAAATGTTCGTTCTGACAGCACTTACTATTAACTCCTGCCAAACTAAATATATGCTCACATAGAAACAAAAAGTTGCAGATTAAATTAGATGAACCCCTGCTGACATGATCCACATTTGGGGGGGGGGGGGGGGGGGCAAAACAAAAAAGTACCAAAAAAAAAAAGAAAATAAAAAAATCTTTTTTCTTGCCTACAAAAGTTTTTTTTTTTAATAAAACATTAGATTTAAAGGTATCAAGCTTTTTTAATGAAGAATTGAGTTACAAATTTGAAATGATGTTTTGAGAAGTTGTAATTCATGTGAAGTTGTGGTCTTTACTAATAGTGATTCTTGTCTAGAAAATAGTAGATGGTGTTCAAAATCTGCTGTTAGTAGGTTATAGTTAAATAATACAGGGACGGTCACATCAGCATTTTGATCTGGCGGAGAAGTTTGATTGCGATTGATAATGCATCCCAAGAATTTGTAGCAGTGTTCTTCTCTAATGAGTAGTGTGCAAAAGAAAATTGAGGCTGTGAAAGCCCTCCTAAAGGCAGGCTGAATGGTCAGACATTTTTTCCTGTCCAAAAGTTCACATAAGTGCTTTTTCAGACCTCAAGTGTTTCAGTACAGTCAACACAGAGCTGCATAAACAAATTGTAGAGTTAAAAAATGATGTGCTGCGGCTTTTACTTGTATGATTTTTCTTTAGTCTTATCTTTCATGGATCTGCTCCCTGCTAATGCTTGCAGTCCCTGCATAAAATAAGACATAATGCCCACTACATAACTTAGTATGTTATTTGAAGAATAATATTTGCCACAAGCAAATGGGGAAGTTAAAGTAAACTTTCAGGAACAGTGAGCCAGTCTAACCCACCTTACAATAAAATTGCTAAATGTCTTTCTGCCACTTTATACACTGAACAAAGGCATGTTTATATGTAAGGTACTGTCATAACTAAAAGTCCGACTGTGCATATATAATTACTGAAGTGCATTTGACACAGCGGCTTAGGTACAACTGTAGGTTTTTTACATTTATTTTTTCTTCATTGCAGCGGGAACTCCAGAGGACAAAATGCGATTATTTTTGATCTATTACATAAGCTCAGCTCAGGCACCTTCAGAGGTATGTGTGTTCTTTACAGCTTCCAGCACCAAATTCTACCACACAGTTCACTGTCATTTCAGCACTAAGTAGGTATTTCTTCTTCTCTTGAAGCAAAGTATGAAATGCCCAGGAAATACTAAAACTTCAAATAAGGCTTGCAGCATTATCAGGGAATCTGCTCACAAAGCTTTAGCCACCGTTTCAAAGGATATGCGTGATTAGTAGGAAGGAAGATTATCTTTTAAAATATTTGGTTCAGAGGTACTGCAAGGCACATCTTGGCATGCTTTCTATTATTCTGCTCCACTGCTCAATAGAAGTAGATTAAACAAAAAATGTTAATATGACTCATTTCACTCTACCCTTGTATATTCAAGAATAATAGGGTTAGTTGACTAGCAGATGAATGAGAAATGCTTCTTGTGCCAATATCTGAGTAATTCAGGAAACGATTTCTTAATATTTCTTTTCAATTTATGATGCTTAATCTAAAGAAAAATTTTTATTATACAGTAGAGATACTATGTAGTAGATCTAAAATTCCCCATATCTGAAAGTGCACAGGATTTAATTCTACAAATACTGTTAAGTTGAATGAGAGGTGCTCATAGCAAATTGCATTTTAAGTTTTATTTTCTTACTTGGTAGGAGATGGGAGTAAGACTCGTAATTACTGTTTAGGTTTGGTTAATGCTATAACTTTATGCTGCTTATTTAATATTTAGGTAAAGGTATCTTGCCTTTCCACATAAAGAGAGCTTAGAGTAGTTTCAGCCTCTTGTAATTCTCTGCTTCGTACTTTCAGATTGATTTGGAGCAGTATAAAAAAGCATTGACGGATGCAGGTTGTAACCTTGCTCCTTTGAGCTACATAAAACAATGGAAGTAAGTAATTTCTTTTCTCTTCTATGTGAGGCTATAACTGGGTATATTTCACAGAACTCATCATTGTTACCAAAGAATTTTGTGGTACTTGTCATACATCGTAAATTATCCTTAAATGTTAACTTGGGTGACATGGCTTAGTGCAAGGTGTCCCTGCCTATGGCAGGGGGTTGGAATTAGATGATCTTAATGTCCTTTCCAACCCTAACTATTCTATATTTCTATGGTTCTGTTAATTTTGGCATGATTTCTTGCTGTCATTGTTATGATAATACATGCAAATCTTATTTTAAAACTAAACTCCAGTAATGCCAGAACCCTCTTGAAAATGACAGATAGTAGTGTACTTAGGCATCCAAGACAGAAACAACTTACTGAAATAAGTTAAAAGCTGTGCTAGTTCAGACTCCAGACTTTATTGGTTCATACCAAAGGGCCCTGCTGCCTATCAGTTACTCTAGTTTTACATGATATCAAAATAAAGGTTTTATGGTTTAAGTACAAAATAAAATTCCTTTCAGTTCCTTAACTGTCACATTTCTAGACAAGAGAGATGCATGTAATAAGTCGTTACTTCCTGGAAGAGTTTAAGAAGTAGTAGTTTTTTCACTTTTGGATGACCAGAGTGGAGCATTCTACAGCAGTATGGGGTACGAGATAAGCATTTGATTTCTGTCCTTGCTTTCACAGGGCTTTCACTAAGATGGCTTCAGCTCCAACCAGCTATGGAAACACTACGCCTAAACCTTTGGGGTATGCTTTTGATTCATTTTCTGTAAGCCTTTAAGTTCTTTTAGCTTACTTTAGTAGTACTGAAAGTGTGAGTACTGCTGTACAAGACCCAGAATAAAACATTTCCCTATTTGTAAAAAGTTTTAAGTTACAGACAATTACTCATCCCTCCTTAGCAGTGCATAGGACTTACACACAGGAAAATAGAAGTATCTGTGACTAAATCCACAAAGTAAATTAATATAGTGATATCTGCACCTGTACGTTAAATGTGCTCTCATAGAAGAAGAATTTGGCACAAGGAAATGGGTCTTTGACAGCCGTCATCTTGAGCCTTGTTTAGTCAGTGGCAGAAGGACAGTCCTGTGTATTCACAGCTGTTTCTCTCCAGGGCTTGAAGAATGTCAGGAGTGTAAGAACACACTGCTTTTTCATTAGGATGCCCTGGACTGTGTGTCTGTTTGTTGAAAGGTGTAGTTATTTATTTCAAGACATAAAAAGTTAATGACTCTGCTAAGGGTACATATACCCTGTACAGGATATGGGAGTTAAGTCTCTCCATGCTTGAGAGGATTTGGTTCTTCATTACCAACTTTACTTTCAGGATTGCACTTGTCACTGTCACAAAGAAACTGTGGGGCAGTATGGTTAGAGAGAACTCCAGTACTGTCTCGCTTGGAAAAAATGCTGGTTGGTTGGTTGGAGACACTGAGAATCTCTGTTAATTGATTAGGATACCCACTTGAAAGGAGCACTCAAATCCTCGCATTACTGAAGTTGTAAAATAAACTGTTCAATGGATTAAAGAACTCAAGACTTCTGTTGATAGGTGAGGATCTAACTGCTAGTTTATAGGTATATTCCCATAAGCTGGGTTGCCATGCGGTTTGAAAAATATATTTCATGACAAAATTAATCAGTTGGTCCTTCGGTCCCATCAGCTTTAATGGGAATTTGATGTCAGCATAAAGCTTAAGAATGAAAATGTGGAAAACAAGGTCTTACACATAACTTTTATTTTGTTTCTCAGTCTGCTTTCACGTGTTATGAATACAGGATCACAGTTTGTAATGGAAGGAGTGAAGAACTTGGTACTGAAGCAACAAGTAAGTTGAAACAAAGAAAGCTTATTACATGAGCATGTGAACATTTACAAAAACAACTTTTAGTGCCTCTGTCATATTAATAATACCAGTTGTGTAGTAAAAGAGAAAACCAAACATGAACCTCTGCTGGGGGGTACATCTGTCACTTTGTAGCTTCCAGTTTTTAGACAGGTAATGAATAATGTTCAGATTTTCTTTAAATACCTCCATTCATAAGAAATTAGATTCCAGTTTGTATTATTCTTGACGAAATGGCTTCCTTTGTTTTGGGTTATGAGTGAGCAAGAAGCTACAATGACAATGTTTTTAGGATATCTTTTTCCTGGCTTTTAATTCCTTCTCCAGGTGTTTTGGGGTAGCCAAATAAAATGCTGTTCTTCCTCGTATTTTTAAGCCTGAAGGTCTGTGGTATTTCTATTAAAGTTAACTTCTCATTCAGTCATTTAGGGATTTACATTGGATTTTTTTATGAAGTGTTTTTCAGTATTATTTGTAGATCATCCTTTGGAATGTTCTTTTTGATATATTCTGTCAACAAGACACATTTCCAATTCCGTTGCTATGTAAACTCTCCCTCAGTTTATTCTAACTAAAGTGGTTTGACTGTTGAATACTTCAGATCTTTTGTCCAAGCTAACATTTCCCATCTTAAATAAGGAAAAGTCATCTTGAATCTCAGCTCAGTTTATTCCTTTCCAGTTCATCCAAACATTTGTTGTCAGGATTGCTTCTTTTACTCATTGCTCTGACATCAGTTCTTTTTTAGAATCACGCCCTTAATTCTCATCTACAGCTTTACAATCCTTCTTTTAAACTGCAAAAAACTTTTTAAGAATTCATATATTAGCAATACTTAAATACAACTCCGTTCCTATCTTCACACTTCTTTTGCACTTTCTGTTCCTTCCCTAGCTGGATGCTCCTCAGATGTTTGCACTTTCTGTTCAGAAAGGTAGTTCAGGTGATGATAAAAGTGCTCAGCCTTTACAAAAATATAAGAGGGAACCAGTTTAAAGTAGTATTTCAAATGCTGTGTAAACTTATATAAATAATTTGCCTTTGAATAATTCTTGGTAAGTATTTCAGTGTCCCATTAATTTCACACTATGTTTTACAGAATTTGCCAGTCACACGTATATTGGACAACCTTATGGAGATGAAGTCAAACCCTGTGAGTATAACTGTCTTCACATGGAAAGAGGTGAAACAAATGAAATCTTGCAGCTGTCATGTAATATGCCATGGCTATTTTTTTCCCATGATAATGAAGTTAAATCTAGTCATGCCATATCTCAAGAGTAGAACCATTTTCACAACTATTTCGTAAGGTTTTTTTGCATAAAAATAATTTTTAAACAATGACAATTTATTGTGTTTCATTGGACCTCATGGTTTTGAGGTTTTCATCTGTTCTGAGCTTCTATTAATCTTGTGTTATCTTGAGTTTCTGTTGCTCCTAAACTTCTAAAAGTTAAAGTGTGGGATGATGTTTTCTTTGCATCAAGATGATTTTTTTTTAAGAGTGTTAATTTCAGAAGGAAGCTAGTTACAGAGAGGTATGTCAGAGACAGTTCTATTTCCCACATCTTTAAAGCTTTGCTATTTAGAGGAAAACATTTCAGGCTTTATGTTTGCAGGCAGAGTTAGTTTTGTGGCAGAAAAGTCCTCTTTTCCCCTTATTTCTGTGAATATTTACTCAGACTTGTGTAAGTTACAAACTTTTGAAACACTTAAGTGTTAGCTATGTGATCAAGACATTTACTAGAATTTATAGCTAAAAATAAGTATTTTTATACAGGATATATAATCAAAGCAGTTTGGTTTTTCTTTCTATGTATTTTGTTCCTTCAGAACTCTTATATACAACCATCCTGTGCACAAAATTGTTCTGTAAAAGTCACCTGTTAAAAGTCATTTAGAAAGCTTTAATATGTTTGTCGCATCTCAGTCTTCCTGGTTTGGTGACATCAGCATTAGATAGATACAAAAGTAACATCTCACACTAGTTAGTAGATTTAAAACATTCCTCTTAGTCCACTTTCACCTTCAGTTATTAACTATATGTAAAGAGATATAGAAGTTATCAACATGCAAGTAATCCTGTCTTCTTAAACTGATAATAAATCCATTTTTTAAATAATCTATTATTATTACAGATAATAAATCTTATGATTTTTATCAGAAAATTTGCTTTCTTTCAATGAACTAAGAAATTGACACTATTTTCAGTGGCAGCAGAATGTTGTCCTTATTTGCAAGACTTGGAAAAGATGTACAAGGCTAATTTTGTATGATCAACCAGTAGAGGTCACTCAGAACACTTAATACAGAAAGCTGAAGTTACAGAAAACTTACAAGTAGGTGAAAAATAATGCAAAATCAACACTAGCTTCCTCAGGCTACAAATTTAACACTTGTTTTTGAAAAGCTTACAAGTCATATGGGGGTTTGTTGGTTTTTTTTTTTTGCTCACCTGCTATTGTCACATACAATACCATGATCACTTTGATAATTTGAAGAAAACTATCTTCTCACTTGAAAAAGTAGAGATTGAGCCAGTCTGTCAGGCAGTGGCTTCCTGTTTCACTGCCATGTCCGAGGTTGAAATTCATGTTCCAAAACAGGGAGTCATACTTTTCAATTTATAGGAGAACAGGCAAGCCCTAAAGAATGATTCTCCTAACCTCCAGGAAAACTGACAGCAACTTTTTGAGTAAGTTTCCGCTAACAGAAGCAAACCAGAGAGTCATTGTGGAGTATGTTCAGATTTGCCGTACTATCAACGGAAGTGAAATTGTATCTATCATCTGGAAAAGGTCAATGTGTAGAAATACACTACTTTGGCCTTTGTTCATCTTCTGATGTTTGAGGTCCTTTTCTGTTCCCCACAATAAAAAACTATTGCTTTGCAGAGAAAATACAAAGATTGGGGGGAAAAAAAGCTTAACATTTTACTTTTTTTTTTCTTTTTTACAACACAGAATAAAATCTCCTCTATAGTTCATTGAATCTTACTGACCACAGCGGTCAGTGTGTGAAACGTATGTACAGATGAAAGTTGCAAAGCAAAATTAGAATAGATAATTGAGAAGTCAAAGAATATTACGGTGAATGTAAACAGTTTTTCTAAATATAAAATGCAACAAAGTATATTAAATGTGCAACTTGAACCACAGACATTCACAAATATTATTGTCAGTTGAAATATTAGACCTATTCAGGATTACATGCTCTGTAGGGTTGTCTGTCAGTCACTTTGTGTTTTAGTTGCCCCTGCTGTTTCTTTTCTCTCACACGGACAGCTACACAAAATGAGCCTACACCTGTGTTTGCAGGAACAGATAGAACAGTTCTCATGGGCAATAATACCATCCTGTAATTTTGTTTTAATTTGTCTAGATTGTTTAACTATAGTTACACTTCTTGAAATAGTTAAAAACATTCATGGATGATCATAAAGCAATCTGTATACTTGGAGGCGGGGAGGTGTTAGTAGTAATATGTATTGCTTGAAGCAGGTCCTAAAGCAGTTGCTTTGGGGACTATATTTTCATAAAGGAATGTTGTGTTCATAAATCCAGTAACATAGTTGCTCTGTTTTGGTTCCACTAGAGATTGATTAAAAGCTTGAATCTTCCAAGCACAGAAACAATCATACTGTCAAGTATACACAAATTTTAAACCATGGGTAGGACATTGACCACCACTTAGTATAAAATTATGGAGGTTCTTCTAAATATCTTACACAAGATGGTTTGAATCTTGAGAAAGGACAGTTTTTGATAATAAAACATTTAATATTTTGGGAATTTGCCATAAAAGGGGTTTAGCCTCCATTAATACAGTATATGCGTTTGTATTGACTTTAAGAGGTAGATAAATCTTATTTGTCATCTATAAGAATGGAACTGTATTTTGGTTAATATCATTTTTCAATGACTATGGTATCTTTTAGGCTTAGCTTATACTTACTATATGACTGACTACTTTTCAGGTATTACAATGAAAAAGTCTAGAAGAGGGGGATTTCCTTAATCGAAACTACCCATGTCAGCTTCTGCAGAAAAACAGATACAGGCTGAAAGTAAAGGATAGTTCCAGGGGTGTTTTACCATTTTAATTTGAAATCTTAAGCATGAATTTTATTCTTGAATTGCTTGGGGAAGTCACAAATTCAGTTGTAAGGAAACTGCTATACAGTTGTTTTTATTGGCACAGTAACTACTTCTTAAATCAAATAAAATCTAGTAGGGTTTCTTTCCCTGCATCCGCAAAAATTATTTCAGCAGGGATGGTGTATTTAAACAATGACAGAAAACCCCAAAACTAGCTTATCACATTTCTATTACTTTACCGTTTTTAGCATGCCTACTTACACAAGCCCACAACGGAAAAACAGAGCATAATATATTCAGGAAGAAATGTTTGTAATACTGTGGCGTTTTTTAAAACTCTGATTTTAGTTCTGGCATTAATTTGAATTCATTTTGACAAGCAGGGAAGCCGCAACTCTTTATCTGAGTGAGTTAAAGGTTCCTCAAAAACCTCTCAATTTTAGTCTAGCAATATTTATCCATTCCCAGCTTTCTCATTGCTTCAGAGTTGCTATGCCACCTTTATGTACAAGGATGCTAAAATCACGAATGCTGGCAGACTTTACAAATGCAGTCGACGTTACCACTGGAGCATACAGCAGTGTTTTACAGAGATTCAGTGTGTAATTAGATGTAAGCTTTATTAAAAACCAAACTTGAGGATAAGAGACTTATTTTATGTAATTATGTAAATGTCCTTAATAGCAAATACATTTATTTTCTATGTGTATAAATACCACATGTAAACTGTTTTGTAGTATTAAAGATAGTTATGCTTTATATAGCTCTAAAAAAATTCCGCAGGTAATCTATCTACTAATCAAGGAGAATTATTTCTGCTCTATAGAATCATTAAAACTCAAGAGACTGTGCGTGTAAACACCCAGATGAAATCAGCTGTAGTCCTGTATGCAGTTTATCCACAAACTGAACTTCAGAGTACCTGGATGAAAATGTAGTATAGAAACAGAAGAAAGCCAAGTAGTTGTCAGAAGCAGTTACTAAGAAGTTTTGTTTTTCGTCCATAATAATTGGCAAAAAATCCTTCTTGTTGCCAATAAAAATATTGGAAGTGCCTCAGTGTTTTGGGTAAAGAAGAATTTTTTTTGTATAGTTTAGATAGACTTTTAAAAATCTTGTGGAACTCGTTTTTCTTCAAGAGCTTAATTTTGGTTTAATAGTAGTCATAAATCATGAAATGAAAAGGTAACTTACGTAACAGTAGCAGGTTTTGGTCTGCCTTGTATTTAGCATTCATTGCCATAGAAGTGTTTTTTGTGTTAGAAGATTAAATCAATAGCAGATCCCTGTAACCTGGAAAATTTTAGCATTTATAACCATGTGACGTGCCTCTAAAGCTGGTAACACCTTAATTTTAGTTTCTGCATGCTGCCTTTCTGTTGAGATTTATTATGAAACCAGTGTATTTTTTGGAAAGTATGTAACAGTCAATTTTAGATGGACCAGAAACAAAAAGCTTAATAGCACTCTTCATATCTGTCTCACTGTTGTTTATGCTGCAGCTGTAAATATTAGTGGACGCCACAGTTGATTTTTTTAATGATGTGACTGCTAAAGGGGAAATGACGTTGGCTTGAGTGATGCTTAGTGTAATAGGTAGAAGCAGAAATTCATAAGCAAAAATTTCAATCTTTTGAGATAAAAATGTACTTTTTGATAGGAGACAGATGACTACCGGTATTTTGACCCCAAGATGCTGCGAGGCAGTGACAGGTGAGTTTATTATGAGTTTTGCTTCTTTCCTTTTACCCTGTGAAAAGGCTAATTTAAGAAATTTGGTTTTATTTTCTTTGCTGACTACACATAATTAATTTTAATCATTAATTCTAAGTCAAGACAGTTGGTGTTGAAATAGTTCATAACAGGAAGTTGGCGCAACCAGATAAGTTGTTATAACACTGCAGAGAAAAAAAATCCATTGTTCCAGTGACTGAACATGCTGCTGACATGTACATCGGTTCAGTCACAGCAATGTGTGCTAAAATTTAGCAGTAATAGATGTTAGAATTCTTTACAGTTGTACTGCTTTTTGAAATTTTGTGGGTTTCACTGTTAAATTAAAAAGTCATCAGGTAGAAAAATTTTGGTGCACTGTTACTTTTTAAACAGATACAAATTTTATTTGAATATATTATTTTATTTTAGTAAAATAGTAGTTTATTAATTACTTTGAAAAAAAATCATTAAAAAATAACTTCAGTTGCCCTTGGATAGGCAGGTGCACGTTTTCCATTCATGTGCATATGAAGGGAGAGTTGGATATCATTTACTTTGCCAATAAAAGAGGGATTAAACTAGAAGTTTATAAATTTATACATTTTGCTTTATGTCTTTGACCAATAACTGTGGCTGACAATGTCATCTCTGGTACCCTAGAAACATAAGAGACTTTGCTTTAACATACCTTCTAAAATTAATTTTCATCAAACCACTGGGAAAAATAATCAGCTCGTTTAATAGCAGGGCTTTATTACAGGATGAATATGGATAAAGTAGGTCCAGACTTGGTTGTAGTTATTCGCATTAAAATCAGTCCCTGCTTCCTCTGGTCTTGAAACACAAAAAGTCTATTTCTGACAGTATAACTAGTAATAGGAAACAAATGTGGTTTATTGGGAAGTATTATTACAGACTATATAATTGTAAAGATAAGCAGATCTCAAATGCATCACAGAAGAAAAGTGTCAGTATTTTTAGGAAATTTTGTGCAAAGGTGTTTTTTTAAAGCTGATGCATTTTTCTCATGTAGATGCATTATTACCCACTCCATGTAGTTCTTATGTCGCTTTAAACAGTGTAAAATTTACAGCAGTTCATAAATGTACCATTCATCATAGTGAAAACCTTCTAATTTCTAGTTTGGGGTTTGTAGAGAAACTCAAGCTGTATTCCTTAAATCATATTCGAGCATGACAGCAAAACTCTTGCATAGCTATATAGGGGTTTGTCTAATTCTCCCCTCAAATATTTACGTGGATGATAAAAAAAAACATAGGTTAGCTGGCTTGACAGAATGTTACTAGTTTAAAATAACTGCTCTTTTTTTCTAGCCTACTGTTTTAATACTGGTATTTCTATCCATTATTTTTTAATTAGAGTAGGAACTGTTTTACTGTAATTCAGTCTTAGCAAAACAGTATCTTTATATCCTGTGTGTGTAAAGCCTATGTCAAGTATAAACAGTCCTTGCTCCCAGAAAGGAAAGAATAGCACAAAGCACATGTGAATATATCATAGCATATTAAACAACGAGGGAAGTGGGGTAGTAGTTCTGCTTATAGGGAGTCTGGAGTATTCATGACAGATCAAAACAACATACATTAGAGATAACTATTCCCTCTTAAAAAAACCCAACTTTTTCTGATACACTGAAGTTTGTGTTGAGGCAATTATTGTTCATCACTCAAAGTAAACTTCTTGAAATAAGGGGAAATGTAAGCTGAAGGAAAAAAAATGCACTGTGTTTAATCTGTGTTAGAACATAGCATGATATTTAACTACCTGGGGCTGCAGGCAAATACAAGACAGGAAGGTGGTGGCAATATGCAAGCAACGGGCAGGAGAGGAGACTGACCCTTCAGAGCTTTCTTTTTGCCTTTTCCCTTCTTCCTGAAGGTGCAAGACAATTCAGGAAAAAAGGTTTCTCCCCCTTGCCCTGCTACTTGCCTGTGTCTAAGACTATATTCAGATGGGGAGGAAGAGCCTATACCACCCGAACTAACTTACCTCTTCCTCCTTAAACCTTTTTATTCCTAATGTTGCTGTGACACCAGAACATATACCTGCAACAGTAAGTATATAATGCAGCACAGCAAACTAACTGGCCTTACCTAGTTAGGATTCCAGTAGGCAGGATTTGTAAGTGTCAGGAACTGTGCTAACACTACTGAAATTTTTTACTCATTGTTTTTGCTTCTAGCTAGCAGCACTAGAGTTGGAGCTTTTAAGCTCCGAAGTGCTGTCATAAAGCTTATGATTCAAACAGCAACCTTAAAACTGATGCAGTAGAACTCCTGTTTATCCATGTGTTCAGTCCTGTAGAATGAATGATTTTTCATAATAAACTCAGAGAATGAATGTAGAAGGCCAGTTATTGTTCTGTTTTACATCTTTGTTTAATGTTATATTGTATTTCAGAAATATGTTTACATTATACTTATTTTGCATATTTATAGTAATGTCTTAACAAAATATGAAGTGTAGTTTGTATTTCTTTTTATAGCTCAGTTCCAAGAAACAAAAATCCATTCCAGGAGGTAAGTCGCATAAAAATTATTTTTCAATGTTCATGTGTAAAATATAATAAAATTCTCAAGTACCAGTAATTTTTGATGATCAAAATAAAAAATAAAATAAAATAAATAAAAAAAAGGCAAACCCAGGAGGTCTTGTTTGCAAATCCCGCTTGGACTAATTTTATCTAGTATTGATTAGAATTAGCTGTTACCCTGAAGTTTTTTTTATTTTCAAAGGACTATGTAAGCATTAACTAATACTCATGAAAAATAAAATCTAGAAAACTCTTCTGGAGGTAATTACAGGGATTCATTAATATCATAATTGGGTACTCAGCAGTTCAAATCCCCCTACTTAAATACCAGATCTTTACAGTGCTCTTTAGATTTAATCCTTTGTCCAGCCTTAAACAGCAGTGGTGACTGCTGCTTTAAGTGTTTTAAAGAGTCTCTGCAATTAAAGGAAAAAAGCAAAACAACAGCAAATGTTGTCATTTTGTAGAAATGCCAGTAACTTTCAGTATTTTTCAACATAATTGTTTGCAAATAGTAAACATCTCAGTTATCTGATTTTACTGGCGAGTTTCATAAGCAAAATCTTACCTTGGCAATATACAAATGTCTCAGATTTCTCCTAATTATCCTGAACAAAAGAAATACTGTGTGGTGTCATACATATTGACTAACAGATGATCATAGCAAAAACATCAATAGTAACAAAATCTATATAAAATTCATATACTATAATCAAACAATTTTGGATAGTGAATGTTAACTAAAATGATACAATTATTAAAACTCCTTTTTCTATTCATTGATTGTTCCCTTTTAAACACAGCCCAGAAGATACTGATGGTCTTTACCTGTAATATTGTAGATTATTACCAGTCGTAAGGGGGGGATAAGGAAATAGTGCATTTCTTTATAGTGGAAGTATTTTATTTGTGTCCCAAATTATTCTTACTCATCCATGGAAATATTTCCACAAAAAAAGTGACACGTTTCAAATATTTCTTAGCAGAAGATAGTGACGTGCTAAAAAGCTCTCAACTTGCTATTTTGCATCCTCCTAAAACTGCAGTGTTATTAGGATTATTTTTATTGTATCTATAATGATTTGGTATGTATTTTACTACTGAAATGTTAAGAATTTGAATGCCAACTCTGATAATGCGTGTGCTGCCTTTTAGGCAATAGTGTTTGTAGTTGGAGGAGGCAACTATATTGAATACCAAAATCTTATTGACTACATAAAGGTATGTGCATTTTTGTCATTTATAACTTGCTGATAGAAACCAGTTTTAGCAGGTTTTCTGTAACATTTAGTATTTAGAAGATTGAGTCTATGAAACTAGCCTTAATGTCCTTAATATATACAGAGCCTGGGAAAAAAGAATAGAAGAAATCAGTAGAAAAATGTGGATCATTAATGCAGATCAAAGAGTTACTGTTTCTGGTATTTTTGCTCATGTTGCACTTTTGAATTGAGAACTGCATTCTGCTTCATTTGGTCTTCATATGCACTAATGTGGTTGAAAACTGGTGTAGCTAACTGAAGTAACAGATGTAGCTAACTGAATTAACCTGTCTTCTGTACTGATACTCAGATGCTGTCAGTTTGGCTGTTCATATTTTGTGAGAGTCCTGTTACTAGTTTTCATTTGTTGTTGTTAAATAAAGCAGCTGTAGTGTATCATAGCCTTGAAAGTAAAGAACTGCACAGAATTCTCTAGTTTTCCTGAATCTTACAAATGAGATACAACAGTGCTTTTTCATATGCAATTTAGCAGTGTGAAGTCAGTTCAAAACAAAGCCTACAGATAACAGTACCTTTTTTTGCAACAGTCTTACTTGAACATAATGTCTGTTGTTTCTGGGGACAACATAATGCAAATACAATGCTGTCTGTCAAAGCAGAGATCAGAATGGCATCAATATCTAAGCATTTATTTATCCCCCTTTCAAAGTTTTTGCTAATGAGTTAATGGAACTGCGTTCTTCATATGCTGCATCATTTGATTGTGCAGAATTCATAAGAGATGTTATATGCAAAAGGAAAAAAACCCATAACTATAATGCCAATATAACAGACTGAACATCTCTGGTTCCAGCTGGCCAGCCTAGCAGCCTTGTCAGGGGATGGACAAAAGTAATTACATCATTACAGTTCTTGGGGCATGGAGGTGGAATTCAATCACTTTTAAGGATTAAAAAAATATATATAATTAAATAAATATGGGGCATTAGTCACTGAAAACCACTTATTCCACAAATCAAGCACACGAGACTTTTGCATCCAGGTAAATCTTGAAGAACTTGAAGTCAGAACATGCGTACCAAGTTGTTTCATCCCCTCTAACAGGCAGCTGTTTTGGAACAGAGCTGGTCTGGATAGGAGAAAGGAATGAAGAAGAATGTAAATTAAAGAAATAATCTAGGCTCATCTTAGCACTTACCACTCTTATTGATAACTAATTATAGCATTCAGTGAGGAACTTCATTCAAAGAGGCAGGAAGCTGAAGTTTCTGAGGAACAAGAGGGCAAACAGGAGGTTATTTGGTAAACAGATGGAGAGGACAGAAGGAACTAAAAAATACAGGAATTGTAATGTTAGATCTTACAGAGCCAGAAGCTGGATGTGGTTTTTCTTCTTCTGGAACCCATGGACAGTGGTTTCTTCATCATCTGTTGTCACAGCTGAAGAGTTCTGTATGTTTCTCCAACTAGAGTGCGTACTTGGTCAGTGGGAGATGACCTCCCAGGGGGAAAGAATCCCCCACCTTGATTCCACTGAGCGGTTTGCTCTTGAGAAAAAAAAAAACAGAAAAGTTACTGAAAGCCTGAATTCTACCTCCCCCACCTCCCAGAGACCTGTCTGCCTCTCCCAGGTGACTCTTACAGGCTTATCCAGTAATATTGGAGTTTTCTGTGAGGTACACTTCCAGCATCTGTTGTTTCAACAGATGTAGCTTACTAATTATTCTGATATTCAATCAGTCTTCCTCCAGAATAAAAAGGAAAAATCAGAAGGTATCTTGCAAGGTATCTGCGTGCAAGAGCAGAGCTTTTTTCTTTTCTCGCAAGCAGATACCACAACGATTTTATTCACTGCTTTATTTTTCTAAGCACTATCTGTTTTGCCAGTTTGCCTCTGAAAGCACAGAGAAAGTATTTTAAATCTTTCTAAAACAGGAAGCAACATTCATTCGGCTTTGATATTCTGGGTGTTTTTGTAGGAGAATTAAGAGAAACCCTCAAATCCAATTATTTGCAGTTCTGTGCTGTAATAGACTATGGCACATCATCAAAAAGCAAATATTTATGTCAGCAAGACAGATCATGCCTGAAAGTAAAGGTATTGGCCAAGTTCAGATTAACATGCTGAAAATGCATCATCAAAATTGAAAGCCACAGGGACCCTCAGGGGGAGACCAGCATACTGTTTTATACAGGAGAATTTAGTATGTCCTTTAATGTCCATTTGTATGTGGTTGGAAGGGTACTGCTTGATAATCTGTTCCAATCTGTGCTAAATGTTATATCACAAGAAATTTAAATCCAGCATAGATTCTTGGTCATGAAAAAATGCTGGACTGAAGAGTGTTGAGTTGGGTTTTGAGGGTTTTTTTTAGGTGTTGAGCACTTTTGACTTGGCTCCAGTGATTATTTGGAGATCAACCTCTTTTTCTGAATGGACTAAGAAATTAACTTTAAATAAAAGCATACACATTTTAAAATTTCACTTTTAGAAGAATATATGCAACAGACTGGAATGTATTTTAGAGCTGCCTGGAAGACAAAACAATCCCATTTCACAGAATCATTAGGGCACGAAGGGACCTCTGAAGACCATAGTCCAACCCCTCTGCCAAGGTAGGGCCACACAGAGCAGGTTACACAGGAACACGTCCAGGTGGGTTTTGAATGTCTCCAAAGAGGGAGACTCCACAGCCCCCCTGAGCAGCCTGTTCCAGTGCTCTGCTTATTTGTATGGTTTCATTCTTTTCTTGGTACTAGGCAGAAACAAATACTATTCAGTCATACTACTGAAAGTGAAATCTGTCAAAATACCAGTTTAGATCAAAACCAGACCTGTTCAGGCATCAAGACTAAGAAAAAGCTGGCTTGAAACGAGGGAAGACGCAAGCTCAAGATCCTGCTCAGAGACGAGAATAGCTTATTACAGCGAATGACTTAAAATTAATAAAGATGAGGACTTGAACCAGGATTACCATCTCCCCAGTTAGTGTGTCACTGCCAGCTAAGAACTGTTCAAATCTGCTTCTGGTACTCTCTGCTGAAGCAGCACAGTTCATAACATATGTGAAAGCAAAGAGTTATTTTCCCATATTGCTCTTAAGTAATTTTTACCTAAATATAAATAAAATGCAAAATAATTTAACATTGAAAAAGGTTTTTTAAGCCTATGCTTGAACTTTGAGGAACCATGGTGTTAATGGCCCAACACTGGAAATAAACTTAGTCTGAAACTATGTATTACTTAAACTAATTTTCATTTCCAAAATGCTAACATAGCCTTTTGGTCACCGTACTATCAAGTCAATACCGTTAAACTGCACACTAGGTTTATTATGCATCCAGTTGAAGTCAACACAACACTTCGTTTCAGAATTCATTTACCAAAAAAATGTGCTGGTTTTATCATCATAATATGGAAATGAATTACAGATTGAAGTTTTCAGGTTCTAATACAACAAAATCAGTAAATATGTCATTACTATTCTTTAGCACAGTGACAAGTTATTGTAGGGGTTAGGATTGCTCAGGTAGGGGTGTTAGCTTCCCCAGGCCATTCATAGATACATCAGAGAACTTGGCATTCTACTGAGTTTAAATGTGTTCCCACTTTCTTTCTGCCTCTCGTCACTCATTTTCCACTTTAAATACAGGGTTGTTTTCCTCTGGTGGAGCAACTGTTCATTTCCCAGCCAAAAGTGTAAGACTTCAACATTATCAAGATGGGGCTTGGGAAGTTTTTTAGTATGCCATAAATTTTTTACTTCTGCTACTCTGTTAAACACTTGATTTCTTCGTCGTCTTTTTTTAGGGTAAACAAGGCAAACACATCCTGTATGGCTGCAGTGAACTTTTTAATGCTACACAGTTTATAAAACAGGTAGGTACATTTGATAACTTCTGTAATGTTTATTACCTCCGTAACTGTGCATTGACCTATTTACCTTTACATTTCTCCATGGATTTAAAGTAAATAAATAGATGTATATAAACCCCACACAAACTAATTTGGGAAAGATTAATACATGTCCTTGTTATCTGTTTTCATTTGATTGAAATGGGGGTTTAGAGTCATAATTTTCAGTTAATTTTTGAAGGCCTGTATTGTCAATGTGAGTTCAAGGTAATGCAGGTAAACAAGTTCATAAGAATTACCTTTATATAAATACTAATAATAAAAAAAAAAGACCCCATTCTTGATATTTTCATGAATAGCTTGTCTTTACAGGCTATTCTAGAGACCTTTATAACTCAAAAACCTGTGTTTAACTGTGGTGTTTAAACCTTCGTCCCAAATTTGGTTATTCATAAATACTGACCTAGTGGAGCTTGATGTTGTCCATACCTATACTAAAACAAAATAGGTCATTCTTCTAGTTCTGTTTAAAAGCATTATAATCACCATTACATCTCTATGCCTTATTCCAAAACAAACGCAAAATAAAAACTGTGCATGGTGGTCAGCAAATAGCTGCCCTTCAGTAGCTGTCACCACCTATGGTTTTACTTCCTACTGAGATGAGAATAAACTGTTCATCAAAATTACATGTTAAATAACTGAATTAACTCTTGTTGTACTTGAAGGAGAAACATGGTACTTACCAGCGTATAACTTTTCAGTCAGCTTAATTAACTTTTTTGTTGACTTCACTGTGTATACTGTACCTTTACTTCCCACATTTATTAAAATCTTAATATTTGAAGCTTAGATCCTTTCCTGTGAGGGTATGTATTAAATATTCTATTACCAGCATACTTCTGGCTGTAAGAGGCAAATAAAAATAAAGCTCATAGGATAGAAGTACTTACTCTATGAACTGGATATTGGTTTAACTGAAAGAATAAGATTAGCAGCCTAATTGTTTTCTGTCTCTTCATGTTTAGCTGTCCCAACTTGGCCAGAAATAAGACTGAAACACCATTACCTGGATGGCAAAGTGACAACAGAGAATTATTACAACATTCAGATATCTTCATAACTATGATTTTGTCATTATATTAAAACTCATCCCCATTTCATTAATATGATAACTTTTAAAAAATATCTGTAATTAATATGGTGTATATCAACATTTCAGAAATAAACCTTAAAACCTGCTATGTTTTTGGCGGGGGTTGGTTTCCCATTATTACATTCTAAATGCAGTGTGAGCTATGGTGTTACGACAGAACTGGCTGAAAAGCACAGCGTTTTCAAGTTCTTATCTGTAGTTTCTGTTATAGTAAACAAAGCAGAAGCTTGAAGAAAAGGTCAAGTCTGTCTTTAGGAGATGTTTTCTTCTTGAAAGTCAGACTATCTTTCTTTAACAGAATTGAAAAGGACAAAACCGCCTTTTAGTACCACAGACAAATAGCCTTAGTGCAAGAGAACTACTACAAGTTCTTACCCTTTTATTTTACCAAAGCCATTATACTTGTACTTAGATTTGTGCAGTCATTTCTTGATGGTCCAAAGATATACTTGACGTACAAGTTTCCGATACAGTAAAATTTAGCTTTTATGGTTAAGAGAAAACTACTTGCCTACAAAATCAGTTTCAACTGTAAAACTTTACAGTTTTAAGTTTTTAACCATTTTTGTCTGCACTTTTTATTGTAACTACTTTGTTATGTTTTGGAAGAAACCAAGTGATACTCACAGAGCAGCTCATAACTATTACAAGCACGTATTTAAAATACAGTTTTTAATAACTGCATGAAGTAGGGGCAGTTACATAGTTTAAAAAATCTCATGATAATTTTGCCAGCTAGAAAAGCTCTGAAGAGCACATGTGGGAACTGGGAGGAGGGAACAAAATTTCTTTATAGATGTAGGTCTGTGCCTCTAGAAATGTCCTCTTTGGAAGCAGCACTGCTACTGATGAAGCAATAATACATTTTCAAAATGAGGCCTAACATACTGAAAAAGCAGGAAGAACATACTTGTGATTTTATTAACAAACTGTGAGAATTACTGGCTTACTGTAAACATCTCAGCAGTGTTTTTTTCTTCACTGTTCTTTAATGATGAATGTTAATTTTGTTCTAAAGGCAATACTTCTTCCCCAGCATGCCTATACAAGATGTGCAGTTGAGCTATTCCTTAAAAGTATCACCATAAAAATATGCATAATCCAGTCCATGGTATTAAAAAGTAATAATGTGATTTAATTTTTTCAGCTGAGTACTGTAAGCTACTCCGCACTACTACTATAAACTTCTAATCTTACCAAGTCAATAAATTCATTTATTGTGGTGTTAATTATAGTTGTATGTGAGCACTCTCCCATGCGTCAGTCAGCAAGGACTCATCGTGTCAAATGCACTTTGTTATGCTAATTCCCTATATATTTGTTAGTAAAAACAAGGTGAAAGTGCGTTTTGGAAAAGAAAAATTACATTTGAGGTGGTTATTGTTTCCTGTGGGAGTGTGTTCCAGGAGCTTGAAATAATCCATCCCCAAGAAAACTGTGCTTCCTGTGCAAAGAGTTTTAACCTTGCAGCTGACAGCCAGCTTCCAAAAAATCTGCTGACAGCTTTTTGTCCAGGTCTTGACCCTGCTCATTTAAACCAGGAGCACTCCTAAAACACAGCTTGCAGATTCTGCTATTTCGGAGAACGTCTTAAAGATAACAGCAATTACTTTGGTGGCAGTGATCAAAAACTTAATTTGCGGTTTTTACACCGTCTCTGAGATGGGTTTAATTTCTGCCCAGCTTTATAGCTGAATCTTGCGAGCATGCACTGGTCAGTTCAGGTTTTGGGGTTTTTTTCTTAAACTAATAAACACAATTTTAGTACTTCAGACATTCTTCTTTTTCTAAACTAGCTTTCTATTTTTGTCATGTTAGTAGTCCTAAAGATCTCCATTACCATTAAAATCTCACACTCTAACAGTATACTCATCATGCATCTTTCCTTCTGACCCAACCTAAGTTATGGCATGCTGGTTTTTGTTACAGGGCCCTTTTCCCTGAATACCTCTTGTAGAATTAGGAATGTAGAAGGTTGTACAAGAAGTCTCCATGATTGATCTAGAGGCAAACAATGTTAAAAATGAACTGGCTCTTTGGCATGCTTACTCGATTTATAGCCAGTCCCTATGCCCTTCACATCCTCAGAGGTTCCTCGCAGGCTTGTGCTGATGTCTGGCTCAGCAGGTCTCTTAAATAAAATTATACCATAGAATCATATAATCACAGAATGGTTTGGGTTGGAAAGAACCTTAAGTTCCAACCCCCTAGCCATGCAGTTGCTAATAAATACTTTAGGTTGCTGCATGGCAGACCAGAGAGTTCTGGAACTTTTCTAGCCTACTCTGTCAATAAACCTCAGGCAGGGCTGGCTGACCGGGCTGTGCTAATGGCAAAGCCAGCTTCCATGCCTCAGGACTGGCAATTCTTAATGAGGCTTTACCTTCCCCTTTATGTAAGCAAAAGCAGCACAAGGCTGAGTTTCAAGTGCTGTCCTTGTTCTCAGGAAGAAAATAAGCACTGTGGCCTTCACCTGTGCAAAACTGGCACATCTGTTGTTCAGGAAGTAGAGACAAATCTTACAAATGGTTGCATACACTCAATCACTTCAAGAATTCACAGTTTGAAAGGTTCTTCGCTGACTTTTCTTACTTAAATTTGAAGGGTTTAGAATATTTAGATGGCTATTTTGGGTACCATCAGTATAGTGCCTTTGTTTCTCAGAATTAGGCACTTTAAAAAAAAAGTTTGAAATTCTCATTATAGCTTTATCTGCCCGTGTCTTTCCCCTTCTGAAAACCAAGCAGGACCAAATTTTACGTTTTAGAATGTTATACTGAACTTACTCCACCTCCGTTTAGTAATTGCATAGGGTGGCTTTCTTGGTTTGGCAATGGAGGAGCAATCTTTATCCTATGAAACCAGAAAAATCCCCATAAGCCTCAGGACTATCAGTCCCAAGTCTTACCTCAGTCTTTCCATCTTATGCACATGCACATTCCTGGTTTTGGCAATCTAAGGGGTAGATTGTACACATAATACTTTTAAACAAAATTGCTTGTTAGCACCTCAGTATGGCCATGCAATGTAATTAGTATTTACTGCTCCAGATCCTTGTATTATGTATGTATCATGAAAATAAATGGATGAAAATTAACCTGGATGAAAATTAAGTGCCAAAGCGGCGTGTAGCTTCCCTTAAGAATTGGTGCGGATTCTTTCTGTAGCTGCTGTGTTTTGATTTGGATTTAGTAGTAATGATCTGCTGAGAATAAAATTCTCCATAGTGTTTCCTGTAACTGAAACCATCCTCCCCCTTTTTTTCCTCCCTCCCCCAGGTAAATTTATAATACCTTCCCTCTACATAGAGATCGTCAGAGGTTTTGAAGTTATACTGAAAAATTAGTTTAACAAATAACAAAGGGATTACTCCTACTTCATTTGGGGAGTAAAATCACACAGGTCAGCTCAAATAATTTTTATGGTGGACTTAATGAGCTGTTTAATTTACACTCTGAAATGAACTCAGACTATTTGTACATTCAGCTACAACAGCAAAGCTTGGTTCTTACTGCATCCCTAACAAGCAGAGTAATTGCAACACCTTGTATAATGACTTCAGGAGCTCAGCTCTGAAGTCTTTATTACAATGCATGCGTAGCACTGAATTGATTTAAAAAGAAAGAATCAAAGCATTCAATTCAATACATGCCTCTCAAAAGGCTTTTTAAACCATAAATCAACATACAGTTACCTCTTTCAAATGCAAATAACTATGTTTATACACTTTTTCTAGACTACAAATACACACTATATGAAATAGATTGAATAACAGCAACATTTCCCTCCATCTATAAATCCCGTACGATTGGTGTCTTCCTACTTGTTTTGTTTGTTCTTTTATGCATTCATGTTTTCTGTTATGTGTCCATAACAAAGACTATGAGAGCTGATCACAAAACCACATAAGAGAGATCAGCCAAAGATTATGGATTACGGCACAAAATGTTGTACAGGCAAACACACAATTTTTTGTGTAGCACTTGCATATTAGCAAAGCTAAGTGTTGCATTGCCGGTTTTGCTGGCACTGATATAAACCCTCATTTCCTATATGCAAATAAAGTAAAATACTGCTGGTATAATATTTTCTTCAGATTCCCTTACCAGTATGTTCCAGTCCTCTAGGAGGATCTCATGTGCTTCATTTTCCTGGGATTGTTGACAGCTAAGCTACTGAGCTCCAGCTGCAATGTGAATTCACCCTAGAACTAGAACCTTGATCCACTTCCCATAGATCGTTAGCCAGCCACAGGCCCTGTTCATTCAGGTGCATTTTGAATTGGTAACTCACAGGGGGACGTACCTACTCCTAGAAGTCTTCTGTCCAGTTCCAGTACTAGGGGTATATTTTTCTTCCCAGTGAAGAAAAGCTTTGGCTAGCCAGCCTTCCCTCACTGTAGCCACACTCTGATGAAGATAAGCACTACTCCACAGGGAAGGTAACTACATAAATCTACCTTCTGTGGGTTTTATATCTCCATCAGTCTGGAAGTCACCTTTATCACATGAGGGATATGTGGTAGTTTGAAGAAAAGGAAGGGAAAACAAACCAGTCAACCAACAACTGGAAATCCTCTAGAAGTGTCAAAGACAACAAACCCACTTGCTGCGTAGACCCTCACTGTATGCCACGAGGCTGTTGTTCAGCTCTTACTTCACTAGCCCCATCACCAGCCTTCTGATGGTTCTGCAGACCACGTTTCTCCCCAAGGAATGAAATCTGGTCCATTAATCTTGCCTTGCATAGGGCAAGAAAAAGCAGTGTTACCAGCCCAGGGCTCTGGGAGAAGAGCAAGCCCTCACATCTTTAGCTGCACTCACTCCTCGCTGGAAAAGTTGATTTTCTGCAGGCTCAGGGCCCAACGTGAAAACAGGTGAACCAAAAAGAGGTTGCCCCTCTGCAGAGAAACTTGTTCAGTTTTGGCATTATTGTTTTCTAAATGATAAAATCTCTCATGTATTGGTTAGGATTAAGTTTCTGTCTTTTCTTCCTTACCTCTCCCCCTCAATTCACTGCAATGCCAGTGATCAAAAGCATAGTCCCTATTCTTTAGGATAGGGTCCAGCTTAATCAGTGAGTGAAAACCTGATGAAAACTGATGTACTTTTCTAATTGTGGCACTTGAACCACAAACACCAAATCCATGATGTTTTCCAAGCTATTTTTCCTTTTTTAGATGTCATTAGTAATTTGTTCCGCTATTCGCCTGGCCTGGCCTTCCTCAGCACAATCTCTATCTGGTCAGGATCCGGGCTTCAAGTGCCAAGCTCACCAGTAGCCTTGCCAACCTTTCTACAGGACCTTAGAAACCTGTCCCAGCAGAGACAAGGATTTAGCCTCAAAATGCTCACATTGATGCCTCAAAGGAAACAGCTAGCTCCCTCCCCAAACCCACAGGAATATTTGTACATCTAAAATTCCCAAACGAGAAACACATCAGATTTAGAAGAATCTTTTGGCACACAATGATGTTGTTTTCTGTTACCTATTTCTAATAAACATTCATTTTGGTAACAAAAACAGCGTTAAGGAAATAAATTCAACTCTGGCTGACTTAGATCCAGAAAGGATGAAAACCGGACTGCATTCATTGGAAATTTTCACAGTAAGAAATCAAGGACAAACATCTTTTATCATTTGGTTAATATGTCACATTTTTATGCTGTTTGGATATTTATATGTATTTTCACAATGACAATAGAAAAGCTAAATGACCTCAAGGGGTGTTCACTGAAAGACAACCTTACTCTAGTCTTCTCCTTCCTTTTGCTTAAAATTATTATATTAAAGTGATTCCATTTTGTTCAAGTATTTTTACTGATTCCCCAAAATTTACCCCTTCCATACACAGTATGCCAATTTTTCCAATCATGCCCAGTGCTTCTAAATGTAAGAAGACTTCCACTTCTGCAGCTGCATCCTAAGAAGTCTGTAAGTGAGCAGCCACTGCATCCAAGTCCAACTTCTCAAACAGGTTTGTTGTTGTTTTCCCCTCCTCACAATGGAGATAAAATTGGAAAGACTCAATTTGGACTGACTGAATTTGCAGATGCGTCTTGATTACCATCTTAGTTTCCCTTGCTCACTGGAAAACAATTTTGGCTGTTTCTGTGACCTCACAATTGCCAGAGCTGCAAGCCTCAGCACAGCACGGTCTGGATCACAGCTTTGCAGCACACAGATTGTGATAAAGACTCCATGGCTGCTCAAACTCCAGTGCATCCAAAGCTTGAGGAGCAGTATTCGGTAAGGCCATAGTTCCAGTGGTCTAAGTCAGCACAGAAAGCACCACTGCCTGGGTGGGTAACTTGGTGGGCGTCAGTAAGGGCCAGGAGGAACTATGAAAGAGGCAGATCCAGATAAGCACCTTCCTTCTCCAAGCTGAATGCCTAGATCAGGTGTTGGGATGACACAAGTTGGAAGAAGGGTTCATGGAGCTGGCAGGGCTTGGGGATAGCTTACTTTGTTTATGGAAAGCTCCAGAACAGTCAAGTATTAAATACTCGTTGTTCAATATGACCACAGGCAAGGACTGATAACTGAAGAGGTTTCAGCCTGAAAGGAAAATGGAGAACAGGCCCTTCCCTAGGCATCGGGGTGTCAAGATCGCTCAGACAGCAGTGTGGGAAGGGAGAGGGATCATTAAAAAAGACTCCAACAGAATTTCAAGAGGGAGATTCTCCCCTAAAATGAAAAGCAAGGGCAGAAAGTAATGCTGTCAGTTCCTGTGGGAACTCTTTCTACAATAGCCACACCCCAGGGATGGTCCAGGGTTAGGGGACATCTCTCTCTTCCTCTTCTCTTCTCCTCAGGATGATGGCCAGGAGAAGAGCAGGACACTGAGCCATGAACCAGTGACCATGTACGGTTGGTAGTATCTGTCACCAGAGTCAGGAGGGAGACTCCAGCATCCGAAAGCCATATTCCACTAAGCCAGGGATGAGACTGGGGGCACACTAGCATTCTTCATTAGAAGAATCAGTTACCAGAGAACTAGTGAATAAATTCACATATTTAGGCACAGTACTGAATACCAGGGAAAATAAATGCTGCCTACCCAAACAGTATTTACAGCTCTGTTGTCAACATAAGCTATAAGCACAAAGAAAAGGCAGTTCAAATGACTGCAGGATCTTGCACATTGTTCGGTGCCACAGCTACAGTTCCGCTGTATGAAATTTGCAGGTATACAAAAAATTTAATGGTTTGGCAATAGATCATCAGGAAAAATAAAAAAATAAAAAAAGGTGGAGATTAAAAACATTGGGTTGATCTTGCTGATCCTTTACTGGAAGGCCTGGATTGGAAAGGAAATGGAAGCTTAACCAGGTTCATGTATCAGCTATTTTGACAGAAAGCACAAGAACACATCAATTTATGCCAACAGGCTGCCTTGCGATGCATACAGTCAGGTGCTCAAGTCTTTTAGAGAAACTGATATTCCAATAAGAATATGCAACTTGATGTGAATGTTGAGTAACCAACAGTCAAGGAATATCTACCTGCAGCATCTTATGTTGTTTTGAGGGTCTTCTGTTCATCCCCAGATTGGCCAGAACTCATCAGAAGCACCAGTACTTTATGTACTGCAATGGCAGACATGCAGTATATATTTCCACACACATAAGGGCCAAAGCAAATCTCATGATTAAACACAAAACATGGATTTAGGAATCCTAACGTTTTCCATACCACAGTTACATTAACGTGTTGCCTTCCTTATGCAAGTACTTTTATTGTATTTGATACTGGAAAGGTCTGAACATGTCTAAATCTAAGAAGTCAGCAGGCCACAGTTGTTTTGAAATGGGAAAAGAGTTGACATGTGAATTCAAATAAAATTATTACTAATCAAGTGGCATCAAGTTATCTGACTTGGTGCTGACATTAAACCTGATGGGTCGGTGGGCAGCAGGAGCCATACTTGCAACGGAATGCAATTAGCTTGGAATCTTTTTTAAAATGTGTTTTAACAAAAGTGTTTTTCATAACTCGCTGTTCCTTTTCCCTTTCCCCACTGGGATCAGAATTCAACTGTCTGAAAGTTCATCTGGCAGCGGAAATGTTATTTCCGGTTTGCCTACAGATACAGTCATTTCTCAGGGGCTGGCTCATAGCAGACGCTTTTGTAGATAGTCTTTAAACTTTGCCATTTCAGAGGCAAACACTCTGATCAAAGGATGAATAAAAAAGAAAGGCCTCAGGAGATTCCTTCTCTGCTGACTGCCTCCAAAGGGTCTTCTTGGGTTACGAGCTCACTGAATCAGAAAGCTACCTTTAGTTTCCATTTATATCTTCTACATTTCTATACCTGCAGACCTGAAAACTATTACAAAGCTTCCTCACAGAATAGGCATGCTTCATCTTATTTCACGCACTACTTTTAAGGAGGGAAGAAAGTGGAGTTGTGATGGAAGCTAATGCCACATCATAAGCACCCTGTTGATTGGTCATCTCCTCCATAGGACGGTTTTGGTGCTCCATGGACCACAGAAGAGGGTATGCTTGTAGGAGAAATACATGGTACTTTCTTTGAGTGGATGAACAACAAAAATCTAGAGAGCAGCAGACATTTACAGTGATGATACAAAGAGCAAAGGAAATACGCACCACAGTCACCCATGTGAACACCATCCTTTTATCAAGACTTACATGAGAGCATTTGTGCCACTGAAGTAGTGGGAAGGAAGTAGGGAGCCATATGCTTGGGTAGGAAAGAAATATCTAAGAGGGGTAAACAGCCACCATTTGAGTTAGATTAGCTCCTAATTGGAATCTCTTAAAAGAAAAGACGTAAAAGAAAGTACAGGCATGCACGCACAGAGAATTATCCTTGTAGGAGGAAAGTTTTCCTACTGCAAGAGAAAAGGGCCCTATTCTACTGAAATGAAATACTGGCTATTTAACAAGACCTAACCAAAAAAAAAAGAAAACAAAACAAAAAAACTCATCTGAGGACAATGTATCTATTATAGCCTTGTTTTTCAGCAGATGTTTTGAGGTGACACAGAACAACTTAGTAGCTGGGTGTTCTGTTTAAAGACCATGCTGTGAGTCGTTCCGGAACAGAGCTATTTTGGCTATACAGGGCTTTTACATTACCATTTTTAAAGTGTATTTAAGCTGGTAAGCTATGTGTAGCTAAAGACTTTCGTTTGAGGAAGAGAGGCAGGATGCCAAGAAAGGGACCTCCAAAAGAAGAATGGACTTTATTAAATCAAAGGGCACAAACTGTACTAATCTTATCTGGTTTTCATACATTGCTCTGCAGCCCTGATCAAATAATGTGTTTCATTTGAATCAAAAACTAACATTTCCTAGCACACAGAGAAAGAGGTTTTGCTTTGCAAAAATATTTTTGCAACAATCAGGTATCTGAAAGCACTTCCTAAAGAACGAGCATGAGGTGAATAACACTGCTACAAACTACATTTGACCTTTAAACAGCTTTCATTTTGAAACACGCCTTCACTGAAGGCGATCATAGAATCAAAGAATATTTAGGGTTGTAAAGGACCTTAAGATAAGAAAAGTTGTTCAGCATGAACTTAGCTTCCAGAAGTTTGAACAATAAACTACTAATTAGCAAACACCTGAAGAATTTCCCCATCTGACAAAAGACCTGATTGCTGCTGTGTGGCTGGTCTGCAAGTACCTCCCCATTACTTAGTATGCCCCTCATATCCATTTATGCAGGCTTGTGGGCAGCAAAACACATTATTTTACTCATAAGCTACCATAAATGTATTGCTGCCAGGCCTCTGTGCTTCACCAGCACTTTTCATATAAATACAATTGAACTATTTCCAGTGCTTGTCCTGCCCATCGCTGCCTGGAAAACCCTTCCTCAAAAAAGCCTTGTCCTAATGCCGCTCCATCAATGCTTTTACACTGCATTGAAATAACGCAACTTCAACTTTCTCTTTTGCACCAGCAAAATCCAAATACATATGCTGTAATTTAAAATCAATTACGTGTGTGTGAAGCAAATTGTTTGTGGCCAGCAATATTTGCTGTTGTACTATTATTTCTGCCCAGAGCAAACATGGAAAAGAGCACTCACATTCTGAGGCTGAACACACAAAGCTGTGTCATGTTCAAGCCATGCCCTTACAAAAAGATGACCATCCAGAAGTTGCAGAGCTTCCTCTGAAGTCCTAAATTAATACCACAAGTTTTTGAATGCATCATGTTTCTATTAAAAAGTCCAAACATTTGAGAATAATCAGCAGAGATAAATCTATTTAAAATCCCACAAATTACAATCACTGTACAAGCCACAGGAGAAAAGTTTTCTAATGTTCCTGCCTGAAGGGTGAAGCAGTCCTGACACGAATGGGATGCTTCCCAGCTGCGTATCCCCTTGCAGTGCCCATGCTCCTGATGAGACTCCGCTTCCATCAGCCTCCCTGGTAAGCACCCATGCATGCACTGCAACAACCAACATGCAGGAAGCCAAGACATTCTTCTGTTTAGGTGGCCAGAAACCACACCAATGCATTAATTGCTACAGCTATTAAAACTTTGATGGTCAGTCTAATTATTTCCATCAATAACGAAGAAACCACAGACACCCCCATTGCCAGCCTCTCACTCCCCCTTCTTCAGACTGCTGCTATCTTTATGAAGACTTCACTAAGAAAATGTGAACAATCTTAAATACTTAATAATGACATAGGCCACTTAAAATTGCACCGAGTGCTCTAAAGGCTTGTAATTTGAGGTCAAAGTTAGACATTTGCAAGCTACTTTGATTTTACTAAAACATGCACATACTTTTATATAAAACAGAGGCAGTTTTTTTGAAAGTGCTCATTAGTATCTTAATCCTGCTGCAACTGAAATCAGCAAAACACAGGAAACAACAACACTTGTATTAGCAAGCCCAGGCAACCCACGGAGCCCAGCAAATCCAGCATAGTCAGTACCAGCAGCTTCAGAGACAAAACATTTTGGCAACCCAGGTCTTGTTTCTAATGCGTATTTCCATCCACTTTTGACTCATGCCAACAAATTAGTCCAAGCTGTCTATAATTCATAAGCCTCAATCAACCCCCTTGTCATTACACTTACCGTATCTGAGCATTTGATCTCATCGACACTTTGCAGATATGACATGTGTCCTAGCTTGCTTGTTTTTTCAGTCACGAGGTTAATGGTAACAGCCCAACCTGAAAATTCCTAGTATACACACATAACACACACAAACATTTTCCCCAAGTAAAACTACAACACCAGCTGCAAGTTCAGAGTTATATATTTGCAAACACCAAGGACAGTACAATGTACATCTCTGCCCATAAGACAAGTTAGTGGGGGATCAACACAACAAAACCCCAATTGCCTCTCTCACTTCCTCACAGTTGAATAAAAGAGCAGAAATAATACGAGTCTTCCAAAAACCAAATGCTTCAACAGCTGTGGGGAACCAACCCAGAATTTAAAAGTATGACTTCCCCACTGCTAATGGGTCCTTGAGGTATTGTTCATCACCATGACAGACAGAAAAGATACATAATTTAAATGCTAGGAAATACTGTCTTTTTATTTTCTTGAAAGTGCAGACTGCATATGCTTGCTAATCCTAACTGTGGCTTTTATCATTTCAGCATTTATTATGCTACTTCTGGAAAACTAAGGAGACAAAGTCATTTCACTAATCGTGCTAATGGTATCATCCATTGCTGACTTAATTTCCTCTAGACAAATGACTTGACTTTACCAAGTTCTCTTTTCTACTCTAGTTTCTTTTCTCTGCTCCCCAGACATTTTTCACATGCAGAATTTCTTTCTCACTTATAAGTCTCCACTTGGCATTCACTAAAATACTACAGGACATAGTTAAAAGCCAGAGGATTAAAATCCATTTAAATCAACTTGATATAAAACCAAGAACCTGGAGGGGTGGGGGAAGACACTGAACTATTCTCTGCTGACCTCATGGCAAGTATCTTTCCCTGAGAATTCCTACAAATTTCAGGTAGAAAAATCCTCCCCCCAACCTCATGTACGGGAATATTATTATTTAACTCTCCACTGGGATCTTAAACAAATCAGTTACATGAAATACATTACATTACACACAACAATTTTAAAATACACCCTCTGCCTTCAAATACTTCTCTCAAGCCAGTGTTTTTCTGCACCTACCTCTTTGAAGAACATACCCCATGTGCTGTCAAAGAGGTTAGTCTGTGCCACAACAAAAGAATTTGTTTCAATGAAATTTTCATTGAGGTTAAAGCACAACTGCTTTGCGACCACCTAAGTCTGAACAGTGTTAAGTGTCAGCAGGGCAAGGACTTTTTCTTCTCTGAAGCCTGAAAGTCAGTAATGTAACAAAGCAATAAAAAAGGGACAGAAGAGAATATTTTAATACTATTTTTCCTTCTCAAACACTGAGATATTTCAAAGGCAAAGTGATAACACTTGGAAGTTACATTTTAAAACTTAAATGTAAAATTCTAGCAGTAAAAACTCTTTCATTTCTTGATGACCCTCACATAATGCTGTTCCAAGCATTCAGTAAATAATGTCCTCTGGGCTTTACAAGCTGCACTGCTGGCACTCCACAGCTGTGATGCGGCCACAAAATTCATCTTTATCCAAGATGTCAATTGCCCTGCCTATTTGTATGCTCTGTGTGCAAAGGCTTACGGCATATCTGAAGAATTTAAAGTAAGGGTAATATTCACAAATTCAAAATTGGAAAGTAAAAGGTTCACAGTCTATATTGAGTAATTAAAAACACACACTGACAAAATTACTTGATGTTTCTGCAGAATTTCCAGAATTAGTACATACTGCAACAAAACTGAGAGTCAGATTACCGTTACTACCCATGGCTTTGATTATGAGCCTTTCAGAGCCTTTTACGCATGTGGAAACTGTTCTAACAACAAAGTAATTTCATCCACAACTGCTTAACCATTATCAGCAAGAAGATAGTCTACTCAACACTACTGATAGTTGCCAAAGCCAACAAGAGAAAGTCAAGGTACTCATCTGGAAGTTCTGTATTGAGCTATTTTGGAGACACAGTGAGCCAAGAGAGTTCGGAAAGTGTTCAAGTGAGTTAATCTTATTTTTCTGAAGCAGGGAAAATTTCCCAAATGTCTTTTCTAATTTTCCTCAATTTCCCTAAAATAAAATAAAAAGGAAGCCTTATGAAAGATCACATATGTACCAGATAAGTTATTCCGGTCATGGTGAGGTGAGTGAACATGAAAAGTGAAAAGCCAATTTTAAACGTGGAGGTAAGATCAGTCCCTGCAAAATTAATGTGAATAAATAACAAAAAAAAAGCAAATTTATTAAGAAGCCTAAAACAGTGTTCTACAGAAATATTTCAAATACACTATCCTAAACCACAGGAGAGAGAAGAGAAGAGAAGATTAATTCCTAGCAGATAAGCAAGTAGAAATACTACAAAAACCAGGTACTGTCTCCCTCTTGCCTGCCACGAGTTTTATCTTACAGGAAATTCAGGCTGGGGAAATGGGAGAGATAAAAGGACTTCAGATTTCAGAGGAAGGAAATTCATCCCTTCTTCTTCCGGAGGTATACAACCTCTGGCTCTTATAGCTGGCCCTGTGGCAAGGAAGATTAAGACCAGAGTAAGCATACAACAAATAATCCCAGAGCTGACAAAAAAAGAAAGATGAAAGTCAGTAGGCAGAACAAATTTGAGAAGAAATTCACATGGAGAAGGGACAAATCTGAGCACTGAAGAGTGCACAAACTGTCACTGAGAAAAGAGACAAAAACCATTTGTGCAATGAAATAAGGATGGAGGGCCACCTACATTTTTCCTGAAACATGATGGGTTTCCAAGGTCAATTTTTTTTTCCAGCTGCACATGAATTTAGAGTTATCCCCATTCTAAAAATGCTCTGTTTTCTATTAAAGCTTAGTTAGCATAACAATAACAGTAAGTTTTCTATAACATGCACACTGAACATAGCAGCCATGAACAGCCAGTAAAGTCACTTGCCACTATGACAGTAGTAAAACCAGAATATAAAAAAGAGGACTATATTTGCAAAAACTGGTTTTCTTCAATCCCATCTAATTTTTTTTCATGAGCTAGTTATAAGGCCGATGAACTGGTGGAGATACAAGAAGTGCCTTTACAACAAACCCACTGCTGTCAGAATGCAATATTAGGTTCAGTACCCCATAAAAATGTTTTCACATTGCTCCTGTTTCCAGATAAACCTTGTTGATGCAGGCCTTCAACACACCCTGCAAAGTGTGGCCCTTTTTCCTTGAGTTTCTTTTGCATTTTTCTCCCATCCAACTTAACATCAAACCCAACAAAGTCATGTGTACTTCCAGGCACTGCAAAAGATTTGCCCATTGTCATATCAGCTATTGCCGATGGCTCAGAAGATGGCGGGTGTCAACAAGGACACACACCCCACAAAGAACTCTTTCCAGAAAAAAAGCCAGAGATGAGACAATTTATGCAGGGTAACAATGTCTGCCTTCAGTGTCTAGGGAAGGAGAGAGCAGTAATCCTTCACTCCAGGCCATCAACCGCTCAGAGCCCTTTGCTCTACTGAGTGTCAGCTCTGAGGGATGCTCCACCATGCAATTCACACCATAGCAAACAGTTGCAATCACAGCAGGATGCAACAAATGCAAAGAAGAGTCTGGAAAACTGCGATGCTCAATCCCATGTTCCTCATTGCTGTGGTCACAGGGCACAGAAGAAGGAGGCAAGAAAATGGTAAGCAAGGCGCTGCTGTTAAGATGAGGATTGGGACCACTGTGCACTGCAGAGTGCTTCCATCAGCACTAAAAGACTTTACAAGAAGGGTATAAGCTAATCCAAAACACATAGAAATTGGAGCATTCTTCAGAACATATACCAAAATCCAACAGACTTCAGCTTTACCTCTACCTTAACTAGAGTAGATCTGGTGGCACAGTACTGCAGAGATCCCTCCATAAGACAACTTTCAGAACCAAAGATCTGAAAAGACTTTGGCTTGGATTTAGCTCCTGGAACTCTGAAAACTGTATTTTTAATTTTTTGCCCTTTCCCACAGTCCTGCTGGTTTTAGATTTTTAGTTTGTTCTAATTTTTTTTACTCACAGAGTAAAATAACCTATATTAAATACATTAAGCAAATAGCTTGACTGAAGGATGTAATTGCAGTAAAACACAACATACAACTAATCATGTCACAGCATAACCCGGACCAATCTCATGAGAAATTCAACAAACATGCCTTTGGCTGAATTGCACAAAAAATTAGTACCATTAAGAGATGTTTTTTGTAATGGTTTTATATAATCACTTTCAAATAGGAAGCCCTTTGGAAGTGGGTGGCTCAATAGCATTTTGACTGATGAAATCTGGTGGCAAAGCAGTTGAAGACTATATTAACTGAAAAACAGCTGGTAGACTGAAGGTAAATCTGATTTGTTACACCTGGATCATGTATTTGCCACAACTTGCACACCTCATCTTTATAATCAGTGAAGACATCTCCCCCTGCTCCCTATCTCCAATCCATCTAAGCAAACCCTGGTATGCCAGCTCTGCTGATACCTGGCTACCTCCCAGCAGAGCTCTCATTCAAGTAGATATAATCAGAAGTACACCAGGATACAGTGCAGTTGGTGGAGCAATCACCCCCAGAGAAGTCAGAAATGTGGTTTTCATGGGCTTACAGCATGACTTTTACAAGAACCTGAAGAGTGATAGACGTGTTCTAACACTACCAGGTACAGCAAATTGAACAGTGCTTGCCTTCTTCATGGTAACACACCTAGGCCACACAGAAAATTCCCTGCTTTACAGTGAATTCCCTTTATTTCGCCAAAGCTCACTCCTTTCCACAGCATCCAACTGATTATGAAACATATTCCACACGCTGCCCCAACACACTAACGCATATTTTTCACTAACACCTCCCTCACGCTTATAAATATGCTGTTGAAATTCTCCATTTACTTTACCAGCCTGGGAAATATACTAAGACAGCTGGATCACAGAATGGTTTGGTTTGGAAGGGACCTGAAAAATCATCTAGTTCCAATTCCCATGCGACAGGAGCTGAAGACTGTGTGCTAGGTAAATTTTCCTAAAAATAAGTACAGTTCTAACAAAATCCATTTAATCTTCAAAATAATCCAAGAGTGTTTCCTGGATCCTTCCCCAGCTTCTCCACAGAAAGTGAAACAGCTCCATTTACACCCTCTCCTTATTTACACTCATTTCTCTACAGTGTTATTTATTCCTGCCTTCCCAGGTATCACAGCCCAAGATTTTTCCTCAAGCAGAGCTTACAGATGTTGCAAAATTTCTGTTTTGGAAAGAAAAGAAAAAAAAGGTCTTTTTTCTATGATATCTACCAAAATTAACTTCTGATTATGCTAAGAATGCCACATGCTTAAAAATGGAAATAGCATGAAGGAATACTACAGCTTTTCACTGCACAGTCCAATAAGGAAAAAAACAACCCAGGCATCACTTATATTTATTTATTCTAGGTATACTATTTCATTGAAATACACTCAAATACATGAGAAGCTCTCATGCTTGACTACATGTTTGACACTTCAGGCTTGCATAAAAAGAATTTGGAATGATCAAATGTCAACAGTTTCAGCGCAACATGATGTAAAAGAAGTAAAACAGATATTGACTTACTCAGAGATGTTCATATTCAAATCTTCAGCATGCCCTTGGATACAGAAATTATTTCAACACATATTTACCCAAAGAAGGAGAAAAGAAGAAGAAAAAAAAAAATAAAAGAGTAATCTGAGCTATAAGACTTTAGTTTAAACCTAGAAATTTTCACTTAACTGAAAGGAAAAAGAAACCAGTCAGCCAACCTACAGAAAGGGTTATAGAACAAACCAGCAGATGAACAGGATTCTCAGCTGAAATAAATTGCTAGAAGTTAGTTTCTGTCAATCTCTACCAGCTGAGACCCTGCGCCCTGAGATCAAACTGTCTGCAGTCCCTTATACTGGGTAAGGGTCAGCTACCATGTCTGCACACTGGGGAGCTTGCAGTGAAGGGGGAAAAAAAAAAAAAAGAAAAAAGGAATTAACTCACATTCAGTAGAAGCAAAGAGATGAGGCACGTCACCATTATGACACAGCTCTCCTGGCTGTATCTGTAAGATTAGGCAGTTACGCTCCACAGCACACTTAGCCCTTGTCGTAGGTTCACAGTGTGGGGGACACAGCCCAGAATGAAGGCAAGTGGGTTTCCACAGTCCTGGTTCACTGACTATCCAGGAGAATCGATTAGGGAGGATTTTATCTTCCGCTGTGCTGACATGCTTCCAGTTCCTTCTGCAGGAAAACAAAACGTGTAATGGGATAGTGCACATGCTTGTAGTTTGCCTGAGACAGAACACATCAGAGGTCAAACCTGTGGAGATTAACTCCTTCACAGTACAGGTACAGCCATACCATCCTGCCTTCTCCACCTCCCTCCCAATTAGGAAGTATTTATGTTAGTACTGAAAAAGGTATTTAAAAAGATGGCAAAGTATCAAAAAGGTATTCAAAAAGATGGCTCCAGATACCATCCCATTTCAAGTACTAGTAACATTTCATTTTCTAATGTATTTTTAAAGTCAGTTTTCTATATCTCTATTTACAATGTTATGTTTTGATGCTGCCACACTCACATTTTACATTTTTATAGTGTTTTCATCAGGTGATCTCAATGTAGCATGAAGGTCTATTTGCACTTCGTTTGACTTGTACCCAGACTTACGACAAGTTTAGAGTAGGAAGAAAAATATCCTTTGTAATATCTGCTTGTTTGTCATAGGTGCATAAAAATTGTTAAAACGAAGTTAACACACAACTATTAGAAGGAATCAGACAACTGGCACACAATCTGCCAGCAGTCAGCACTGCTCTGAACAAGCTGCAATAGGCTGGCACCCAAGCAATAGCATCCAGCTGGTAACACACCCCTCGACAAATCAGAACAGAGGCCGATCTGTGAAAGGAGAAAAATCCTTTGGACCAGACAGATCTTGACCCACAGAAAAGCATATATATGAACATCAGTGATAAACCATGGAGCTCAGGAAAGCTTAAAGTTTCCCTTGGGTAGAGCTCTTGAGCCTAGCCATCTCTGTCTCAGAGGGAAGAACCACCAAAGAGAAATATTATCCCTATTTTTAGAGATGAGGAAACTTAGGTATAGAGAGGTTAGCTGACTTATTTCCAAAACTAGCAAAGCCCTGATCTCCCAAGAGCAGGCTGCATGGCTCAGCAGAGAGGACTGATGCAAGCTTTGGGAGAGATGAAGGCCAACAAGACTAGAGGCCTCTATAACTGCTGACAAGGATCTGTGCTGCTAGTCCAGACCACAGCTCCATCTGGCCCTGTCAGAAGTCATAATTTGTCCCAGTGAGCAGAAAACCACAGAAACTAGTAATTTTCAGTATTCTTGCAAATAAATTGTTTCATCTCTCACTTTGTACCTCTCACCAATGCATGAGAAACATAACCATTGACCTATCATGCTCTAGTATTTTGTGAATTATTTCTAATTTCTGTGATAGAACATATCTACATTATAATTCGAAAGTTTCATAGTAACATTTCAAAAACTTTCAAGCACCACTTTTTTCCAGACCTCAGAGTAACATGATGGCAGAATGTTCTGTAAACCTATATATATATATGTATGTGTGTGTGTGTGTATGTCTTGCTCTGCCAAGCCTTGTAGCAGTTGGGTGAAGTTCTGGCAGTTTGGCAGACACAGGGCTCTAGGATTAGTTACAAGAGGACATTTGCATATCAATCTGTCTCTATTTTTGAAGCCTAAGAACAGAAGTGTCATTGGATTTTACTTTTGAGAACAAAGTATGAAAATCTTCATATAAGCTGAAAAAGTTAAAAGTCTGCTAGGTTTGAGTTAGGTTTCTAGACATACAGACCATATCCATATTTTAATGACCCGTGTTCGCATAGGTTTTCAAATTGTTTCTGTGGACAGGAACACAGCCATGTCTGTGTACACTGCGAAGTTCAAATTTGAACTAGACCCACTCTGTTCCCCTTCTGCCTTTTCCCTGGTGGATTTTCACTGCTTACTGATCCAGCTGGCTTGCTTCAGGCTGCAAGTCAGCTTGCATGTAGAGGATAGTTTGGGTTTGACTGCAAGCATCTAGATACACTTATAGCCACCTATTTTTACAATTTAGTTACATCTTTCAAGGAAGGAAACTGGGGCAAGAGAGGCACATGCAACTAAGAAGATGGGCCACAGGTTTTAACAAAGTAAGGTGAAGTGGGATGTTGAAATTCAGAGTATAGTTAATCATGATGATGGCCATACCTGAGCTGCATTAAAGTCAGTTTGCCTTATGTGACCAGAAATTCTACTCCTCTGCTGAATCACCCCTATGTTACTGCAGAGCTTCCTTCAGAGATGTTCTCAGGAATGTAATCTGTTATTAAAAAAACAAAAAGATTTTAAACTGATATTCAATATCTCCTGCCATTGCAGTAAATCATCTCAGAACTCAAAAGCCACTCCTGATCACTAGCACTCCTTTTGTGAAATTTTCTTAATTTTAAAAGCTAAATTCAAAGTTTCTTCCAAGTCATTCTCATCAGAATTGATCTCAGATGAGCTTTGCCTCTGCTGCTGTTTTGAATGATTGGGGTTAGAAACGTGGGTTTAGAAGCAGCAGTTTGTAACTGATTATTGGCTTCTTTCTATTCATTTTTGTGAGTGCCTGTCAACAGATTATTTTTGCAGAGATTACTGGCACTGCAACGGCCTCATCAAAATGGCAACATCACAGACCTCTTTCTTCAAGAGAAGACACTTAACTTTCCACTTTTGGCCCACTATCCTCCTTTTAAAAAAAATATGATCCTTCTATTGAGATATACTTTGAAGTCTATGGAAATATAACTTCCTGTATCTCTGCTCCCTGTATGAAATCGCATCTGCACTAAGAAATGTACAGAACTCTCCCACCACTGCAGCTGTATGTATGCTGTACATATCCCAGTACCAATAATGACAAAACAGTAAAATTAACCCCCTTTTTACTGGAATGTCAGTAAACATTTTTCCATGTATAATAAAACATACTGACTGCAACTTTAATAATTTTATGGTGAGATTTTTGTTTTAATTTACTCTGAGCATAGCTTTAAACTAATTTTCTGCTTAAACATTGAAATGCAATGGAAGAACAGTAGAAATTATTCTAATACCCACACTGATACCCAGTCAGCTTTGCAGCATAAGGATCAAGTCTTCGATCAGCATCTCAGCTTTTCTGCACACAACTTTGCAGAGTGGTAACAGTTTGCATGGGGAACCCTGCATCTGACAACCCGTTTTACAAATTGCTCCTATTATTCCTGGGCCAAACCCTGTAAGGTTTGTTAACCTCCACAGCACTTGATGGGAGTGACAGGTGGTCAGAGGGTTGGAAATTCATCCCCGTGTAGGTCGGCACCTATTAAACACAAGACCTACTGTCTTTTAATCCCCAGGATCACTTTCTGACTGCTCTATACATATCATCAGGAGGATACAGCTGTTGCAGAGCTGAAGGGCAGAAATGAGCAACCTAATACCAAAATGAGGAAACAGGGCAATGCATCTCTGCATGGAGAAGAGGCTGCTGTGCAAAAAATGTGAAACAGGGCAACACAGAGGAGACAGCTGATCCATCTCCTTGGATCCAAGTGCTGGATGTGCCTGTGAATAACCACACTCCTCCACAACAGCAGATAAAGGGCAGAGAGTAGCTGGAGGGGATTGGTGGTATCAAAATGATTCAGGATACCTTTTTGAATTGAAGCTCGAGAATTAATACAACTGAGGTTCAGAAGAGAAGGTAACCTTGATGATCACAAGACTATGAGATGGAAGAGTTGGCAGTTATGGCAGTTCTTAATTTACAACAAGATTAATTTCAGTATTTTCCTACTAAATGACTGGGCACATAAAAAATGAAAGACTACAGATTTTTTAATACTCATAATGGCCCTTTTTCTTTGGGCCCAAAGCTTTTGATTTGTACGGTGGTTTCTGAATCTGTTCAGCTAGTCAGATTGGAGGCCAGGCATTGCTTATTAAGGGCCTACTCAAACAGGTTGAATTCGTCTTTCCTGTTCCCACACACCTTCGCAATCTTTCTATTCCCAGCCAAGTGGACTATACATAAATTTTTCTAATTTTGATATTATAAAAATACTCTGTCATGTGGCACTGAAGTGACATGGAAGAGATAAGAGTCTTAGCCCAAGAGAAGGAACTTTTCAAAAACCAGGTCTGGTTAGTTTGAAAGTGACTGAGTATGTTCAAAAGCTCTATTTTTTAATTTTCAAATTTAAACATTGTAAATTAAAAATATTTTAAAATAATTTTATAAATTCTTTTTATCTAGTCAGTTTCATGAATCAGAAACAGAAAAATCATTGACATAGAAAACACACTCAGCTGAGATTTCAAATATCTTAAACACATCCAAAACCTATTAATTTTTAAAGACATCTGTTCCAACTGTGCATGCAAATCGGAAGTGAATTTTGTGTTTGTTTATGGCAGAATATTCTCAGTTGCTAATTTTTGAGTGCAGAGTTCTAACTTTACATGCAAACGTGCCATTGACACAAACATCCAAAGCAAAAATATAGAAAAGAGTGTAAGAAAGAGAGTTGTAAAACAATTAGAAGAGATAGAGCAAAACAGAAAAAAATCCAGCTACAAATGACCTTTGCAGTTCTGGTGGGGTGGGGTGGGCTGGGGTGAGGTGAGGTCCAGCTCCTTCATGACCCTGGTTAACACCAATGGAATGAAGCCTATTGTTTTCAGCAATAACAGGAACAAACCCATAGCTGCAAAGGTGTTAATGGCAGCAGAGTCCACCCTGCATTTGGACTGCAGGTGCTGGGCTACAAGAAGTGGGTATCAGCTGCTCCTTTCCTCCGGCTGCGTGGTCCTGCTTTTCCGCTGCAACTTCCCCCCTCCACCTATGCCACAACAACTGCTTGTGGGAGCACAGGGTAAACCGGATTGCTGAAAATAACCCTTTTGGAGAGTTATTTTTAACCTGGATCCCTTCAGATCACGTCAGGATGGCCTCAAACTCCATTGTGTGTATGGGGGTGTGTAGTAGTGCAGGATAACAAGTTGCCAACAGCAGAAGGGCTTTGGGGAATACATAGGACCCTCTAATCTGGCTTTGACCCTAAACGCAGTGTATTGTGAAATCACATCTGTGTTTAACAATCAGTCACATGTACAATATACACAGCAGAGAGAATTCAGGTCTTTCTGTCCTACCCATGAGAGAACAATGAAGTTCCAAAATGCTAAAAAATCATTAAAATTCTTTTCCTTTCTTTCTGCGTTCCTGTAGCTAAATATACACACAGAGAGATTTCTTGCACTATTAAATAACTATTTTCCTCTCTTTCTGTATCCTCTGTAATTCAGCGCCTCTTCTAAAGGACTCCACTGAAGCCAAATCATGGGGTGTCAGAGACATTCCCATGAGAAATCTCTGCTAATAAACTGCTTGGCAGCTATCCACAGCAGGAGTACTTGCTTCCAGCACAGGTAACACAACATCTTCTAGACCACTTTTCTAATAATGCTGTCTCAGAGGGGAAATCGTAGTACCTTTCAGATTAAAGTTAAAATATGTGCACGCTAAAAAGTGAAGCTACTTTCCATCAGGAATGAAGAGGGGCAGTGCTCTGAAAACTGGGAGAGTAGATCTGTACTTGAGACTAGTTAATGCATTCCTATCCATGGAAACCAAAGAGGTGTCCTTGCACTTGCACAGTAAACACTGAATAAACACTGGAAGAAGGAAGATAATTTTTTTTCCTAGGAAGCTCAATCCTTTATTTGTTGATACATGAGTCCTATCGTTCTTTCTCAGAAGCAACCCAGGACTCTGGGAGCTAGTTACTATGAGGCATTTTTTGATTAAAGAAGTTTCCTACCTCAAAAAGCAGCAGCAAGAGAAAAGCCCACATCCTCAGAGTGCTTTTTCCTTCAGTTCTTCCATATATTTTTTAATAGTCATTTGGCCCCTGGCTCCCTGTTTGAAGGACTGACTGCAAAAACAAGCTGTTAACAACAAGCAGTTCAATTGGTGCTTCTGTTCCTAAACAGGACATCAATATTAGCTATTTCAATCTTTATTTTCAGATTATTTTTAATGCTGTCACAACTCTCACTCTCTGAGACTGATCTGGAGTTGGTATTGCAGCCAGAGAGGATTTGGGGTTTTACTAATCCTGATTCTTTGCCATGTAGCTAGAAGGCTTTGCCTTCTTAACAATATTATGCTCCAGTTAAGTCAACAAATATTCACCATGTCTGCCTACTCCTTGTAATTTCTGGTTGGACAAAAGTCTCAAAACATTTGAGGAGAGTAGAATAAGATCAATGCTTCAAATGATAAGTAAGCAAAAGAAACAACAAATACAGCCTACCCAGCCAGTTCTCTTTTCCCTGTCTTTTCTCTCCTTTATCCCACTTGTCATCTTTTTTCAACACCTCATTCTCTGCCTCCTCCTTTTTCTGTGCTTTCCTTACTTGGTCTCACCCTCATTGCCAACAGTTTTCTGCTTCTCTTTCCAAACTCCAGGTGTCATCTTGTTTCCACAGCAATAAAAAATTACATCTGCAACCAACTGCTGTTCCAACAAAAGTTTGTATCAATAGGCCTCATTTACAATGCTAATACTTTTGAATTTGCCCCTAAATTTTTCAGTGCTAACATTTTCACTGCAAGCTATTTGCTCTGTTATCCTTAACATGCTGATATCCTTCTGCTAACCCATCATATTTACCGTTGTAGTTTCCAAAGTTTATAAATTCATGTCTATACATGATGCATAGATATATATTTATATAAGTACAAATATCAGTTTTTTTAAACACCCCTACAAAAAAGCCAATGCATGTATATATCCTAACATGTGCAGACTATTTTCTCCAATCCATCATTATGTGTATAACACCTGTAGAATCATCTCTTGTTTTCCTGACTGCTCTTTTACCTACTGTCTTCTGATATATCCCCAGCATACAAAAGCTGTCATCTGACTGATGCCATACCACAACCCTGATTTCAGCTTTCAACGCAAAATCATCTCACACATTCAATTGCCTTCTCATTATTCATGGTGGTGTGTAGAATTCAGCTTAACACACAATGGAAATCCACACTCTACTTCCTACCAGTTGAGGAGACAGGATATTAATGACCAGCCAGAATCCCTGGGTCACCCCAGCACAGCAGGAAACAGCAGATGTGGTCACAGGCACAAGTTGCCAAGTTAAGAGAAAGCTGGGCTCCCTTGGTTTCCTCAGGTTCTGGTGAAGTGCATCTGAATGAGATTATTCCTTTGCCTTCTGTATTACCTGCAGAGAAAGCCAAATATGATTAACTTTTAAATTATCAGATAAGTTTGCAGCCCAAAATAAGGTGGTAATGAACATCCCCCAGAGAATAATAACCAACATTTCAATTTTAACCATTACAGTTTCTAACTGTCAATGGCAGGCATGTGCATCACCTCTAACGTGGCTTGACATCATTAGGGTATCACCTTGTATTTGAACTATGTGGCAAAACTTGTATTACGGAATACACTATATACACTCTATTTTCTTCAAAACTCTGCCAAATGATGTGTTATCACTGTGTCTCTAATGAGAATATTAACTTAGCTCACTCAGTATTATATATTTCCCCATGAAATTATCCAGTTTGGATTTTGAATTTTTACTGACAGCTGAATTGCAAAGTTGTAAATTAGAAACTTAAATGTCATTTAACTGGATTAGAGAATTTCAAATAGACTAATAGTTGGTCGTTATGAAAAAAATACCTAAAATTTGTATGTAATAATTATTCAAAATGAAAAGAAAGCATTATCTCCAATAACAAAGGTCAGAACAGGGGAACTCGGCAAGGAAGGGACAGTTGCAGCACAATATATTTTTTGTAGCCAGGGTTGTGAGGGGAGGTTGTTTGTTTGGGTGTTTTGCATTTGAGCTCTTTTCTCCTGGAAGCAAGGAAAAAATGGTTAGATGCGGCTTTGCATATGCCAGACGTGACAATGAGATCAAATCCCATTCTGGGGAAAGAATTGTTTCCCAGAGTGTTTGATTTAGAAAGAGCAAGGACTCATTGTCTCTAAATTTTGCTGGATACCGATAAATGCTGGCATTAATGTGACGTTTCCCTTTGAAAGCTGGAGTACAGAATTAATCCTAATAAACAATGCAAATCTGCAACCTTTGCTAAGGCAGAACACTGCTTACTGTCTCAGACTTCGGAACGACTCATGCAAACATGACCGTGAGTTACAGCCCCCAGGTCTTTTACCAACAACACTTTCATTTTCTAGCCATCAGTGGAAGTGGTGGGGTTTTTTCTCTTATATTTGGGATACCTTTCAAGCACCTGATGCATTATTAAAATCTTCTGATGAAGTACAGCATTCATAGTGGTAGCTTACACATTTAATCAGTTTAACTTAGCAAACGTTCATAGTATTTGCTAAATGATTAAACATTTCGTCAGAGATGTACTCCAAAGTAACATCACAGATTTAGATAAATATTTATTTATTGTGTTCTAACAACTGCTTCACTTGCAAAAACTTCTTCTTTAAAAATTAATGTGTTTCTCTCCACATGCCATAATAGGTTAAGTTTTTACATCTCTCGGATTGGACCTGGATGTAAAACACTGGTTTTTCTCCTGTCATATAGTAAATTACAGTCTACAAATACAACTGTCTAAATATCTCTGCAAAGACTCTCGGGCTCATGAAAGAAATGTTCATGTGTGATCTATTTGTTGGTGGTCTTCTTCAAACTGCTTTCCCTAGATTTTTCATATATATACATTTCATAGATGCATTTATATTGGCCTTAAGTTCTGCACATGTATCAGCCAATTTGGTTTGGGGCTACATTGGCCTTATTCCAGGTCTTGTCAGCCTTAGAGAGGTGAAAAAATGTTTATAAAACTGAAGAATGGACCCCCTACTAATGTTCTTTTAAGAAATTATCAGCTTTTGGATCAGAAACATTAAAAAAGTACATACAAGCATTCCTTTAGCATCATCTCCTGGAAGATATTCTTAATTCTAATTTAACAAATTAATGCTAATTAAATGGCTGCAGTAGAAACAAACAAAGAAGAAAAGTCGAGAATGTAATCTTCCCCGTGAAAGTTAAAAAGATGCACATTCACAAAAAATAAAAATAATCTTTCTCAGCAAGAAGCACTTGCAATAAATCAACTTCTGAGGCTTGTAGAAGCTCTTTGTGCGCTATTTTGTGACATAAACAAAAAATCTGAACATGAAGTACCATTCTTGGGAAGAAATTTGACAAAGCCGTAATGCGGTCACCTCATAACAGAGAGATCAACTGCTGCTAATAAAAGCAGATATCTTAGAGAGAAAAATGTGAGACTGCCACGCCTGCCACTAACAGCTGAAAAACAAAAAGTACTTGGCTTTGTAGACACTTGGGTCCCACAAGCATTTACTACAGATTACCCTATTTGTACTGACAGTTATTTGCCTACTAAGTAAGGATCCAACCTTACTCAAAGGTCCCCTTGGCTTCAGGTCTGTCTTTGTTAAGTAACCAGGGCATCTGGGAACTGATCAGTTATCCCAATATCTGCCTAGAAAATAATATTCTCTATTCACCCTTTCAAACACATCCAAAAAAAAGTTTTTCTTTCCAGACCCACTTTCCAGTGGAGAAGCAAAGTGGTTTCTCCAACGTTGGAGCAGCGATAGCCTTCCTGACAGACCAAGCACACTCCCAAAAGTCCCAACCCCCCGAGCAGCCTGTACTGGCCATTGGGGTAGGGGTCTCCAGTGTCTGGGGATGGACAACCTTCTGCAGGATGCACAGCTGCTCCAGCAAATGTCCTGCCTGGTGTCTGAACTTGCTTGGAAAGGAAAAGTGAAGGGGCACCTACCAGGGACCTTTCTTCATCAGTGACTGGCCCTTTCCATTTGTTGATTTATCCCTATGTCTTCCATATTTCATTCATGTTTTCTTATCTATCACCTATTTTTCCTCTGTTTACCTTCATGGCTACGAGACCCTTAAGACATAAGTAAAGGTTTTGATAAATTTTATGTTTCTGTTTATTACTTCTCCATAGTTTTGAAAAAAATGAGTTTTCCTTAATGACTAAATTTTTCCATCTTGACAGATGCTGACTGCTGCACACACACCAAGTTTAAAAATTCAGCATGTCTGTTTTACTTGCATTGGAATCACCTAGTATATTGAGTGAAATGTATAAACATCCCTTACTGAACTTACTTCAGGGACATAAGAAAATGCATGAAACTGCAGAAACAACCAAGGCACTTTATTTTTGATGAATGGTGAATTATTCAGAAAAGAGAACTGCAAGGAGATAACCTACAGCATAAGATCAAACCTAGTAGAAACACTCAGATTTTCTACCTTTAACTTACAGTAATATTAGAATATGTCAAGATCAGATGTTTCATTTCAGAAGCAGGGGTGTTTATTGATGCTTTAAAAATAAAACTGGCCACATTTTCAGTTCAAAATTCTATTTATTTTTTAATTAAAAATTTTGTGTAAAAAAAAAAGAAGAATAAAACAAAAGAATTAATTTGGGATCAAAGTGAAATAAAATGCCTGAATTTTTGGTTCAGATGTAAATCAAAAATCTATTACTCTTCTAACAATAATCTGCGTCATAATTGTTGCTGCAAGAAGAAATTACTTACACCACAGTAGCAGAAATCATGACATATACAATAAATGTGCAGTTCAGAGATAGTAAATGCTGATAATACTTGAGGTAACAAAATAAGAACTTCAAATTCTATGCCGCACTCACACTTTAAGAATTAACCGATCCTCCTGCCAATCTGGAAGCTACAAGAAAATACTTCCTGTCTTTTGATATCATGATCTGAGTAAGGTTTTAAGAGCCAACATAGACAACAGTGTCAAAAGAAGGGAAATAAATATCAGTAAAACCAAAAGGAGTTAAAACAAAAGTCTGAGAACAAAGAGTACGAGTTTAAGGCCTTTAAATCCTTTACAGGGTGTGAGTCTCAGAGACATCAAGGTAAACAGTGTCATCCTAAACAGTTCCAACTATTCTGTTACAACCCACACTACTCTTAATATTTTCCAAACAGTTCTGAACTTAGCAATTCAGAGAGATCTTAGTCCTACAAAAATACACCACCTATATCTAAATGAAGTATCCTAAAATTCTATTGCAAAGGGTTACAGAAACACTAAAATACTCTCCATGGGAAAAAAATGCACAGCTACTGATTTCTCCACTGCTTATTTCAAATATTTTATATCTCTTGCAAACTGTTGATAGCTGCCAGGGAAAAAAAAAAAACCAACAAAGTTTGCACCAAAGTGAAAATCTGTATTCATCATTCAGCATGACTTTTTAAAACAGAAGAAGTATTGTTTTTATCTTTTAGTTTCTGCTCTTTTGGAGGGGAAAATATTTCCTCTCTTTTGATTTCATGATCTGAGTAAGTTTTCAAGACCCATTTACTAGAACAGCATGCAGTGTTAAAAGAATGAAATAAAAGCAATAAAAAAAGAACAAACACTTTTTTTCTTTAATCCAGAAATCTCTGGTGGCTCAAAATTACCATTCACTCATACAAGTTTTAAAGAAATTACTTATACACTCCAACACTGTGCTGAATACCACTCTTACAGTAAATCGTCTCCCAGAATTGACTGGAACTGGTAGAGCTAGAGGCCAATATACTGTTTGCTTTCTCCTCTTGAGCATGAATTCTTTCAAAAGAAACCAGTCTTGCCTCCTGACACCAACGCATACGCTAAAATCGCGCAGACAAAGAGCAGCCTCACAAAAGGCCAAACTAATGTGCTGTTAATATGCCACAAGAAAGACTGGTCATAGAGCATAAAATACAAAAAGCCTGCAGTAAATCTTCAGAGGACCTTAAAAACATCTACCCTTAGCACTAAACATTCCTCTAAAAAGCAATATTTCACTAACAAAGCTAACCATGTATTTCACCAACAGAAGCAGCCTGTGGCTGTACACAGCTATCCAGACTACGACAATTACACTTCAAGGAAATCATCACTTTACATATGCCTGTCTAGGTGGCATCTTTGCATTTGCCCTCTTATCCATGGCTGCCCTCCAGTCATCTGACAAGCAGAGCTGAGCCATGAACCCAGCTAAGGATGGGTTTCTGAATAATTCTAGTTTGAAACAATCCTTTTTGTTACAAAGGATATGCACACAGTCAAGTCTTGCTTTGGCTGATTTAGTAATTCAGCAGTCTTACCAAGCACCTATTCACACCCACACAAAAGCAGACACCAGACAAACCCAGGCATCCTCAGGCATCCTTCCCTGATGCTGCAAACTGTTCATAGCTCCTTGCCTCAGTAGGAAGAATAAAGGCAGACACTCACCATTGCCATCAGAGGAGGAAAATGTAAGCAATTCACTTTCAGCTCTGCACCTTGCACACCTTTCCATACCCTAGATGCAGTTACTGAAACAGTTGTGGTTTTAGCAGTGCATGGCTTGGAGTTATGGGAAATTAGTGTTGTGGTAGGTATTTCCTACGGTGAGAAAATGTATTCAAATAACTAATGGGGGGGGAGGGGGGGAAGAATGAAAGGGAAAGGGAAAGGGAAAGGGAAAGGGAAAAGGAAAGGAAAGGAAAGGAAAGGAAAGGAAAGGAAAGGAAAGGAAAGGAAAGGAAAGGAAAGGAAAGGAAAGGAAAGGGACTAATAGGGAGAAAAATACAGTTTCATCTTTTGCTGGAGATGAGTAACAATTCAACTACAATAAAAGGCAGAGGCCAAGTCTACAACCAACTATTATGAGTCCTATCCGAGATGCCAAAGAATCTGAACTTTGGAGTATAAATCAAATTCCAAGTGTAAAATTTAGTGATTTAACAACATAAATGGTTAGATCTTTTTGAAACAGCAAAATATAAGCATGTTTATGTATAAAATATTTAAAAACATACAAATATTTATGACGAATACTGAAGTGAAATCTGAACTGACATTTCATCACTGTCATAGACAATAGTGCCCTTGATTTAAAAAAAAAAAAAAAAACACATATATACATACATTTAATCTCTAGAGACTATAAACTTCCCTGGATTGACTATTATTCTTCTCCAAGTCCATATTGCACTGAACATAACACATCTCATGCTTTCTGAAACCTTGAAATATTATCAGATTCTCAGTATTAAAAAAAGATATAATGGTACACAAATAGGAATTATAAAATACACTTACTTAGCTGCTACTGAAATTCTGCTAAAAATATTCTAAACAAAATATTATAATAAGATGTGTCCTAATGACTGTTCTCTCTAGAAATTGATAAATGTCTCTCTGCAACCAGCTGTATAGATGGTTAAATAATACTTGGCAAAAACATGGTGCTTTTTTCTTTCAATGAATAAACTACAGGTAGGTTAGACTTTCATTAGTTTATAGCAGCCTTCCAATATCTGAAGGGGGCCTATAGGGGTGCTAGGGAGAAACTCTTCATTAGGGATTGTAGTGACAGGACAAGGGGTAACGGGTTCAAACTTAAACAGGGGAAGCTTAGATTGGATACAAGGAAGAAATTCTTTACTGTAAGGGTGGTGAGGCACTGGAATGGGTTGCCAAGGGAAGTTGTGAATGCTCCATCACTGGCAGTGCTCAAGGCCGGGTTGGACATAGCCTTGGTTGGCATGGTTTAGTGTGAGGTATCCCTGCCCATGTCAGGGAGGTTGGAACTAGATGATCTTAAGGTCCTTTCCAACCCTAACTATTCTATGATTCTATGATATTCAAAGTCCCATTGTAGTGTAGAAGAGTTACAAATGATTTTGCATTATTCTGATTTTGGGCAATCCATCAGTGACACACTTTTGCTTGCCAAAATTGCAGGCACTGGCTAGTTTTGGCAACATGTACTTTCTGGAGTAGCAATAAATGTGTGTTAAGAGGGTCTTTGCATGTCACGCACTTTTACAAATATTTCTTATTTTCTTTTTTTTCTTCTTCTTATATCACAGCAATCAAGAGAAATTGGACCAATTCAAATTCTGATCCAGAGACATTGTCCCTTTCTGTTCCAAATATAAGGGGTTGAATTGGATAAACTGAATTCATTGTACCTTTGCTTTATAAAGTTAAACAGAAAATATCTTTTCCATTTATAAACTCTTCCAAATAAAGCGCACAGGAAGGAAAGACAGAGAATTTGTGTTTTAAAGAATGGCTACTGTGTGCGTGTGGTGCCCTGGATTACCCTCAAAATGTGCAATGACCATTACTGAAGGAAGTGGAAAGAACAGCATGTTCACCCACTGCAGAGTCAGGAATAACAGAAGCCACACGTTCAATAACAGCTGTATGACTACAGACAGATTCTGACTGGGCACTTCCCATTCAGGATTAACAGAATGTTTATATGAAGCAAAAAAATGCACCTCGCTTACTCAAAGCTACATATTTCTGTAATAAATGTGTGCCCATGAAATAGGAAGCAGTACCTCTAACCTCTGGACTGAACAGAAGATGGGTGAGCCCTCAGACTACAAATGCTAGCTGCTGAAACACGGTTTGAAACGATCGGATGTCATTGTCTGTTTCCAGGAAGCACGCCTTGGGATTCATATCAAAGATCAGCATCCCCAGTTCTCAGTGGGGAAAGGAAATGAAGATGTTCTGACTGGCAGTTTACTCCAGCACACATTGTCCTTGCTGCCTAAAGTGAAACAGTGAAGCACATAGACAGCAGATGGAAGGGGGGCCCTGTTCTTGTCTTTACTGATTATTTAAGAGTCCTTGATGTTTGCACACAGAAAAATATTTTCAAAATGCTAACAAAAACACACCTCTGTGCTAACCAAGGTCTTGATGATATCCCAAGTTAAACAGCCAAGAATGAATCCAAAGTCATTAGCCACTTCTGAAATAATCATTACGATTTTATGTGTTTTTAAAATTGATATGTGAAAAAAATATTGTTTACCATTATCTTAATTATTTTATCCACAGGCTTCATTTTTATCCTCATATCAGTGAAAGGTTTAAGATAATTATTTAAATTAATAAGGTTATATAACCCAGAGTAGCAAACATAATTTAGATTTTCTCTTAAGATAGTCTCTTGAGAGATCATTGTAAGAACTAGCCTTCAGGTCACACTGGAGAGCACAGAACAGGACAGGGCATAGGCAAGCTCAGTATTGATAACAGGGGAGAGGTTGTTGGTCCTCTGCCCCTTCGTGGGGATAGCCCTGATAGCAGAGGTAACAAACGCATCTGGCCCCTCCTCACAGAACTCCACAGTTAGCATGTAAAATAAATTGCTAATCTAAACCACATAAACTTATGGTAGGCGAGGGACTGCTGCCAACCAGGAACTATTTGCTAGCAATCGCACTCGAACTGTTAGAAGAGAAACCTGTGTGAGGCTACTTGTCTTCCTCCATGCTCAAGTTTCCAGGCTGTGCATTGGAGGATGGTTCTGTGCTGCTTCTGGCCGTGGTTAAAAGCCTGCTGCAGAAAACCCTTCCTGGAGAGGACTCCAGGCTGTGCAATGCCGGGCAAGGGGCCTGCTGCTTCTGCAGCCCCTGCTGAGGTGCCCCAGTGGGGCCTGGCCAGCTGCCATGATCTGGCACAGGTCTGTATATGTGAGCACTCTGTCACCAAAGAAGGAGGCAACGTACTTCCCAGGCTGGAGTAAGCCTCGAGCTGAGCCCTGGCTGGGAGCCTGGCAGCTAGTGGAGCTGCCAAGGACCATTTCCACGGGAACAGTGGCAGAGCTCCAGTGATCCAGGTGTGCTCTGGTGCTGCTTAATACTGTATATGTGTATGCATGTACTTACATATATATATGTATAAACAAGCATTTCCCCTGCCAAACACTGTGGCAAGGCTGTAGCTACGCAGTTCAGAGAACATAAAAAAAGTCTGGTATTACAGCTTTCCCTTAGGCACTGCTTCCACCATCCACTTGCTTCCCTCTTCTGCCTTAAATGCTTTTATTTATTCCAGGTGCTTTTTCTAAGTGGGTATATTTATGTTTATTTTACTAAAAAGCCAGTAACTTGGGAGCAAAACAAAAAGCAATGTTTCAAAAAGGAGCCTAACTAGGGTGATGGTGTGAATTAGCAAATTGATCCCAAGGGCATCAGAAGGGCTGCACCACAGGCACTGTAACATTTGCCAAGTCTCCTCTAAAGTCCCCCCAAGTCCCTTATCTCTGCTAAAGCATGAAACCAGCCAGGCACTGCAGGTGCCTGCCGAGAGTGGGGCACCCACAGATGCTTCACCAGCCAGGCACCAGCTTGCCTGTCTAGCACTGGCAGTCCTGGTGACACCTTAGGGCCCTTCCCAAAACAGTGTAGTTTGAAAGTGAAAAATTAAAGCCCAGCTCAGTACCTCTTACACATAAATTTGAAGGAAACATGCAAAAGTCAATGTATAACTGGAAGATGAATTAAGTAGCCTTTGGGAAGAAAGCATACAGAAAACCATAGCAGGTCTGAAAGGAATGCAAGGACAAGCCAGAAACAGAAAACCCCAGCAGATTTAGCACATCAGAGAAAAGAGAACTGGCAAGAGAAGGAAAGGAGGAATGCAGTGAGGGATGTGTATTTTTTCAGTGAGGGATCTGCAAGGCACGGGGCACTCATGGGGTGGTGAGTAGGGCTGAAAATTTAATTAGACTTTCTTCTGTCCTTTCTGATCTTTGCACAAAGCCTGTCTTCACACCAAGGACAGAGAGGTTTCTTTGGGGCTGCATGGCACAGCAGCCAGTGTCCCTCTCGGTTCAGGCATTTCCCGTGTTTCCCGGCATAAATGGGGCTCCTCTCCCTGGCCCTCCTGACTTTCAGCCTCGGGAAGACGTTCCCGGGACGTTTCACAGCGGCGAAACACACGAACCTGTGCAGAACCCGTACCTCCGGTAGGCAATTCGCTCCCGCCCCTAGACAGGATGGGGCCCGGGCCAGGACAAGCCGACGCCGCTCCCCGGACCGGAGCCCCGCGGCTCTGCTGCCTCCTGAAGCCCGGAGGCAGGGGCGAGGCGGCTGGCTGCAAAGGCGGCTCGGGCCCATCCCGCCCCATGATACGGTGAGAGCACCGGAGCGGACAAGCCGCCGGCACTGCGGGCCGCACGGCAGCATCTCCACCAAGGCATTTGCCGGCTTCCCGGGATTTTTTAATGTAAATATACAAATTAAGCAAGCCCATCTCTCTTTTAACCACCGCAGCTCTAAGAACGCGGTGAACTGCAACAGAAAGCGTGAACCATCTCTGAAAAGCACCGAGTAGCGTCTGCAACTGCGGGAGTCCTCAAGGGAGGCGAGATCAGGGACAGCCTTGAGCGGCCATCGCCAAGTCTTTAGCTGATCACCGAAGGCGAGGAATGAGCGACCTGCCAGGGAGAGAAAACCCCTGGGGAAGGAGGGAGCCCTGTAATCCCCCCCAAGCTCTAGGGGTCCGGAGAAGCTGAGAGAAACGCCAGCAGAAGTTCCTGACATCTGCACCAGCTGCCTCGAGTAATTATGCATTTGAGATGCTCCGATAGGAGCAGACCATGTCATGAGGGCAGCATCGCCACCTTTATCCTGTGTGTGGGAAGCATAAGAATGTGTTTCTTAGACGATCAAAGGTGGTGCTATCGTGTTCTCACCGCTTCTGCGCTTCACTTGAATTAAACTCCAATTTAAAACAAATAAATTAATAAAATTGATAACTTACCCGGTCATGCTTCCCATTTCGCTCTAATGGGCGGCATGTCTCTGAATGGATAGCAGAGATCTCAAATGTACTTATTTTCAATTATATGAAGAGATACTTCACAATACACATTTTAGGCGACTAGTTAAAAAATAAAATAATAAAATAAAATAAAATAAAATAAAATAAAATAAGCCCGAAAGCGAGGCTCCTTGCTTGCTCAGTTGCCTCCCCCCGGAGCTATCTGCAATACCCGCACTGAATTTTCTACCCCGTCAAACGTGCCAATTCCTGTGAATTCTTAAAAGCTTATTTAGATCTAAAAGTTTATTTATGGGAACAGTCATCCCAGCAGAAGTCAAACAGCAGATGCTGACAGCCAGCACAGAACACGATTTTAAAGCATTCGTTGGAATAAAGGCACTCCTGCCTCTCTTCCTTCCCGTCCACGAGTAGTAACCTGCCCGTTTCACACTCGTGCCAGCTGATACTTTACGCCCAATCTGCGTGTAAGCATTGAACTACGAGAATGAAGCCGGCTCTGCAGGGGAGGATTTTGTTTGATTGGTTTGTTCTGCTTTTGGTTTTGTTTCGGGGGTGGTGTTTTTGGTTTTGTTTCTATTTCATTTACGCAAAGTTGTAGTTTACATTTAATATTTCATTTAAGCAAAGTTGCTTGAATGAAATGTAGGTACCTGTAATATTTACGCTAACATTTCAGACCAAATACAAACGGCACAATGAGCTTTTTAGGGATTTTCATCTCTTTGGAAGGTTATATTAGGCTGAAATGCCCCAGTTTTCTCTTTTGCAGCACATTAGTTAACCAGTTAACGCACGGGGCCAGCACCGAATGAGCCGCGCTGGTGAGAGAAAGGGGCAGAGGTTGTGGGGAAGTAACTGACAACTCACTCGCATTTCTGACGATATCTGGAATAAAGACATCTGAAATAAGGTGTTCCAAAGCTGTGGAAGGGAGATAGAGGAGCGTGGGAGCAGCTCTGGAGCGACAGACGGCGAAAGGCACTGGAAGATCCTTGCTCCTCTGCTGCCTGTTTCCCGGGCAGAGGGGCAAACGGCTTTGCCCGATGCTCAAGGAAGCCCTGGGGTGCCGTTCCCGGAGGACCAGGGCAGTGCCCCGCTGGAGGGTGCGGCGGGGGAGGTCCGGGCCGGCCTGAGCCGGGCCAGCAGCACCTGCCGGGCCTTGCCCAGCGGCGGGGCCGCCCAGCCTCGCGCCCGCTCCCTCCTTCCCCCCGCCCCGGCCACCGAGCCCGCCCCAGTGCTCATGCGCCCCGGGAGAGTTTTAAAGCGATCGCGGCGCCTGCCGCTGGCTGTGCAGCTCTGCGGAAGGGCCGGGGCAGTGCGGAGGAGCCCCTATCAGAGGTGGGGCGGCCCAGCGGGCAGGCTTCGCCGTGCCGCGCCTCTCTCCTCGCCTCCGCTCTCGGTCGCCCGGGGTCCGGGCGCGCCCCGCCACCATGTGGCTTGTCCCCCTTCTCCTCGGTGGGTACTGCGCGGGGCGGCTCGGGGCCGGCGGGGCAGGCGCGGAGCAGCGCCCCGACCGGCAACCTGTCTGTTCGCAGGCACCTTCCTGCTCTTCAGCCCCGTTCGCGGGAGCGACGGCTCGGGTGAGTTGCCCGCTTTCTTTCCTCAGTCTCCCCAAGGGGTTTTCCCTCTCGAACTGTCCCTGCGCGTCCCTCCCCGCTGGGAGGTGATGGCCCGCGGGGGCGCCAGGCCGCGGGACCGGCTCGGTGCTTGCCAGCGTTCCCGGCTGCACCCGCCCCTCGCCGGGATGCGCCGGGGGTCTCTGGTGGCGCCTCCGGCCGCGCCCTGCTGTGTCGGGCTCCTCTGGAGGTGGCTCTCGGGAGCGGCACAGAGGGTATCCGGGAACGCTCCCAAACGGGGGTGAAAGCCCCTCCTGACACAGGTTGAAGAGCAGTGGTGACAAGTCTCCTTGTCTAGAAGAACGCTGATGGCAAGAGTGAGTGGTGGTGTGTTTGTGTGTGATACAAAGGCACTCCCGCAGTGCTTGGCAATCTGAGCATCTCTGAATACTTTAAACTGTGGAATTGATTAAAAACTTCTTAAACCTGCTGCCCTGCCATTATTTTGACCTGGAAAGCAAAAGAACATACTTAAAATGCCAGGCAGGGCAGGGGCTGTCTGTTGCACTGTGCCCTGTTGGATTGTATCCCTGCTGCTGAGAGCGGGCTCTCCTGGAGCCAGAGGCGACCCAGGGGAACCAGGAGCCACAGGAAGCGGCAGAAGAAATAATGCACCGCAAGCAGTTTGCCTGCCCGTTGCAGCAGAGCCTTGCACCAAGGGAGGGCAGGAGCCTCCAGAAGGATGCGCTTCCAGACCTGCAGGCCTGGCCTGCAGAAGGTGAGTGACCTTAATCTTTTCCATTCAGGATTTTACAGTCATTAGGAAGTAGGATTTGCTGCTCATTTTGTGTTCAGTCAAGCATTTGTAAAAGTCTTTTGTGCTAAACTGTTAACAGCTACATTTCACAGGTGTGCTATGGCTAAAAAATCTATTTCAACCAGTAGAAAACCTACTCCAACCACAATCTCCTTCTTAATTATTTTACAGGTGCATTACAGATGAAGTGCCAACAGTGTGTCAGGAAACAAGGGAAAAGTTTTCTGTGGTGCTTCCTCCCAGGGTTAGAGAAGAAGCCGTTTTAATCTGAAGGTATCTGGGACCAGCTAAAATAACATTAAGACGATACTGTCAAAATAGAATATTGATACTAGATGTGTTTGTAATATAAAATGTGAACGGTTACTGTGAAATATTGTCTCTTACCATAGTTCCAAGCATAATTCAGCAGCATTTGGTTATTGAACCAGAGCTTGCAGGAATTCAAATAAATTCCGCTGTTCAAAGTAATGAAAGATCATTAGTTACCTCAAAATTCTACTGTGTTAGGCTTGTAACTGCGTGGGGAGATCTTAAGGGATTTTATACCCTTCTTTATGCTCCCCCTTAAAGGCATACAAATACTGCAGAGTTTAACAGTTCTGGTTACTATTCAGGAAACTCTAGGGGTGGGTGACCATTGGCATGTGCTGGTAAGCAATCATAAGTAGATCAGAAAAGGGCAAGTCTCAGATTGAAATGAATCAGAGTCCTGACCAGATTTTTAAAATCCCATTGCTCTTGTCTAGATCAGGATATGTACATAAGATTACATGAATTAGTATGCAACCTGTCATCATGTTTTCCAAAACATACACAGCTATAGCTCTACCAGGAGGTTTTTATGTGTTTGTTTTTCTAGTATGGGTAAGGCTAGTGTGAATATTCCTTGCATAAGATGCAAAAAGCCTGCTTATTTGAAGTCCTTTTTATCTTGAGGATTCAAATCTTCCCGTTTTGCAGAGAAACGATACTAAATAGTGAAAGGAATAAGAAACATAATAGGGATATACTTCTCTATTTTCTGACTCATAAAGCTGTATTACCCTTAGGAATCACTAATTTTTTTGTAATAATGTACATAAGGACTTTTTTCCCTTTGCCTAAATAAATTCTGCTTTCCCAAACCAATGCATAGAAACCTAAAGATTAGAGAAGCTCTGATTTTTGGCTATTGACTTTTATTTTTCTAGAGTCTTTAAGTTAGTAACTCCTGTCAAAAATTAAATGAGAGCTCTTATAGGCATGTGTAAGAAACAGCTATTCAAAACAAATTGGAGTACATGGGATGAGCCCCCAAAAAGATGGGAACTGGTGGACTGATTGTAAATGTTGTTATCAGGTGGATGTTTCAGGAGAGAAGTAAAACTTTGCTTTATTTATTTTTTTCTTTTTTTAGGTCAACAGTGACAGAAGACATTCATCCCTACACTTAAATACAGCTTAAATCAGGAAGAAATGCATTTTTTTTGTTGTTGTTGTACTTTGTTGTTATGGACTACCCTGATGTAGTGTTTCTGTGGGGCTTAAGGAGTGTGTGTCTTGACAGAATGGGATGATGATCATTTTGTCACAGTTCTGATGGCCTAAATTTACATCACTTAACATAGGTCTCTGGTCTTCACCAGAGGCTAGAATGGGTAGGAGTTCAGGACTGAGTAAATTCCTGTAAATTAGAAGCTTATCTTTCCTTCTTCCAAAAATATATGAATTTAGAATATTGGATCACATACATAGCCAGAGAAATGCCTCTACTAATACTCTTGCACTCTTACATTACAGTGATTAAAACACTTTCTTTTATCTCGGTTACTTTATATATAATCTTTGGCAGTTTCTGTTTGCAACAGACTACTTCTAGTTTTGTGTTGGATACCTGATCATGCATTAACAGCGAGGAGCAAAATCTACTGCATAGTTGATATAAGTCTTGATTTTGGTACCCAGTACTTCTCACTTTGATACTGCACCTACTATTCCTAATATGAGTCTTGGCTATAGAAACATAGCTTATAGAAAACCAAAATGAAACTGTTGCTTTTTAATTAACAGCTTTTAGTGCATGTGTTTTACCTCTGTGCTGATCTAACTGAGGTACAGGCTGCTAAAGCCCATAGCTACAGTATGTCAGCTCTTCGACAGCAGCTAGGTCCCTTCCCTCAGAAACCCCTCTCTTCTGAGGTAGACAAGGATCATGAGTCTGCAGGCACCAGTACATAAAAATCCCATGGGCTGTGCTACAATGGACCTCTGTTTTCATAGTGTCCAGGGAAAATGCAGCAAGGTTTTGTTTTGTTGTTTTTTTGTTTGGTTTTTTTCCCCCCTATCTTCAGTGCTATGTAAACATTAGCCTGACACATGACTAAGTACTGAGTACCCAGTGGTGAGGGGAATACAGATCTCCAAGTGATAAATGGTTTGTAACTGGCCATGTCTAACTATTGTCATTGCATGCACAGCCTGCTAAGGAATTCAGTCAAACTCAGTACATTAGAAATGATAGGTATAAAAACTGCCTGTGGCATCTTGCACTTTTAGAGGCTGGAAAAAATATTGCAGGATGCATGGCACAAGCAGTACTGTGAGAGCAGAGATTACCAGTGATGATTATTGCAGTGATTACTCCAAGGACATCCGTACTTCTAGCTGCTGTTTTATTCTGATGGTCTTGCTAGTTGTCATTTGGTGGTTATTGCTTCATTGGTGTCCGCTAAATAAGTAGCACAGTTGTAGTACTTGCATTAAAGTATTAGGGGACTCAAATAGCAAAGTAAATTGACTTCTTTTAGCATAACACCAATAATGTGGTGCTTTTACAAGAAGATAGAACTCCTAAGTATAAGCATGGTGATTTTGATTCATTTTTCAGACTTCTGTTTTTAAGGCAAATGTGTAGGACTAAACATGGAAAAGAAGTGAGTCGGTAAGACTAAGTCTTGAAAGCAACTTCTTTTTTCTTGGATACTTGAGAATTGGATTAAGTCATTTTACAATGTTTTTTTAGGTAGACAGCTTTTAGTATCTTGAGAAGGGAAAAATAAAAAGTATTTACTGCTTTGTTTTGTGGGTTTTGTGGTGGTTCTTTTTGGCTTTGGTTTTTTTTTTTTTTTTTTCCTTACTCTGGGCTAGACAGACGTATTTAAGTTGCGTATTTGTCCTGACAAATAGCAACAAAGATGTTTCAAGATGTGATTAGGTAGGTTAACGTAATCCTCATTAACACTATACTGAAATTATATATACTGAAGACTAAAACTACATGGATGTCTATGAACACATATTCATTTATGCAGCCAGAATGATCAGACAGACTTCGCTGTGCACCTCTGGCTGCAGCTGCTCAGCTTTTCAGTTCCAAAGTTGGTGAGATTAGCAGGAGGTATGATCTTGGCCATCTGCTGATGAGGAACAGCATATGCTGCAAGTACTTTGAAGTACAAGCAGCTTATGTTGGGTCAGTAAATACCCTCGGTAAGAATGGAAAGTGTGGGCAGGGAAGCAGGTGAGGAACAGATCCCCGATCCCTGAAACATACTCTCCTTGGGATGTAATGCTGTGGGGTATGTACAGATACATTGGCTAGCCTCTGCCAGCTTTCATCTTAATATTGTGGAAAAATAATGTTCTAATGCATATAGAAAAGGTTCTTGCACCTTCTAGTGCTTAGCAAGGGCAAGATGTGCTCTTAGGGAGCTCAGAATAAATATCCAGCCGTGGGTTGAACTTCTGATGCTGAACTGATGTTGATCTAAGTCAAAACTCTGACCTGCTGTGCTATTAGACCAGCTGAATGCTCTCCACCAGCCCTTGGAGGTCTTCCCCTTGCCTTCTGTCTCTGCAGTAAACTTACAGATGTGAATTGTTGTTCCTCCTGTAATATTCCTTGGATATTATTTTAATGCTGGTTTTATGTTGTTTGCTCATTTTGTTTACTCTTTCCACCTTTTTCTGACACTTCTTTCCCATAAATAATCTAAAAATGTGTTCTTCCTTGTCATAACTGTACATTTGTAAGCTCCAAAGATGTCTTTACAGACACAGTGGAGCATAGAATGAGACACTGTACCTAATTTCAAATTCAAGCACTGCTTAAGCTTAGAAACTGCAGAGGAAAAGAAAAACAAACCACAACAAAAAAACTCAAAAAAAAAAAAAAAAAAAAAGCCCAAACCTAATCCAAAGCCTTAAGATTTTCAGGTCACAGATTCTTCTTTTTTCTTTAGCTCCCACTGCTATCACATGCTTTACAAGAGGACTTGACCTTAGAAAGGAGATAGAAGATGTCATTTGCCCAGCAAACTGTCCTCTGTGGCAATTTTATGTCTTTGGGAATGGAGTTTATGCTTCTCTTTCCAGTATCTGTGGAGCTGCCATACACAGGTAAGTCAGATGACTGCTAATCGATGTGTTAAGCAAGGTCATTTACTCTTGCTGCACTTTGAAATCTTAACTCTTTGACACCATCATAATAAAGATCTTTCTGGGCTTCAGGAGTCCTATTCAGTCAATAGCAACATCCTTAGGAGAAAAGGGAACAAGGAAGAAAAGAATGGTTGGGCAGCTTGCAAGTTACCCAAGTTGTGTTTAAGTATTCCTTAAAACCACTTTAATTTTCTCTGTAAGATTACTTATGTGTCACTCATAGACATGGGAAACTAGAGTGCAAAAGTAACTAACTGGAGAATAAAAGCAGATTTGCTTTCAGACTTTCATTTGCATGACCTTTTTCCTGAAATTATTGCAATTGGTTTAAGCTCCTGTGCAAACAGACTTACCTGTGATTTGGCTGAATGATTACTTTTAATCAATGTTATGTTTTTTAATGTTAGTGTTTCTCTTCTGACAGTTGCATGCTGGGTGTTAGTCTAATTAATGATCTCTTAATGAGACCAGTATCCGGCTGAATTATCTTCTGTATCAACTAAAACAAAGAAAAATATCCTGATAACCCATGTTAAACAGATGTTAGAGAAACAGTAATTACATGGGGGAACGAAAACAGGCTGGCAGATATCTTACTGAGGTTATCTGTGGGGTTTTGGTTTGTTTTTGGTTTTTTTTGGTGTGGTTTTGTTTTGTTTGTTTTTTGAGGAAGGACAAAGTTTTAATTACTTACTTGCAAGAAAAATTCTCATAGATCAATTTTTAATGAGGAAATATTGGGCAAAACCAGCTGCAGACAGTGAGATACCTATTTCAGATGTCTGTGGAAGCCCAACTAAATCCTCACTATCAGTCTACAGGGATTTTCAGACTTTGATTTTAATACTTTGAGAAAGATTTTGGTTATTAAAGAAGGATTTTTAGCTTCATCTATTAATTGGCTGTACAATATATTTGTTCACTTAGACTTCACAATATGCTTCCTACCACAAAGTAGATTCAAAACTTTGTAAGGAGTTATGACTCTTAAGATAGGACTGACAATCCAGGAACAGAAATTTGGATTAGACATGAAGAAAAGCCTAACAATAAGGATGGAGACTATTCAGAAACTTATTTCAAGTGTCAGTTTGAATCCTCTAATTTTTACCAAGACTTTCAAAATTCTGTCTGTTTTATAGTATCTAAACTCCAAAATAAACTAAAATAATCTATTTAAAAAAAATGGATTTAATGAGGGGTTTTGAGTAGAAACTTTGGGACTTCCTGAATGCTGTGAAGGAGAGTAAGAGCTGAGGTATGATATGGGCAGTTAGAAAGGACTTGGGAGGGATTGTGTGGGTTTGTGTGTATTTGTTTTTAAAGCATAAGAGTTAGTTTCAAAGGTAGTTGCATGTCTCCGTGTGTGTTTTATTGCTAAAACAGGCTTCTTTTTGATCATTCTGTCAAAAGAATGAGTGCTCTATTTAGTGTGCTCTAAGTGTCTTCATGTGTATTTAAAAAATAATTAAACTTCAATTCTTCAATTTTCCTAGTTTAAGTATTTACAGAAAGCTTGTGAAAGAATGTCTGGATCAAATTAGAGGAATGGTGTGTGTGTGCGTGTGTTTTTTTGTTAAGGTTATCTAGGAAAACTGAGATTTCTTCCCACTGTCTTTTTTCTAAGACAGTGTTTGTATTTACAGATGTAGCCATTTATTTTGACATTCCATTTTTTTACTGGTTGCCAAAGATGTCTTTACGTAAAAGGGGAAAAAAAGGCTCTTGCTTTTGAGACCTTTTTCCAAAGGGACTAAAGACTTGAGCATTAGTCTTGAGCCTCCCATGGCAGTGGTGACTGTGACTGTTAGAGGTCCCAGCAAAAAAGCTGGTGGGATCAGTTCTGTCACAGCTGGGGAACACTTTTACAAAAGGGGGAGGTACAAGAAATAGAAGATGCAGATTTCTTTTCTGGTTTTGCAGAGTCTTCCGTTAGGTAATAAAGCACAGACATTTATCCATCACTTTGCTCTTCACTGAAGTCTGGATCTTACAAACTATATGTGTATTACTGTTCTCTAGCCCAGAAGCATAGGAGTGTAGAAAAAAAATCCATACTTTTCCATAGTAAGTGTCAATATGAATTATACTACTTGTGAAATGTGCACCCTGTTTGTAAAACCTACATCTAATAATCTGTCTCCACAGACATTGTGAGAACAATGAGGGCTCTAATAGCAATGAAGGGGTTAAAATATATTCCATTCCCCCTTCTAATCTGTATCTTCCAGTAAGGATATAAATTAAGTGTCCAAGCATTAAGAATATGACAGTGTGTAAAGTGGTTTGAAAAAGCAAGAATATAGGTGAAAATCTTCTAATTCCAAGAACCGCTGTTTTAGCAACTACTTTTGAGTTGGGAGATGTTAGTCCTGTTGGCCTTTCATACTTGGAACTAAATTCGCTAAATGAGAACATTTTGGTTTTGCTGCAACTATTAGCAGCCATAAATGCTATCCATGGTAAAAAAAGGATTGATGAATGGAGGAGAGGCAATAGCTTTTTAGTTCTCAGCTAATTTCAGTGCAAAGTCCAACAAAAACATACAAAGAACTTGTTCCTTCTTGCTCTGTTGCAATGACTAAGCTCCATATTGCTGTCAAAGTAATTCGAAGAAGATATTGCTAATGGGTAATCACCATAATTTGCTGTTACCATAATGTAATTAGATATGTGCTTTGAGAATTTTGTAAATTTCTTCCAAATAAGTGAAACAATCACATCATGTTTCAGACTAGGTATTCCCTACATCACCTTGCACAGCTAGTACAACATAACCATACTTTAAGCACGGCTGAATGACAAGCTTTTACCATTGCAATGACTGTGGCTGTTACAGAAAGCATGATCAGGCAACTGTTCACTGTTTCCAGCAGCATCAGTCTTGGGAGCAGTGATTATTTTTTATTTTTATTTTTTTTTTAACACTAGAAATAACTGTGTGAGCATGGCTTAGCTCCCCCCTGTGCATACATTCCAGTTTGTGTGCCAGGTCCAAACTGAGGCCTGATTCATTAATTTTATATAAGCCAAATAATGCTTATTCCCGTGAATAGTTCCATTACTGTGAGGCAATTATTAACACAATAATTACTGTACAATGCATGTAAAGAATTTAGCAGAATTTAGCTATGAATAATTTAGTATTCTACAGAAGAATATGGTCTCTGCCTGTTTATTGTATTTGGCTTTTTCTTTCCTTATTTTATGTGTAATTGCTCTCAGGAAACAGAATATTTATTTAATATTGTTCTTTTTCTGGGCAGAAGAATAAAAGATTTATTTGTTGAGGAAGAATGGAGAACCTCCTACCAGGCTGACACTATGCAGGCGTGAAGAACTGAGTTAAATCTGAGTTGATTAACTGGTTTAATAATCATAAGGTCAAATGAAGGACTAGGTTCTCAGTTTTTGCAGTTCTTTGCTAGTGCCAATTCCACTAAATAGAGACCGAGCCAATGTGATAGTTCTTTGATGCTAAATAGGCATGTAATTTTTTTCAGAACTAGCTACAGGATGGAACCATTAAATGTTGGGGGCCCAGAATTCCAGTGTAATGAAAGCATATTCTGGTATTACCGAGCTGGCCACAAAATCATCTCAAGCATGAATGTCCTTGAGCTGCCCTAGCGTTTACTAGAAGAATATTTACAAAAAGGTTGTCTGGCCAGAGGGATTTCTGAGCTGTATATCCTGGGAGTATAGTGCCTGCTTCCACTGCTGAGCCTTTTTTCCTGCCAAAAGCAATAGAGGTCCACAGGAGAAAGAGCGAGCACAGCATAGGGAGGCAGAGGGTGCTGGCACGAAACCCTGAGCAGCTCTGTGTCAGTGACTGAAGGCAAACAGGCAGCAGCTAGGAGATTGTGGTTTGGAGAAGAGGAGGATGCGTCTTGTAGTAATGGAGAAAGGTAGATAATGTGGAAGGATTTTGATGTAGCTGCTGATAGTACGAAGGAAAGATGGGAATCCAGGTAATTCAGCTGTCTTGTCTGAAGGCCCTGAGGACAACTGTTTTCATCCAAGGATCCTGTAGGAAATGCCAGCTGCTCTCTGTTAGCAATGGGAACAGGAACTCTCAGGTCAAAATGATGCTCTTGGGTAGCAAGGCAGGCCTTCATCTTTCTGTTCTCTCTCTTCTGCTGATAAAGTAGATAGCCTACCTATAGACATATGATGTGTATAATTAGCATAAAAACATACCAAGGAAAAATTTACCCGGAGGAAAAAGATTTTCACCTGATGAAATACCTTGTGTTTCCTCTTAGTTTTAACAGGGGATGGTATTCCAGCTTTCTACTGCTGTGTCTAAGATTAATGACTTCAGTTACATCTATAAGGGTCATCTCCCATGGCTGGAAGAGTCTCTTTGTGGTATAGACATCAGTTTTGATGTGCAGGCTTCTTCAAAAACGCATTCAAAATTCAGCAAGGGCAAGCCAGCCCTGCATCTCTTTTTCTGAGAGAGCAGATAAACAGTTCTTGTACTTTATTTTGAGGAGGAACATGAAGCTCTAAAGCTTCAATCCCCTCTGCTCACTTACCTCAATACATATTTTTAAGTCTGTTTTAGATTAAATTCCTATATTTCATGAGGTTTTTCCAGTATCTTCTGCTGACCTTGGCAAATACACTTTCTTCCATGAGCTATTGTGCAGTAAGGTACAGGATTGCTTCCTTGTGTATCTGCTTTTCTGTTTTATTTTTATGTGGTTTTGAGTGAAAATTACAATTTAGTTATAAGTAACAATTTGTTATTAACAGTGAAGCTAGGCAAGAGAATGGAGTGACAGCTTTGTATGAAGTTGCTGTCAAGCAGTGCTGGCAGCAGCATGAAACATAGTAAGGAAGTGAAAGCTGTTCCTGAAAAATCTGCGGAGTTCCAGTTTAATCAAAACAGCCATGGCATTCAAGTCAGTCACACAGGAGCAAAGAACTCAAAGCAGATTGTAATTATATAAATCACTCAGGAAGTGCATAGGCACCTCTTCACTCGTTAAATACCACTTTGGATCTACACAGGATGAATCTCACTTCAAAATCAGTTGTAAAGGACTGCAGAAGGGAATTTGTCAATCTGATCCACAATACAAAAGCAGACTGGCAATATGGTTTATTCCATTTTATCAGATACAAGCATGCACTTTGAGTAAACTTGCTGGAGGAAATATCACAAGTAAAACTGACCTGACTGTAAAAGATGGCTTAAGCAGTTTACCTACAGAAAAAAAATGGCAAGGAAGAGGGATAAGTTTCATGAAGCTATAGATCACGTTATAGTCGCATCTAGTATCATCCCACCACGTGCATTAAAATAGCAGAGCTGTTATATGGAAATGGTGTATTATCCAAAGGCAGTCTAGAGATTTCTGACTTGTGATGAAAAGCAAAATCAAATGTTTTCTATACTTCAGTTTCGGTGGAAAGCTTCCAGATTCAGTGAAGACTAGTAAGATAATTTTTTTTTTCACAGAATGATTAATCAAAATGAAGAGACCAATAGACAAATAGAATAATATAGACAAAATTGGTTACACTGTATCTAAAATAAGCTAAAATTATTGCTTCCAGGAATAATTCTTATGTTGAAATGTCTTGAGTATAATTCAGCCAGTGTTCAAAGTTGTGAGTCCACAACAAAAGGAAGTAGGAAGAGATATTAAGCTCTTCATGTGAGCTAACTTGGGCATAGACTAGGTTTGCTGGTGCAAACCCAAAGTAGCAAATATAAACTTAAACTAGAAACTGTTCCAATTACATATATTCTGTTTCTGGCACATTTCTGTGTGTATTAAGACTGAGACACCAGTGAAGGCTTGAATGCCAAAAAAGAACCAGGTACTGGAGAAGAAAACTATGTTCCAATTAGATTGAAATACTTTAAATACATTACTGTGTTATTTTCCCCAAAGACAGTCTTGACTTACTGAATTTTCCTGTCTTTTAAAAATAACCAGTTAGGGGCTCTGGTCTGATTTTTTTTTTTTTTTTTTTTTCTCTCACAGTTTTTTAAAAAGCTGCAGACTGCTGTTTGCCAACTTCTTAACCTGTTTTTAAACTCATCCCAGGGTAACTTAACTAAAGCTCCTCCGTCTATATACTATACACAGTGCTCCTAGATCAGAAAATATCTGTATATTTTGAAACTACTACAATGATCTGTCAAGTTACAAGAATTTATATATATATAAAAAACCACAGCTCAATTAAAAAATGCAAATCACATTTGGAGGTACATATCACAAAGGAGGAATGTATTTCAGCAGCAGTCCACAAGGAGATTTATGTGGAAGCTGCCTTTGCCACATATACCCAGGGCTCATATTACCCAAAATACATGCAAGGCTTTCTAAACTCTGATCTTGATTATTTTACTTTCATAATGTTTTAAAGCAGATTAGACTGGGACCTCTTTCCAAGCAGAAAGCCAAATGGATAAGAAAAATAAACAAAAAGATGCACATTGCTGTGTTTAAATAGTCTTGAAATGGTTCTTTGTCTCCCACAGTACTCTACCTGCCCAAGTATTACAAATAATCAAGCTTTTACTCCTTCTTAGAGAAGCTCAACATGTAGTTTCGGCCTCTGAAAATAATAACTGATCTTTCAGTTGCATATAAAGAGTTCTGAACAGTTCTGATGCCTTTCTGGCAGCGTTCAAGGCCAGGTTGAAAGGGGCTTAGAGCAACATGGTCTAGTGGAAGGTGTCCCTGCCCATGGCAGGGGGATTGCAACTAGATGATCTTTAAGATCCCTTCCAACCCAAACCATTCTATGAGTCTATTATTGTCACTTGAGAATTGGTATGTTTGTGAAGTATTGCTCTTATGTGTCAGTCTGAACGCTGCCAGAACTTTAGAATTTGGATTTTCTTGTGATTAAAATGTCTGATTTATAACAACTGTTTTTCTATCTCAGGGGGGTGATCACCAGTGCAGGAGGAGCTGTAAGGGTACAGACTCTTCCAGGACAGGAAAACTACCCGGCTGTAAATGCCAATGGGATCCAGTCTCAGGTGCTCACTAGATGGACTTCATCTTTCTCAGTGACTGGTAGGTGGATCACACTATTTTGCAAACTTATTTGAAATAATTTAACAGAAATACAGGAAACTTCTTCAGTGCTCCTGCAAGCAATCACATGTGTTTATGCTCTCTGTAGTAACAGAAATTTTAACTTTTAATTATTTTATCTTCATTTTCCCATAATTTCTTTAATTACTGTTCCAGCTAGATGAGCTAGTCTGTAGCAGAAGCCAATACATAAAAATAGATTACAGTTATCTAGAATATAATGACATGATAGTAGGCAGTTGACAGTGCAGTTCTATGACAGTTTAAGTTGATAAAAGTCAGTGCTTCCATCCTGCTATTATAGTCCTGTCCTCTACCACTTCCAGCTATAGTTCTATCCTTTCTCTCCCCCTGCCCACCTTTGTGCAGGCAACAGCACTTGTCAGGCACTTCAGAGAGCTTATGCAGAGTTCCCTGTAAATAGAACACTGACCGTCCAAGACAACGGATAATGCCAACTTAGATGTGATGTGGTCATGAAGCTGCAATGTGCTTTTCAGAAGTTTTTTCTGTGTAGCTGAGATACTGTGCCCATTTGCAAACCAGTTACAAATTGTATAAAGAAGCCTACTGGTTATACATGTTGTCATGCTTTCAAAAAAAAAAAAAGGTTTTCTGGTATATTTTTTCTAAGTTTGGGAAATGTATCTCTCTGTGTTCTTATTATTTACACATTGGTAAAATTCAGCCTGCTATCTGAAGATACTAGTAAACCTTCTATTGCATATCAGTAGTTAAGAACTTGTAATTACAGGTGCCTTTGGTGAGGGTATAAGTGAAATCCACTTCTCCAGATCAAGTCCTGAGTTTATCTGCTAGAAATAATGGCTACTACAGCTAAAAACTTCTCATCAGTTAAATATGCTATAATTACTCATAAGTTGTTGTTGTTTCAAATGCAAAAGCTTAGAGAAGTTCATTACCTGTAAAACAAGGAGTACAATACTGGATTACACCAGATTTGTCTAGGCCTGTGTCCTACTCCTAGAGTAGCTAATAGCAGATGAAGAAGAAAGATTACTGGAAATAAATACAGTATTCTTCAAGCACCTATAATTTCATTTAAATGCATTAAAATACGGTAAATTTATTCTTCCCATATTTGAACAGGTATCAAGAACACAGCGCTTGAATCAGTTGGACGATCTGTATCAACAGCACGTCCTTCTACAGGTATGAGGTCTCTTCAATAAGGGAAGCCTCTCGTGATAAGATGTGTTACACTGCATGAATCTCTGTCTTAAATCTCCTCTTTCATCTGATTCATTTAATTTTAAAGAAGAAAGCATACAATATCTGTTCTTGCAGTATATCTTTCACCAGCAAAAAGAGGAATCATTTGTAGTTGAGGAGATCAATTCTGATTTCAATTAAAAAAAAAACAAACAAAAGTTGAATTAATTTGGAAAAGTAATACAGATAGCATAAAGGAAGGAAAGAGTTCATGAGCTCATGGGTTATTCATTCCTATTAAGTGATAGAGAAGACAGGGATCACATGTTCTTTCTTACAGAACTGCCTAACAGCTGAGTGCTTGTCAGAACTTGTGTAGTAGAAATTCAGGTGTTATATGAATTTCTCCACAGAAAATGCTGCATTAAAAGGATAGATCAGGTTTTTTGAAAGTTAGTGGTGTATAAATTCTGGACTTGGGATGTTGTTTGCAAACAGATTATCTGCTTTATAGTTCAAGTCATGGTTTGCTTCCAAAGCATTAAAGCTGCATGCTATATACACCAGGATTGCTGAGAAATGGTAGCACTTGGGATAGTGAGCTACAGGGATCTACCCAGCTTTCTACATTTCAGTAATCAGCTAAGCAGGTGTAGAAAGGAAGGTTAAATTGTTTCATTTGAAAAAGAGTATGCTCTAAGGAGTAAAGCAGTAGTAATGCAAGTTTAAACTGATTGACAGTTCCTACTGAAGATAGATTGCAATGTAATTCTTGGAGTCTAAGCATTTGGTCATTCATCTAAGTCTAAGCACTTTTGGTCACTCATCTTCTTGTTCTTACATGATCCATCCTGTTTCCTTCACTGAAGGTAAAAAACCTAAGAAGCCACTCGATAAAAAGGCTGGAAACAAAGGTAAGAACCTACGGATTTAACTTTTGCAAAGCAAAATCCTAACATTTATTTGTTGTTAAGTCTAATTATTTTGGATGTTCGCAGACTGTAAAGCTGATATTGCATTTCTCATTGATGGAAGTTACAACATTGGCCAACGTAGATTTAATTTGCAGAAAAACTTTGTTGGAAAAGTAGCTGTGATGTTAGGAATTGGAACAGAAGGGCCTCATGTTGGAGTTGTACAGGCCAGGTAAGAACAGATCTATACAAAAGATAACAGTGATTAATAAGACAATTAATATATCACTCCCTATTTTGCAGAACAGTATTCAATCAATAGTGGCTGATGGATAGCAAAAGACAGCAAACTTTCTTGAGCTGTAGCACAAGGTTTCTTTATTGCTTTTTTCATCATTAAAGTCCATTCCTCTCCTCTGCCTTTAGACAACTGTAGAGTAGATGGCTGATTCTGATTTAATGATTTAGACTTGCTTTTATAGTCACTAGAAGGATGTTAAGCATTTAGCTTAACATTTGGCATGTTCAAGTTTCTTTTCCTGTATATATTCTCAGCCTAATGTTTTCAGCTGTTTGATGAACCTAAGAATCATCCTGTTCTTAATTCACCCACTCTGGTAAATAATTCAACTTGCTAAGGACTGTGAGAATTAAGTGAGGAGCATACTTCTATTTTAGTACTTAAAAATACAGAGAAGAGCATATATTACCAAGATCAGAATGACTTAAAGTGTACTTTAGCTTGCTAATGAAAAGTGAACTACACGCTTAATTACTGTTTCATTTTTCTGCAGTGAACATCCAAAAATTGAATTCTATCTGAAAAACTTCACTGCTGCAAAAGAAGTTTTGTTTGCCATAAAGGAATTGGGGTTCAGAGGAGGCAATTCTAATACAGGTGATTACATACTTCCATGAAAATAGAAATGACTTATTTACATACTTTTTAATATATTTATATATATGTGGGTATATACTGAAGTTCCTATAATTCAGTTTAGGTAAGGAAGTGTTTTAAATGCCATACTTGGATACAGTGGTTTTCCACTAGAACATTGCCACATCTTGCACTTCCTTTCCAGAAGTTAGGATTACTTATTACTAAATTTTATTAGAGTAGATAGCAAATATCACTTCATGGTGTTTAAATCAACTTTCACTAATAATAGGGTGGTAACTTGAGACAGTTTCATTTCTAAAAGACTTAGCATTTCTTTCTTGTTGAGTGGGTAATTAAAGAGTTAGAGTAAATTTGGAATAAATGGCTGTGAAGAGATGTTTGCCAAATGAGGACAACTGAGCATTCCAAATATGTTGCATTTCAGAAGCTAAATTTAGGTAGCGCAGCTTTCTTCCTTCCAATCTGTTTTGCAGGCACTAATATTTCTGCTTCCTAGTATAGAGCTAGACCTGTGGGCGAAAAAAAAACCATCAGTGACTTCTTCCTTAGTTTTATCTGGTCATTTCTTGTGGGCGGTTTGGTTTTGGTGTTGTTTTACTGGGCTGCATCAAAAGCAGCTTGATCAGCAGGTCAAAGGAGGTGATCCTGTCCCTCTGCTCTGCTTTCGTGAGATCTCACTTGGAGTATTGTGTACAGTTCTAGTGTCCTCAACATAAGGAGGACATGGAACTATTGGAGCAAGTCCAGAGGAGGGTCATGAGGATGATAAGGAGGCTGGAGCACCTCCCTTATGAAGTCAGGCTGAGAAAGTTGGGGCTGCTCAGCTTGGAGAAGAGAAGGCTGCGTGGAGACCTCATAGCAGCCTTCCAGTACCTGAAGAGGGCCTACAAGGGTGCAGGAGAGGGACTCTTCATGAGGGACTGTAGTGATAGGATAAGGGGTAATGGGTTCAAACTTAAACAGGGGAAGTTCAGGTTGGATATGAGGAAGAAGCTCTTTACTGTGAGGGTGGTGAGGCACTGGAACAGGTTGCCCAAAGAAGTGGTAAATGTTCCATCCCCGGCAGTGTTCAAGGCCATGTTGGACAGAGCCTTGGGCAACATGGTATAGTGTGAGGTGTCCCTGCCCATGGCAGAGGGGGTGGAACTGGATGATCTTAAGGTCCTCTCTAACCCCGACTGTTCTATGACTCTATGATTTTGAGTTGTTTTGGTTTTTTAACTTGCAGATTGCTCAAGTGTCATTATCAAATCTCCCTGGACACTATTTCACTTTTACGATGGGTTAGACCTGCAATCATAACAGAAATCCCTCAGAGTTTCATATAAGAAACTAGTACCAAAATGTACCATTATGGTATGCATTATTTCTTCATATTGTTTTCCTGTTCAAAACTAGGGAAAGCTTTGAAGCACACAGCTCAGAAATTCTTCTCTTTGGAAAATGGAGCACGCAAAGGAATTCCCAAGATCATTGTAGTGTTTCTAGATGGCTGGCCATCAGATGATCTAGAAGAAGCTGGGATAGTGGCCAGAGAATTTGGAGTCAATGTGTTCATTGTATCTGTAGCAAAGCCCACAACAGAGGAGCTGGGAATGGTGCAAGACATTGGTTTTGTTGACAAAGTAAGAGAGAATACCATTATTTGTTTTTCTGTCATAGGTATAATTCTGCAGTATTTAGTTCACGCTAAAATTCTAATGAACTAATTAATATCTATAAGAACTTCTTTGTATAAAGGTATTTTCTGTGTGTGTATATATAAAATATTATCTCAAAACAACCAATATAATTATGCCTGCTAATAAGTGATTTAAAAGAATAGTGTTAGGGAGGTTAAAAAAACACTGGGTTTTTTTCCTGCTAAGGATCTACACAAAGGTACCACTGTTCCCCAGTTCAGTCTGGCCAAGTTGTAGCTCCTGGAGTTTGTAATTACATGAAAATTCTCAGTGTTGGAGATTCTCCTATCTCAGGTAGGTATTGTTAAATGTGTCAAAGCAATGATATGCAGATACATCTCCTGTCCTGAAATAGCAGCCAGGGAGGCATATCTTTCTATAGGTAATTGTTTACTTACTTTCATTACAATGAGGACAGGAAATAAGGAAAAACAAGCACATGAGCAAGTTCATGTGGAAGATATTGATCTTGAATGAAGAGTTTTAGATCTTATTCTGTGTAGCTTAGAGCAGGAATTCAAACACAGATCACATACTCCCATGTGAGCTTTCTAATCTCTAGGTCTTTACTTACTACTCTCCAGTTAGAGAACCTCTCATTTTCCACGGGGAGCTTTCAGATGTCTAGTTTCAGTGGAAATTTCATAGCTCAGGGAATGAACTGAATGAGGGCACTACAGCTCTGCTGCTTCTAGGCACAAAACAGCTTGCTGCTGATCCCAGTGTATTGCAAGCAGGTCCAGCCCTTACATACTTACAGGCACAGAAAGACATGATGTTACATGGCTGAGGTCTACCCTCCTGTTCTGCATTTTGATCTTAGCTTGATTAGTTATCACCTTGGAGAGCTGATTTAAAACTTAACCCCTTTCTCAACTCGACTTTACATGCATCTTACAGAAGCCAGGGGAGAAAGAAATTGTACTTTGAATGACTTAGAGCTGTATTTCTACCCAACTGTATGTCTGTGTTTGTGACACATTACAGATTTCAGACTTCAACTGTGGATGTTTGTCCTCAATTTCTTTAAAAACAAACAAGCAAAACCCTATCCCAAATTCCCACCATCATGCTCCATTACTAACCTGCCTTTGAAAGAAAATCATGTAGGTGTCTGATTATCATCCATTCAGCTGCTGTGTCAGTATTCACCTGCTGACTTCTTGTTTTCAAACAGGCTGTCTGTCGAAACAACGGCTTCTTCTCTTACCAAATGCCCACCTGGTTTGGTACTACCAAATACGTAAAACCTCTTGTCCAAAAGTTGTGTTCACATGAGCAGATGTTCTGTAGCAAGACATGCTACAACTCCGTCAACATTGCTTTCTTGATTGATGGTTCCAGCAGTGTTGGAGACAACAACTTCCGCCTTGTGCTTGAATTCATCAGCAACATTGCAAAGGCTTTTGAGATCTCTGACATAGGTTCCAAGATTGCAGCTGTGCAGTTCACATATGATCAGCGTACTGAGTTCAGCTTCACAGACTACAACACGAAAGAAGAGGTCCTCTCTGCTATTCGCAACATTCGCTACATGAGTGGTGGCACTGCTACTGGTGATGCCATTACTTTCACAAGCAGAAATGTGTTTGGGCCAGTGAAAGATGGTGCTAACAAAAACTTCCTCTTTGTTTTGACTGATGGTCAGTCTTACGATGATGTTAGAGGACCTGCTGCTGCTGCACAAAAAGCAGGTAAATAATGTATACTTAAAAGTGGTGGAAGTTGATTCATTCTATTTCTGCTGTGTTGTAAAGACTTCAATTTACTCACTGGGGCTGTATTTGCAAACTTGAAGTATCATACCTGTTTTAAATTCAGCAAAATACAAGCCCTAAGGAACTGTTCTCTGTTATGATGAGAAAAGCTCCCATTTCTGTGGAGCCAGGTGTGAATAGCCAGGTATGAAAAACAGACACCCAGATTAATTTCCCTAAACAGGAGAGAAATTAGTAGATAAAAAAGCCAGGTAGTAAAGCTCCAGTCAGTGCTATGACCCAATACAGCATGATGCCTACTCTTCATAATTAGTTAGGAAAGAAATAAGCAGTTTTGGCCAAAAGGCTTGGCTGCTGATGCTTGAAAGCACTGAGCATACACAAAAAATCCAAATTTATTTTCAAAATAATTTTAGAGTGTTGCCTGTGTTTCAAGACTGACATAGTAACTGCTGCATTCATGTGCATCACTACAGAAACAACTAAGGCGCTAGTGCTTGAGACACCCTGTATTTCCTTCAGAATTTTTACTGAGACAAATCTTCTAATTCCTGATATTTCTAATAATCTTTGTCAAACTGAGATATTATCTGATTGCAGGTATTGAAATATGCTTTTCCAATCCACATTAATTCATGGATGTAGAAATGGCTGTTCTTGTATCCATAGGCAGAATGTTCTTAAATAATTTTGGTTTCCTTATTGTAGGAATAACTGTGTTCTCTGTCGGTGTTGCCTGGGCACCTCTGGATGATCTGAAAGACATGGCTTCTGAACCAAGAGAATCTCATACTTTCTTCACTAGGGAGTTCACAGGATTGGAGCAGTTGGTTCCTGATATTATTAGAGGTGTCTGTAAAGATTTTTTGGACTCTAAACAATGAAGCAAAAATCTGTTGGCAGTTTGAAACCAAAAATCATGAAACTGAAATAGTCCCTCTCAAGTACAGATGTTTTATTCTTATATATACTATTATAATGCAAGGGAAGAAGAAAGGCTACTTTTGTTTCTGTGTTTGAGTCAGTCAATTTATGTGAGGTTGTTAGAAGTTGTACTTGATACTGAAATGCAGAATTTGGCCAACAGTTATTATTTTCAATACATAGGTAGTATCCCCAAATTCAGAGCTATGCATATCATGCACTTAAGGCTATCGGATATCAGCAGAGGAACAATACAGCTCTGACATGTTAGCTGTCACTTGCTAGATGTCTTCTTATGAGTTAAAAATAATATAGTTTTAAATACATGGTACTATCTTCTATAAGCATTCTGTAGCTTCTGTATCTTTTCAAAGAGTTCTCCTGACAGGGTGAAGTACTTTCAGTGCTTCAGTTGCACAACATCTATTATTGCCAGGCAGTTTAGGAAAAGATATGACAGAAAAGGATACGACAGATTGTATCTATGTCTATTTTTCACTAGTTGAGGTTTTGCCATTGTGAACGATGCTGCCATCTGGTTGGCAACGTTTACATCAAAAGACATCAAAAGACCCACTGATTTCTGTGGATTGACGTTGGTTGGTTCTTTTGGCATAGATTTTGAAAGGTATTTAAGGCACAGTAGTTTTTTATGAGAATCTGGATCCTAGCATATTAGCTGATACTACTCCTGCCTACACCACTGAAGTCAACAGTGATATTCCTAATATATCTGATAACCAGATTTATTTTTTTTTTCCTGTCTACTGTCTTGATTTTACAAAGTTCTCACTAGACAGAGACAGGAATCTTGGGCGAAGAGATTAAACTAGACCACACACTGGGAACTGAAAGCATTCAAATTCATGTCCAAAGACATCTCAGACCTTGAAAACTGACTGATTTATATCAGATGACAGGGTAAGTAAAGAAAAAAATAAGCAGTAGCTCACAGATAACACCTTTCTAATGCTAATAAAAACATCTTTAAAGATGTGTGAGGTTCTCTGAAGATGAAAGAATAGTTTTCTTGAAAAAAGGCTTTAATTTGATTACATACCTAGTAATGTGTTGATATATTTATACCTATGGGTGTATGGTTAAAATGATGCAATATTCACCATGTTATTCCAGATTCCTGGTGTGAATAACATGCTCCTGGTATTCTTTAGAAAAGAAAGGTGTTTGTGCAAATAAAATACATAGTGGAAAATAGAACAGCACTTTCCCTATCAGTCTAAGATTTCCTTTTTTCCTTCCCCTCTGCTATTGATTGTAAAATTCATAGTAGCTATGGAGTGTCACGGAAGGGATTGTATTCATCAGGATTTTGTTGTGCATTTTTTAATAACTTATAACTGGCTATATATTACACTAAACATGAATGGCAGCAATGCCTTGTATTTTTCTATTAGTTGTTATCCTTAATTTTGTCATGTGTTTATAGATAAGATTATTTTGCTGTTGCTGTATAAATTCATACGCAAAATCACTTTTGCACTTGTGCAGAGATTTAATTCATTTAGTTTATAAACTTTTTATAGAAATATATATGGCAAGAAAAACTGGGACTGCTGCTATCTGTTTTAATATCCTGTAATATAAAAGCTTTCATGATGAACCTCATGTAGTATAGCTTTAGTAAGTTGCATCTGATGCTTCCTAACAGCCTGTATTATCTTAAATCCCAATTTGCAAAAGAAAAAATCCTAAATCATCCTCAAACAGCAAGGATATTATTTATACAAATAGCTTGAGTGAGTCAATATCAAGGGGTTAGTCACTTCATACTAGCTATGATACTAGTTGACTCTTCTGAATATAAATCACATGCCAACGACTAGAATCACATTTTTGCTCCCACTTTGTTTTTACTATTGCGAAGAAGGAGTCAGTTTTTACTGATGTCACTCATCCATCAAGTCAAAAACAGTCTGGATCTTTGAAACCTGTAGAGCTAAATGTCCAAATATTTCCATTTCATGGGAACAATGATGCTGCATTACTTGTACCCTTCATACAGCCTGATTACACTGAGGTAGGAAGCATATATTGTATAAATGTATAAAGTTTGTGTCAGCAAGGATTTGTGAGCACAGTTTTGATCTGAAAAAAATACCAGCAGGATACAGATGAAAGGATTGAGACCTGGTGAGATACAGAGGCAGGGAGGGTGGAAAGGACTGGGACTGTGCTGTAAGTAGAAGGTAAGTTTGGAGGAAGAAGTGTGGTAGAGGGTATCAGCCATGATCAAAAGGTGGTTAAATCCACAGCACAAGGGTTCAGTTTTATGTTTCCTTCACTCAAAAAAACTGCTGAAGACTCTGAGCTTAGCATTTAGGTGCTTCCTGCAACTCCCAGAGCTGTTTCCAAATTTTACATTAAATAGTAGTTAACATATTCCAAAACTCATCCTTCCCAATGAAGCTCCCAGAGCAACCTAAATTTACAAAATTCTAATAATTTGCTGTCTTAAATAAATTGAAGTTACTTTTTTACAGTGGTTTCTCACATAAATGTTTTTAATTCTATTTGCATTTTATATTAGTGTTGTCATATAAGCCTTCCCTTCTACCAAGTACAATACACACATTTTCATCTCCCTGTCCTGAAGTGGTGACAACCTCTTATAAGCCATATTTTTAATGGGGCAACTCTCACTGTCTAGCCCCACCACTTCTGTCAGCACTTTACTTCCTTTCATTAGGCTAAAGGGTCAGCTCCAGAAAGCATCAAAACCACAAAAATCATAGAAAATGTCTCTGTTGCACGCAAGTGCTACAGCAGTCGTAAGCACACTGGCAAAGATGACCAACTTGTATCTTAAACAAGCTGCCTGGAAACTGGAAGCTTAGAGCCCTAACCTAATAAAATCAGTCAAAAAAATTTTACTGACAGGGTTTGGTTTGGACTTGAGACAGTAAACAAATGGTTTCCTTAGGGAGCTGAAGCAGAACATGTTTGAATAGTTTGTGATCAACTGTCATGCAAATAGAGCCATCAAATATATGGAAACTTCCACTGAACAGTTTAAGTGTGAGCAACTTTCCAGTTATATATGTCTATCAACTGGAGCTCACATTCTTTTGTCCTCTTTGGCTTCAACAGGAATTTTGCCTCTGGCTTCAGTTGAAGGAGGAACAGGTCCTGAAAATTTGCTGTCTATGATTAAATCCAAGGTCTTAATCTCTGCTTTGAAGCAACAGCCTACTTTAAATTTGATCACATCAGGATCAAAATTTCCTTTCCTTTCAAACAATCAATTTTGGTTAGTGAAGTATCCTTGATAATAAGCCATTCTCATTACCTGAATGGCATTCATTGTTTTCATTACTGTAAAATTTATTTACATTCATCCGTGTCTACATACAAATGAATACTGTGTCCTGTTTACTTTCCACAACCAGAGCTGTTGTCTAAACACTAGCAGGGGCAGCTGAACTCCAGCCATTCCATGATAATGAAGGGAAAGAGCACTGCTTGGGCCAGGTAGTTTACTGCAGCCAAATGGAGCAGGTAGCATCACTTCCTAGCTGCCAAGAAGCCTTACCTCAAGCTGAGGGCACTCTCCTGGAAGCCAGGTGCTGGTCAGTTTGAATGTACCCTTAGCCTCAGGGTATAACTGAACCTACAGCTGAACTTCCTACTGGACCAGTTCCTAAGACACTGCCATGAGAATCCTGCATCACTGTTTTTGCTAGCAAATGCTAACTAAACTTTTCCAACGTTTGCTGAGGTCAGATACAGCCTTTACTACTTAACAGTAACTAGAGAATGGTAGAATGTAAGCAAAGGGATAAGAACTATTTTTCTGCCCTGGTACATGCGATCAGATTACAAATATGATAAACAATTCTCTGCCAAGGAATACAAGTTAGAGACAACAAGAAGTCAAAAGACTGAGAAAAAGACTGGCAAGATATGGGAAAATAATTTGAATTAGATGGGAAAACAAAACTTACTTACTAACTTAACGCTACTTTAAAATGTTTAAGTTTCAAATCAAGCAAATTATAACACTGAAATAGTCTTTTAAAAAGTCAAAACCAAATTCATAATGACATCGTTTCTGGAATTCTCTCACACCCATGGGATTTTAATAATATAGTACTTGTTTAGAAAAGGAAGATGAGACAAGAGCTTTCTCTCATCTAAATATTCTAAAGGAGGTGTAGTACACAGCTTTGTGCTGTTGAACTAATTATGGTGAGGACCAGGAGCTAGTTTGGAAACAGAACTGTCTGGCACAGCATGCTGAAAGCAAATACATCAACAATGCCTTTACTCCCCAGTGATTTGCTCAAATATAAACAGAGACTAGACAAATACAATTAAGAGAAAGCGACCACAATCAGTTGCCTCTGTAAGTCCACATATGTGCCAAAAAAAGTTTCTGACAGAATGCATTGCATATGCACCATGGAAACTGCCAGGTATCAGATCACTCAAACTGAAGAACATGTTCCCAGCCTCCGAGAAATTCTTCTGCATGGCAGCTGTTAGCAAAACCATCTTAACAGGAAACTACACTTACAGACTGGCAGAATCAACCACCTGGGCTATCAGAGGTAAAAAATAGCCAAAGCACTAATTCAGGAAGCTAAAATACAGTTCCCGCTTTGTGAACAACTACCATAGTAATGAAGTGGCATTCAAAAGCATTTTAGAGCTGTCATTAAGATGCAATAGCATTCCTCAGTAACACAGGTAAGGCAATGCAGGGGAAACCTCTGGCTACTGACCAGGCCACCAGAAGCACCACGCATGTAAAATGGAGCCATGACACAGACTTCAGTTTACTGCCACTGCATGCAGTGTCTGCAAGACCCTGCATGAGCTCCTGCTTCTGAGCTCCTACCACCAGCCTTCACAGCTGCCAACTGCTGTGCTCCTTACCAGCTGAGCCAAGGCAGCCTGCCCAGGCATGAGGCAGCAGCCATGGCCCTGCATCCTCCACTGTGCTTCCCTGCCTGCTGCACACAGGGTATTTCCCAAGAAAACTGAAGGGTTTGGGTTTTCTTCCCCAGCCATTAATGAGATTTCAGGGAAGGAAGACATTATTTCTGCACGAAGCAGGAGCAATTTACTCCCATTGAATTGTAAGTCTGACAAGAGCTTAAATGCAAGATGCCCTTAATCAAATGAGCAGCTTTTTCCTCAGACAAGTTACCCTTTTGGAAAGAACCCCACCCCCCCACATTAATTAAAGAACAACTCAGCAACAAGAAATCCATCCATTCTGAGGCACAAAAGAGCAACTGGGAAGACATTGAAATGATCTGGAAAAAAATCTGCTTAAACAAGCTAAGCAGGCTGGTCACCAGAAAGTCATGTACAGCATACAGCCCACTGGGCCAGCCGCTTTCATGAGGGAAAAACATGGCCCCCTTGGCCAGCCACTGTTTACAGGCTGAAAATCTGGCAGCTCCCAGGCTGGGAGTGCCCAGGATGCCATCAGTTGCTCCCCATGCCCAGCCTCCAGCCTCGTCAGGATTCCCCCAGCACCAGTAGCCAGAGGAGAAGCAGCAGCTCCCAACAGTCACACCAAATCAAACTGCAAGCAGAGACAAGGGAGGAAACACCTGAGGGGAATGTGACCAACAGTGAGCAGCTCACCAGCTCTCCCCCTTCCAACAGAACACAGCACGAGGGCACCTCCTGCTCTGGCTACTCACAGCATGCTGAAGTCCTGCAGCCTCACTGTCCCTAATTATTGCCTTTGCCAGCTGGCTCCACAGGTGAGCCCTGTCAGCTCACCTGATGAGCCAACCACAGCAGGGGGTCACGCACCTATACACATCCAGATCATAGCCATCCTCTCAGCTGGGAGTTCAAACGGACACATTCCTGTAGAGCACACATAAATCACAGTATGATGTTTGTACAAGCTACTCTTTCCTCCTACAGGCTTCCCAAAGCCTCTGGACCTTTCAAGAAAAGCTGGAAGTGGAGAGATGGGAAAAGGAAGTTAGCAAGTGAGCTAGCACTAACGAATGCTTCAGATTGAATAGAATTACAAATCTTTGTAATATAAAAAATGTTCATCTGCAAAAAGCTCCTTTTCAAGTTACATTGAAAACTGCTTAAAATCTTGCTTAGCCAATCCTGTTTAATTTTTGTCAGGAACCTGAGGATAGAGCTGCAAATCACTGTTTTATGTTGGTATTCTCCCTTCAGGGTAAAGGATCTCAAATAGGTCCAAGTCAAAGACATTCCAAAGCAAATGCCCCTTGAACACCAAGGAATAATAAATATGAGAATATTTATCTAAGCTGTCCAGTACTCTCTGAAGTAGAATGGAGCATTTTACTTTAAAAGACTATGAATCTTACCCCGTTATCTTTTATTATAAGACATGAACAATTCTACAAGCCACACAGTAAATTAGTTAATCTCTACTTCTATTTTAAAGACTATCACATTTCAAAGGATTAAAGCCATCTGTAAAGAATGGGGAACCTTATGACCTAGGCTTCTTCACACTGCCTCCTTTACATTACTAGGGAACTCAGAGTTAAATTAACATCCTTAAAGTCTGTAAATATTCAAAAATAAGATTATTTTTTTACTACAGAAGTTCTATCAGGAAGTCTAGACGACTGCTGTTATGGGGGGGTGGGTGGGTGTGTGTCATTAAGATATCCAGGTAAGAGGGAGAACTAAAAAGACAGTGGAAAACAACATGGAAGTCAGTTCAAATTTGATTCTATATTAAAATTAGAAAATAAAGCAATGTATTTTTGTTTTATAATGTTTCTTAGCTTATTTTTTAATAATCTATTAATATAAGCTATTTAGTTTGCACAGGACTCAGATGTGTATTCTCCACTTACTAACAGAGCAAGTATTAAATACAGAACTTAAACCTCCATTCTTGCTCACCTCAGATGCAGCATTTAACAGTAATTTTGGAGTCCTCCTTTTCTTAAATTTTTTTTTTTTATTTTATGCATACCATCTTATCTGCAGAAATACCAGTTGTTCAACCAGGATACATTTTTTGAAACACCTTTTATGTGATATAGTAGCTAGAAGAAATAGCAGTCGGCACTGCATGACCAAGCAGCTTTTCACTGATTTGCAACGCAAAATGCTAGAGAAGCACCTAATAATTAACAGTATGGCAGGACAGAAAATGGCATCAGTTTTAAAATAATCAATTAATACCAAATAGGAGAAATGGACAGCCTCTGATAAGGTACCCTCAAGCCCACAGTTTTTCCATTAGGAAAATTTACCAATAACCTCCTGACAAATAAGTTCTTCCCTTGGATTTCTAAATTAGGGAAGGTTTTTGATCAGGGCATGTTACACCCTTTTTCAGATGTGTTTAATTTTATGTAGACAAGATGCTGGACTGCAGTCACCAACACATCTGCTTTTTAAGTTCCCAAATAAAAAGCAAGATAGGGAGTAAATCTGTTAACATGAATCATACCCTAAGTGCTAAATGTTTTCTTAAACACATTCACATTTCTTTCCATTCAGGTTCTGAGTACAAGTCCTTTGGGTCTTACAAAAGGCAAGTAAATCAGTCCTTGCCTAAGTTGAAGTGTTTTTCCTAAATGCAAACATTTATTTCAGCATTATCATTTCCCCCACCCATCATCAGTGCTACAGCTCTTCTGTTTTAAAAAACAAAAACTGAATTACAGTTTTAGCATGTTACACTCCACAATAATCAAACTGAGACTCTGTATTAGAGAGTGTTGTTAGAGTTCAGTAAGTGAAGCCTCACTACAGCATTTGACCCACTATGCATTAGTGAACTAAGACGACTGTGAAGATTTCAATTTCAAAAGGAAAATAAGCAAATATTTTTGGTTTTACCATTTCAATTTTAATACAATTCAGAAAAAAAAAAGTAAATGTTATGCATGGCAATGTTTATTAAACAATCACATTTCATTTAAGCATTAAAATGCAGCAGTCTGGAAAAGCTGCCAGAAACAATGTTTGGCTTCAGAAAAGGCGATTATGAAATTAGTTCCAATAAAATTCAAATACTCGTGTCTGTTGATTAGTTGAATGCTTTAGACTGGAAGGAACAAAAAGTGCAAATCAGCTGAATGTTACTTTCAAAAGTAAAGTCTTAGTGTCCTACAAGCAGTTACTGAAAGGCCTCATCTTAAATCTTCATGGTAAAGGACAAAATTCTCCCATTTCTATACAATTATAATTTACTGTAACATTTCAAAACAACATAACATTATTACTAAAGCAAAATTAGTTTCAGAATAGAACTGCAGTATTCTGCCTACCATAAGCACCTTTTTTTTTTTTAAATCTAATTTGCTTGACATGAGACGGCATGAGATACATTTTCACTGCCAAAGTGGAAACTTACATGGAACAATACAGTTACAACCACTTATAGGAACATGTTCTAGCTTAAGGTAATTTATACCTAAACATACTACTTTTACATGGAAATCTAAGATCCATATTGTGGTATTCTGTTTCTGCTGATATACTTCCAGGAAAGTGACTCATCACGGAGTAGCTAAATGTTGACCTGAAGCTTAGACTTTTTTGTGCATCATCTTCACAACAGTACTTGTAAAGGAATGGACAAAGGTTAATAGATAATATTTGACATACGGGCAAATGTTATGCATTTTTAAATAATTTTTAAATTTTTGTTTTTAATTCAACACAATGATTCAGTAGCAGTTTGAAATAAAAACCAGAGTATCCTTCTGGCTCCTAAATCACTTCAGAATCACTTAATGTACAAAGATAGTGAAAAACAGTGCAATTATTGTCTTATAAAGACTCGAAGAACACACCAGCAATTTTCAATTTGTTCTTGTAAAAAATTTAAGAAATACTGTGGAAACATGTTCTTATATGTGGGTACTGCTGCTTGAAACTGAACAGTTGGTTGACATCCAGACAACTAGTACAATTTTCCAAAAGCAAAGCAGCTTATAAGCATAATAAACAAATGGTCATTTTTCTAAAATTGAGACCTAATTTAGTAATTGGTAGAATGACACTTTCAAACTGTGTAACACAAAATAATGTAGCCAACAGTAACATACAGGTACACCATTTAATATTTATTATATGCATTTTATATACATTATTTTTCAACAGCTGTACTTTTGCTATGTGGTACAATCTTAAAAATTTGCTGATTCATAGTTTGTAAAACAGAAACCTTACAAAACTCATCAAAACTCGCAAACTGATCAGAAAAGTTTTGTGGAAGACTAGAAAAAATACTTTATTGTATTAATCATGCATTACACAAACAAAATCTTTAGTTACACCATAAACTGAAGCACATCTGAAAATAAAATAAAAGCAGGGAATAACTAGTCAAAACACAGCAGATTTATGAATCTTGAATCAACTACTTTTGTATTCTATTTGAAACGCAAATAAAAATAATTTTCACTCCAAAAGTTCTGAAACAAGGTTGGTTTTTGGAATCAACTCCACTCCAGGTACTTAACCAGAAGAAAAAAAAAATTTCTTGGTTTGCAACTTTAGAATTATCAAACGTCACATTTTCTCATCTATTTTAGACTGTTCAAAGAGTGCCATAATAGATATACAGGGCCCTTTAACACACTACATAAAAGGATATAAAGACCAACAAAAAGTGAAATAAATAACAATAGGCCATTAGCAAGATGGGTAATCCTTGATAAATAAACTCGTAAATACAGTAAGATGTACAAAATATCACATAGTGATAGGATGCCAAGATTAATTTTTTTTTTTTTTTTAAGAGTTCATTCGGGGGGGTTAACCCCTCTGTGTTTCATTTGAACACATTTTACAGTCCTTTACTTATGAAGACAGTTATGCGATGATGATGAATTAGCATCCTTATGCAAGGACTTAGCTGAGCTGTATTAGGCAAAAGAAGGGAAGAGTGTGGTTACACGGCAGCGGGTCAGTGAGATCTCTGTGTGTTAGGGTTCTATAATGCAGAAAAACATTATCAATACAATCTTGAGCACTGTTGTGACAGGCTAAATATATAAAAAGACTTATAAAAACTAGAATTTTATCCAAACATTTTGTGCAACTAATGCTAAAATATTTTAAGTTAAATTTCCTTTTCTTTAAAGCAAAATAAAAGTTTAAAAGGGGAATCTGTGGCATTCAACTGATAAACAGAAGATTACTAAGAGATGAAAAGAAAGCTACTCTTGGAGCTCACTTCCCCCCACAAGAGCACCACATTCCTAACCCTAAGGCAGCACACAGAGTCCAAAATAAAAGTCTTTTGTAAGATCAGACTCCACGTTTGCTTAAAGACACCTAAAGAACAGACATACGCTCAGTTCATATCCAGTCAAGGCTACAAATACTGTTTTTCTTTTTTGTATTTCTCCCCACCCCCCCAAATACAGTAATTACAGTTAAATGAATGAGCCTGACATTGTTCAAGATGTGGTGACTTTTCACCAACTTATACCTGCCCCACATAAAAGCCTTCACTCAGGCAGATCAGATGTAGTGTCTTATCGGTAACCTTATCATTGATGGCAGTGATGCATTTCCCTCTTTTTTGTCCAAACAGACCTGCTGTTATGATGCAGGTTTTGTTCTGCTATGTCACACAAACACTTTGGCAAGGGCATCAGCTCCTGCACTGGCAATATATGCTTTTGACGGATGAAATGCTACATCATAAATTGATTCATCCAGCTTTTTCCTATGAGCTGTTATTTCCTGCACACAGGTCTTGCTGTCCAAATTCCATAACCTAATGGAACAATCATGGCCTGTTTAGGAAAAAAGAAAAAAAGACAAAAGACAGATTTGTCAGACACTTGAGTGCATCATAAACACAAAATCTAGAGAGCATACAGAATATGAAAAAACCCTTACTTCCAGACATTAAATAGATTCCATTAGGATCTACAGCTAGACTTGTGACAGCATCCAAGTGAGCAACCATAGAATGGATCATTTTACCTAAAAGCAAAACAAACAGTGAATTTTCTGTGAAGTACTGTTTCTTTTAAAAAGAACACTTGCATTAAAAGCTACACTTTTAGCTTTTAATCTAAATAACTCAAATCTAAATAACAAGCTTATTTAGATTTGAATATCTGAATGATACAATTCTGTTAGAAATTAAGTTTCAACTGCAGACTCCTGTGTAAGCATACGAGTAAATGACATGGAACTCTCAAGAAAGCATTCCCACTGTAAGCATACTTTTTATCCATCTAGCATCTCTACTGATAGCAATGACAAGGAAGACCAATCCTAAAATGGCTGGGTGAGAACTGCAATGTTCAGACCCTTAAATAACTTAATAGCTGCCCCAGTAGGACAAAGTGTTGCTAGTCAACACGTTATCAACGTTTTGTAATAAGAGACTTACGGAGTCATACTAAAGGTTCATCTACCTTTGACATTGCTAGGACAGAGGCTAGCAGTGAAAAACCAGAAAATAAAATAAAACTAAAGGCAATTCTATGTGATACTTGCCCAGAATACTCTCCAGAGAAGGTACAGAAGAGGTTTAATCTTAGAAATACCAGAAGTTCTCTTTTGTGTAAAACTGCATCACAAGTAAGTTTTCTGCAAATTGCTTCCCCCATGTCCATACAGATTTAGTTTAAACATATTCATACGTACAAATTAGGTTCTCCTCATCCTTACCCGTTTTGTTGTCAAAAAATTTGATGTGTCTATCTTCATGTGCTGTAATAGTTACAGGAAGTGTGGGATGACTTACTACCTTGTTAACATGATTATTTGATTGTACACCTGAAAATATAATAAAAAATATTCACCTGCCTTAAAGCAAGGGTTAATTTAAAATGAGAACATTTCAGCATTACACTTCACTTTACTATATTAAGTAATATGATACAAATAATATTTTAGGAAGAGCATCAATGAATTTCCTAAGAAATAAATAATAGCTTCTTGCTTGACAAGAAGCTAAGCTACATAGTCTCCATCCAATGTAGTGTAAAGTTAAAGCTGTACAAATGGTTTACACACATGAAAGACTCTTGAGAGACATAGCAAACAAACCAAGCAAGTACTGCAGGGCAGCACCAGTCAAGTGGAAACAAACTCTGGCATCTAGGATGTGCTTAGCACACACTTCATACCTTCAGATTACAAAGATTTAGCTTGGGAAAAAAAAAGATAGAATTTAGATAACTGAAGTCAACCTAACTTATGATACTGTCACATATACTTACATCTTATTTCAACGTATAGAAAGAAACAGTGTTTTAAGGCTTGTTCCTTAAATTTTTTGGCTTATTTTCTGTTGGGGCTCTTCAGCCTGTAGAAGAGAAGGCTGCGTGGAGACCTCATAGCTGCCTTCCAGTATCTGAAAGGGGCCTATAAGGATGCTGTGGAGGGACTTTTCATTAGGGACTGTAGCGATAGGACAAGGGGTAATGGGCTAAAACTTAAACAGGAGAAGTTTAGATTAGATGTAAGGACGAAATTCATTACTGTTAGGGTGGTGAGGCACTGAAATGGGTTGCCAAGGGAAGTTGTGAATACTCCATTGTTGGCCGTGTTCAAAGCCAAGTTGGACAGAGCCTTAGGTGACATGGTTTAGTGGGAGGTGTCCCTGCCCGTGGCAGGGGGGTTAGAACTTGATGATCTTCAGGTCCTTTCCAACCCTAACTATTCTATGATTCCGTGACTCTCACTTTAAACTCAAAAAGGCATTTTTTTCTTATTTGTGATGCTGATGCTAGTTTTTGCACAAGCTCCCTAGAATGTATCTTTTACACAGGTTTGTTACCTGTGTTGAAGCCCTTATATAACTTACCTACTACCAAATATAATCAACTAAGTAAACTAGATTATTCAGAGGGGAGAAGCTAATTCTCCTCTTGCATTATTCTTTAAGATCTCATTTCATAGTAAGGAATGACCAGAAACTGGAGGTTTTCCTTCTGCAGTACTTTCATAAGTTTAAGCTAAGAAGGCTCCTCTGTCTATGGTTTCATCAGATACACACAATTCTTATAAAGCTACATCTTTGCAGCTCCTTATTTGTAGCAACAGAATTTCTAGTATTAAAAATTCCACAGGAGAAAGTCTATAATCACAACCTGGGCAGAATTTGATACTGAACTAATATTCTGCTTAATTAATTTATTTACTTAATATCCTTCATGTCAAAGCTATATATTGAAAACTGGTTTAATATGCAATTCAGACAATTGAATCTCAAGAAATCCAGCTGAGAACAAAACCTCTTGTTTTTGCCATGACCACCTTCAAATCCTGCTAATCCACAATCTCTTCCATTGTGTGTTGTTCCAAGCATCTAACTTTAAAATTGCATGATACAGTAGAGGAACGACACATTTTAATTTACTTCACCATATAAGAAAACTTTGATAAAGGTACCTTATTCAAGATGGACATTTAATACAGAAGAGCTTTACATACCAGATTCTATTTGTGATGAAAGCATTACCACTGACTGGGATGTTTCTAAATCATAGATGACTGTATTGCCAGTGTTAAAAGATGCCACCATGTGAGCAGGGTCACAACCTATAAAGTCAATTGACGTAGGTATTCCATGCTCTAGAAAGAGAGAAAAATTACTTTAGAAAGACTAAAACCCTTCTGAAATTCTTGACAGTTTAAATATGTAGTTTGTTTTATACTCATGCTTTAAAGAAATTCACTCCCTTCTTTGAAGAAATGCTACAACATCAGCATTATTTTATTAAAAAATATTTTTCTTTTTAGCCCTGTTCCCTGGTTAGGCTAAATAGAGATAACGAGTCCAGATGCATCATCCGCTGCCTCATTACATTCTAAAAATTCCTTCAAAACCTTACCTTTCTCTCCATTGTAAGTGCAAATACAGGGCATTTTTTCTGCTGGGTTCCATAATCTAATAGTGCCATCTGCTGAACAAGATAGTAAGTGATTCTTTACACCGCTGTAAGCAAGACCCCAGACTGCATCTGTGTGAGCAATTAATGTGCCAGCTAGAACGTTTGGCTCTGGAAAAACACATTAAAAAAAAAAAACAAAAAAAAACACAAACACAAAAGCTCAGAAATTAAACCTTTTTAGTGAAGAAACATTAAACAAGTATTTTTTGTAACTCAATACAAGTTAAATCCCACATACAACTGTCATATAACCCCCCCAGCCCTTCCTATTTAAGCAACAGCTAGAATATTACACAGGAGGTAATTTTGTACAACCAAAAACCAAACCAACACAACATAACCAACCAAAAAAAACCACCCACAAGAAAAACACAAACATCAAACAAACTCCAAAGACACGAAACAAATAAAAAACACTTCAAAAGAAAAATCCAAAACCCTGCTAATTAGAGCTCTCTCTTCTAAAAAAAAAAAAACCCAAAAACAAAACCCTGTCACTTGAGTTAGAGACAGTTCTTTCTGAGGTCCATGAAAATGATACCAACCATCTTACCCACATGAACTCATCATTTTTAGCGATTAGACTACAACAAATAATTTTTTAGCAGAGAGGCACAACCTGAGCTACATATTGGTTTTAAGGGACTGATAATAGTGGCCTTCCAAAATCAGTGCAAGACAGCACTGCTTCCCATCTCACTGCCACAGATTATGCAGCCTGAGTGTTACATTAGCTCACTCATAACAACAACACAAGGGAGAGAGGAAGTTTTCCAAACAGTTATCAACTCCTTAAAGACACTGGCTATGGGAACACAGCTGCACATAAGAAACATGGGACACTGAATTTGAGCACACTCATCTTAGTTTTCTGAGAAACTCCTACCAAAGAAATAATAATTCAAAAATTTGGAATTCTGGTTCAAACTAGTTTCTTAAAAAATAAGAGTTATGATTAATATTTTATTTCCTGTTTAAACCTCAGAAATTGCCAGTCTTCCTCTTACAGTTCTATACAAAGTAAATCACTAGCGCAAGTAAGAATAAACAAACATTTACCATACACAAAGTTGAAACACACAATGTAGTTGACAAATAGCAGTTACAGTCCACAAAATGTTGAAGACAGCGGTCACAAGCTGTTTATCTTTTAAAAATACTTACCATAGGTATCATATGGATCCACGTTGGGGCTAGGCATGTTCCACCACTGGATGGTTGCATCAATACCACCACTGAAACACTGTTCTCCATTGGAACTAATTGCCAATGACAATACAGGTCCACTATTGGGAGACAGAGAAAAAGTAGTTTACTGGTACTGCCTACAGGACAGCAGTGAAAATGTGGCTATCTGCTTTCAAAAAACAACTGGACTGGATCAAGTACTTAAAAAATTTTGAACTCCAAAGAAACAATTCTGTTAAAACCCTTTTTATGGCTCAACAAGTGATACTAACCTTTATTAAAATATTAACACATTAACTAAAACTATCTAAATTCAAGTAATTCAAAGACCACCACCTTATTTCTCAGAAGCAACTACACCTACAAATGGCAAATTTTTACAGTGCATCTACGCCAATCTAATAGCCAGCTATCCTGATAAAGGTGGTTGTAGCTCTTACTCCCTCACCACCAACTATTTTCTCATCCTGTTTTAGGAAATGACAGTAACCTATGCCCCAGTAAATGGTTCAGAAAAAAATATCCTAGGAAGAGTACTTTTGGGCCAAGATTAGACTTTTACTGGTTTTAACTTCTACAACCTGTTTGCTGTGGCATCAGACAAGCACAAACTGTGGGCCCAAGTGAAGAAACAAATCCACTCCTTTAGACACACTATTAAGGTAGGTTTAACTGTATTGTAAAACCACATCCCCAAAATTAGATGCCTGGCTGCTCTGACAGGCCATGCTCAGGACATAGATGTTTACCAGTTGTTCAAGTCCAGATGAGCAAACTAAAATGATGTATTTGAAGATGGTGAAAAGGAAAAGTATTGGTTGAATCCACCTATGTATTTGGCAAAGTGAAGAACAAAGGTGGGCTGAAAGGGAATGTTGCTCAAAGCCTGCCTGAAGGGAAAACCAGTAAAATTACTTTGCTACCAGTCTCATTGGAAGTCAGGGTGGGGATCAGTTTTGTATCAAGACTTCCCAAAACCTTACTTTCTGATATTCATTAACAAAAGCCCACATAACAGTCCAAATTCAGACAGAGAAAGAGACAATTCAATTGTTCTTTGACCCTCAATGAACACTTTAATCACTTGAAAGAATACTTGTATTTGAACATGAGGACAAATTAGCCATCCAGTCCTAGGGAAGAATTTTTTATGCTTTAGCTAATAAGCCTGAAAACATTACGTTCTATCAAGTGGCGTAAGGGAAGGAGGAGGGTGACGACAGTATGTACAGTACAAGCTATTAACTGATTATTTTTTTTTTGAGGCCAGCAAAAGAAGTGCTATCCAGTTCCACACTTAACACAGAGATCTTGTAAAGCTTACTTGCTAACTGGATCTTCAGTTATATAAGCACAGGACATTCAAACTACTGTGACTGGCTACGGACTGCACATTTTTGCCTTGCTTTCTTTTTGAAAGGAAGCAGAATTCAAAACTTTACTCGGGTATTAATCAACTTTTCGATTACAACCATTATCTCACTGATTTAAAAGTTCCCCCAGCCCCAAAAGGCATATGTATAAACTAACACTCACATCCTATCCACTACTTTGGCCTATACTGGCAATGAAGTTTTCTCTTACTGTTTTTCAAGCCCCTAAAAAGAATTCAGAGCCCTCCCAGCCACGTGTGTGATCTGGTATTTCACTCACTGAATCCACATTTAATTTTGGTTGTTTTTTTTTTTGTTTGGGATTGTTTTTTTTGGGTGGGGTGGTTTTTTTGTCCTGATGATTGCATCTGTACTTTTAATTTTTAATTTCTCAGTCCTGTATCTAAAGATACTAGGTAAGACTAATAACTTCTATCTTATTAATTTTCTTCACATACTACATATAAAATCCGCAGTCTAAGATATAGGTGTCACTCACTGTCTGTGATTTCATTATCTTCTCTCTTTCCCATTGTAAATTAATCACATTTGCTACTTCCTGTTATGTTATTGTGGACTGTGCAATTCATGACAGGGACTCAGTAGTTATCTGTTTTTACAAAGTATGATGGACTTTGTCTATATGATGTAAAAATAGAATATATTTCTAGCTTTTACTATCAAGTGTCTTACAAATCTGTGAGACAATGACAATATATTTATCAAGCATTAATTATATCAAACACTTACATGTGGGCCCTAAACGTGTAGATGGGTTCTACATCTAAAGAGGCACTCCTGAAAGAGACAGGAATAGTTACTTCATTACATGAAATCTCCACTGAAAAACTGTGAGAACAGTTAAGAGTTTAATCAATTTCAAAGGCATTTCAAACACAACCAATGTTTTATAGAAACCCATATACTTGCTTTTTGGCAGGAACCGTTTTCTGTAAATTCCAAAGTTTTAGAGTATGGTCCTCAGAGGCTGTAACCAGCACAGGCTCTACAGGATGAAAAGCTAATGCCCGAACTCCATCAAAATGACTGCGTAACGTATATTTAGGGTTCCATGTCTTCCGAAAGGCATCTTTATTAGCTGGCAGCTTAAAAAAAGGAGAAGGATTAATTTTACCTTGGGTTTAAAAATATGCATAATATGCATCTTCCTGTATTTTAAGACAACACACTATTTTTGATTCTGCTAATATACGTTCAATCTTAAGTTTGCATTTATCTATTGATCTGTAACTCCCTTTCCAGCATACAAGGTATGGAATGGAGTATAGAGCTGAATACACAGACAAGATGCCTTGATTTTTCAAAAGCTGGTTTTAATCCTTCTGTGCAATAATACTTTAATTCTTCTTTCCTGAAGGAAGATAAAAGTTTCATTGCTTAAGTTGTCTGCACCCAAGGAAGAGATTACAACTGTCAAAAGTTTATTTATCACTTAAACATAATAAAAATGAGCTTCAGGTGCCTAGTGAGTGATCTTCCTCATATAAGTAACTTGACTGAGAATGACAGGAAACATATAATTCTTAAATACTTCTACATGTGAAGGTATGTACACAGAAATAATCAAGATTTCAATACACACTTGTAAAGATTTTAAATATAACATTACAAATAAATATTTTTAATGTCTTTAATGAGTTTTAAATATATTCATGAGACAATAACTTAGTTAATACGTGAAGCGAACTTAGTTAATATGTGAAGCAATATACACAAACTTTTCATTTATATATTATGAACACCCAATTCATACTCTTAACCTATAGACTACTAGGCTAAAACATGAAGTTAGAGCTGCTTAATATTAATCGTAAGTAACTCAGAAGAGTTACCAGAAAACCTCAAACGCTAACAACCGCAAGAGACTAATTTAGAGCTTTGAATTACAATTTATATTATGCAGAGAGCAGATCCTTAGAAGACTACATCCCATTTGTCCTAAGCTTCCATCATAAGGAGAAGTACATGCGCGGATACTTTTCTCATCCGCGCAAGTAACTATAAAGGGAGTTTACAGAAATTACTTTAATTAGATGATCTAAATTAGCAAACTAAGAATGAATGGAAACTAATCCTATCCTCTGCCTTACAGACTAACTATTCGCCATGTAATTGTTAAAGCATGCTTCTCAGCTGTGGGGCAGATTCTCTCAGTATCTCATGATATTTTCAGCAACACTATTAAGAGATTAAAATCTCCCACAGATAATAAAATATTAGTACTTTGTCAGGACTGAAAAATCTATATCCTGGACTGAATTACCAGTACTCAACCAAACTAAATTTGATTCTATCCAATCAAAATAAATAGAAAGGCTCAGACAATGAAATTTACTACTCTAAGTTACAGATATGCAGACATTTGCTTTTCTCTTATATTAATGTAAATTTCTGGCCTAAGTGCAAGCTATGCCAAATTCAGATCAAGTAACTGAAGCTTCTTATATATAGCATTGTAACCTGGATTTTTTTTTTTACCCTACAACAATAGATACCATAACAAAACTTTTTGTTTCCAATCTTCCTACTTTAGAGGATACTGAATACTGCAGTAGTTTTATAATTTACTTAGCATTACCCTGCACATTATATACAAGCTTCATGAAAAGAATAATCTTGGTTTCAGGGAACAGAGTGGAATTCTGGAGTTCTGCATTAAAATTGACATATTTCTGCCCTAACTGTGTATTTCTTCACCTTCCTGAACCTAAAGTGGGTAAGAGAAGGAAGCAAACAAAAAAAAACAAAACAAAGGTATTTTTCTAGCACAGTGCCTCAACAGTTTTAATCCTCATTATGTATTCATCCTCCTGCCTAACTCATTCACTTGTGGTGATCTGGGGCTTAGAGAAGTTAAAGCCAAACACCTGAAATAGCAATGGCTTATTTCAGCATGTTGTTATGTCCCAGATTAGACAGAAGACCTTGATTCTTTGGGAGCAACATGCATTCACACCACACTGCTTTCTCTTACAGTTGTGATTAAGTCATTCAAGAAAACCAGGAACTGATTATATAATGGACTTAGTTTTCAAAAAAGAGGAAGAGAATTCGCTAAATCTTTTTTGTTAAAATGGTTGTTGCAATGGTAATTTCAGTCTCAGCAGTTCAGAGGAATCTGCTAAAATGCAATGTACAGAATTTAGAGAAGTTACAAAAAACAAGGAACATTTAAGTACAGCTTTAAAGCTTGTATTTTTTAACAGACTCGAACATCTTTGTTCTTTCAGAAGACTCCATGTATAGCTTCCTAGAAATCTAGTTATATCTAAGCTGATCTTCTCTTGTTTATTTCTCCCCATCCATGTTTCCAATGAATCTTAACATCCTTACTCTAAGTAAAAAAAATACTGGAAAAGACTAACCAACACACTCTTAAGAGACCTTTGCAACCTCCAAGAGAAAAAGCTAACCAGTAGTATATAAAAATACCAAACCAAAAACAGAACAAAAAAATCAAAAAAAAAAAAAAAAAAAAACCCAACTAAACAACAACAAAACAAACAAACAAACAAAACCCCAAACAACACCTCAGAAAAAAGAGTCTTGGACTTGGAAAAGGGATTTGCTGATTAGAGAGAATAAACGTGAGATACAAGATCGGCCAGAAGCATAACGGGACAGTAGTAAAATATGACACTGTATATCAGTATTCTGAAGTGTGACATCTCAAAACAAAAGGCATGGACACATTGCCCTATTTTGTCAATGTTCTACTGTAGATGCCAAAATACTGACAAAAACCAGACTATGGAACCACACTGCTTCACTAGGTCCTTCTCCCTTTTTTCCTGAACTTTGGTGGACTTTACTATACAGGACCATGAGGGATCAGCTAAATCCTTGATCCTAGTCTCCTGCCAGTGAACAGCCACAGAGCAGGCGCTTAGAATAGAAGGTCCACCAAACAAGTTCCCTTGCCCAAAACCACCAACCACCACCCAAACAAAAGCTCTGTCTAGATCAGGAGACACCACTTTACATGTCCTAAAAAAGCTTAGCCATAAAACATCTTTAAATTTAGAGCAAGATGAAAAAAATATGAACTATACAACACAAGAAATTGCTAAACAGATTAGAGAAGGGTTGAAAACACGTGCTTTATAATACTTGCTCTATCTAACCTAATAAAAATCCCTTTTTGCCTTCATTTTGTCTGTATGGGAACACAGGCAAGCAACCTATCTCTTCTGCCTTATAAATCACCAGCAAATCAGACTGAAAGAAACTACACCTAAGCTAATCAAAGGAAAAAACTAAAAACATAAAAAAAAAAAAAAAACCCACCTTAAAATAATCCCTAAAAAAAACCCAACAAATGTCCCCAGGGAAGGAAGTTCTTCCTTCCCCTGCAGTCAACAGAAAAGCAATAATTAGTAACTGCAGTGTCTTTAAATGTTTTAATGTTATTTTTTTCTTGATAATGTTCTGTTGATTGAAGATTTCCAAATTTAGATGCTCTGCTAAATGAGGACTTTCCATTTTGCAGCCCATCCTACAACAGGAAAACAACTATCATCCTGTGCAGCTATGGAATCCAAGAATATACAAATAGGAGCATTTGATTTGGTAACAGCATTACTCCCTTAGCATACAAATAACTACATACACTTAGGTACATACAAGGAACGAGACACCAAAAAAGACACTATTTGCAATGACTGTATTATATTACAAATTGAGTAGTCTTAGGGACAACTTGCGCTCTAAATCATTTATATACAGAAAAATTTCAAGATATCAGTCATAAGATTTAAAACTTAATCTCCATCCAGTCCACATATCATCTCATTTTCAAAATACCACAGTCATCAAGGAGTGGTACATGAAAGACAGTGGAATCCTGCTAGTCTTTATTTACGCACTGTAAAGGCTAACACAAGCTACGTGAAGAGCATGGACCTATTGGGAGCAAAACGCAAGAAGTAGGAATATTCAAGTGTTTTGGGTTATTTTACTTAAACATTAAACTTAGTTTAACATTATCTGCTTATCTGGAGATTAACAGGAAAAGGAGCCGACTTCAGCTAAACTCATAGGGGCATGAGATTAACATGTTCTACAAGTGCTGTATTACAGGTACAAGGCAAGACATGGTCTTACTGCACTGCAGATCCACAGTTATGTGAAAACAACTTCAGAAATTAAGAACTATCAAGGAATGTTTAGCCTGAAGGAACATTCCAGTATCTGAAGGGGGCCTATAGGCATGCTGGGGAGGGACTCTTCATGAAGGACTGTAGTGATAGGACAAGGGATAATGGGTTCAAACTTAAACAGGGGAAGTTTAGATTGGATATAAGGAAGAAATTCTTTACTGTAAGGGTGGGTGAGGCACTGGAATGGGTTGTCCAGGGAAGCTGTGAATGCTCCATCGCTGGCGGTGTTCAAGGCCGGGCTGGACAGGGCCTTGGGTGGCATGGTTTAGTGGGAGTTGTCCCTGTCCATGGCAGGGGGGGTGGAACTAGATGATCTTAAGGTCCTTTCCAACCCTAACTATCCTATGCTTCTATGATTGTGATGGAGAACTAACAGCATCTGAATTACACTCTCTTCAGATCCACAACAGGTCAGACTCCCTTCTTACATAAAAATTAAAACAACACTTTCCAGCTGTGTTATTTGATACTTCAAGTTTCTCTTTTCTGACACATGAAGAAGTCAGAAGCTACCATGCGCTTTCCAGATATGCTCCATCTATTTCTATGACTTTCCAAGTTATAGAGGTATCTTACCAACAACACCAATAATAACGATAATAAAAAAGGCCCAATCACAACCTAAAAACACAAGACACTTTAAATATAATACAATATGTAAGACTTACCTGAACATTTCCCTAACCAGCCATCAAATATTACTAGCCAATGAAATAGTCACATAAACACTCCTGGGTTAATGAATATGGAAAAGGAGTGTCACAACACTCTGGCTTGTAACAAAAAATGCACCCTTAAAGCTTATATCTGAAGAATACTAGTATATATAGTCTATACTGTTAACACTACATAAACACAAAGGGGACAGTAAAGAAATAATATCAATATTTGTGTTTTATACCATGCCATCTCAATACTCCATGTCAGCATATAATTAGCCATTTTTGTTCAAGCAAATTCATTCTAAGATGTCATGTTAAGTAGAAAACAAGTCGTCTCACTTAATTTTGATTACCCAAATTACTTAGCCCATTTACAAGGTGTCTCTCCTCCCAAGTAACAGTTTCTGCTAAAGAAACCCCTGTTCTTTGCATCTATTATGTTCAGGGTGGGGGGGAGAGGGGACCCAACTATTATTAAACTGTATAAAGAATTTTAAAATAAAATTGCACTTACATCATAACTATAGTCTGCATCATTTGTTACTGTCAAGTCTGCAAGGTCTCCAAGGCCCAGTACACTTAACAACACATCATCAGAACCCATAATAAATGACTTGCCTCCTCCAGGTGGAAACGTTATTGGCTCAGCTACAAAGAACAAAACAGTTTCTTTAAGTCTCAATGTAATTAATAAAACTGATGAAAAAGTGCATTAATTCATCACTTAAAAGCAAAGCAGAAACTTGTATGGGCTACATATTGCCCCAACTAAAAAAAGAGAGCACAAAGACACGCATACATGTGCAAACATACATACATATATATATATATTAAATACACAATTCTTGTATCATGCTTTGTCATTTGATTTCAATTTTTGACAAGTGACTTGACTGACATCACTTTACATTGCAATATCAAATGTACATCCCGTGTCCAAATTCTCAGCTAAATATTTCATTCACTACACCATGTTACCTGCAAATAAGTGTCTGCTTTATACTAGTCAAATACCTCTACCTGCATGTGTAAGTATTTTTTCTCTCTCAGGCTAAAGGCCTCCTGTAAAACATCTCCTCTACTAAGAAACTTTCAGATGATTAAAAAAATGAAAACATCTGTTATTCATGAATTCCCTCTCTCACTTTCTCAGCATGATTCTGGATTCTAATTTAGAATACACTCAACTGGTATTTATCTTATCTAGCTGTGCCTTCCCCAGATCAATGTTCATTCAGAACTCACATACGCATAATAAACTTTCAAATATGCACCCATATTCTTTACATTCCAACAATTCTGTATATGTCCTTCTATCCACAAATACCAGTTTAGCAGTAAGGAATAGGAATCAAGGCTTAAAAATTGTTAGTAGTACAGCATATTTTAGAAGCTGCTTTTACTTGTCAGTATGTTTTCCTGTGCAAAAATTAGGTCACTTGTTAGAAGCAGAGTACTTAACTAAAGTTTAAGTGTAAACTTTAGCTAATTGCAAACATTTGCAAAATAGTATTTGATTTTTAAAGATGTCAAGTATGACTTAACTTGTTTAACACTTGGATTACATTGATCTGGCAGAGAGAGTTATGGTCTCACTTTAATGCCAACCTTTGTTTCTAATCCTCTGAGAAAACCCTTGAAACTCAGAGAAAACTAAATTTCTGGATCTGAAAAACATCTATATCCTAAGTTTTGTCTTACAAAAATAATTCCAAACAAGAGGACTAATAATGAACACATTCCTGTTTTGAACATGCATCTTTACTATTTTGTATCACCTCTGAGTGGCAACCCTGCTGTGTTCCACTCCACATGAAGAAAAGTAAACAAGACCACATGTAAAGTTATACTTGTCTGGCATCATTGCTATGGCTATGCAAAGAGGAGTCAGCCCAGCTAGATCAAAAAATCACTTCAAGAAGTAAAGCAGTTCTAATGCTTGAGAACTACTGTACCATTAAAAAATGTAACCTTATTAGCACACAACTGTGAGAATCTAAAGAAAAGAAAATTCACATATGTAAGAATAAAGACTGCTGTTCCAACATTTACATAAAAAGAGCAAACAGCATTATTACCATGCATAACCACCTCTTTTTAAAACATTCATAATGCATACAAAGGTCTTAACCCATCAGAATGCTATAAGTTCAAAATAGTTTACCATGCCCTTGTATGAATGTTACTTCATTTCCATTAATGCTTTACTAAAACTCTCAATTTGACAGTCTGTTCCAAATAACTCATATTTCAGAAAAAGCCATGTTCTTAGAAAACACCTAATTATTTCTTCTTGGGTTTTGGGCTTTTCTGGGGGGCATGAGGGCATATCAAGTAATCCATGATTATTAGATGAAAATTTCTAAGGATTTATTTCTTACTGAGAGTGTCTGAGCCGAGTATAAAAGGAGATACAAACAATACTTATATGAAGCAAGAAATAAAATAACATCACAAACATTCTCTGGGTGAACTGGGAGAAAAAAAAAAAAAGAAGAAAAAAAGGGGAGAAAAGAAACAAAGGGGAGTTTTAGGATTTTTTACTGTTGGTTGTTTTTATCATTGTTCGATTGGTTTTGTGGTTTGGGTTTGTGTCCCCCCCCACTTCTTTTTGACTCCCACAGTAAGACTCCAATATTTTTATCTGGAGTTTCCAAAAACTTGCTACCTTCTACTGTCTTGACAGGGTCCCAGCTTCTGAAATACAAGAATTCATTTACAAGTCGAACCTCCCAAGTCTTTGTAAGACCAGAGCTGCTGATCACTTGGGGAATGAGGCTCCTATCTGATCTTTAGGACAGGCCTCCAACATTTAAGCTCCTGAACTTGTCATACTAATTCTTTGTGAAATTAATGTAATTTGTCCTTAACAGATCAACTTTCACATGAAAGCACAAAATGAACAACCATCACAGGAAAATACTACCACATTAAGAGTCTATATTATAGATCTATTTTTTATATCTTTATATGATAGATCTTTATCTGCATCAGAGATTAACATTCCATTAATGCTTCAAAATTAATACTACCTGAAATTTAGAAGCATATTTCTCAGCATTAAAGGTGCCAATACGTACGTATAACAGGTAGCATAACTGTATTTTAATTTATTTGAACATTACCTGATTTTAAAACGTGACCTATTTAAAGAGGTTTAAAAAATGGTTGCAAGCTGTTTTTATAAAAAGGCAGAGAAGTTATAATATAATGCATCTTTCATGGTGTAGTTACTAAAAATAAAGACCCACAGCTCCGCATATCAAAAACAATGCATCAATATGTGTATGTGAACTATAAATAAATTATTGAATACTTTTAATATTTTTAAAAAACTCAAGTATTTTCCTAACACACACTACAGTGTTATCTTTATAGCCTTCTGTATGTTTAATTGAGTTTGCAATCTATAAATATAAAATAAAAAATATATGTGATAGTACAAGTTTCTTCATAGGTGAAAAAAAATGCAATTATTAAATATTTGCTTGGCCAATCCTAATCAGTACTTCCAACCCTCAAGATCTTGATCGAGATAATTAAGTCAAAATCAAGCAATAGTATTGGTACAGGCTGGAGCTGCTTTAACCTCCAATTAGTTATGTATGATTATATATATGCTGCTGTCATCTACTATACAATAGGGACTTCTTAATCTTGTTTTCCAGAAAGTTAATGCATGGTACACCAAAAGTAGCTAATGGCCTCAGGAATCAGCTGTTACTGCTATTTTTTCACAGAATCATAGAACACCAGGTTGGAAGGGACCTCAAGGATCATCTGGCCCAAACTTTCTCGGCAAAAGCAGAGTCTAGTTGAGTCCATCTATAGATGGACACCCCTCAACTACAGATACTAAAAAAGAAAAACAACCCATGAAAACAGTAATTCTCTGTACAACACACTGGATAGAGAATTATGCTGCAGTTGATTATACTTCTGAAAGTCATGCAGCATGGTGAAATGGAAACCTCAATTTCTTAAGGCCAAAACAAAGTATAACTATAGCATAACGATTTCTTCATCATACTAAAGCAGGTATTTGTGGGGAAAAAAACCCCAAACCAATTCAACAAAAACCCAAACCCACAACAAACCAAACCCTGCACCTTTAGAGGTTTAAAAGATACATTCCCAGCCAATTAGAACCATGGTTTACTGCCCTCCCTGAACTCCCTCCTCCATCAAAAAAACAAACAAAAAAAAAAAAAAAAAAAGAAAGTGAGCTTAGTAACACTTTGTTCTCTATATGTAAACAAAATTACTAACCACCATCTCAGAACTGTAACACTTCAGAGTGCAGCACAAACCTTATGTACAGCCACAAGAACGTTACGGCTTGGTAACACTCATCAGCATAGGCTAGCGTATCCCACCATGAAAAACGAAAGTTGTCTGCAAATACCTTAGCTTTTAAAACGCAGCAGAATAAATAACTGAGCAAAAAAATGTATTTTATGATACTGAACTGTTTGGCCTTGTCAGCAAAAGACAGACCTAGAAGCAATTCAAAGGCAACACTTGTTTGCTTGCAGCTTTGCACCATACAGTACAGACAAGATCTCAAAAAGGCAGGTAGTATTCAGAGTAGGATTTCTGATCAAACATCAAAATGTACATTTTGATATTAAATTTTAAAAGTTATACAGAAACCACAATTAACAGATATTATACTCATACTGCTACTCAATGAATAAAGCCCAAACCACACTGATAAGCTGAAAACATACAAATACATTAAATATAATGAGAATATAATCCTGAAGGCACCATTTATTTGAAAATAGTGTTGACAGTCTTTATTTGAAGTGCAGCAGACTGTTTGTGCTACAGGAACCAAGCAATAAAAGTCAGCCCAAATTTAGCATCGATTTCTTAATGAAGATTGTTCTGTCCAACGGTATTTTAAATTTAATGTCTCTAAAAGAAAACAGCTATACAACCTGTCCTTAACAATGAATGTCTGCGTACCTCTTACGGCCTAAGAAAAATAGCCCAAGACAGACTGAGAGAACTGTAACTGTAGTTTCACATGCCCTTAATACCTTAAAAAGGCTAAAAGGCAACCTAAAACAGTACACCTAAATACAACCTAAATGTATGTCTGCAAGTTTTAGCAAGTGCACCACCTGTAGGTTTTTCAATTGCACTCCACAGGTAAACTTGATAGTGGTTCATCACCTAGTCAAAGATGAAAAGGGAGGCAAGTAACAGGAGGGAAGACAAACAATCCTCTTTTGTAAAATAACAGTTTGGAAGAGCAACAAAAAACCTCCCTGCAAAATTTCTACTTTTCTGCTTGCCTGGTGACAGGCATTTGTGGGCCAGGGTGAAGGAAGAATGGGGGAACCAACATATTATTATCAGGATCAGTAATAACGCAAATCCATTCTACTTCTGGTATAGCTGATGTTATGCCAGGGCTTATGAGTCAAAGATCATCAAAAAGGAGCCAAATCTGAATTCAGCTGAGTATTTTGAATGTGTTCCAACTAGAGCACAAATTTACATAATGGTATTCTAATCTCAAAGCTAATAGAAGAAAATCACTCCCTCAAAACAAAAAACATAAAGCCGAATACAAGTTTTTGCCTATTTACATAATAGTTTGCCACTAACTTCCACTGCCTAAGATAATCCTGAAATTGAAAACAATACTTCATAAAGAAAGTGTCTTTGTACACTTGTGTATACAGACCAAGAAAATTTTTGAAAAGAGAACATTAAAGTTGAGAAAGAGAGACTAATCTGCATCATAACTTATATAACCACTTTTAAATTTCATTTTTAAATGCAACCTGCGTATCAAATGTCAATACTCACCTTTTTTTCCTTTCTATAACACCCTATTTGTAAAAGATTTTGCTAACAGGGAGGGACTGCAAACAGGGATTTAAATAGTGAATATTTTCAAAACACACTGCTGTACATGAAGTTGTTTAAAAATACTTAGAAATAATGGTGAGTTACGATAAGCCACAGAAACTGAAGCCACATTCTCATGAAACCATTTGGAAAGAACTGCAAATAAAATAATAATGTGGCAATGGGAAACTGCATTATCAAGGGGACAGTAAATTACAGCGTGTGCTTTCTGAAAGAAATCTCCTGTAATACAGTAAGTAGCTGAATTTTTTGTACCTTCCTCTGCTCTTGCACCTTCATGATCAGTCATTCTAGAAGAGGGTGACCTAGATTGATTAATGACTCCTGAAGGGATGTGGGGTATCTCATCATCGCCCAGATCAGCTATCATGTCGTGAAGTTTTGTCCTGTTGACTCCTGTAAATTAATGTCAGCAGCAAAGATTCATTTGATTGCTACCGCTTGACTTGACTGAAGTCTAAAAATTCATTAAACTAATTAAACAAGAAATGGGACCTCCTTAAAATAAATACAATGCTTTGGGTTTGTCTTTGTATATTAAGAAAATTGATCTTTTGGAAATCAAAAGGAGTTAATACATCAAATCTGAAAACTACATGCAAATACTTTGAATTAAGTGAAATCAAAGAATAACTTCCTTGTGTTCTGCAGATCTATTCTACAGTTTGCTGTAGGAGAGAAGAAAAAAAAAAAATCATCTTACAGCCCTACTAAGAAGTCAAGCCAAACATTAAAACAACATTAATTATTAAATAAAATACATATGAATTAAACATTTGCCAATAAGATCACACATCTTTAACTATACTAAACAATTAGACATGGAAAAACAGTGCAAACAAAAATAAGCTTAAAAATGAGAGAAAAAGTACAGACAACTTATAATGGGGGTGCAACAAACAATTAACTTTCCCTGTTTTTGAATGGTATTTAAATTGTAGAAATTGTTTATTAAACACAAGAGCAAGAATGCTTCCACCACTTCATGGAACTGCAGATGTATATTACCCTTATTACTAGCATGCCCCTGGAAACAACAAATACTGAATTATATGTGCATTATATTCATTACATAGACACTAGCAAACAAAAATTGTATGTTTTTTTTCTTTTAATTAATAAATTCATTCCTGCTTCCACCTTAGAGCTTGCACATCAGAAACTCAAGCTTCAATCATAAAGTGAAATTTCAGTGACAGAACCTCTTGAAAGAAAAAAAATCCACAATGATGCAACACATAACCAGCTTTTAACTGCTGAAAGAGTCCTTCCTGGGACTGCAAGCAGTTACGTTGCAGAACATTTAAAATGAAGTGTTAACTATATTTAAAAGGACATATTAGAACTTAAAAATCTTCAAGTATGTCCATTTTTTAGTAAAGTATGCATTAGGAAACAATTTCTCTGATATATACTCTGAGGTGACATGCACCATTTTTATTAAAAAGGAAATCAAAACTAAACCGAAGCCTTTATTCTCAAAGAAGTAAAAAGGTAAAACACTAATTACAGATGACTTAAAAGCAGAACTGTTCATTTAAGCAGCTAAACACTAAACCACACTTTTTCAAATAATATCTGATCAATTCAATTTTTAGATCTTAATGACAAAAATTGGTTAAAATTCATGTGTTCAAAAATAACTATCCATCCATAACAGAATTCTCTGGAAATAATGGAGATAATGGAGGATTCTTCAGAGAGGTGTGACAATGGAAAATATTTCTGGAAGGAGAATCACAGCAGAAGAATACCATGCATACCCTAAGAAAGAGGCTTTGCAACTATTCTCATTAATACTTACAAAATATTTTCATTTAGCCAAATATAGACTCCCTATACTATTTTGTTTTGTATGTGTGCTTTTGATATTGTTCTTTTATAGAACACTCAGTATTCCAATTAAATCTATGAAGGCTGATACCCAGAATTTGTCTGAGAAGAAAAATGGCTTCCAGAAGTTTCTCTTGTGCAACAGAACAAACTTCTTAAGTGGTTTCATTTCACTCTCACGTAGAAGTGAGTCTACAAATCTGTGACCTGAGCTAATGAAGTGAGTGTAAAATAATAAAAAGGAATATCTCTTTTGCACCAGTCTTCCCCCTCCTCCCACCCAATAGGCACTAGGCTGATAGGATTTAATTTCAAAGATACATTATCTAATTATAGTCAGGAGGTGAAACCTCATAAAAATGGTCATTCTAAAAATGGCCAGGCTTCTACCAGACAGACCACAAAGCTTGCTTTTGCCTTTGGTTCCAGCTGGCTGTCAGCCAGCCACCTACAGTGATCAGCAGCAGATACATTCTTAAAGATACTATAGGGCAATCAATAAATGACATGATAGAAGTCATGGCTGGTACCCTAAGCTATCTAATATATCCTCTGCCTTCCAGAAGAAAACCCATTTGTGTTCTTCAAGTCAATATGCATGAACCGTTCAAAACATGAATGGAAAATTATAAAAGTGGCTTATAAACTATTACTCAGACCTAAACTGTAAGCATCTTTTTGAGGCGCTTTTACACCAAACGTAAGGGCATGAAAAGTTTGATTCAGCACACCCAAAAGCAGCTCTCCTGCTCTGCTACTCTGAGCCAGTCAGTCAGTCAGTCAGTATGCCACTGATTAAGGACCGTCAGCCTTGCCTTTTAAAGTTCTTTGGTATGTTTAGTCACTTCTTGTCCTTCAGGTACAACCTCAGAACAGCCCTCAATTTATCACTCAGTACAGAGAAAAACTCCTGAAGTTCAGAAAATAGCAGCTATGGTTCCCAACTTTCTGCATTCCACACTGAAAAATGACAATATTCAAGACTGACATAAGAAGGCATGGACCTGCTCGAGCAAGTCCAGAGGAAGGCCCTGAAGATGACCAGAGCACTGGGGAGCACCTCTTCGATGAAGACAGGCTGAAAGAATTGCGCTTGTTCTGCCTGGAGAAGGCTCCAGGCAGACCTTACAACAGCCTTCCAGAGGGGCTGACAAGAAAACTGGACAGGGACTTTTTACAAGGGCATGCAGCGACAAGACAAGGGGGAATGGCTTTAAACTAAAGAAGGGAAGATTTAGATTAGGTATTCAGAATAAATTCTCCATTATGAGGGTGGTAAGACATTGGCACAGGTTGCCCAGAGAAGTTGTGGATACCCCATCTCTGGAAGTGTTCAAGGCCAGGTTGGAGGGGGCTTTGAGCAACCTGGTCTCCTGGAAGCTGTCCCTGCCCATGGCAGGGGGATTGAGTTAGATGATCTTTAAGGTCCCTTCCAACCCAAACCATCCTATGATACTGCGCCACCACCAGAGAGGACTGTGCAGATTTCTCCTTTCAAGCAAGTGCAAGCATATCTTTATATGACTGTTGAATTTTTTTAAATGTTACAAAGATATTTTTAAGGATAAGAATGTGCTGCCTCTGCATAAGCAGCTATGTTCAAGGCACAAACTAGATAGATGACTGTGTTTTATCCACAAGACTAGAAAAACAATGCAAAAAAACCGCTCCAAAACAGTAAACATAAACCTATTATGAACAAAAGCAAAAAACCTACAGTCCCATATCAATCTATCCACCTTCAGAGATCAAAAGCAAAAAAGGTAATTGAATATTCAGTGCTGAAAAGACATAGTCTGAGAAGCCGTAAGAAGATTTCTACTAGCTCTGAGATGTAACAGCCCACGTCTGAATACAGCACAGGAATCCTTCTATATTAACATGTCATGGTAATGACAATCGTAAAATCCAGATTTGTTTTCATGCCCATTAACTATTATACTGTATTTCCAGAAAGAAAGGCTAGCAAAGTGAATGGGACAGTGTTTTGTAAATACAGAAAAAATACACTGAGGGAAAAAGAGTAGAAAACTAAGAAATTAGAAAAGTTTCAAGGAAACTAAGGAAAAACAGTAAAAGGATCTTAATTTTAACAGTGATGTACACATAACAATTTAAGGCATGAAAAGTACTCATCAAATTGCTGAGAACACATTGTGCTGACCTGACAGTACGAAATCAGATATGCATCATGTCCACTATTATGTTCTGAAAATGTGACAGACTGTATTTGAAAAAGTCATCCCCTGATTTCCCTGCCAAAACTGTTCTTACCAAACCTGGGCAAGCAGCTGGCCTTAAATTCAGCTTATTACTGTAAAAGGTAAGCCTGATTTTACAGAAATCCAACCAACTCCTTACCTATTACAATGAAGTCCAGAATAGGTTGTGGTTGGTTTGTGGGTTTTTTTGGTTGTTTTATTTGTGCTGACAAAAGATGACCTAAATTAAGGTGTTCCACCCAAAAGACAATACATGAACGCAGACTACAGAAGTATCAAAATAAAATGAAAACTACTTCTGCTCACTTACTTATCTCCCTGTATTTGGAATGAAAGTTACTATACCAGGGCCAGGACTATGAAGATTCCATTATGAAGATAACAGTCTAAAGGCAGATTATGCTAGTTACCAGACACACATCCAACAAAAGAACCTGTCTGAATGTTTGCCTTATTATGCTGCCCTCAAAGTACTGCAAGAGGTGAGAGTCAGCGTACATTTATTTGATCTTTTTGATGATATATACTGCCATGCAGATAAACTCTGATATTGCTCAAAATAAACTGACAGAAGCCTGACAACACACCGAAAAGTAAAAGATGTATATTTAGAAAGAAGTTCACGAATTATCAGACATGAGAAGCCTCCTCTGACAGAGAAGGCTGTCAATATTGAATCTCAGAACGTTGTAAAAAGCTGAGAAGTTTAGGAATCAAATAAACAGAATTTAAATTAATGTGCCCAACCTTAAAAGCATACTTTTACTGTGTGTAAATTCAATTAGCTCAGTAATTTAGAGGTCAAGTTTTAATCAGAAACTATTATCATGGATGTGACACAAGTGCAGAATCCCACGAACCACCCTGTGAGGCTACAGGAGCTTAGGGTTTCCCAAAGGAGAATTTAAACCCCAAAATGCAAAACAGTGACTTACATGACCTCACAGCACGGTGACACACAAGTGTCTCCTAAATACTCCTATATGAACATAGGCAGTTTTCAGAATTACTATAGATGAAGAAAATTTTTCCTTTAAATTTTGATAGTGGAATACACATTGTCAAAAGACAATATATATCAAATAATAATTGATGGCCAGCATGTACAACCATTCATGGTATAAAACTTCATGTTACATTGTTCGCAGCAACTGTGGGAAAGTGGACAGGAAGAAAAGGTTTGATTAATACTGCAAAGTTTTAAATTTTCCAACAGGACACTTCAGATATAATAACTACTATTTATCTTTAAAATGAATTGTCACAACCAATTCAACTGGCAGTGTAGACCATTAAAAAGCCCATTTTTGACAAAGTACTTATTTCTGATTGACAAGAATTATGCTCCTCTTCTGGAATTTTAATATTTACAGAGGAAAAACAGAAACATGACAGAAAAACAAAAAGGTGATAAAAATTCTTGACTGCACAGCAGCCAAGGAAACAAGTGCAGGCAAGAAATCCTTTCTATGCAAGCCAATACCACTACGAGAAGTTTGGAAGCCTAAGAAGAGTTTTCCATACAATTTATAATCCAAGAACAACACTAGTCCCTGTTATACCATGATTCTTAAACCTTGCACAAGCCAGGAAGTATAAACTGTGTGATGGGGTGGGTAAGAAGAGACAATCAAAAATTCAGTTTCTAGAACTTTCTGTATGCAATAACCTAAAGACAATTCTTGAGAGAGAACTGCAAAAATCCCCTAAATAATTACTTTTTTTTTCTCCCAGAATTCAGAACATTTGTGGTTATTTTGCAGCAACTGTGCTTCCAAAAATGTGAAATTTAATAAGAAAATTTCAAATAAATCCATTTTAGTATAAAAAGGAAATTTATAACCTTAAAAACACTTCATGGGAATTTGGTGCTGATTTACATGTAAAATGAGGATACCCAAAAACTAGGTGAAAATCCTTACTTCAAAGCCATTCTATTTGTGTGTTGGCGTATGTGCAAGTCATGCAAAATTGCTGAAAGAACAATCAACATGCACTGAATTTTAATGTTAGATGTTACAAAGTAAATTCAACTCTTAGTTACAGAATTCTTCATGAAGTGTTATACTTGAATTATAATTTAGTACAGTTAGTATATATTCACCAAATTTTTCAAATCAAGAAAAAATATTTTTATACATCACCAGAAACTGTTATAATATGCTTTCAAAATAAGCCCATCGCAATTAAGGGAGCTTCTCTAGAGTGACACTGATTTACTAACACTATGTCCACTAAGAGCTTGGTAGAGTTCATAAGAAGCCACAAAAGCATTTTTACCAGGTACTTCGATACTGAAGTTTGGTTTAACTTACATAGTTCAAACAGGTCAATTGGTCTGAAAACTCTTTAAGAGCACAGACGTGTCAATCAAAACGCGGTAACTGCACAGAAGGGCACCATAAAATAAAGATTATATCCTAAACAAATACACAGAGTTCATATTTACATTAAAGGCATTTTTAAATTCTCAATGCCTTAGATTGTAAAAATAATGACAAACCTACAGATAGCAGTTATAGCTTGACTCAAGCTCATGTTAAAAAATACCACAGTATCATACTTAAAAGAAGCAGATAAAGTTTAGTTCTTTCAGAAAACTTCTTAGAGTAGGAATATCCTCAAAATGCAAGCTGTTGATTATTTTTACTCTCATATTTCAAAGCATTAAGCTCTCTCTACCTATTTAACCTTAAATTTTTATGTTTTCAACATTTCTCATCTAGGAAATGGCTGTCAAAAGTTTTGACATATTCACATTCAGCAGGTAGAAAGTTAAAGTTGGTTGCCCCCGTTACATAAAATGACGCTTAATGAAAAAAAAAAACCACCAAAAAAAACACAACAAAAAATAAAACAGAACTTATGTGGAAAAAAAAAGTCTTCTATATAAATAGGCAAAAAAGCGTTGCATTACAAGATTCAGAATCTGCACTTACTCTTTACCCCTTTCTTCCCCTTTCGTTCCTTCTTGTACTGTTCCTTCAGTTTACTTATTAGTCCCTGGTCTACATCCCAAACCTCAGCAGTTGGGGACAGGTCATCTTTGTCTACATGCAGCATATTATTAAAAGAAAAAAAATCAGCAATTGGCAATGCAAGCTGTTGGTGATTTACTATCATAGCTGTATAAGAGCATTAATAAAAGTTCTTAATAAATCTTTACTTTAAAGGTGCAGTCTCAGTTTTAAGTTTACAAAATACTGTCTCATTTCATACAGTATTCCAAGGCACTGTAAAATACCAGTTACATATTTGAAAATTGTATATTAATTTGTTACTAAGCAGCAAACAAATTAAGTTTCATAAGTAACTGTTAAATACTTCAAAATACACAAAAATCCATTGGTGTTCAGAAACGATTACTGCATCTTTAGAAAGACAGTGTTAAAAATTATTCAGCCAGTGTTTAATAAGCAAATAAAAGTATTCATGCTATATCTCATGAAAATGCAAGCTGATTAAGTCAGTGCCAGTTTATTCATGAAGACCACCATGCATCCTTACACACTCATTCTACATGCACAAGAAACAAACCTTGGTCTGATATATAACCAAAGAAACTAGTCTAAAAATACAGCTTTATACATAAAGATGAAGTAATTCACATAGGTGAATAAATTGACATCCCACTGCATTCCAGCAATTAAATTACAATTAGCAGAAATACAACATTCCACAGCAGTTTCAGAAAACATGTTTTTTCTGTTTGATGAATATTGCAGAATTAAATATTCTCCAAGAAAAGCTGAGTCTCCACTTTTCTAAACTATCCATCTCAAACAGTTCTGGAAACAGAATTAATAAAAGGATAAACTTGTTTCTAAGACAGGGTAAATGTAACATTTGCAGAAAGCACTTTGCTGTACCCAGCTAGGCAGCAATCAAACTTTGTGTGCCAGTTCAGCTTATGCTCATAAATACTTCAGCGATAAAAAGCCCCGAAAACTTAGTTCATCAGTTTCCAACTTCCAATCATACCTACATCGGTGTTTCCATAAAAGAGCTACTTTTGAAGTTATAAACATTACAGTAATAAAAGTGCATAGGAGGAGCCATACACAGCAGAAACAAGAAGCATGCATTCAGGATGCAAACCAGTAGGAGTTATTCCAAGTACATGTTTCATGACAAAACATGACAACAGGTAAGAAGATAACCTAGGATACTGCTGCATCTATCATCATTCAAATAGGACTGACCAATGACAAGAAAAAAACAATCTTGATCAAAGAGATGGAATATAAGAACAGCAAGGGCGGCAAGGGCATGAAATGGGCAGCTTAACGGTGGCAAAGTCCCATGAGCTGTACACGAAGAACTGTTGAGAGGGGAATGGAAAAATAACATCCTACACCAAACGGCAGCTGCAACTACCAAATCACAAACACAAAGACCTCAATCTTTATGACTGCAGGGCTAAAACACTGACGGAGAATAGTGATTAGTCAGAATACACAAAAGGCACAGAAAGGTAAAACCAAGCCCAACCAAAAGAAGGAGGAAATTATTAAAAAAACCCCAAACCCAACCAAACAAAAAACAAACAAACAAACCTCACAAAAAATCCCCACAACCTAAAACCCAAGGAAAGGAAATTCAGTTAAGAACAAATTAAAATAATAATTTAAAAAAAAAACCAAAGTGCCATTAATAAAAGGAAAATAATCAGCTAGGTTGCAGCATTGCAGAGAAGAACTGGGGAATTAAACTGAACCAGAAGCTGACTATACATAACAGCAATGTAATACTGCTGTTAAACAAGCAAAACCCACCCCAAAACACCCCCAAAGCCACAACAAAACTGACTGGTATATTTTTAAAGATGTGGAATATTAGTGTATTGAGACAGGAGTAGTCCAAATAATTCAGTGGACAATTTTGGTGATGACAAAATTGAAGGAACATGTCCAGTCTGTGTTCCACACCAGAAGTTTAGAAAATGTCTGCAGACTGCAAAACAAACAGGGTATTAAATATCAAGACAAAGAATTTGCAGGAACTGGGCTCATTCAGTCAACAGAAAACAGGAAGAATATAAGCTTGCAAACATAAATACTGAAAAACAATGCTATAAGCTGCTGAAGTGTAGGCTGTAAATAGAAAACTAGATAAAACACTAATGTTGATTAACCAGAGTGGCTGTGAAATCAATTTCAATTAAGATTTCCAGGAAATCTAAAGCCAGCAGTGTTTTAGGTATGCACAGATGTACTTAGATATTTCAGAACAGAGCCATAAGACCACCTCCATAACTACCCTTAGTTATGAATTTCCTCAAATTGCCTGTAGCGTTCATAGCCCACACTAAACTGACATCAGGACAGGGCAGAGGATCTGGGATATTCACTAGCCAATAGTACTTGGTAGAGAAAAGATTTCTTTTGTTTTTTAAGATGCCTCCCAGAGTTCTGGACACAGTCATTCTTTAAATCTTTGTCCATCTGTAAACAGAATTTTTTGTCTTTCATGAAGAGAAGAATTCAGTGATGAATACAGTCATCGAAATTTAAGCAAAATAAAAAGATTATATAATACATAACATCTGTAATATGTAACAATATGTATTTATTCCTGTTTGCTTAAGCAAGCACAAGTTCTACATGCATCTTTTTCTTGATGATACTGTATCACCAAAAGGTGATTTTAAATTCTTTAATCTAAAAATGTACATTTTTTAGCGTGCTGCATACTTTAATCCTTTATTTAACACTGTTTGAATTTACTCACTTTTCACTATTTTGAAGACAAGCTGTTCTTAAGTAAAACATGCTTCATGATAGGACACTTTAAATCACAATGTTTGAAAATAATGTAAGACTCAAAGTATATTAAATGAGGCACCTACAAAAAGAGAATGTGTTTCTAAAAAGCAGTATTACAGGAAGGCAAAAACAAGCAACCCAAACCTAAACATTCAGTGGCTGGTTTGCAGAAGTCTCCAATAGAAAATATAACTATCAAATTTGGCAATTAAACATTTTAGTGTATCTGAAATTAAACCTACAGATAATACTTTGACAATTACATGCTGACAGTAATAAGATGAGGCAATAGGTCTAGAGGCTAAACACCAGACATTTGGTTTCCAGATACTAAACAAAGGCATTATAATGAAATACACATGTAAATATCTACATTTTTCAGAGAGCTTAAAAGTTTGCAAGAGTAAAAAGTGATAGAAGGACGTCAATGACAGGAAAACTAAAACAGGAAGTAAAAAAAATGCTAAGAAGAAAACAGAAGAACTACTTACATTATGAAGTATGAATTTTAACTGAAATATTAACATTGAAGTTCCTCCTCAAAAATAAATGAATAAATGAATGAACCAGGAGATTTCAAGTTTCAGAGAGCTCAAAATAATATAACAGGCTAAAATAAACTGGTTTAGGCAAAGTATTATTTTATTTTAGAAGGTGTTTCAGTGAGACAATACTTGTTATTTTTGATAGGTAATAAAGGAACATTGTCTTTACATATTTCAAATTTACATACTGATCTTTAAAGAAGTGACACTTAATGCCAAGACTGGATAGATACCCTTAAACATCCATTTAAAGGAAGAGCAGCTGTACTGAAATGAGTGACATACTATGAAAGAAGCATTGCTACTACAGTTGGAAGTACGTCTTCCGACTACTTAAATAGTAATTTAGTACAAATTATACGACTAAATTATAAATATTGTCTTCAAATGGCAAAATTTTGAACACATACTTTTACAGACGAAACCAAGTTTATCTTTATTTCCTCCTCCCCACTTCCTTGCCCCAGACACAAGTGCTTTGGTAACAGTGGAATTACTGCTGTTAAACTAGCTGTCACAAACAAAGCTATCACTAAATGTGTACAAGCTCCTAAAATGCTCTGAGTCACTTCTGCCAGGAGTTCACTTAAACTGTAATAAAAGACATTCAAACTGCTCTCTGAAAAGTAGGGTTGGTTCAACTTGATTTTTAAAAAACATTTTTAGATTTTATTTCTAATTTTGGGACAGTTTTTAACCAAACTGCTCAAAAATAAGTTTGAAAAACTGTAACTTGCAAAGCAGCATTGCAAAATAAAACAAAATCCTCCACATTCTGGGTAACTACCTAAGAAGATGACAGAGATAGAAAGTAATCTTGGAAAGGAATGACTTGGTATATCAACCAACAAGCTAGTTCAGTAAGTTTCAGCAGTATACTCTGAAAAAATAGATAAATCTTTGACAGCATGAATTACAGCATCAAGCTGTCTTTCCTTCTACATAGAACACTGGTAAGACTGATGCTAGACCCAAAACTTTCTGCATTACTACACATTTGAAGTGATGTTGCAAACAAAGTCAAAACCATGGCTTCAGAGCCTATGAGACCTCTTATACCAAGAGGTTTGCCTGTTTGGCTAAATAAAACTATGATCAAGAAACTAATCAAGTAACATTACCTTCAAAAGGGGAATGCCACCAAGCAACTAAAATACTTCTAAAATTGGATAGGTATTACTAAAGCTAAAGGTAACAGTCATTTTCCAGCTTCATCTTCCAACTAGAAATAAGACTAAGTTTTAAAAATAAAGGTGACTAAATCCTTTGATACTAATTTCCAAGACTGAATGCCTTCTAATCCCTGATACCTTCAAGATCAAGACTGGGTGATTTTCCTGGAAGATGTGCCAGTATTCTGATTCCTCTAGGTCTTTATATTCTCTTTGCTCCACAAAGTGTTTATCCAAGTATGACAAATTCATTGTCTCAATGACAAAATGGTCAAGATGATCTAGTGACATTTTTTGCCCTTACAAAAGATTTAAGAATACGCAACCACAAAATTGCTTTTACTACCGTTCAGATGGTCAATTTCCCACTTCAAGGCAGACATGAATTGTTTTGTTCATTATTCTTTTTCCTATGCAAATTCTCTCCCTCTTTCAATTTCTTCTTTTGAAACACATAGGCTCCAGGAGTTTCTGACTTACCATAGTTTGTTTCATATTAAATTATTAACCTACTTACTTTTATTATCTATACTAAAATAAAGTTATGCCAGTACAATGGTACTTTTTGATTCTACAAATGCAAGCCACATTAGCAATACCATCTAAAAATCTCAGCCAGAAAACCTAAATATACTAATTGACCGTTTTTACAAGTACACCAAAGAAACCCATTTAACTTGAGCACAGAAAGTTTAAAGTTCTTGATCAGAAAAAAATATGCAAAAAAAGAATCTAGACATGAAAGCACATTTAATTCAGGTATAAAAATATTCCGAATCCTAGGTTTTTGTATTCAGGAAATAAAATATTCTATTTCAATTTTGGAATGAAGACCAAAACCTGAAACAAATGTAACCAGAATTGTATTTGGGGCAAATACAACAGCACATATACATATGTATAGACACAAAAGTTTCAGCATCCGGTATACTACTAAGCAGCAGCATTTGATCACCGCAATCATCCACACATCCACACCATCTTAGCAGGTATTGCAACTCTTGTGTACTATCATGAACAAATATTCCTTTATTTCTAAAAGCTTCTGTTAGCATCTTACCCCACTCTGTTCCATCTCCTGAACTTCGAGCTTCTCCAGCTCCCTCACCATCTTCAGCTGTCACTAAAAAATCAAATTCTTTCAAAGCCTCTTCAGTATCGGGATCATCTGTAAGGTCAGCAGCTAAACCTTCATTACCAATCTGCAAGCAGATAAATGTTTTTCTGCATTTGAATCATGAACAGATTTTCCACTCAAATATTTAGAAACAATACAAATTACTCTCTCTGAGTACCTAGTTTCACGGGAAAAGATTTTTCAGCATGAAATGCAGGAAAAGATACACAGATATAGTCAGATCTAGAGCTACTTAATAAAAACAAAACACAAAAAAAAAAAAAAGAGAGCAGTGCAGTATAGTGATCATCAAGAAATCAAAAGAACACTAACAACAAAACCAATCCCATATATCCCAATCTTTAAAACCTATCAATTGGAAAATTTCGTTTTTTCTCGCAACATCAGTAGCTCTGCAGAAAAGCTTTACACAGAAACTGTGTTTTTTACTGATCCAGAAGCCTTTTTTCCTTTTGCTTTGCAGTTCTATTTCAGTGTTAAACATAAGCTTGCAAAATACATTTTCTTCTGAAAAGCGTCTTTTTACTAATCCTACCACACCTTCACCTTAAACAAAAAACACCCCGCACCAAGACATCAGTGAAGCTTTTCTTCCATTCTGCAGGTGAAGAAAATTTCCACATGGGGTTATGTTTCTATAACTTGGACAATATTCTCATCCTTTCGCAGAAGACGACAATTTTAACAAAGATATCTATAAATGATGCTTATATTTTCTATGAAAAAAACAAGCTTTGTCAAGAAATTTTTTTTTAAAAAGTAATGTTTTCATATCTGCTTGGAGATTTACTCATTAGACAATCTTTTTATCACGACCTACTGCCTTAGAACAAAAAAAAATTTCACTGATTGACTGCTTACTCTGTTTACCAAAAGTACAAGTTAGTACCAAAGGGATGGTGAAAAACCCTCCCTGACAAGTCAAGTTCAGAGATTAAGACTTGTGTCAAGACAAGCCAACGCTGCTATTTAGGAAAATCCAATGCAGCCACAAAGGTCATAATGCTACAGAAAACTTTACTGAGAAAAAGTAATAAAACTGTGAGCACAATGTTCATAAATAAACCTCTTTACATGAAGAAACCCCAATGACAGACATATTCTTTCAGTACAGGAGGAATATAACTAAGAAAGTACAGGTAAGACAAAGTTGCTCACAGAATGGAAAACTAAAAAGGAAAATAAATCAGAACAAAACTACTGGATATTAAGTCTCTGCCAGGCTTTGAAAGTATTTAATAAAAAGCTGCATAAAAGGAAGAATTAAACAAATATTTGACATGAAAATGATTTTTTTTTTTAATTACTAATTTAGTTCCTTCTAAAAAATTGTCCCTACCTTCTCCAAAATTTGGAAAGGACACACACTGTGTTGTGCTAAATTTGCCTCATAAAGGTCCTCAAAATTAAGCAGAGAAGCTAGGATAGCCAATCAGTTACCTCTTTCAACAATAAATTCCCATTTGCAAACAAATAATGCACTAACTCAACTACCAAATTTACCAATAATGCATCTGTTTACAACCCATTCAGATAACAAAGGTACAACAACATTTTAAAATTTATAGTCATCTGGAAAAAAAAAAAAATCCCTTTTTAAAGGGGATTTCAGATCTCTCTCTCTCTCTCTATATATATATATATATAAAAATCTTTTACTTTGTGTTTCTTATTTATCCGGTGCTTTTCTTTTCCATCTGCAATATCTTCTATCATGTCACTCTCTTCTTCTTCATCACTATCATCTGCATTTTCTAAGAAGTTAAATGTTTCAAGAACATCACCAGAATTCCTGCATAAATAGAAACATTAAGAGAGAATACATTTTACTTGCTGAAGAGATTTTAGACGATCAATCAGATTAAATACAATTGCTACCTAACAGCTTAAGAGCTTTAAAACAAGCAAAACAACAAATATGAAGAAGTTTCTATAGCTGCCCTAATTCCTTATTGTAGAAGCACCACTCAACCAAATCTTTCCTTAAAATATTAACTCCAAAGGGCTATATGACAAATTCAACTTCAATAGACCACTTATTTTCCTGTATATATATAATACACATATGTATGTAATACAGACACCTATGTTCCTATGTATAAACAATTTCATTGAAGCTCATAATCAATTGTAGTCAGTTACACCCACACCTGTTCAGAGACTCTACAGTTGAAAGTTCAATGTGAAATGACCAGCACATATCAATGATGAAGAAAAGCAAACTTCAGGCATTTCTTATCCCTTCACTTACCTTTTGATTTCCTGTCCCTTTTGTTTTGATGATGGAGATTCACCCCCATTGAGGATTTGCTCCAAGTTCTTTGTTTCTACTGAACCATTTGGTTCTGAATTGGAAAGTCCAAGCAAAGACCTTACTCGCTGGGAGCGTACATCCAATATTGTGTCTGTATAACCTACTTCCTGAAGATACCTAGAAGCATTAAGAGAAAAAAGAGGAAAGCATATTTGAGGGAAAAGGAAAGAATTTAGTATTGACTGTTAAAAACTAATGCCACTATTATATCATGGAAAAAAAAGCTTCACTGTTAATACATTTCACATGGAAAACCTTACTCTATGCTGCCTACAGCTCAAGACTATGAAGTTCAGAAAAATGAACCACAACTCATCCACCTCAATTCCTGTGTTTCATAGAGTAAGTATATATATATACACAGCTCATACTTCATAGAAAAGCTTGAATACACCAATATTCAACAACGTTACTTACTGTCTCAGTAACTGTCTGCCTTGCTTCCAGGTCAATTGGCTATTTTGAGGTACTGCGGGAACCTCCGTATCTTTGGTTTCTTCTGAAAGATACAGTGTCATAGTTGGGTGGCTTTGTTTGTTTGAACTCAATTTACTTTTTACAAAATACCAATGAAACTAAAAGCTTTAAATAAGATGCAGTGTTTTTCAATTAATTTTTCCCCTAATTCTTTGCTGAAGCATCAGGTAAATAATTGAACAGAATCATTGAAAAATCCTGACCCCTTATACACAGAAAAGTAACCAGAAAAATATTTAACATGTACATAAAAGAATGTGTACTGAAGCGTTACTGCTAAGAAAACAGGCTATATCTCTTTCACAAAGCAGAGATGCTAAGAAAACAACTGTCCTGGGTTCAGCAGTAGCAGCCGTTTTTCTCCTTCTTGGTAGCTGGTGCAGTGCTGTGTTTTTGACTTTCGGCCTGGGAACAGCACTGATAACACCAGTGTTTTCAGTTACTGCATGGTCATGTTTTGGTCTGATCAAAGATTTTCTGAGTCTCATGCTCTGGCAGGGAGGAGGGGAAGCCGGGAGGAAGGAGAAACAGGACACCTGACCCAAACTGACCAAAGAGGTATTCCATACCACAGCACGTCATGCCCAGGATGTAAAAACGGAGGGCAGAGACCCGGAAGGGGGGGAATGCACTGCTTGGTCGGGCTGGGCATAGGTGGTGAGCGATTGCATTCTTTTCCCTTGTATTTCTCTTCATTATTATTGGTAGTAGCAGTAGTGGTTTGTGTTGTACCTTAGTTACTAAACTGTTCTTATCTCAACCTGTGGGAGTTGCATTCTTTTGATTCTCCTCCCCATCCCCCTGGGAGCTAAGGGGAAGAAAGAGGGGGGAGGGAGTGAGTGAACTGGGTTATAGTGGCTTAAACCACAACAACATAGAAAATACAGTTCAAATAAATGAAGTAGTGAATACATCAGCATTTGGAGAAAACTAGCACATCAAGTTTAACAAATTCCATCAGTTCACTATCAGCAGTTTAAATCTAGAACCACTGCGTTTTTACCATTGTAGAGACTATAAAACATAGCACAAACTAAAGTTTAAGGATTTTAACTTCTAATGCTTTTAACCACATAGGAAAAATCCCATCAAGCAAGAAATATGAATCATGATCTCTAGTTTCAATTGGGTATAAAAGCACTTCTAAAACAGAAGAAAACAAGCAAAAAAATGGGGTGGGGAATAAAGACACACATTTCAAGAGAAGCTACATGCAGTTCTGCTTATTAAATAGTCTAATGTTATGAAAAAATCCTTTCCTATGTCTGCAGTACTGTTAAGAGCAAAAATGTTATGATCAGCTTGATATCCACATTGCAAAATAAAGATGTATTCCAGAGTACCAATAAGAATAGTCTGTTTTTTCTCTTCCGACTTTTTTTTCCTTGATTTTAGATAAAACCAGAAGCCCTATAACATTTTTTCTTCCCACAAGCCAATGCAGTACAACTTTTTTTCCTCATTCTTTAAACATCAGTATCCTATAAAACCACCAAATACCAACAGTATTTCTTATGTTTATTCTGCACTCACACCTTCCTTCCAGATGGATGGCAAAATGAGAAAAAAATAGTAAATCCTTCAAGAAGGAATATTACCAGAAATAATGAGAAGCAGCAGCTAAATAAGAATTGTATAACCACATTTAAAGCTGTCTTTGACATTCAGAGCTCTTTCAAAAAAGGTCAACTAATTCTGATTTTTGGATCAAACAATACTTAATCAATGTCAAACCTCTCCTTGAGATCTTCTGTAACACACCTGGGGATGGGGTGTGAGGAGAAGACTGAAAGCTGCAATAAACTGAGCACAGCAAATCTAGACTAGCATATAAACAAATAACGCTGAAACAGACTATTGTAAAAAAAAAGTTACCTGAATCAAAAGTTGGCATTTTCAAGTCACCTTGGTTCAATTCTGTGCCATATTTTAATTTATGGTATTTTGCCCTGAAAAAGCATGCAAATGTTTAAGAAATCAGATCACAACATTCTACTATTCCCATTTAAAACCATACTAAACAACATAATTTATCCAAACAAAACTGTTGTGACCATTACTACATCATACAATTATTTCTATTCTTTCAAGAACACAGTTTTGAAACAACTTACAGATGAGGGTTTAATAGTTCTCTGAGGATTTGTTTTACCATGTGTGTGGGCTACTATGAAAACCTTTCGAGAAACAGTGGGTTCAAGTATTTAGCAGAGATTATTTTTGCTGCTGCAGCACTGTCACAGCTAGCCAATCACACTACAATGAATAAACCTCTATTTGGGATTCCTGCCTTTTTGCCACCTTTAAATTCCTCTTCAATTTTTCTCCTGTTCTGTCTTTGCTTATGATGGAGATCTTCCTCTCTGAATAATCATCCTGGAGTCTGATTTCCCTCATCACATGTATTCTTTTCCTGATTTTTCTCTTCCTCATTGACTAGAGGCTTAACTTCCAACTCCTTCTTAGGCCACCAACGCAAACATGCCCCACCTCCTTCCCATCTCCTGATTGCTGATCTCCTAACCTCTCCTTCTCCACTACTTTTAAAAAAATCACTCTTCATGATACTATTTCCAGGCAGGTATGCATGAGTCTTCCAAATCTTACTCTTTACCCACATAGACTATCAATGTGTCTTCAGCTCTCTTTACCTTCAGGAATACCATATGAACTATTGACACCTAAATCCTAGAATTCTCTTAGATCTTTCAGTTTGACTTTTGCATTGTAGATCATTTGCAACAATACTCAAAATCTCAGGGAATAGAACTCTAGATCTTCTGCAGTAGAGCCAAGGTGAAAGATCTCTGTAAAAATGTTATCAGCCTGTCCTGGGTTCAGCAGTAGCAGTTGTTTTTCTCCTTCTTAATAGCTGGTGCAGTGCTGTGTTTTCGACTTTCAGCCTGGGAACAACACTGATAACACCGATGTTTTCAGTTACTGCTTAGTAATGTTTACTCTGACCAAGGACTTTCTGAGTCTCATGCTCTGCCAGGGAGGAGGGGAAGCCGGGAAGAAGCAGAAACAGGACACCTGACCCAAACTGACCAAAGACGTATTCCATACCACAGCACATCATGCCCACTATATAAACTGGGGGCAGTTAGCCGGAAGGGTGAGATCACTGCTTGGGTTGGGCTGGGTATCAGTCGGTGGGTGGTGAGCAGTTGTATCCTCTTCCCTTGTTATTTCCCCTATTAGTATTATTGGTGGCAGCAGCAGTGATTTGTGTTATACCTTAGTTACTGGACTGTAGCCCAGAGAACATAAAGAAGGACTGCAGAGCCCTGGGAGAGGTGGTTAGGGGCTCTGGAGCTCAGACTGTCTTTTCGTCAATTCTCCAGGGTACAGGGCAGGACCTTAAAAAGGCGAGGAGGATTGGCCAGGTTAATAAATGGTTAGAAGGGTGGTGCCATAGTCAGGGGTTTGGGTACCTTGAACATGGGACTCAATTTAGTAGGCCAGGTCTACTGGGGGCTGGTAGAGCTGGTCTGACAAAGAAAGGGAAGAGTGGATTTGGTAGGAGGTTTCCCAGACTGGTCAAGGATGCTTTAAACTAGATGTGTTGGGGAGGGGGGCATCATTCCATCCCAGCACACCCAATCAGTTGCCAGCACCTATAGTAAACGTTCAGAGTTATGTAGAGATATTCCAGCTGCTCCAGCCAATGAGCCGGCTTCAATTGGAGCTCAGCTCAGATGCCTCTATACAAAAGCCCGTAGCATGGGGAACAAACAAGAGGAATTAGAGCTGTGTGCACGTCTATGGGGGTATGATATAATAGCCATCACAGAAACATGGTGGGATGGCTCCTATGACTGGTGTGTTGGAATGCAAGGTTACAGGCTCTTTAGGACAGACAGGCCTGGTAGGCGGGGAGGGGGAGTTGCTATTTATGTTAGGGATAGGCTGGAGAGTATGGAACTCTGTCTGGGGACAGGTGAGCAGTGGACAGAGAGTTTGTGGGTCAGGGTTAAAGGGAGAACAGCGATGGGAGACATTACTGTGGGGATCTGTTACAGACCGCCTGACCAAGAGGACTCAGCGGATGAAGCACTCTATAGACAGATAGGAACAGCCTCACTCTCGCAGGCCCTTGTTCTCATGGGGACTTTAACCACCCTGATATCTGCTGGAGAGATGGTACGGACCAGCACAAGCAATCCAGGAAGTTCCTTGATGGTGTGCAAGACCTGCTCAGTAAGACTGAATGGGATATACCCCTAGAGGGCAAGGGGGCCCAAGACTGCTGGTTGATATTCAAGGATCACCTGCTGCAAGCTCAGGAGACCTCCTTGGATGGATAAGGACCTGCTGAGGAAAATTTGAAGGAAAAAAGAGGCATATAAAAGGTGGAAGCAAGGACAGGCGGCCTGGGAAGAATACAGGGATGTTGTCCGGGAAGCTAGGGACCAGGTTAGGAAAGCTAAGGCCTACTTAGAATTAAACTTGGCTAGGGATGCTAAAGATAACAGGAAAGGATTCTATAGGTACATTGCAAATAAAAGACAGTCTAGGGACAACGTGGGCCCCCTCTGGAAGCTATTGGGAGAACTGGCTACCCTGGATTTGGAAAAGGCTGAGGTTCTTAATGACTTCTTTGCCTCAGTCTTCACCAGAAAATGCTCCAACCATACCACCCAAGTCTTGGAAGGCAGATGCAGCGACTGTGAGTATGAAGACACTGGGCCCACTGTAGGAGAGGATCTGGTTCAAGACCATCTTAGGAACCTGAACGTATACAAGTCCATGGGACCTGATGAAATCCATCCGCGGGTCCTGAAGCACCTGGCAAATGAAGTTGCTAAGCCACTGTCCATCATATTTGAAAAATCATGGCAGTCAGGTGAAGTTCCCGACAACTGGAAAAAGGGAAATATAACCCCCATTATCAAGAGGGGAAAATGGATGAGCTGGGGAACTACAGACCAGTCAGCCTCACCTCTGTGCCTAGAAAAATCTTGGAGCAGATTCTCCTGGAAGGCATGCTGAGGCACATGAAAAACAACAAGGTGCTTGGTGACAGCCAGCATGGCTTCACTAAGGGGAAATCCTGCCTGACCAATCTGGTGGCCTTCTATGATGGGGCTACGGAACTGATGGACAGGGGTAGAGCAGTTGATGTCATCTACCTGGACTTATTCAAAGTGTTTGACACTGTCCCCCACGACATCCTTGTCTGTAAATTGGAGAGACATCAATTTGATAGGTGGACCACTCAGTGGATAAAGAACTGGCTGGATGGGTGCACGCAAAGAGTTGTGGTCAATCGCTCAATGTCCAGCTGGAGACCAGTAACAAGTGGTGTCCCTCAGGGATCAGCCTTGTTCCACATCTTTGTTGGTGACATGGACAGCGGGACTGAGTGTGCCCTCAGCAAGTTTGCCAATAACACCAAGCTGGGTGGCTCGGTTGATACGCTGGAGGGAAGGAATGCCATCCAGAGGGACCCTGGCATGCTTGTGAGGTGGGCTGATGCCAACCTGATGAAGTTTAACCATGCCAAGTGCAAGGTCCTACACCTGGGTTGGAGCAATCCCAGGCACAGCTACAGGTTGGGCAGAGAAGAGATTCAGAGCAGCCCTGCAGAGAAGGACTTGGGGGTGTTCGTCAATGAGAAAATGAACATGAGCCAGCTTCAGTGTGCGCTTGCAGCCCAGAAAGCCAACCGTATCCTGGGCTGCATCAAAAGGAGCGTGACCAGCAGGTCGAGGGAGGTGATCGTGCCCCTCTACTCTGCTCTCGTGAGACCTCACTTGGAGTATTGTGTGCAGTTCTGGGGTCCTCAACATAAAAAGGACATAGAACTGTTGGAACAAGTCCAGAGGAGGGCCAAGAGGATGATCAGGGGTCTGGAGCACCTCCCATACGAAGACAGGCTGAGAAAGTTGGAGCTGTTCAGCCTGGAGAAGAGAAGGCTGTGTGGAGACATCATAGCAGCCTTCCAGTATCTGAAGGGGACCTATAGGGATGCTGGGGAGGGACTCTTCATGAGAAACTGTAGTGACAGGACAAGGGGTAATGGGTTCAAACTTAAACAGGGGAAATTTAGATTGGATATGAGGAAGAAATTCTTTACTGTAAGGGTGGTGAGGCACTGGAATGGCTTGCCCAGGGAAATTGCGAATGCTCTTTTGCTGGTGGTGTTCCAAGGCCAGGTTGGACAGAGCTTTGGGTGGCATGGTTTAGTGGGAGGTGTCCCTGCCCCTGGCAGGGGGGGTGGAACTAGATGATCTTAAGGTCCTTTCCAACCCTAACTATTCTATGATTCTAAGTTTCTGCTAAACTTGCAATTAGGAAGAGTCTCATTAACAAACGGTCAGTAGATGGCACTATTGACCCTTTATAGTAAGATAAAATTCTGCATTTTGTAGCAATTACATTATAACAGAAAAATTGTAAGGCTCCTGAAGAGTAGGTATTTGTGTGACCTGAATCCAACTGCCAGTTAAACAATAATAAAGTATTTGTTAATACGTTCATGTTTTCAGACATGCACTAGTAAGACTGTCTATTCTAGGTGCTCTCTTTAAACTGAGAGACAAAGCTTTGTTCCACCAAGCTCTCCAGATAAAGTGCACATTCTATGATTTATAACATACTGTACATTTGGGTTAAAAAAGAAACAAGAAAAAAGAAAACAATTAAGAAATTGTGACATTGAATAAAGCTGCCAAAATGTGTTTGCTTAATTCATAAGTGAAGCTAATAAAGCACTGTAAGTGAAAAGCCAACATATATTTGTTCAATTCGAGCTGTATCAAGTACCATTTAGGAGCAGTTGTTCTACTCTGGAGCTACAACTTCAAAACAATAATTGAAGTTCTGCTTTAATTGTTCATTAGAGAAGGTAATGATATATATCTGATCTGAAATTATACCAATGACTAGCCATTACAAATAAGCCAAACTGATGCATGTAATAAGATCAGTTCTTTCACATCAACTTCTATTTTACAGTAAGAAATTAATCTTGTTAAATTTCAATAAGCTATATCTTCACACATGTACCCCTTTCTGTCTTGTCACACAAACAAGGGTAATTACTACATATCTTAAAATTACTAGCAAGCTACATAGTTGCTGACAAGTCAGTGACATTATGCCCCCACAACACATAGTAACTGAACTCTACAGATGAGGCATATTTTGAATCCTTTGAGTGCTGACTTGATACTCTTCTAAGACAAGGTTTCTATGAGTGAAAAAGTAAAAGGAGGAGAAATAATGCCCTACACCGATTTAACTGCCTGCTATTTAGCTGTTGAATCCTACCACTCATTTGCAAGGATATAAGCCAGTATCAGTCCAAACCCCATAAAGTCAAAATATAGCTACAGTTTTATGATTTCAGCAAGTCTTACTAATTTAAGCACAGCACTATGCTAATGAAGGCTGGAGTAAAGTGGCTCAGAGTACATAACAGAAGTCTGGCTGGGTCTCAAAGCACAATAAAGGAATATACATTAGCTACAGACAAAAAAAATCCCAAAGCGTAAAACAATACTTAGGCCCAATTTTATTATAAAAATTGATATAGAACTACCAAAATATTTAAAGACATTAAAACAGTAACATTTTACTTCTCCAAAACATTATCACACAATGCATACACACTTAAAGATGAATGCTAGAAATATCAAACTATTCTGTAACTACTACTGCATTTTATTTAACCTTACACACTGATGTCCTGTTTCATACCTTTTTTCGGGGAAATGAGTCATCATTGTCTGAGTGATTTCATTTCTGACTCCCTATAATCTGATATTTTACTGCATGACTCTTTGACAGCATCAGGAAGTTAAAAACAAACAGAGAAAGGGGGCAGAGGAGGAACAGGGGCAACACAGTATTTGCTGTCAACAATTTTCAGACCTGAAATTCTCAGAATTTCTTTTCATTAGTTATGATTCTTGACTCAGAGGAGCAATGGCAAAAAAGTAACCTTTTTTATCCTGAATTTTTCACTCAGTGCAACCAAGAAACTAACATACTGTCATTCCTGGATTATTTGCTGACAAGTCAGTACCTGTTTGCTTTCCTTGCTCAATCCATCATACTTTTGCAATTAGATCCCCTCAAACTACTGGGCATTTGTAGTGAAAAAAATAACAGAGAGCTTCCTTGCTGCCTCCCACACATTCACCAGTTATCCTCAGACTTTCAGTTCCTGTTTTCAGCAATCTTCACAAGAATTCTGGCTGGAACTTAAGCAAGGATTTTCCTCTTGCAAAGTATGCAGTGTTGGCTTGTACCCACTAGCCACAAGAACTAAAGCAAACTGCATGTTTCTGCTGTTCTGCTTCTGCTGTACGTATGTTTACAAGTTTCTTGCCCATCAGATGAATTCTGGAGTTTCACAGGAAGTCTAACTATAAAGGCAGCTGCATTTCAGGACAAAGCAAAAATGAGATATCACCAATGCCATTCATCTTCAAATTCTGCAATTGATGTCTTCACACTCCAGCTGTAATTAACTGCCTCTGATTTACCTCAGTAATTAAGCAACCCTCACAGCCTTATGGTTGTGTATCCTTACGGTATCTCTGTATGTGCAGCATACAGAGTTTATTATTGCCACAATAACCAAAATGTTTTCTTTTACTTCAGAAAATTACTCATACCCAAGACACCTGGGCTTCTCGTAACAGCATATTACTCCTTTGATATGTTCAGTATTCTTTAAAAGAAGAGTACACACACCCCAACGCTTTGCATACTTCTCATCTGCCTTGAATCCAGAGTGACCTGCAAATTACCCGTATGATGTAACAACATAACTTTTAGTCTTACAGGGGTTGGAAACCTTGCATTGCTTTTGTTTTCCAGCATGGGGCTGAAAGAACCAATAGATCCTTTTCACCAGAAAACACAGGATGTGCCCATATGGCTTTCTCTATGAACTCAGGCTGTTGTCTGAAGCACCTTCATACTGGACACTTCATGGACGTATGTAGGCATCCTTGCCTAAAACATTAGTTTTTAGTATGAAACCAACTAATCAAAGTTATCTTTGTACTAGTCACTTACTTTTAATTCATAATGGAAAATACATTTAGATATACTTACTCTAGAATAACTAACTTAAAAATGCCTAGGTGAAGCCTCACTACAATTTGCTACAAAATTTTAAGCTTATCTGTCAAGAACGTTCCTTACACTCAAAAATTAATGATTAAAGGCTACTTGCTTTGTTGCCTAATTCAACTACTTTTGAAGAGCATGATAAAATTAAATATAAGAATTGAATCCTCTACTGAAGGTATAGGCACATGGGAGGACTATCTTCCTAGTTTTTTTGCAGTATTAACTACTAATTTTGGTCAAATGAAATAATCAGAGCATGTAGGTTTGAAGGATATTAGCCTGCACGGACTGAGTGGAATTTAAATTCTTAAAGCACTAACGCTACAGAAAATGCACCTAAGACTAGAAATTCTAGCATCTATCACACAAAAAAACCCCCAATATTTCAAAACGTAAAGCTAACTTTTGAAGGATCCCATTCTGACATAAGACAGTTTTCATCATGCAACACATACACAATAGTTGTAGAGAACCAAGAGAACAGTATTTTCATTCTTACAAGCTTAATACCACATAAGAGCAGGTAAAGGCACAGTAGTAAGATACAAATGTTGGGAACGTTTATTCTTACTTAGTACACCATTACTATAACTCAGAAAAGGGAGACTATCCAATTTGCACTTTGTGTGATTAAGACACACGTCCAATTTGAAAATTATGCAACTTTTAATGATAGCAGACACTAAAGGTTATAAGAAAATGCAGTGTAAAGATGACCAACTATAAAGACAGCTTACACAAAGTAACAGAGAATCACCTAATAAAGACAGTTTACATAACATGATGGAATCCCTTTCAGTCTGTAAAGTTTTCCAGGTCAGATAAAAGCTGAACAATTTGTATACGTACCTTTCTTGTTTTAATGCATATTCTAACATTTTTATTCTTCTCACTAAATCTTTCTTCAAATTTTCTTGACCCTTTCTTTCCCCTTGTAAAAACGCTATCCGAGCCTGAAAACACACATACAAAAAAGAAAAAAAGTTAGCAGATTGTATTCTATTCTGTTCTCAAAACAAAGCAAAGGGGGGGAGGGAAACAACAACAAAAACAATATATTTTTATTAATTACTTCAATCATTAACAACAACTACTTATACACTAGAGACCACATATTATTTTCTGTTCATAAATGTTGGGAATTTTGCCTTGAAATAAAGGTATTGAAGTTAGTGTAGTAGCTGTAAAAGAAGGCACAAACAGCAGTCATATGAAACATTTCAATAGATGAACGTATTTTTGCCCTTATGGCGTTGTTACTATAAAATCTGTTACAAGTTTTCTTCCAAAGCCCAAAGCCATACTAAAACAGGTACACAGCATACTTCTAAGCAATTTAGTTTTTAGTGCCAATATACTGAATAGATCAAGAAATGGTAACATGAATTCCAATACAGAATTTACAGAACCATTACACGGGAAACAGCTATATTTTACAGATTCGCATTTTACTTAATGTGAATATTGAAGATGGCTAAAGATTAGAACATCAAGGGAGAATTTGGTTTAGTGTGCTATTCTATAGGAAGAAAAATGCCTTTTTCTATGTATTTTTATTTTTAAGCATCAATCCTATTAACCACCAAACTTACAAAGAAGCAATGAAGCTTTTTACTTGCCTGCTAACACAGTAGGTAACAAATTCAGTAGAACATACAAGCTATCAACTAGTACAAAAGAGCTAGTGGAAAATTTGACAGTAGTTGAGAAATAAAAGTAGGAAGCCTACTGAAAAATAAGTAGTCTCTTCACTACAAAGTGAAAGGGCTTATATTCCATCTTTTGCAAGTTCAAATCTTAGTGAAGACAAGGGAACTTGCAGATATGAATACAAAATTTAAACAATGATATTACTGGATTGGCCTTCATTACAGGAAACTACTAACTCATTTGTCCTCATTATGACCTTAAATTGACCAAAGTCATTGGGTAGATAATTTAAGAGAGTATTCAATTTAAATTTTTCTTGGAAGAGGAATTAAAAGGAAACAGAGTAGGGAGAGTAGAGATCACACTGATATACACAGCTTAAGATCAATATCACAGTTTCATTATTAAAGGAGGCATAATTTTTAAAAAATAATAAAAAAACCCCAACCCCAAACCAACCACCAAAAAAACCCCACCAACAGAGCTATAATTGGCATCTGACCTATCATGAATATTTTTTTTAAAGGGAGTGGTTGCACATTTTCACTACTCTCAGTGGTTAGAGCCTGAAACATCTAACCAGGAGGACAGCATTCTTGCATTGCTCCCTTCTCAAGACTAAGCGGTATTGTCACATAAACCTCCACAAACCAGCCAATTTTAGCCCCTCTGACATTTGTGCTCAACGGTAAACAAAACTGTGTTCTTTTACCCTGCATTAGCTAACTAATGATTTAATCAAAATTTAAAATCTTAGGGAGAGCAAGACATGAGTATTTCAGTTAGAAGTCTGTTATGAAAACACTCCCAAGTAACCACTGCCACTTGGTGAGAAAACTAATGTACCAAGCAGTATACGGTACTACAGAAGGGGAAAAAAAAAAAAACCAACGGACTTTGTAATGATTGCAGAGATATTTCAAGATCAAAGCTAGAAACCAAGATCCAGAGTCTGCTATTTTAAACAATCAGCTCCCAGTGGAAGGGGGTGGAGGAAGTTGAGCAAACCCAACAACTATGCTCTGCTGCAATTATGTTACTTAGATTCTAAAAAATACTATAAAACTGACTCTAATACAATTGAAAGTTAACAGCCTTCTGCAGAAAACTATAATTACAACTAATTTACACTTCTCTAGTATCTTGGTTCTAGTAAGGCAGCAAGTGACCCGACAATTTCAGAAGCCCAACTTATCACAATTTTCACTCATCAAAGATGGGGCAACAAAAAGTAAACAATGTCCTTACACATAAACCAGCTATAAAAGTAGCTTTTAAAAAAAAGTAATATATTATATGCACATATGCAGAACACCATACTTCAAATATCTGGAAGCTACTGCATGCACACAGACTCTTTTCACACAAACAAACCCAGAACTAAACACTGTGATAATTAGCATCTAAGGAAGGTTATGAATGTTCTTATGCTCTTTGACTTGAATGTGGTTCTCAACTCTTTCCAAAACTCAAGTATTCTGTAAGCAATGCTCTTTTCCCATTCTATTAGTCTTCTTTCATTGGCCAGCACACTTCTGTAAGTATCTGACAAATCTTAGCAGCCACCTGCAGCTGTTGGGCCTTCTTTCATCCTCAGTTTGCCGACAACAGAGAGGAAACTAATAGAGCCATTATTCTGTGATACACAGAAGGAAGGACCTGCTTCATAAGTGCACACAACCAAACTGTTTCTTTCTTCTGGAAATACTTCTGGAGTACGTGGCTAAGCAGAATCAAGTCTCCCTATTTCTTAGCTATTGCTTAGCTCTCAAACTTTTCAACCAGACAGGTTAATGAGCTGAGTAATCTAGAGAATCAATATACTACAGAAATAATGTTATAAAAATAAACAAAACCCCAAAACCCACCCTACAAAAAAGCCCTCAAAAAAGCTTTTATATACAACCGTATTACAATTTTCACAAGGTCCAAAAGGTTGAACAGAAAGGGTGCCACACAAAAATGTCCTTGGCAATTGGGCTTTTGACATTTTTGTCAATATTGGCAGACGTGTTTTAGCATCACTTTCTGTAACTACTTATATACACACCTGACTGATTTTAGGGATTCCCCCCCCCCAGTGTAACCACCACATGGCTAAAACTTAACAGAAGTTTTCTATTCAGAAGTTGAGCTTGATCTTTACAAATATGGAAAATTAGTTTAGACTTAGGAATACTCAGTCATCAAGACTCTCAATACAATACCAAGAATAAGATCACTGCAGATTTGCTGTATAAATTAATCAATTTGCTTCCTGCAGTCATGAACTGAGAAATGAGGGGTGTCAAGACTATCACTTGATGTACTGCATGACTATGAGCCCTAAGAATTAACATACGATTTCACAACATTGACTTCTCTGAAAAGTAGCAAATCTCAGGTTTGACAAAAAGAGATAATGGAAACAGATCTGTCTCCTTCATGGTCACTGTATTAACACACAAAGACAAATGCTTAAGAAATGCTCTCCACATAATACAACTTTCTTAATCCTTAGATATTCCTTTCCTTTGAAACAATTCTCAGGGGAGCTAGATTTGTTATGATGATAATACTGATGATTAAAGATCAACTACCACTAAAATTTAGAAAACAATGCACAGAACAATTTGGTACTCACCTTTCCTCCCTCCTAGTTCTGACAACAGAATGGAACAATGGATTTTTTTCCAATGTCCTATGCCAGTTTTTAAGTCCCCAGGATTATACTAAGAAGAATCCCTGTCATATTTCTAGTCTTTCTACTGTGCTGATTTAGCTGCTTCTGCTGCCACACATTAAGTCTAATGAGGAAATCATTCTATTTATTTTTTACTCAGTTCTGAATTACACCAGTTTCCTGATCCTACTCTGTATAGTCATGGGAATACTTAGGCTGGCATGAGGGATGCAAACAGGATACTGAAGTAACAGCTCCTTTCAATGACAACAGGGTGTTAGGTCAGCCTAAACTCAACATGATATCATAACCTGCATGTCCAGGGTGCGAGAGTTGCAAAAACAAGAGTAAAGAGACTAAGAAAGTCAAATACAAGTTTCAACTCTTCTGAATTACAAATTCAATCAAAATGTATTTTTAGAAGTGTATTAGCAAGACCATTTCTTAAGGGGAAGAAAACATGTTATTTTATGAAACACACATAAAACATTACTTATATAAGAAAAAATTTGGCCTCCCAGTTTTTAAAAAAAATCCAGCTGAACCTGGTTGTGTACAGATTCTGTCAAGAGTGCTCTTCTCCACAGAGAGGGCTACGCTTCAAACAAGTTCAACCAGGAGCCTCTTTTTCAAGGCAGATTCCTCCCCTTCTACCAGACTATCCACTTTCATATTTATAATAGCTTCAGACCTCTGAGACCCAACTACCTTTTTACGAAATTCAGTGACACTTGCTAACTCTGGGCTCTCTACTCCTTGGTACTCAGCTGTAAAGCAAGAGTACCACCACATGAACTTGACCAGTTTTATTATGAAAGTGAATTCTGAGAGCTCTGAGAAGCACTTAAGAGTGACAGACAACTTGTATTTGTGCAAGGATGCATGAAATAATGTCTGAAACTAGGCAAGATAGAATACAAGGATGAAAAGAATTACTGAACAGCCAGTTGAATAGTATGGATTCCATGGAAAAGATTGTTTGAGGTTAAATAACTACAGAATGCACATAGAAGGGGACAAATAAAAATTCTAACATCAATTACACTGACACTCCACATCCCCAGCATGCAATTACACTGCCTGGTCAAAGAGTTACACAAGATTTAAAGTAGTTTACTAGAGAACTTCCACATAATCTTAAATTATTAAAAATACTACATTGCATATAGAAGTTCATAAATTAGAATTCAAAGAAAAAATTATTCTGGAAAAATAATTTTGAATTCTCCCCCCCTTTGAAGAAGCTTGAAAGGTCCTAACACCCCAGGAATTATTGTGCTACATTTCATATAGCACTACACATAATAGCAGCATTCATCTTAAAACTGCATTTTATTGCCTCAACTTCAAAGAAAAGCTTGAATTAAAGACAATCTTTACATTTATCAAATATATTTCTCTTAGCCATCAAGGACAAATAAGCAAAGTTATCATAGCATTTTGGGCAAGTAAAATTGCATATGTAATCCAAAGGTTATGTAATAACTACATATAGGATTTCACGGTATTATTAATAAATCCTGATATGTGGCAATTGAAATAATCATCCAACACCTCAAACCTAGCAAAATGTGTCAAAGGGAAAAAGAGGCACAAAACCTGAATGGTAAAGCATGCAACACTTCAGGCATTTCAGGACTTACTTTAGAGTTGCTTAAGCACTAACACTTTCCTGTACAATTCAAATAATCACATTCTAATGTGCTTACCACTACAGGAACACTTTCTTTTCATTTCAGTTGTAAACACTGTTACCTCTCAGACACTATCAGTGTATTTCAAAAATATTCAACTATATGTAAAGCAATGCCAGCTGCAATACAACGCTTGTGTTTTGTTTTTCTAAAGCCCATTCAGGCTTCTAGAAGGAAGGAAGGAAAAGCCTGCAGTATTTTTGACAGAAATGCAATACACTGAAGCAGCCTAAAGCTACACATCCAGTGGACACAGAGGTGTACACTTACCCTACTAGGGCATGCCACAAAACTCAAACAATAGTAAGATTTTTTGTTTTATTAACATATTGTTTTAGTCACAAGATTACTATCACACAAAAAGACTACCCTAATCTTCATTTAGAGATGTTTATTATGCTGAAAATGAAGTAGAACACTGTTTAGGAAAACTAAAAAATACTGGGGAAGTGGAAGATTTGACTCATTTCAGTAATTTAAGAGTAGACACACCAGTGTAACTAGTAATGTTCTGGTTCCCATTCACAGAAGGGAAACCATCTAAGAGAAGCCCTCACCTTCAGTTTTCAACAAACAGCCTGAAACTCTGGCTCATTCAGAATATCTAACCCATCACCCATGTAACAGCACTACAAATTAGAAGAGGTTTTGTGTATCCTTACAGACCCGTCATGTCTCTACGTTTATTACAATTATCATTAATCCTTAAACTGTCAATTGAGGACTAAAAGAAGATACCTTGACTATTGTAAATAAATATACACAAATAAAAGTCAATATTTATTTTGCAAATTAAAGTTTCAAGCAAGATTCTCTGTAGCTCTCTCTGAAGCTCTGCAGTGAGACAGGTGTCACTGATGATATCAGGATCATACATGTTTCAAAGAAATACCACTTTTAAAGATCCTGTAGAACAAAAAATAATCTAAAAACTTAAAATTTGAAACACCAGCTCTCTTAACAGAGACCCTTTACTTCATTAAATAAATCCAGGTAAAAAAAAATACTTCAACAACTAGCAAATACTATTGTACATTTGAACAACATTTGCAAATAAAGATAATTTTCTGTAGAACCTTATGAACACATTAAGTACCAGGTCATTGACTACCACACCTAAGGCACCAATGGTACTAAGATTTTTCCTGAAGGTTCCCTTTTTTGTACATTTTTTTCCATTTGAGCTGATGATCATTTCTTGCTCCACAACTGGAACTTTTTTCAAAGACTTATCTGATCACTTTTCAAAAGCAACTCCTACCCACTAGAAAAGTGACATCCTTGAGCAACTCTCCCACTAGAGCAGTAAACACAAGAAACCCAGCTAGCTGTAAGGAGCAATCTGGCAGGTTAACTCACAACTGATGGAATTTAGTCATCCAAAAGTCCCCTTCAGTCCTGCAATGGGTATGGCAAAGATGAGGCTTGCAAAACTCCCTCCTTACCTGAATCTGTCCTCCCTCTTTACCACTACCACTATTATCCTCAGTCACTCAGATTGAAAAACTTACTTCTCGTCACTACAGGGCTAAGTACTGTCCAGTTTCATCAACTTCTTCAAACAACTTACAGAAAATCCAATCTTCAATTGCTGCTGCTTCTCAAAGACTAAAACATACACAGTCTAAGAATCAGAAACTAAGTAGAACTATTTTTTTTGAGTAACAAGTGTAAGCGCCTTGAAAGTTCATAATTCACTGACAATTCTTGTACTTAGTGTTCATTCTGCAACAGCAGGCTTCTAGAATTTTGTTTCAGTGAAAAACTTACAAAATACCAAGCACAGTTTATAAGTAAGTTTTTCTTTTCTGTTTCAGTCCCAGAAGGAAGCCTTCAAAAAATAAGTTCCTGCCTAGGAATTTCTTAAAAGAACTGTCATCTTCCTGAAATAAAATTCTGTTCTGTAACAATGGATGATTACATTAACTTCAGGAAAAGTGAAGTTAATCTGGTCATTATCAGCAACATACTGCAAGAGAACTACTAAAATGCTCCACGCCACAGTGTCAGATTATTAGCCACTGCCCCTGTATGCCAGCTCTCTGCCTCCCGACACACCTGACAATCCCTGGAGGCATTTTATCATTGTTAAATGATAATCCACTGGCAAACTTGCATTTTCCTTTGCACATCCCATGCAAATCATCAAGATCATCAGCAATCAGATCCCAGATACAGCAAACTTTAGCTGAAAGCCATTGAACAGTGATAAATATTTCTTCAATCAACTGACAGCTAACAGGAATGTTTGGAGGTACTAGATCACCTAACCAGACACAAATGCTCATTTTGACCTCAGAGTTAAGCCTACCTTCACCAATATCAATCATTCTACAATCTTTCCATTCAAATATGAAATTGAATGCCATCACTCAAAACAATTAAATAGCCAAGTAAAACATAAGCAGCAAAAATATTTCTTACTACTTATAAACACTCTTCTATGAAGAGTTTGGATAACATACTCCAACCACATTCTTTTAGCAGGTTGAATGACCTCTGAAATGTGTTTGAACACAAGCTCCCAAGACTCTGAGGCAGTCATGTTTCTAATAATAATTTAAGAAAGCTCTGCAAACAAATGTAAATTAAACTAAGTTCTCTTTACAGTCAGAAAACCTTCCTCAAGAAGTTACATACTTCCTGAAGATCAAGTCATATGAAATAAAACTAATAATTCTGTATCTGTTCTCTTAACTGACCTGTTATGCGACTTTAATACATTTAACATTTGTTTTTCCAACAAATAAGACTGATAATATTCACATGCCTTTCACATAGGCATTACTACATGTTGAACAGCTCTGCTCAGCAACACATGGGCACTTTCAATGGGACTACAGAAAACTGCAAGAACCTGAGTTATGCAGTTTAACCTGCCATTACATTTTGACATTGACCAAACTATTTAATACAAAACATATCCTCCATCCATCTTCAGTTACTGTTTCATTAATCAAATCACCCAACAGATCTCTCTCACAATATCCACAATAGCACAAACATCAAAGTTAGCTTTTGTTACTGTCCAAAATGCAGTGCTGCTGAAAGCTTCTCAAATGCATTACTAAATGAAATAAGGAGTATACAAATAAACTCCACCCCCTAAAAAAACCAAACCGAAACAAAATCCAACAGCAAAACCAACACCAAACCCCAACCAAAACCAGCCCTAAAACACATAAAACCCAACCAACACCAATACCCAAAAGAAAACCAAACTTCCCAAATTTATTTATAATTTAACACAGCAGAGCTTTAGAGCATCTACCCAAACAAACCAGTTTTCTTAACATGTCTTTCGCGGACATAGTACTTTTACTGTTTCAATTGTTTTTACGAAGTCACACGATCTTTCACAACATATTGGGAATAGAGGACATAATAAACATCATGTGTTTTTTCAAAGTCAATGCTACATTCTCTTTGCCACATACAGCAGCCAATTTTTTTTTCCAGAGGAAAATAAATTGTTGTTAGACTACCATTTATAAGAAAATATTGAGGGTTTGCATTTTTACAATCAATTAAGTCACAGTATTTTCCAGATGTCTGTGCTGGAAAAACCCGTAACACAATTGCAACACCAATGTCAAAAGTTGAACTCATGCTAAAAATATCAGTTATCAACTGTAAGTGCTCCCTCTCCTCAATTAACAAGACCGTTCATGACATTTCCTATGTAAGCTTTCTATTTTGGCACATTCTGTACGTTATTCCACTACGAAATACAGGAAGCTAAGCTAGCGAGCAGTATCTTCTCTTTGGACTAACTAATGAAAACAGCCACAAACAAGCTTGTGGACAAGCCAGAGCCCAATCATCGAGTTCAATAAGCAATAGCAAAATACACTGTAACCACCGATTAGATTGTGCTTTAACCACTCGAAAAATACTCTTGACCACCACAGCTACGACACCACAGTACAAGTATTTTGAAGACATTCAGCATCATCATAAATGTCAGTTTATCCATGAAGTGTCCCATGCAAATAAAGTAATACTTAAATAATCCCTAAAAAAATTCACTCAACTTTGAAATCTCTGAAGTACTTTTCTAACCAGATCCAAACACGTATTTACCCGTACCACAATAATCAGAGATTCAAAACTGTTGAACTTACTTGTATCTTCTCTATATATTACTGAAATTAATGGCTCTAACTAACAGCACAAACTGACTGCAAAACTCAAACTAATGCGCAGTGCAACTAGAGCAATTGTAAGAGAACTTCTCAAAGAAAGGTCAGGATAATTTTGCAATTGGAAGTCTCAGAAATCACACTGCAAGTGTTCTTGTACCTTTTCTTCTACCTTTCAAGAACAGCTTCTAGCCCTGGACAGGCATATTCAACAACCCACCAAGCTACAACTGTACTTTGATACTGGTTATTAGTAACCTATTAGTTCTCTATTTTAATGAATAAACAAAAAGGTCATTGCCTTTCTTAGCAAAAACTAGCTATGTTTAGTACATTTTAACTATTACAGTACAGATAGTGTTGGCTTCCTCTTCATTTAAGACAACCATTCAGTAATGTGAATATGAATGATTCATCTACAGAACTCTCATAATCAAATTCCTACTTACTACTGCAGTTTTCTCCATAACTGGATTAAAAACCACAAAACCAAAGGAGTGATACTGAAAATAAGCAAACTATGCATTTATGCAGCTCTACGTACTTATATACACGTACACAGACATTTTAACAGAATTGAATTTGGAGAATATGCTTTTGCTATCCAAAGTAGTCAATATATAGCACTTTTTATTTTCTATCATATCATTAAAAAATTCACATATGACCCAAAATCAAGGTGCTGGTAACTTAGTTTTACAGAAAAGCAGTGCAGTCAACTAAAAATACATCTATAAATTATCTATCCCCTAGACTAGCTAGTCTTCTAGCTTCTCCAACAGGGCAATTGGAGCGGAGGAACCTACAAAAGCATAGTTTCAAACTAACAATGATGCAAATAAAACTGATTTAAAGACATGGCAGGGGCTTTGGTACAAGATGATCTTAAGGTCCTTTCCAACCCTAAATATTTTATGATTCTAAAAGCAGATCCATTAAAGCAGTCTAACATTAAGACAGACCACATTTCATTATTACCTTTGTATCGAATCAAATGTTTGACTCAAGATTTAAAACAAACAAAAACTCAAACCAACAACCACAAAAAATCCCCACTTCACCCATGCCCCCAAGAAACAGAAAGAAATTCCCCAGTTCTCTCAATAGCTTATTCCAAGGGTTCAGTTCTTTAAGTATGATGCCTTAAGTAAAAGTATAGAAAGAACATACAAACTTAATAGCAGCATATTAGACTACATGGCTTATCTGGAACCCATTTATATTTCTTCTGTGTTCAAATAAAAAGGACTGAAATTTTCATTGTACAAAAATTATTTCAGTATGTTTTGGCTGTTCTAAAATATACATATAAAAAAAAAAAAAACAAAAAAACCACCACACAGTTACCCATGTATCTGTCACTATCTGCACCCCCTCACTGGGGTAACTGTCCTTTTTTTAAGGTGAAGTGTCCATTTGCTGTGCCATATCCCTCAAACTAAACAATTTGCTACTTAAAAATCATCTGAATATGCCTTAATACACCTAATAAAGCTACCTCTCAGACTTTTTTTGATTACCCAACAAGACTGAATTCTAAATGTATCACTCTTCAAAATGTTATTTCCAACTCTCAAATTGTTTTTATGTCAATTTTTCAGCATTTTCAAAATTACTACTAAGAACAGGACATGATATTGCAATGCTGACCCTGCCAGTTCTGCACAGATCACAAGACACAAATCACTTCCCAATTTCTGTATTTAGAACTCCCACAGATCATTCAGGGGTTTTCTGACTTTCTTTTAGCAGGAAACTCACAGCAGTCCTGGAGGAAAGTAACTCAGCACGTTTATTTCACCACCCATCTTTGGATGCAGTTCCTCATCCTTTCACTACCATGTATATTTTCTACATTTCTCTCAAATGCATGAACCTTGCAAGTAACATCTTTTAAAAACCAAAAAATAGTTCCACACCTCGGCCTATTTCCATTTTAAGAGATTCACATACAGCCTTTTAAACAGATGTGCTCCAAAAGATGCCCACCAAAGCTCATTAAAAAAGTTTTCTTTCCAGTGAGGTCACCACTAGAACCAGTAGACTAATTATAAACTGACAGCAACACCAAAACCACAGTATTTGAATTTGATAAGATTAAAAATGTCTTTACTGTCAGCATTACTATACGGCGCCTTATTCTATTAAGATAAAGTTATGCAGCTAATAATTAAATGCTACCATCAAAGCTCCATTAGACACTTAATACAAAATAGAAATAAGAACATGAGGCTCATTGTCTTTATTATTTCTAGTAGCTGTAGTACAAAAGAACAGATATCAGAGTGAAGTTGTACTTTGTAGCATGGCAGGCCCTTACAATCACTATAGAGTGGAAAGAGAAGGAAAAATAGCAGCGTGGCAAACATACTCAAGAATGTACATTTCCTTTCCAAAACCAGGAACACCTATTTATTATGTAGGAATATAAAAAGGGAAAGTATAATCTGCAGCAGACCAAACAAGTGGCCTGAAATGACCTAGACTGTTGTAGTGAGGAACACTCATGCCAATGTTCATCAGCTGCAGGTCATTAACACCCATTCTCAAGAGCAGACAGAAAAAAAACAGTAACTACTGTACTGTTAGAACTAGAATGTAAGAAGCCATCTACATATGTATATATTAAAGAATACAGTATTACAGAGCTGAAAGAGCTTTGCATCATTAAGGCAACCCTGACAAAAACAAAAGTAAATACAATCAAGTTAATGGAAATAAATGTTATGAAAAACAAGAGTAAAACAGTTAAAATACAAGTGTATATCAAAATGTTTTAATGGAGGCACCATAGAAAGTTGATAAGAAGAGGTATTTTGCACTTCCTAAATGTTAATCTAGCCTCCTGACAGAGTAGTGCCAGCACTCTCTAATTTACACCACTTTTGATTATCAAGAGTTAACACAGCCAGTAGTCCTGCCTTCTACCAGCTCAACTGCATGAATCTTGCTAAAGCTATGAAACTGTATAGGTCTTGTAAAACTTTTGAACATGTTTACATGTTCTTCTTGAACACTTGAGAGAGTTCTGTTTGTCCACACAGCATCATCACCTTTCTCAGGTTCTCAAGGTATATCCCATGATTCTGTTCCTGTAATACAGGATCTGGGAGTTAAAACAACTTATCCTCAAAAAAAGCAAACAACTTCAGTTTCGTAACTCTTGAATCTCCAAGTGTGTTAGGGAGTTAAACTAATCTGATCTGTTACCACTTCTCATTGTCTACTTTGATAATACTGTGATATCTGAAATACAAGCAAATCTACTTAAGCTGTTTGCTGGTCAACTTAGTATCAAGCAAAAGATCATAGCATTCACTTGGAAAATTTTCAGATAAATATTACACAGTTTCAAGTTAAAGACTAGAATCAAGCATTTCTCAGCTGCTTCTAGGGGTTACTGGCATAAAGCCAAGGTTGTTTTTTTTTTTTTGTCTTGTAGTTTTGTTGTTGTTTAGGTTTTCTGTTTGTTTTGGGTGATATTATCCATCTCTTCACCCCTTCCCCCCCCCTCCAAGGAGCATTATAGGATCATCAACCTCGAATCTAGTAGCAGTTAAGGCCTGACCATGTTTGAGTGAAGAGAAACCAAGGTGAGTAAACTGAAGAGCCATTACAGCAAGTGGCCCATTTATTGGTTTTGGTTTTTCTCTAAAAATCAGAGAACTTCAGGAATCTGGAATTTCTGAAGTTTGTTCCCTATTTCAGGATCATTTCAATCATCAGAGAAGCAGTTTTTCAGAATGTTACTGCCAACATATACAGGATTTTTCAGCACAAATACATCTATCTATACTTGCACAACACCTTCAAAAAGGCTTGGAATGCCTAGCAACATGAAGTGGAATTTACCCTGAACCCAGAAAATATATTTTTAACTCTTAACTACTAACAGCAGGTTACCTCAAATCAGCCATTTTTATAAAGGTCCTATAGTGGTCAAAGAAACCACAGACTGCTTGAATTCAGACCACACATTCAGGACTGGTCCTGAAGAATACTACCTGTTGGAGTTCCATACATGAAGGCCAAAGAGATGTTGAGCCAGTGCTTAAGATAATTCAAGAACAGTCTGAGTTACAAAAGAACAGTCAGATAAGCAAACAGAGCTTTTGTGGGTCATACATTTGTCCTGGAGATTTCTGAAATCACTGGAGGATCCAACTTTCCCGGCGATTTTCCTCACCAGGAAACAGAGATTATCATCACCTTCTCCCAAATGAAGAAAGGATGAATAACATCCACTGCTACCTCAAAAGCTACTTTAGGAACAATATTCCAGAAAAATTACTCAGCTACTATACTGATTTGTATCTTCCCACACATAAACCTCATCACCATCCAAGTACTCCCAGTTCAATTTCTACATGGATCTTTATGTAACGCAATGCCCTGCATTCTTTTATTCTCTGAGGTGAATATTGCAATAAAATTATTGCAAAATATTAAAGATCTATATGAATTGTTCAAAAAATAAAATTTTAAGATTGGGGTATAAACAGGAAAGTGAAAACACTGGGGATTTTCTGAACAATTAACACTCTAGTCCTTCAGAGCCACAAACAGTATCTCAATTTTACAGTGAAAGAATGTATTAAATAACGCACCTACCCACTTTTTGCAGGAAAAAAAAAAAATCTCCTCATTTCTATTTACCTTTAATTATGTCAAGAAATCTCCTTACTTCAAATTTTGGGCATATCTTTCAGGGTAAGCTCTGCTATATAGCAGCCACCTTTTAATTTACATTCAGGTCTTCTCTGCATAGGTTATTCACCCAACAACTCTGCACATTTTCAGTTTGGAAGCTGACGAGGAAGGCAGGATTTACCCATGCACACACAGAAGAACAGACTTTCAACCTTCAATTACCAAGCACCTAAAGTTCTGCCAGAGGCTATCTACCTCTAACACAGTTGACTAAACAGCTCACAGAAAGCCACAGTAGGGAAACCCTTGCTTATGTCTAATTGCCCTCTATCTAAAATAAACAGAACTCAATTCAGTGCTTTAAATCTCAAAACTACAAAAGTATGTACCTATTTTCATCATTAGCTTAGAAAAATTAATGAACAGAAGCTTCTGGTTTTTAATATCTATACCTATGCTACTTTATACTGAGAAAAGTTTTGTTATAGAAAAAAACATATTAAGCACTCATATGCTTTCTTATTTGAACATTATTTATCTGTACAAAGAGGTACTTTTGTACCCCTGCTACAGCAAGCACCCTAACAGCTTGCACGGACAGAAGTTAAGCCATTTCAGACATATATACTGCCCACAAGTATAATATACTGTCCTCGAGTACCACAAAGAAGGATGCTGATCAACTTTTTATAACCCTCTTCATTTTACTTTCAATCAGTGTTAAGTATCCTCTCTTTCGTTTTGGTTTTTGTAAGGGCTGCTTTAACAGTTAGTTAAGAAATACTGTGATACACCAGGAAGACCCAATGAAATAGAAGTTTATCAATTATGCATGTTTTCCAACTTCAACAATCTAGAATGCAATCAATGAACAATGCATGCGGTTAAAATACACTGTGTATTTCACAACTGCACATCTGCATTTCCTGCCTGTAACCCTTTGCATGTTCTATCACAATTAATGCCCCTGATACCAATCAGGGCTTGTTATTTAGGCAAAACAGTATCAAAACAGCACTAAGTGTCTTTTCAAACGATCAAACCAAAGCAATTCAAAACTACCTCACTGGTCATTACAATGTAGGAATAGTTATGCCTGGCCAGACCAACAGACCACCAACCTCAGTATGCCACTTCTAACCACAGGCAAACAGGCAGCTCCATGGGAACAGCATAAACCCAGAAGAATAAACCTCAGAAAACATTCAAAATTTAAAAAAAAAAACCCTTGTAAATCAAGTGTCCTGAGCCACAGTATCTCTGACTTTAGACACCCCTGGGCATTTTTCTTCACTGAACTCATCCAAACACTTTTTGACTCAGGAACATTTTAGCGTCTATAACAGCCCCCTCCACAAAATTCCACTAATTCCCCAAAAGCCACCTTTTTTTTTAAATACTTAATTTCACTTCATGCTTTGCAGCTGCTCACTGAGACACACCAATTCTTTCCTTAAACTAGTGACCATTCTACAACCCTTATAACCGATTTCACTTCCAGTCTAGCATCAAAACAAATCATTTGTTTGCCAAAAGCAAGGTAAAGTCAGTGCTACCAGAAGAATTAATTGTTCCTCCAACTTTTAAGTAACATACCCAGAATTATCCCTCCTGTCAAACTTACAAAGTAAACCAAGCTACATATAGCCAAACACATCAACAATGATTCTTGCTACATTTTGTAAATGATGAAGCTTTGAAAAATGCTGGAACACTGCACGTGTGTATCTACACTGAACATGGTCTCATCTAGCTCATGTTCATATTTCACTTAACATATTTCACATGTTTACATATGTACAGTTACATGTAAAGTACCTAATTTAGATAATCACCTCAAATCTGGAAGATTACCGGGAAGATACACTTTTCTATTTAAGAATATCCCATTGGGATGTAATTCTGCAATACTTAAGAGGTTCCCAAAGTTCATAAAATTACTTTAACGAGCTGCTCTCCCCCCCAAAAAGAAGAAGAAGAAAAAAAGGGCATGCAAGCGATTTAGGTTTTTTAACACTTATAAAAAGAACATAAAATGTTAGGTAACAAAATGCTCCTGTAATATCACTGAATAGTTGGAATACAGAGCATTTGTAAAATTAGATAAATAAGGAACCTCAGTTGCATGTCACTAAAGCCATCATTTTATACGATCATTAAATCACAGAATAGGTAGGTTTGGAAAGGACCTTCTGATCATGTATTTACCACCTGTTAATGCTGTTTATGCTGAAATTTAATATATTTTCTTTTGAGCATGTTTCTTAATTATTCCTCCTATTCATTAAAACATTTGGAAGTAGCATCTACTGTTAATTCTCTCTCAGCACATTCTTATGTGATTTTGAAGTATCTTAAGAGTACTCAATCACATTTTAATCTGGTTCAGAAAACGTGAGTAAACTGCACAACTGAGACCTTTACTCCAGCCTAGCATCATTAGCCTGCAAGCCCCATAAGCAAGTGGAATTCTGTTTGTTTCCCCCTCAAAAAAAAGTTGTCCGATGATATTCCTTTTTGACACAACTTTACCTTCTTTCTCTGAGAGTTTCTGTACTGCATCTCCAGTGTTCTCCCACTCACATTTTCTTTTAGTAGACTACAGAGCAACTTACCTGCTAAAGGAAACAATTATTTCTAACAAATACATAATATCCAGCAATATGGGCTTGCTGTAACTCCTCTAAAGTGCACAAGAGTTTCAGAAATCTAACTGAATTTATCTCAGTATAGCAGCTACTGACACTAAGGTCATTACATTGACAGATCAAAGTTACAGTTAAAATTACACAATATTGTTACAGTGAAAATCATTCCTTTAGCTCACAGAATAGGGAACAGACCCAGACTATTACTTCAAGTGATCAACACACTATGCAAGGCCAGACTATTCCCTTTCAACACAGCAGTGAGTAAATGCTAAAAAGTTACTGTGGCAGCCAGTATTACATGTGAAAGATAAAAAAAGTGTACCACAGTTCAAGTACTGCTCTCCTCATATTTGAAATTTCTATACTTCATATTGATTTGCAGACAGATTTGGCAAATAGTTATGTTGCTCCACTTGTGCACACAGACAGAACAGCCATACACCTCAACAGTTGGAAAAGATAGCGTAAAATGATTAACAGTTAAGATTCAAAGTCTGATGTGATAGACTTAATTCTACCAGTACTTCTTCAGATCCAAAGGATTAATACCCTTTGTCAAATTGGCTGTAGTATAAACCCCAAGATAATGAAGTAACATGTACTTTAAATTATTTATAAAAATGTGTCTCATAGACAGGGAGAACGATAGAACAAGAAGTTCATCACAAGCTCCAAGAAAGAATGAACCACTACTGCAGATCACCTCCCCTTGCACCATCACCCCATACACAAACAGCGCTCTTACCAGGGGTGAGCAACTCTTCCAGTCACTTGAACTAGACTGGGGAAAAAAAGGGGGGGAGAAGGGGAGGTGTGAAGGGAATCAGGATTCCCATTAATTTCATCATTAATTTTCATTTTCAGGACAGGTAAATAGAATCACACATATTGTTAAGTTATTTGGGGTTCCACATACTTTCTATAAAACACTGTTTGCAAAGTTATCAAGTTAACCTAGAAAAAACCTGTAACTGTGAGCACTGAGAAACAATGTTTAGAGTTTGCTGTCATGTTAAAAGAAGGAAGAAAGTACCCGCATGAGGAGAGCTGCGTCTAAAAGAAACCATCTCCTATACTTCCATATTAATTAGCTACTGTCATGCTATAGAATTTGTGGGTTTTTCCCCTTCAACTGAGGAAGCCTTGTACCATGACAAAACTTACAGTTGCACACAGTAACACTGTCAGCAGTTTCAATGGACAAAACCATTGTTTGGGGTTCAAACTATTCATGCTTTATAAGTCAAAAAATATACCGAGACTTTACAACTCCAGCTGTAGAACAAAAAAAAAAAAAAAAAAAAAAAACCAAACCAAAAAAAAAACCAAACCAACCAACCAACCAAAAAAAAAACCAAACCAACCAACCAAATCCAACCATAGACCTGGTAAGTATCTCTTCCAAAAATACTCTTAAGGCATTCCTGTATCAGTCTTCAACACTGCACAGGTTGATGTTTAAAATCCAAATGTAATGCTCCCCCCCTTTCTTATCCTGGGCTTCCAAAGTTATAAAAACCACCACCCTCCTGCATATGTACTGTGCAGTGATTATGCTGTTATGACCTGATGCACACATGAGGCAGAGTGAATCAACACATACATACCCAGGGTCAGGAATGACTACAGCACCTTCAGAAATAATCAACTGAAACAGCATGGCCACGAATAACAGCAGTTACAAACAAAAGCAGCAGACTTGGCAAGAACACATCACATGGTGTCTAGAGGCCACATGAGTTCATAGCAGCACTTTTTCTGTCAGCTTGAGCTTTCCAAGTCTCCAAACTGAGCTTTACATCAGAATACAGAATGCAGCCCTTCATTTTAAAGCAACAAGCCTATATACAAAACAAATCTTTCGAGATTTTTTTTGCTAATGAATGACACTAAACAACTAACATATAAACATAGTGATAGAGAAAACAAGAAACACAGTCAATTGTTCTCTGCTAAAAATGTCCACCAAACTGATTTCAAAAACAGCCATTCCACAAGGCTTAAAATAAGACAGCCTGTAAGTGAGGGAAATAGTGAAACATCTTCATCTTATTTCCCCTTGTTTTTTTTCAATTCTCTCTTAATTACAGGTGTAATAAAAATAGTGCAGATTACATGCTTATTACAGAACTGAGAAGATCTGAAAGAATTGCCCAGGCTCAGGTATAGTTTTTGGCTCTGAAATCTGACAGTAAATACCTCACAAATGCTGGCTGCTGTTGCTGCATACTACTAAAAATTCTAATTACAGTGCAATTTGATGGAATGTCACTTCAAGACAGTAAACATTCACTCAGTATAAAAATCACCAAAAATTCTTTGGAAGCAATTACGTTTGTTAACTGTCACTGTTACATTTCTGCCCTACAAAAGAATAATGACTCCTATATGGATACCTCACACTCAGTGGATTTTGCAATGTATACACGAACTTGTAATAGTCAATGCATTGCTTCATTTTTATGTACAAATGTAATTAGTAGAGACACCCTTCCTACCACTGAAAGTAAACGTTAATGGCAAGAGAGCTATACTGGAACTCCAACACTTACTCTCTACCCTGAAAAGTTACTCAATTTTTGTTTCTGAGATGAAGTTTGTACTTTTATGTATATTAAAATGACCATGCTGAAGACCCATCAATTCCGCGAAATTCTTCAGCGGTCGTTCCTCCCATTCTTTGAAACCTCCAAAGAAACAAGACAAAAAGAAAGCGAGCACACGCTCCACCTGTCTCAAACCGGAGTGCCTGGCCAAGCCCCTTCCTTGCGATTTACCTGAACACCCTTTCCTCGTCCTCTCCCTGCTCGGGAGGCAGGCAGTCCTGCCTCTTGGCAGCTCTGTCTTCTCCCCCAAAGCAACTACTCGCTAAGCTTCGGTGAGGCGCCAGTCCTCCCAGACCCGGAGGCTCTTGTTCCCCATAACCCGCTCCCAGGGCTGCGGGGGCCGCCGGCCCGGAGAGCCCCGGAGTCATTGTGCCGAGAGAGACGACCGCAGCTGTCAGGGCGCAGCCCGCCGTGCCGCGGGCGGGCGGGGAGGAGGGCCAGCAGTCCCGCGCCGCGGCAGCGCCCGCCCGTCCTTCCGTGGCCGTCCTTCGGGCCCTGCAACGCGCGGAGCAGGGGCTGCCTCCGGAGCCAGGAGCCCAGACGGGCGCCATGCTAAAAACCAAAATGGCTGCCCCAGGGAAAGGAGCCCAGCTCAGGCCGTGAGGGGCTGCGCCTCCGCCTGCCCCGCCGCTTCGCTCGCCGACGTCGCCCAGGTATCGTCTCCAAGCCACAGCGACCGGCTCGGCCTCAGAGGCCCAACGGGCTCCGCTCAGCAGCGCAGCTTTGCTCCCGCACCCCGAGCGCGGCCCGCTCCCCAGAGCCCACCGAGCCGGTCCCGGCCTGCGCCTCGCTCCGCACGGAGCCCGCCCTCGCTCCCCGTACCTGAAGCTCTGCCCGCTCCACCTCCCAGTGCGCCCTCTCCATCTCGAAGCGAGCCCACTCGTGCTGGATGTAGTGCAGGATCCCCGGAATGGTGTAGTGCTGGGGCCGGGACAGCTCGGCGGGGCCCGCCGCCTCCTGGCCAGCCGGGGCCGCGGGGCCCTGGGGCTGCTGCTGTGGCCCTCCTCCGGCTCCGGGCCCCACGCAGCCCCCACCCGACTGCAGGTTCATGTTCCCACCCGCCTGCGGCGGTGGCTGCTGAGGTCTCGGGGCGGCCGCCATCCCACCACCTCCTCCGGCTCCAGGGTGTTCGTCCATTGTCTGCGGGGAGCCCTCCTCCTCGTCCCGCGGCGGGGGCCTGGAGCAGGGGCCAGGGAGGGGGTGAGTGGAGCTGGCTGGGGCGGGGAGGAGGGGGGCGGGCCGGGCTCGGGGAGGGGGAACTGCGCCGAGCAGTATCCGGGTGTCAGAGCAGCGCCGAGCCGCCGCCAGCCGCCATTAGAGCCGCCGCGCCGTCGGCCCACCCACCCGCGGCCGGGCGGGGAGGGGGAGCGGCTCCGCGCATGCCGGGAAATCGCTCCCCTCGGCCGCCGGCCTCCTCCTTCGGGACGGGCAAGCGGTGGAGGGCGCATGCGCGGGAGGGGAGGTGAGCGCCGTGCCCTGGAGGCGGGGGAGCGGGCGGGGGCATGGAGCACCCCCCGAGGCTGGGGAGGCCCGCCACCGGTCGGGGGACAGCCGCCGCTGCCGCGGGATGTAGCGGCAGCAGCCGTGAGGAGGGGAAGGCCCCAGCCCCCGGTGCGTCAGTCGGTGTCTAGGCTGGCGGGCCCGGGGCCCGCCGCCGTGGGGAAGCGCTGCGAGGCGGCTTCCGTCCGCTCTGAAGCGAGAGACGGAAGTAGTGGTGCTACCCTGGCGTGGCGAAGGTTTGGTTCGCCGGCGCCTCGGGAGCCTCAGACGCTCTCTCTCCAGAAGGCCCCAGGAATGGCCCGGTCTTGGGTCTGGGCCTGAGCGTGCTGCTCAGTCCGGCGTGCAGGCGGCGCGGCGGGGATTGAACGCTGAAGCCTCTCAGCGCGGTTTATGGTGCGCTGAAGTTGCTCCGCAGAGAGGTGGTTTTAGAAAGGAGTTCTTAAATTTATGGTGTGTGTCTGGAGGTTGACACGAGTGGTCGTCTTCATGATATCTCAGTGATAAGGCATGTGTGTAGTGCATTCCCTCCTTGAGGAGCGGGGGGAGTGCACAGTGTTGGCTTTCCAAAAGTCTTTTCCACATGAGGAAAGGTTTGCCAGAAATTAGTGGTTTATTTTTGCCTTTATCAGCTTCACGTGTGATCACAATTTTGAGTTTGGTGCACAGCTTGGATAGGGTGAAATTGCCTCAGTTGCAAAATAATGCTCTGAAATGCAATATTTACAGGTTATCATCACAATCTATTTGAAATGAGCTGAACTGTAGGTCACCCATTGTAAGTCAGGTAGGAGTTGGGGTTTGCCTCTCTTCAAAATATTTATGTGCTGTACTCATTCAGTAAAAAATTGGATAGTTTCCTAAACAGGGCTCATGCTTGGCAGAGCTGGAATTGTGTTAATTACTGAAAAAATAAATACTGCTTGTCTCAGTACTGGCATTTCCTTTCTGTACTAATCTCTCCTCAGGTGCATATTGACATTTCAGTTGGTTTGTTCAGTCCTTCCTTTTTTGCCCATTAAATCATTTCCTAATAAAATTTCATCCTGCGATCTTCCTGATTCCATGTGGATTAGCCCATCTAAATGCAAAGCCTTTCCACCTCAGCTGATTTTTTTCATTGTCTACTGACAATATCAGATCATTACTAAAAATTAAGATATATAACTAGTTTAGCCTTTTGTTTAGCCCCAATCTCATGGGACATTCCTCATTCCTTAGTATATGGGAGTTACTGCAATTTAATTCCGTTTCTATATTCAGCCAGTATTTTGACAACTCAATGGCAAAGGAAAACTTTTTTACTCTTTCCTTCCTCCCTGACTTCCCTGGATTAATAAGGTTTCTTTTTTAGAATCTCTGATACTGAAGTTGAACACAGTACTTTATTTTAAAGTCACATACTTGTTTCATCTTTGGATGAATTATAATGTGCACAACAGTAAGATCTAGAAGACAAAAATTACCGTTACCGATAAATGTTATTAACACTGCATGTGATTTTTAAAGCCTTGTCCATGGTCAGAACAAAAGTAGGAAGAGCAAGGGTTTCGACTATGTGAGTGGTGTTTGTTTGCTCCATACTTCTGTACAATAAATTCATAGCCAGGAAGCTCTGTAGGCAGATCTGTATCTCAGAAGGATTCGTTCCCATACTGTCATCCACTCGTGCCTCTACTGTTTAGCCATTTTTTTTATTCTTATTAATGCTTTCATTCCAGTTTAACCATTTGTTCTACACTTAGTACACAAGCATCTAGACCTAGGCATCCAGAAACCCAACTTATTTAGAGTTGGACAGTGCAGTAAATTATTCACTTATAGTTCTATCTAACATTTATTTTTTATTCTTCTTTTATTCTGGTGAAGCAGTTCTGTAAAAGTATGGTGGTGCACTTTTTTGTTTGCTAGATCTGGTCTCTTATTTACATTTTAGCTGAGAAGCCATAGAATATTGCAAAACATTGCTACAGTGCAATAATTAAAATGTTTCTAAACCTATGGACATTGACTAGAGTTGTTTTAGCTTGAGAGACAAATCTAATTTGAATGATAACTGTACTGCAAGAAGTCCCCAACTAAGGTTGTGTTTCTTTTTTTGTAATTTATGTGTCCGAGTATGTCTTAATATTGCAGAAATCTGTGACAAATTGATGTTGATGGCTTGTATCTACTGAAGGAATAATTAAAATTATGTTTTAAGTATGTTTTCTGTTACTGCATGTTGAATCTGCTGGGTTGGCCATGTTGGACACTTAAGATCTTTTTATCTGCGAAACAGGTATTGCAGGCTTTGCCTCTTTAAGAGGTCTCAACAGTGTCTAAAAAGAGAGCTTTGAGGGGTGTGACTCAGAACCAGGGACAACCTACTTTGAGGTGTCCATTTCGGTTATGCAGCCTGCAGAGCTGGCATGGCCTGGAAGCACTCCCTGAACAGTCACGGTTTCTGTTTTGGTAATTTGAAGTAAACCAGACAGGTCTCGGTTTGTCTTGAAATACAAGGCTAGAGTTAACCTGTACACGCAGGGGGGACAAGCCTGATTGGGGCAGTAAAATCAAGAAGCGTCTGTGTCTTTATGAGCTGGGTCCTTAGTCTTCTGCATATGTGCTGGTTTAGAAGGAGTTAAAAGTCATTGTATTCTATGTCATCAAAGACTACATACTCCATTAGTCTACCAGCATGAGTCACACAATCCAGTCGTGATGTCTCATAGATATTTATCTGTGAGAGATACTTTAATGAGAGTGAGATCTGACACAGTGTAATAGTGCATATGAAAATAACAGCGCTTAAACTGCATGTTGTTTGTGTGAATGCCAAATCATCCTTACAGGAGAAATATTTTGTGAAGGAAATAAGAGAGTGCTACTCTGTCACTCTGGAAGGTAACTTCTCTTGAAGGAAGGTTTGCAGTTTCAAGACTTTTTACATCTTCCTCAAGTGATACCTTCTGAGGTTTTTGCTTCTAGGGAGTCTGTAGGTGTTTCATAGATTTGGTATGCTCAAAGCATATACTGTAAGCTATTCTTGACAGAATTTCTAATGCGTGGTTGACTGTGATGGGGAGAGCTGGACTTGACAGTCCATCAGAATCTCAATAGTTCCTTCTTCTGTTCCTGAGTGCACTTGTGATGCAGATAGCTGTCCAGTGACCTGGAATGGGACAGTCTATTCATTTCTGACAAACAGCCTTCCGATAGTAATGTGTTTTCGTTACTAAAATGAGCAAAATAATGGCAGAGAGATGAAAGGCTTGCGTCTTGTCACCAATTCCCTTGAACCATTTGATTGTGAATGCGTAAAAGCATCATAATGTGTATGTACATCGATACACGTGTGCATGAGAATGCACAGAGAGCACATAAGAGTCATATGAGAAGAAATTGAGCTATCTTTGTAAGCAGAGTACTGATTATTTATCATAAAAGGTAGCTTCTCAAATACATAGAACTTGAAGTAGCCTTCCAGTATCTGAAGGGGACCTACAAGGATGCTAGAGAGGGACTCTTCATCAGGGATTGTAGCGGTAGGACCAGGGGTCATGAGTTCATACTTAAACTTGACAGGTTAGATATAGGGAAGAAGTTCTTTATTGTGAGGCTGCTGAGGCGCTGGAACAGGTAGCCCAAAGAAGCGGTGAATGCTTCATTCCTGGTAGTGTTCAAGGCCAGGCTGGACAGAGCCTTGGGCAACATGGTCTAGTGTGAGACATTCCTGCCCATGGCAGGGGGGTTGGAACCAGATAATCTTAAGGTACTTTCCAGCCCTAACCTACGATTCTAAGGAATGGGAATTTCTCCACCCATCAACATGCACAGGTTTGCTTTTTGTGTGTTTATTATACTTTACAAGTTTCTTTACAGCTCACGTGCAAAACTAATTTTAACATGTTGTCTGTATCTGAAAGCCAAGGTGAAAGGAGAAGAAGAAATAAACTTTGTTAGAAACAAAACTACGTAATTTCCTTTTTTTTTTTTCTAAATTGTGCAAGCAAATGTTTATATTTCTAAAAGGTTTTTTTTCAGAATTATTTTCTTTTAAAATACTTTATTTTAAAGTAAATAAAAAAAAACCCTTAAGATATTTTTAACACTGGTGTTCTCAAAGTCAGATATCACAGCTACGCTTGCACGCTTTTTGTAAATGAAAATAAAAATTATTTGTACATGTAAATTCATTCCAGTGTTTCGCACAAAACTGTGTGCTTCTGCTGACACTTGCATGAGCAGGATTTCTGTCTAAAACTTTGGGGATGGTGGGAAAATACAGAAATGACCAGTGATACTAGTGGACCTCTTTCCTACAGCTGTTAATCACCTCTTCTAATACTGACTAATGACTGCCTCAGAGATTGCAGGTAACACATTGGAGTACTGCTATGGTTCTACTCTCATTACAACGTGATTCTTCTTTTTTTTATATCTATTCTGGGTAAGAGCATTTGTGAGGATTCAAAAGAAAAAATCTGGTCTAAAGTATTTTCATATGTAAAACAATGAGGCCATTCATAAGAAAACACAAAGAAAGATACAATAGTCGTAACATCAGAAAGGGATTAAACATGTAGAAGGATTAGCTTAATAAAGGAGTAAATAAAGGGGACAATCCTGCAATAGTATCCATATATATCTATTCTTCATAAATTTTTTGCTGTTATATATTGCTTATCAGTAGCTCGAAGTACAAGAGCTTTGTCAGTGCTCCTGGGGTAGTTTTACTGTCGTGCTCTCAGGTCTCACGTGAATATCTGCAGAGATGTTACACCTCAGGTTTTACTCTTCAAGGACGGATTTCTGCAACTTGCTGATTTCTGAGAACAGGGCTTACATTCCTCAGTATCATTTCTGACTAAATTATTAAAATAGCTTGGAAACAACTTGTTCAAGACCAGGGGAAGTTTAGATTGGATATAAGGAGGAAGTTCTTTACTGTTAGGGTGGTGAGGCACTGGAATGGCTTGCCCAAGGAAGTTGTGAATGCTCCATCCCTGGCATCATTCAAGGCCAGGTTGGACAGAGCTTTGGGTGACATGGTTTAGTGTGAGGTGTTCCTGCCTATGGCAGGGGGGTTGGAACTAGATGACCTTAAGGTCCTTTCCAACCCTAACTATTCTATGATTCTATGACTATTAATTCATGCTCCAGCAGTACCAAACATAAAGACAAAGGATAAAACTAAAAAAATTAAAAGGTGTCTATGTCGCTGTCATTACCTGCTTAGCTTTTACAGACCTGTTTTGCAGTTGGTATGAACAGCTTGTATGGCTTTTGGTCTTCCATGTCTGAGCTTGCTATTTCTTTCATTAAAACAAGAGGCAACGTTTAGTTTTTTCCTCTTTCAGGCCACAACCCTTTTTTAAAGTAGTTTTAAAGCTTCAGGTTTCTTTTGCTAATGAATTTGGCCCTTGGTTGAGTGCCTCATTCTAAGCTGGAAGGAGTCATTCATTTTTATCCTTACTTGGAAGGTTTGTATCAAAAAATTACTAAGTCATCTCGCTGTTTTACCTTTCTCTATGCCTCAGAATATTAAGATGTCTTCCTATTGCAGCTCTAACTTGGGGTGGCAATACAAAATAGAATGGGGGGGGGGGAATAACCACATATTAAATACAGGGAAGATGATATAGGAGGTGCTCTTCCATTTAGTCAGATGTCAGCCTAAGCTGCCATCCAACAGTGAAGATCCTATCACAAATTTCCATCTGGGTCCTTTTTTGTCTTCATTACCTGGTTCACTCTTTGTTGGAGAGCAACTTGTGCTGGTTCAGAAGCCTGGAGTGCAGTGGACCAGCCATGTGCCCCACTGCAGCAGTGCTGGCCAGCATCCATGACTCTTCTGTCAGAGCAAATCAACAAAAAGCGTGCTCCTGTTCTGGATGTGAAGAGACTTCATCATGCCTGATGGAGACAAGAAAGTTCTGAGGCTGTCACGATTCCAAGCAGATTCTCTTGTCCTAAGGATTGATCCTGGAATTCTATTTGCTACAGGTGTCACTTACTTAAATGAATTCTCAGTATCAAGTCTAATTAGTGAAGATACATTTGGTATAGAAATCTAAACTTCTTTGTATAGGGAGTTAGCACCCATGAACAGTATATAACCAGTTTGTTCAAGTTGCTAGTAATATAAGGCATCATCTATGCAGCTTGCATTGTATAAAATATCAGCATATGTTTAAATGTCTGTGAGATTGCTGCTTCAGAGACCTATTTTTGGGTTTTTATTTTCTCTGCTTTTGCTTTTTCTGCTTCAAGATACACTGTTTTTACATGAAGAGCTACACTGGGCTGTTCTGTGTATTCCTGATATGTTTTTTTCATCTTGGACTCTCTCACAGGAGCTGTGAGATGCTTAGAAGAGAATATTTCCATGAGGCAAGGAGCAAGTCTTCAGAACTGTAATAAACAGCTTTTATGGTACTTGCTGTATTTCCAACGCATAAACCTCAAGAGCATTTGGCCCAATAAATCTGCGATCCACATAGGGAGACAGATGGAAAACATTACAGTGACTGTTTCTGGCATTAAAGAAAATAACCCAGAACTATTTAAAAAAATTGCATCTGCAGCTTACCTTTTTTTGCGTGCTTTTCAAAACATGAAAGGTATCAGTTGTTCAGCAAGCAGATTCTGATACATGCTGTGCTCTTTTTAATAGCCTTTCTCATTGTACCTTGCATGTGACATTTACATTCTATAACTATTTCAGTGGCATTGTGTGGATTAATAATTACTTAGGTTGAGTGAGATGAAGCACTTTTAAGTAATTAACTTGAACAGGTTTCTCCTTAGCTATCAAAGACCCACACTTAGTCTTCATGAAGTGCAGAATCTACCTTTTGCTTCAGTGTGGGAAATTAGATGGGGGAAAACAGGTTTCAGCAGCTCCTGGTCCAGCTCAAGATACGTGCTTATACTGCTGATACCTGAATGTTAAGAAGGCTGTCACTCTGCATTAAAGAAATGGTCATGTGTTGTGGCCCATGCGTTTCCCTTTGTCTTCTCTCCCTTAACTCTGACATCAGGATAGTATGAATGAAATTGTTAAATACAAATCAGAGGAAAAAAATGGAATTTTACTGCTGGGATGCGTGAAAAAGAGTAGATTTTTTTTTTCCTACATACTATGTTTTGGCAATAAACTCAGTCTTAAATATACATTGGTCTAGGCTGGCTAGTTTTTAGGAAGTCTTTTATAACTCCTATGTTAACTCCTGTTTTTTCTTTTTTCCTCACAGAAATACTCTCCTTGATTCCTGCACCCCACATTCAGATCTCCTGCTGAGGTCAACAAAAGCAGAAATGATAAAATTTTTTCTTATGGTAAACAAACAAGGTCAAACAAGACTTTCTAGGTATTATGAGCATGTAGAAATTAAGAAACGGACCATGCTGGAAGCTGAAGTAATCAAAAACTGTCTCTCCCGTTCAAAGGATCAGGTACGTTTTGTAGTTCTTCCCCTAGCCGTTCTGTTTATTAGCTAGGTTGTAAAAGACCTTTAAGATAATCAGGTCCACCCGTTGCTCCAGGGCTGCCAAGTCCACCACTAGACCAGGTCACTAAGGGCCTCATCTGCATGGTTCTACATCTCACATTTTTCATGTCAATAATTCTGAAAATACATCAGTTTCCTTTCCAAGTCATTATTTCATTTGTACCCATGAAGAAAAAAAGATTGTATTTCTACATTACGGGTTCAGTCAGTTGAACTGTTATTCTGCATTGAATAAATATGTTTTCCTGAGGCTTACAGAGATTTTGGAATTTTGTGTATCACTGGCATGAAAGTTCCTCCTTTTTGTTTGAAGAAGCTCAGAAATCCAATAAGAATTTATTTTATCCTTTTACTGCTTGTCTAGTAGAGATCAATAGAGAGCTATTGCTGCTGCTTTGCTGGAAGGTAGTAAGGGTACTACTGACAGCTCCAAGTTTAAAGAAAAAATTTATGAGTGAGCATGAAAATACTATCTGAAGCACAGGGGGGTTTGGAAACACAAACTTTTAGGCCTGTATTAGGCATGTTTATTCAAAAGAAGTGTTCACAATTTCTGAAAAAAGAAAAAAGAAAACCCAGAAGTTGGAAGATTTCGGAGATGAAAGTTGAGATTTTCATGGCTCAGTTGAGCCATCGGCTCTTTAAGAAAAGTACCAAACTTCACAGACTGTTAAAGGCACAACACATTGACTTGCATTGGAGGAGAAATCTGTGACTCGGATTGCGAGTGAAGATTTTTGGTTTGTGTTCTGAAGGCAGCTTCCTTATTTTTCATTAATGACACGTCTTTGAACAGTGTGGACTTCCTTCGTTCTAGAAAGCCTGAGAAAAAAGTAGCAGTTCCTATGAAGTACCTTAGTTCACAGACTTAACAGTGGCTAAAGAAATGAGCCTCCTCTGCACTGCTCTTGCAAGGGCATCTCCAAACTGAAACTTCACCAAAGGAGCTAGGGCATGCTGCCATTTCAAGGTCTGAGCAAAATGATACTGAAAAAATATAGGAGGAGGCATCTTGTAAAGCAGCGTCTAACAGCACCATCTGCTGGCCTGTCTCCCACTGTGAAAGACATGTTAATTTGCCTCCTTGGGTCTGGAAGTCTTCATACTCCTAATTTTTATATAAAAATATTGATAATTTTTTAAACATGAAAATAACCTTCAGGTTGTCTCTTTTGGAAGTGCTTCCAAATGAAAGTTTAGGGGAAGGATCAACAGCCTTATAACCCCAAAACAAGTCATTTCAACTCTGTTTGTTTCAGTTTTTCTGTTTAAAATATGGTAGCATGTTTTCTGCCAATAGATGAAACGTTTTGTGTAATAGATGCTCTAAGAAATTCCTTTCCAGTCAGAATTCCATGGTGGATCTTGAGAAATCCATTGTTCTTTGTGAGCCTTATGAACATGAAAGCTATAGGGTCTTTGAACACTCTGTGCTTAATACTGTTTTATGGTTAAGTAGCAGCTATTGTATTTTACTTGTTTTGTTTCTGCCTAGTGCTCTTTCATTGAGTATAAGGACTTCAAGCTGGTATACCGACAGTATGCAGCCCTTTTTGTAGTTGTTGGAATCGACCACACAGAGGTAAGAAATTACATACCCTGTGGAAATGAGAGCTTACAGTGATTGTTATGGTCAAGAGCTCAAGTCTGCTTCTAGTGTGGAATTTTGCAATAGGAATTAGAGATTTTTAAGGAGTCATTGAAAAAAGAAAAAAAATTTGTGAAAAAAAGGAGGTATAAAAAAATGTGGCATGTTGGGCTTCAGTCTGTAGCAGCAGACTGAACTGTTATCATGAGACAGTCTTTCTGAGCCTTGTGCTGATTCTGCTTTCTAAATTTATTTGATTAAACATAAAATTATGTGGGGTAGTGTTTCTCAACACATGTTACCATTACAGCCAGATCACCTGTCTTATTTATGGTGATTTTCCAACTGCCCACTGTTTTTAACCTCCTTGGCCAAAGAAAATCTGTGCTGTCAGCTAGAAAGATGCCAATTTATTGTATTTAAAAAATAAAAAAGGCGTCTGAAAAATGACAAGTGCTGTTATTTCATACGTTCAGACTGAGCCTGCAAGGCTTTAGTGTTTACATTGATTCTTGGTAATCAGAAATTAATTCAAAGCTTACTACTGAAGACCTTATCAGGGTGGTGTGGAAGTTAGCTGCTGACTACCACAGTGTCTTCAATCAGAGTTTTAATGCTGTGCAATGTGGGGCAAATTCTTTTGGCTTTGCTACAAAAATGGCCAACCTCTACTACTGCAGCATACCCTGGCTCTGTGCTGCAGCTGGCCAGTGTGACCTCCACTGCGTAACCACATGGTTTATTCATCCTTATCCCATGGTGGCCTGAGCTTGTGCACTTTATTGTAGTAGGCTTTACTATATTTTCTAGTTCCTTTTCATGCAGCACTAACTGAAATAACACAAAGAATATAGTTACCTTTTCTAGCTATGCATTTGCTATTCACTTGTTTTTTTAATTTAATTTCAGAATGAGATGGCAGTATATGAACTAATTCATAATTTTGTGGAAGTTCTGGACAAATACTTCAGCAGAGTGGTGAGCTGAATCTATTACAAAATATTTCTTCTCTTTCAAAGCTGGTCTAGTGTGAGTTGTCCCTGCTTATGGTAAGGGGTTGGAACTAGATGATCTTTGAAGTTCCTTCCAACCCAAACCATTCTATGAATATGTAATTTCAGGGAATAAATTGAAAGACAATTAATTTTTTTTCCATATATGTTTAAAATTTTGAATACTTTAGCATGAGCATTACCACCAAAAAAACCCCAAAACACACACACACACACACACAAAAAAAAAGCAGTATTAGTTGGTTCTTCAGAAAAGTATAGGTGGGTTATAAAGCATCAGTCAAAGAATAACAGAAATATTTCTGTTAAAAAAGCATGATCTTACATGCTTATATTCAGGGGTTTCTTTGGGTCACCTACTCTTAAATTGGCCACTGGCATTTTGTACATTTTAAAGTAATAAAGAGGTTTTTCTTTACAGCTCTTTTTTGCAATTCAGAGCATTATATTCCCTGAATGAACTTAATTTATGATAAAGGTGGTGTAAGCATTAAGCAGGGAGCTGACATCACTCTCAGTGAACAAGATCAGAGGGATGGAGCACATAAAACCTCAGAAACCAGTCTGTACTTGTGCTTTCCATGTTGTTGTCATGCAACAGTGGATAACAGATAAAACAGCTATTATATAGATAGTCATTTCAGTGAGGATTCAACATCAGACATGGCTCCAGTTAAAATGACAGTGCTCCTTTTGGTGGGAGATAACTTTTTGTTTGCCTGTCTTTACAAAGGTTGAAAGCGCAGCATTATAATCCTGCTACTCAACATGGGGTTTGCAATAATTTTGCTATAAACAGATTTGCCTGAAGTCACACTTTGGCACAATTTTAGTGCAATTGCAGCACAAAATCTATGCTGGAATATGTTGGATACCCCCCTCAGGGTCTGTAACTGGTTTCCCAGTCCTAGTACTGCAGCAGATGTGGCAGAGCCCCCTCTAAGGAATTCAGGGACACGCTTGAAAAAGTCATCTGCACCCTTAGATGCCTGGCAAGTGTTTTAGGTTGTTATCTATCTCTACTAACGTCACAGCAGCCTGTTGAAACTGATGGTACTAGGTATATCACTTGCTGACTGTACTGAATTCAGAATTTACCTCTTAACTGTTATGATGGCAGTCCCACTCTAACTAGTGATAACCAGGAATGGAATTTGATTCCCAACAGCACAGCGATGAACAATGAAATTTAGTCACATCTTGTTTATTTAATTGAGCTAATTATCGCCAACCATTTGACAAGTTTTATTTTCCTCACTAGGGGCAGAGCAAAAATAGATGTATTTCTTAGACATATAAATGTAGTATATATAATTCCTTGACCGCATATATAACCCAGCCACTGATTAGAAATTTGCTGAATTCATCACACCAGAGCTTTTTGTACTGTCCATCTCATTTCAGGTTTGAAACTAGGGGAACTGAAAAGGGGGGTGGTTAAAGAAATCTCGTGCCGTTCTATGGTTCTATTTTTAATAGCATATAACATGATAAATGGCAGAGCGCTGAAGAAGAGGGCTATAATTCTAGCTGGGGTTTCTTGCAGAAACCACAGAGCAGGAAAGTATAAGTCTGTAGTCTCATGGATTAATGTTTAGGATTTGCAGAATTTTAGCAGAATCCCAAATTATGATGACAGAGACAGAACTCTGGGAAAGGAAGGAACATCTGTCCTGCTCTAGAAGGACATTTTGTCATCTATTATTTTTAGGCTTGTGAGCCTTAAACATTCTCACATACTCTATTTTTGTCTAATGGAGTTTACAGAGCTTGAATTCAGATAGCAGAACAAACAACAGAATTAGGGGGAAAGCTTTCAAAGTTGCCTGTGAGATGTAATTCTGAGTCATCTTCACTTTTATTATGGCTACCCAGGGAAAGCTCTGCATACTGTTCAGAATACATGTTCCAGTATTTTCAATAACTTTTTAAAGCTGCGTAAACTTAAACTGATCAGGCTGATCAAAAACTGATACAGTTTTTGTGACGCATGAAAGATTTCCAATTGAAGAATGGTGGAATTGCTCAGCAGAGGCCTGTAGACTATAACTAGTCCAGTTTAAAGCATCTTTAGACCATAGAAGTAGTAGCAATTTTACCAGTGGGAACTTGGCCTAAAACCAGGGTTAGACTGTGAGTTGAAACCATATTAGCAAACTAAATTCCCCTGGTAGCAGCTAGATTCCCTCTTTCAGCAGAGACTGAGGCAGCTCCACCCTAACTGTGCAAGATCTTAACTGCTGAAGCTGTGATTAATTGTTTCTAAATTTAGACATTTAACTGAGGCACTTAAGCTAGAAGTTTGGTCATCCTAAACTCTCATGACCACTAGGCAGGAGACAGATGAGTACCTCGAGTGAGTGAGTCATGCCTCAAGAGTGCCGAGTCAACTGCTGAAGATATCCATCTCTTGTGTTGACTGCAGAGAGACCACAAGGGCTTCTCACTCAGACATTTTGGTTAAAGGAATAAAAATACTTGGGGTAAATGCAGGCCAAGACTAGAAGGGAAATGGTGACTACATGAAGAATTACATTGCTAGCACTGGAGAACAGTTAGAAGTACTTAGGGTCCAAAGCTTGGAGTTGCCTTTGCTTTCCCAGCATATCCAGCCACAACTACCACAGCCATATGTATATAGAATGTCTAGATTTTACTGTTGAAATTATCTGCAGCAACATTTTAAGCTGTGTTTTTATATAAATTGCAAACTTGGCATTAACATCTCCTTTTTGCAGAAAGAAGAGAAAATAGAGGGCTGGAGTTAGCATGATTAGCATTGCTGGTTTTCCATCACTTATTCAGATGGCACTGTGTCTATTCAAATTGTTACTTGTGGGTGACCTCCATGGTTTTTCTAAGTAAAAGTTTCAGAACATTAGCTTTCATTATGGAGGCAGGTAATGCAGCAAAGGCAAAGCAGTGTTGCAGGAAAAGGCATGTGATTTTACAGTCCAGAACAGAAATCTGAATTACCCTAAAGTTTTGTGTCATTAGCAGATAAAGAAAGGCTTCAAAATAAAGGGATGCATAATGTTTAATGCCTACAAGATGAGAGATCAAGCTGTAACTAATGGTTGTCTCACTGTTTTCCTTGCAGAGTGAATTAGATGTATCCTTTTCAACATCAGAAATCCATTTGTCTATCTCTTTTTGGTGTATGTTCCAGTTCATACTGTCTTCATAGCAGTGGCTGTCATACAGGCAAGACAATGCAGAGGTTTTTCAAATTTTGCACTTACAGTAAGTAGCACCATTTTGGCACCTTTCTGAAAGCATGGCTGATGTTCGTGCGGGTCACTTGTTCAAATCCTAAGTCATTGAGATAAGCCTGGTACCATTTAAAGTAAGACAGGCAGAGTTTGTTTAGAGAGAACTAAGTACTACCTAGACATGAAAAGTTGTATTCATGGGGGAACTTTCAGGCTTACTTAATTATTACTGCAGGGTTTTTACTTTTTTCTTTAAGTTTACAGTAAAATGGATACTGAAATGACTGCCATAATAAGCACTGAATGTTACAGGTATATCTTGAGCCAACTAGCAGTAGCATCATTGTAAGACTAGGTTTGTGCTTTGATCTTGCTTCATGAAGGCGTTGGTGAGATTTACTTTCTGTATTGACGGAAAAAGAGAAAGGCCTGAGAGGAGGAAATTTAGGAACCCAGGCATTGCCACAGATACCTTTTACCTTTCCCGCCCTTCTCCTTACACAGCTGTATTTTCATGTGTATGATTTGCAGGGTATTAACTAATATATAGATATATTTTTTAAATTAACTACAACCAAATACAAATCCTAAAACACAGTCCCGAACAACTAAACACAAATAGCAAGTAAATAACATACAATACTAAATTCAAAGAAAACTAATCCACGAGAATGTAGCACAGTCTTCCAATCCCATTGCCTGCTCACTCCAGCAATCCTTACGCCTCTGTTGTTGGTTAAATGCAGATCTACTGGTACAAAGAGTTTCAATTACACACGTGAAATACAGTTGCCACCCTGGAATCATGTAAATTACACGCCTGAAATACTGTAAAGTAATTTTGAACTAGTACGTACGAAGAACATAAAAAAATTCTGTAACTTTTCTTGTAATTGTTTTACTCCTTTACTAAAAAAATATATAATTTAATTTTTTGTAAATTTTTTAATGCTTGCTACATGTTGGAACTCTTTCATTTACTGAGCTTATATATGTATGTGTATATAGACTGTATGTAAGTGTATATATGCTGTCTCTATTTCCTTCTTGAAATTCACAAAATGCTGTGGTATTAATATAACACTCCTAAATTAACTTGTATTAGAAAAGAGCAATAATGAAATTTCAGCGTGGAGGGACTGTTAAGGTCTCTGTGCAATTATGTAACTACGTTTTTGTATTCAGTTACTCTAGTTAAGGATTAGAACCATGTGTACTTGGGCGTGAGCTTTGCTGAATTAGAGACTAACCTGATGACCTATTCAGTAATTATACATAAAAAATAGTCCCCTGTGTTACAGTATGGTATATTTTGAGTCTGCAATTGCCTGATTCTTTTTGCCTTAGATTGGTTGGAGTACTGATGATACCAAATTCTGCCTCTGGTCATCATGTTCGCACTGAGAGGAATTGCCTGTAGGTATATACTAGGTTTCCACCAGTAGACCATTTAATAGCTGAGAAAGGACACTGTATATCCACAAGCTTCTGCACACAGTGTCATTCTGCACTGTTTAGAGAAGTTGTATTATACACTAACAGTTGCAGTGGGTGCAATATGATGTCTGAATGATTCCTGTAGAAGTTCATCTTCTACATGGATCTCATCTGCATGAGGGCGTGAATATAAATATTTGGAAAACAGGAGTGCGCATTACTATCTTATTTGATAATACTGGAGATAATACTGGAAGAGCTCATGTCTGATGCATCCCTCTGACATGCATGACATGAATGATGCATGTGTTTTTTCCATTCAGAAATGCATTTTCCTGCATTAAACATTTCAGGAACAATTTTCAAGTTAAACATTTTACTTTATATATGTACAGAAAACCTTTCATTTAGGAAGAAGAGCTTTTCATAAGCTGAGAGGAGCTCAGCTTACTGACTAACCTGAAATAGCTGAAGTGAGATACAACATTGAATGTAAAACAGAGTTGTAAAGATGAGGTGGATTGTCCAAGATTGTATTTATTTTTTATGCAGCTTGAACAGCAGTCCCTGAAGAACAATGTAAGATCTGGGCTACAAGTGTCTTAGATGTTAATGCAGTGCAAGCAATAATCCATCAATATGCCTTTCATAGTGTGTAAGATAATATCCCCATCTGGGATTAAACCATTTCCTTTGCCAAATAGTCTTTTGCTAACTCTTATATTCAGTACAGCAAGTTTAGATGTAAAATACCTGATGGAGAGATGTAAAATACCTGATGGAGGAAGTACTGTCTACAGGTTTGTAGCAATGAGCATCGAGCATATTTACAGAACCTTTGTATATGGAGTATCTATCTGGTGGGAGACTCTCACCATTTCCTGTCTCTGCACTATTACTTTTGTGTACAGATCCATAGGAAGTTTATTTCAAAAGTAATAGGGGGTATTCTGTATAGAAAGTAGTGCTTACTAACCTGAAAAAAATTGTAGGAAATCAAATTAAATCAAACCTCATGAAAACCAGATGATAATCATTAAAGGCTATACACCCATGCGCAGAGCAAGCCCCAGTTAAATCTGAGGCTGAGACCATCACACAATCACCTCCATGCTCTTGGCAATGCAGCTCCTCCTATTAATGTGGGATGCCAGGTCTCATTTAGATCCAAAACCCGAAGTCACCCAGGATGCTGCATCATGTGTTTTGTCATAGCCTGAATCTGAAATCAGCTGTCAGGAAGGGAAGGGCACCTTCTGCACAAGGCAGAGACTAGGTCCCCCATCTGAATCCTGCCCAGCAGGATTCATGTGTAATATATATACTTACGTATGACACAGGGGTGTGTGATACTAACCAGTGCCTGGACCATTGGGAAGTTATCTCTTCTGATTAGCTGCTAGCCAATTAAGTAACTACTTTTAACTCTAGAGTAGGCGTGGGTTTTAGAGAACCTTCTATGTGTGAACTGTAGGGCATTTAGCCATTAAATGACATCCACTTTCATTCTCAGTCACTCACATACTTAAGGGTAGCTGTGCCAGAACAACATAACATTTCTAAAGTTGTTTGCTTTGTTTTTTTTTTGCTGTAGGTAGTGCTGTGAGGCCCAGTACTTGAATGGGCAAGTACTGAAACCCCAGTCCTGGGGGTGTTGCTTCCTCATGTGTTAACAGCACTAGATGAGCCTCACTTCTGTGTATGACATAAGTGGGCGGGATTTTCTGTAGCTCTAACACTCCAGCTTGCATAGACCTACTTTCTTGGTGTGATGATAACAACGAGATTGTAAAAATGCCATAGCTCTGAGAGCTTCTAAAGAGTTTCTAACACACAGAAAGTTGAGTTTTCTATTGCTTGAACTGGTGAAGCAAAGCTTACTCGAAGACACATTGTTAACTTACAGAAGAAACAGATACTTACCTTCCTCTTGTGGGCAGGAAGGGGGAAGACAGGGTTCTCTAGGACCAAGCATTTGAAGAATGCTGTCTTGATCCAAAACCCACATTGCATTCCATTGCAGCTAGCTGCTGCTCATAGGATAGATAAAAAGCTTTGATACAGGGAATGCTTCATGTTAATCAACTGTATTCTTCAGTCACTCTCAGAACACAGTGCATTTAACTAGTAAGAAAACTGAATTAATTCCTTCTGAGAATTTATGAGCATACACTTCAGTTTGTACTGTAAAATAAGTGGATGCAATGCAAACCTATAAGGATTAGCTTAAAACTGTTCTAAAGTATCACAGAACTTGAAGGCACCAGTTATCTCCTTTATAATGTCAGCATAGCTGTTTGAGGAAGAAATGGTCAGAAAGCATCAAATGGGTTTCAGTGCCTAAAACTGGCCTGCCATTAGATAGGCTAAAAGGTAATTTAAGTGAATGTTAGCAAAGATAAAGTCAGAATGTGTGACTTTAGATTAAAAAAAGAGAAGCAGCTCTAATCTTCAGTTGAAGAGGAACATCCAGGATGGAAATCAAAGTTTTGTAATGCTGTGAATTCAGTAGCAAAGTACCTGTGCTGTAATCTACAGAGCTTTTGTTTGGGCTCCTGGGTGTGTTACCTGATCACAAGGTGTTGGCCGCACTTTATCATCTCTTATGCCTTGACACACCCTTAATTACTTGCCTGGAAAATCCTGAGGTATCTTAAGATGTCTTCACATGAGGAAGGTATTTATCGCATGCACGTCCTGAATGTGCCTTTTTCCTTTCCTTCCCTCCTTCCCTGCTTAGCTATCTGACTATATAATGTTTTGTATCATATATACCTTCTCTTAATATGTACGTGCCGTAAAAACTCCATGATAGTAGAAAGTACTGTTGATGTCTTTTAATAAGGGAAACTCTTAAGTTACCAAAAGCCAGCATAAAATACCCATTGTAGCAGGTGCCATTTACTTCTACCATGAGGTACGCAGCCACAGTGGCACAGAGTGAAATCTGTAAACCAAAGGCAGTAACGGCTCACCTGTGCCTGAGCTGGCAACTTGTGAAGAGCATTTGCTAGCTGGGTGCTCTGAAAACTTTCATTACAGACTTTTCTCTATAGATGCAGAGATTAATACATGTGTTCTTATGCATATCTGTTTTAGCCTCTGCATGGGCCTAGTGAAAATCCCTCAACCCTCTTCAATGGGCAGCCAGGATTCTTACTGGAAGCAGGACCTTGAATGACAACTCTGGGTGGAGCACATGGCAGCACACACACGGAACACAGCTTTTTCCTGTTGCCAGTTGCTCAGACTGGTTTGCTTTGCTGCTCTTCAGCTCAGCTGGGTGTGGATCCATGACTTTTCAAGGCTTTAAAGCCTGAAATTTGGGGTCACTTGCCAAAAAAGTGACAGGTAGGGAGGATGTGAAGGATCAGAGATACACTGGGCAGGGCATTCAGAGGTGAACAATGAGGCGGTGTATGTATAAAGACCGTAGAACATAGTCATGAGACCTGCAGGAAGGGTGGAAAAGCCAAGGTGTTCCCTGTGCAATCCAGTTGTTTGCCAAGCATGGTAAAGGGGGGTGGGAGGGGAAGTAAAAGAAGCAGCTTTGGGACCTTCCAAAATCAAGATGGTAGATGTCTCTAGGATAGTGTTAGTATCCCCATTCAAACTGCAGGTGAAGTCAGTGGTTCTGGAATGACGACTTAAGATTAAGGGGTTACAAATGGACAAAAGTCACACACCACTGTGTCCTGTAATGGGGTAAGCCACTCTTGAAATAAGCAGGAAGGCTCCTGCAGGGGAGTTGATGTCTCGTTTAACCATGCTGGGTTTGAGTAGAAGAGCTGCAAGGTACTCTCTAGTGTGGGTGCAGTTTTCCTTTGACATGGTAGCAGCTCTTTAGGGAAAAAAAAAGCAGTGCTAAGTGTGTTTTCTTAAACAAGGTGATGCAGAGAAATGGATGGGAGTGCCAAGCTGCTGCATCATCACTGATTCAGTCTTATGGGGTTTAGATCTTTGGGACTCTGAAAGGAAGAGGAACGCCCGGAGAAGCGGGAGCTCTTGCTCTGCCATGGGAACTGGGGCACAATGAATCAGTGGTAGAGTGTAAAAGCTAAAATCCAGGAAGAGTTGGCTTTATCACTTGTTGAAACCTGAATGGAATGTTATCTCACTTCACTAACAGATCCTCTTGCCCTGGGTACAGAGCAGTGCCAGAAGTGAAGTAAACGGCATCAGCAAAGCAGTTTTTCTAAAAATTCTCACAGTACTGGAATAAAGAAATTCTGACTTCTCAGATGAAAATATTTATGTAAAGATTGATTTACTTGAAAACTATGTTACAGGAAGAAATTTGTCTCAGGTCTTTAGTCTGCCAAGCAAAGTAAAACTAACACCTTTGTCTCTGGAACCACAGAAACTGTTGAAGTTTTAAGGGCAGTACTGCTCCTCAGTAGCGAAAGACATGGAGGTGCTCATTGTTACTTCACTTGAATCTGTTTCTTGAATTCAGGCCTAAGACTCTTCGCTTTCATGAGCTCATGTTGTTGCAGCTCTAGTGGTTTAAGGTGTTGTCTCCCCATCACTTGGGTTTACCACACAGGAAGAACAAATACTTAGAAATATGTGGCTCCACATAGGAAGAACAAATACTTAGAAATATGTGGCTCCTCAGCTGTTGTCAGATACAGCTCAGTACTGCCACTGCTCCTGTGGTTTGGCAGAGCATAGGGCAGACTGCTGTGGTGAGATCCACAGACCTTGTGGGACAGAGCGGTCCTCTTCCATGCCCAAATCACCTTCAGAAAATGAGATTGACTCTCCATCATGCCAAACAGAGGAAAACATTGATGCCTTTAAAAACTTGGTGTTGAACTCTGCTGGTTTGAATGAAGTCTACTAGCATAAATACAAGGACTAGAGCAAAACCAGGCTGCCTTTCTGAGCTCAAAACATATCGTAAGAAAAATAGAATAGTAGGCAGAGAAAGCACTCAAGAGACTCCTATCAAAGCTGGAAAAAAGTACTGAGAGATGTATTTCAAAGTTACTACAAAGCATTTTGCTAACTCCACTGCAGTAGTCCTCAATACACAGACAAGAACTAGAAGGAGCAAAATTAAGGCAAAGCTGATGTGCTGAGCACAGCAAAGAACACACTTAAAGAGCAGCAGCAGGTGGAGAGCGAGGCAGAGGAAGGGTTATTCATGCCTCTGTATGCATACCCATGTCAGTGAGGCACAGCAGATGTACCCTGCGGGCTTTTTTTGCTATGCCTGTTTCCACTGCAGGTTCTGGTGGTAAGTGGCAACACAAGAAGCCTTTTTCGTGAGTAGCCCTTCGCAGTTAATCAGTGGCTACACAAACCATAAGGACATGCATAAGGACACCAGCCAGGTAATGCTGGAGTGAGGCATGTTGTCTGGATTGATTTTCTTCTTCTTTCAAGACAAATGCTGTTAGATAATGTTAAGACACATGATTATGGACAAATTTCATATATCACAACAGTGCAAATACAAGTTATTTTCCTTTAGGAGAATATTAGAGATTATCATTTGGAAAGCATTTAAAATAGGAACCATTCATTTACTTTAGCGGCTCTTTCTGAGATTTATTACTAGATCAATGACTGAGCTTTACTTATCAGCATATTCCTCTTAAGCTATTTTCAAGCAGATCCAATAGCCTCAGGAACTTACGATAGGGAAAAATGGGAAAATCAAGTTTTAAGAATTTGACTGACAATTGGTTTTGTAAGAAGAAATGCAGAATATTGGCATCTTCCCATTCGAGGTTGTTAATCTTTGGTAACATTTTTATATTAAAACAATATGTGGTACGCAGACAGACAGTAAAATTAACCATCTACATCTAAGTTCAAGTTTACCTTGCTTTTACTACTGTGTGGTAATCTTCCAGGCTGGGATACTGATGGGGCTTCAGCTTCTCTACTACAAACTTTTGACATCCCTGTGGTCAGGAAAAAAGTGTCAGTTCAGCTGTTTCCTTCTCTCTATTAAAATAAACAACCAAATAAACTAGAATAAATTAAGAAATACCCATTTTTGCAAACTTTGAGTAAAGACAAAGGTGCTGAAGATTTTCTTCACATTTATCTTCATGTTGTTCAAAATATACTTAACCTGAAATGTTTCTAGATCATGTTCAATTTGGACAGAGTGCACATCATTTTGGATGAAATGGTGCTAAATGGTTGCATTGTGGAAACAAACAGGAACAGAATTCTGGCCCCTCTGCTGGTGCTTGACAGAGTGGCAGAAAGCTAGGAAGATGCAAGACTGACTAAAGCATTCTACTAAGGATGATGAAGCCACCAAGAGCTTGCTGACAGCAGCGTTCTGATGCCATAAGACTGACTCATGCAGTATTCAAATTAGTTGGAAAATATTTCCTGTTTCTCCTATGGCCAGTGTACCTAATGGAAAGACACAGCTGTACAAAAAGTGGAACCTTCCATTTCAGATGCAGCTTTCTTGACCCACCAGAAGTCTTCCTACAACAGTCAACACTTTTTCAAACTGAGGATAAAGTAGTGGCAACTGACGTGTGACAGTCTAAGTGTCACTGAATTACACAGCATTGTGCCAGACCTAAGACAAGACAGAAAACAGGAAAATATAAATTCAAAGTTTCAGTGCTTCCTTTAAGCACCAGCTTAATTTATTTTTATACAAATGTACTGTAAATTATAGTTCCATAACTTTTAGGATCACTTCTGAATTAGATTAATCCTTCATCAAAAAGCTAGTTTCAGTCCAAGAAAGTCATGGATACAAAAGAAATGTAAATACAGAAGTCTGTGTGCATTTAGCATTCCTGTCTAAGTTGTAACTGAAAGTATTTGGCAATTAAATATGGTAAGATTAATAAAAGGTAATTATAATCAAAAGTTCAAACATCTTTTATCATGTTGGCTTCATAAAGTACACAAAACCTTTTCTATTTTGGCCACCAGTGTATTTTTTCTCTTGTATATTCTATCCATGCATCACAATTAAAACTTTTACAAAAGATGAGTAAAAAAAGGTACTGCTAGATACCAAATCAAATCTGCCTTCAGCAGGAGGATGTAGCTACACTAACTTGTATTCACAGGTACAACATGCCACTTCACACTGTATACTGCGCTACAAGTCACTAAAGAGCTTTAGCAACCTGAGATTACTTTCATTACCTTTCTAGAATGAAGGTATCTGGTTCCTCCTTCATGACCAACACTTATGCACCAACACTAGACATAACCTGACACTGAAAGAGCGTATGATACACACTGTGAGCTTTGTGTGTGAAGGCACATAACGGTCACATCTAAATTGCACTTAGAAACTTGGCTCAAATGAGCAGATGGTTGGTTGTTGTCAGGCTCTTTAGGAAAGACAGGCCTGGTAGGCGGGGAGGGGGAGTTGCTATTTATGTTAGGGATAGGCTGGAGAGTATGGAACTGTGCCTGGGGACAGGTGAGCAGTCAACAGAGAGTTTGTGGGTCAGGGTTAAAGGGAGAACAGCGATGAGAGATATTATTGTGAGGATCTGTTACAGACTGCCTGACCAAGAGGGCTCGGTGGATGAAGCACTCTATAGACAGATAGGAACAGCCTCACGCTCGCAGGCCCTTGTTCTCATGGGGGACTTCAACCACCCTGATATCTGTTGGAGGGACGGTCCGACCCGGCACAAGCAATCCAGGATATTCCTCGATTTGTGGATGACAACTTCCTTCTGCAAGTAGTTGAGGAGCTGACAAGGAGAGGTGCCATGCTTGACCTCGTCCTCACCAACAGGGAAGGGCTGGTTGGAAATGTGATGCTCCAGGGCAGCCTTGGTTGCAGCAATCATGAGATGATCAAATTCAAGATCCTCAGGACAGTGAGAAGAGTGTGCAGCAAGCTCACTGCCCTGGACTTCAAGAGAGCAGACTTTGGCCTCTTCAGGAACCTGCTCAGTAAGGTTCCATGGGATATAGCCCTAGATGGCAGGGGGGCCCAAGACTCTTGGTTGATATTCAAGGATCACCTGCTGCAAGCTCAGGAGCAATGCATCCCAACTAGAAGGAAATGCTGCAGGAGGACCAGGAGACCTCCCTGGATGGATAAGGAGCTGCTGAAGAAAATTCAAAGGAAAAAAGAGGTTTATAAAAGGTGGAAGCAAGGACAGGCGGCCTGGGAAGAATACAGGGATGTTGTCTGGGAAGCTAGGGACCAGGTTAGGAAAGCTAAGGCCTACTTAGAATTAAATCTGGCTTCAGCCTGGTTTGTACATACGACTCTTACAGCAAGCCCTCCCTGAGCAGTGGTCCAAGAAAAGATTATTACCAAAGAGAACTGGGACAGAACAAAACTTGCCACACAGGCTCAACTAAGCCAACAGATTTTCTTTTCTGGTATCAAGCACTTACATATCTTCAAAGATACATTAGCATCTCACTTTATCTTACTGTAAACCAACTTTTTACCACTAAATACCTACCATGTGCTGAAACCAAGGCAGGGCAGGCATTCCATCTCAAGTGCAGCTTCATCAGCTGTATCTCCTGACCCCATTTTTATTCCAATGTAATGGAGAACTGCAACCTCAGGACCCAGTGGCCTACTGAAGAGCTCCAAGACAGCTACACATATGTTCTCACTGCCAGCCCCGTTCCTAAAAAGTTGGACTGTGTAATTCTGAAAAGATTTGAGCACAGAGATGAGTTGATGAGATCAGTTACTGCCATGGAGTTCATTTAAACCTTGTAAAACGTATGGCATGCTGTTCAGAACATGTACAGTGATTTAATAACACAAGTAGCATTAATGAAGTACTCAGAGGAGACAGTTTTATATGTTGCAAACATTTTAATGATTACTTTTGAGCTTACACATTGGGTGGGTTTTTCTTAAACTTCAAACTGCAACAAGTTAAATAAATGTTTATAATATACAAAGAAAATACAACCAAAAGTAAAACTTGCTTTAAGTGTGTCTTGCACTAGGAACCAGTGTTTCTTAATAGCTTTATTGTTGAGCTGCACAAACACACTTAAGGATTTGATCTTTGTAGCAGGGCCTTTGAGAAATCAAAATATATTCCCACGTGAAAGAAAAGGAAAAAAAAAAAAGTTGTGCATTATATGCAAAAAACCCACTAAAATACTCCAATAGTGCAGGCACCATTAAAAAAGGAAAGGCTGGAGATGCCCATTAATTCTAAGTTTTAAGGAAGCAAGTTTCTGACCAGTTAGCTTAAAGCCAGCAAAACAGGGATCAGTGATGGCAACTGTAGTGTACAAGGTATTAAATGACAAACTTTACACAAATACACTGTTAGAAATTTGTATCAGTGAACACTGAAAATCTGATGATCTGTTCTTTGGAACAGTCAAACAGAACCACCTCAATTTCCAGTTGTGCAAGCCCTTGCAGCATCACACAGTGTTCTGTGCCGATTTCTTGCTGGCTGTGTAGTTACAAGGATTTGTTTTGTCATTAGCAGCTAACAAACTTATTCCACATGTTCCTAAAGCCTCACAGGTGAAAAAAAAGGCAAGTCTCATCAGAGCACAGCGTGGAGATCATATTTTTTTGCACACAAACACAAGAGGCTTCACTAGCATCAAAAAACACTTTCTCATGTCCTGTATTGCAGTCAGTGGCTCAGTTGAGGTGGAAGCCTTTCTCCATTGTAGCAGCTAGCAGGCGCTCTCTCATAATCTCCTCAGAAGAATATTCGGGCAGCTTCAGGTAATGTACACACGTATTCACAGATGGGTAACTTGCATCTGTAGCATCAACCTGAGGAAAAGAAAGAACATATCTCATTGTTCTCTGTGCTCAATATGGATGTTAAAAGTGGTAAGGTCCTCTAATTCATGGCATTTACCACATACATATTACCAGTTGTCAACAAACAGCAGCATCAGGAAAGCTGCAAACCAACTTACATACAAAGTAAATATATTTATATGTTAATTCTTTTATATTCAAATACGAAGTCAGAGAGGAGACCTCAGACAGAGGTTAGGACTGAAAGCTGAGCATAGCATCAGAAATTAAAAACCAAAAGAAAAAAGCAACCAAAATGAAAAATCATCAGCTTTATTTCTTAATGCAGCAATTCACAGGATCAGTGATCTGAAGTCAGGATCAGTGGTCTGAAGGGCAACCTACAACTGCCATACCTTGCGTACAACAGTGAGCCGGGGATGGAGGTTTGCCAGCCCTCCTGGAGGGAGTGTTGAACAACCAGTGGTGAACTGGAGAAAAGCTTTCCTCTCATCCGAAGACATACCGCACAGGACTCGCACAAACCGAAGGAATCCGGGGCTTAAAACAGATTAAAAGAGTTATGATAATATTATATGACAGTGGCTTTTTTTAGTTTCCCTTACTTTGAGACAGTACAATTGTGCTCTTCAGTCAAGTCTAAGCAGTCACTGGAAGATTCCAGTGCCTGTTCAGTACTGAGTTAAGAATAAACCCCATAAAAACACTTCTTTCATCTCCTTGCTGCATATTACACTGAGAAATGCAATTTATCTTATTATGATTGGCAATAAATTAAACTAATTTCCCCAAGTCTGTTTTGCCCATAATGATAATTGATGAATGATCATTCCCTGTCCTTAACTCACAAGCCTTCGGTTACATTTCCTCTGCCCCATCTATTTGAGGAGGGTGGTGACAGAGCAGCTATGGTGGGCACCTGGCATCCAGCCAGGGTCAAGCCTCCACAGTGTGATTTCATTTCTAGCCTGTTAAAGACTACAATAGCTCTTTAGGGAATTCTTTCACATCCATACCAGCCCTGGGAGTGAGGGGGGGGAGAGGGCATGAGGAAAGCAGAGCCTGCTGAAACACACCCTTGGGTATCAGGCACTGTAATCTCAGCTGCATCTTTGTATGCAGGGCAGGGTCAATAGAATAATCACTCTACACAACATCTGAGACTGATAAGGATCCTTCAGCATGCTTATACTATGACAGTTCCTGAAGTAGTTCATATGTTATTGCTACCAAACATAACAAGCAGCAAAAAAAGATCAAAACCCAAACCCAACAAACCCCAAAATATCACAACCGCCTCCTGATAGCCAGAGGCCAGTATATTTGTTGCCTGCATAGTACATTTTCTTTTTTAACTACACTTGAAGAGAAAGATATAAGGAGACAAGTTAACAACTGTATCCAACTGAACAGAAATTACAAACACCAGCAAAGATGAAAGTAAGAACTCTGAAGTGCTATTTTTACTAGCCTGCATTTAGTTACCTGCTGTTATATTTCCACTACTTCATGTTTTAATATTGTAATTTTCTTTATCCCCTCTCATCACAAAACTGAGTACCTTCCAACCTGACCTAGCTGTTGTAACATACATGGTTATTTTATGCAGTTTTAGACAATCACTTGCTCTTCAGTGAATACCAATCCCATCCAATTTGGTGCCTTTATCTAATGAACATTCTGGACGTATCTTTTAGCTAGTATTGAAAAATCAGAAACTGCTTAAGTACCTGTCCCGTGTATATCCCAGTTTAGGTTCAGTATAATTGATGATATCCTCAGCTGCCCAAGAAGGTGACTGATTTCCACAAAGAATCATCTGAACTTCTTCATGGCTGAAGGAACTCAGCTTCTCCATTGGAAAGACTCTATTGAAGCCATCTTTAATTTACACATGACAAAGTTACAAACATAAGGCAAAAGAAAGTTTATAAAATAATGTCAGCACTTCAATTATATTTTAATCAAACCAATATCAATCAACAGTTTCTTAATTAAGGTAAATGGAACCTCTTCAAGATTAAAAATGGACTAACTCATGCAAAGTATTATGAAATTAATACCTTATGTATTGCATTCTAAATGTAAACATTTGTTTTTGAAAGCCATTCTATGCTACCACTTTCAACCAGCACACCCTGAACACCATGTATACATTCTGCCGTATTTAAAATTACCTCTGAAAGCCTCCATCTGTTTCTGTATACCAGTATGCATGCAGAAGTCAAACATGAGGTCTACATATTCCTCTGCATTATCCATTGTTACAGTCTGCAAAGACAATAGACAAATACCGTAGGAATTCACTCTGCATCAGTTACTGCTGAGACAGTGAAAACCCAACTGCTGTTTAAATTGCAAAGGTAGGTTGTTTCCTTACCTCATCTTCACCACCTGGCTTGAGATCCACAGCTGTAAACCCATACACTTTGGACGAAGGGCAAAACTGAAAATTTAGACTGCAAAATACAAAAGAGAGTTACTAATGGCAAACAAGTCTACAGATTTATAAACTGTACCCCACACCCCCAAAAGCATCTCACTGCATTTCAAACCACTGTTTGTGGATCATCTTCTACATACATGAACAGTGGTACCACAGTACAGAATGACAATTAGTAATGGACTACGCAGATAATATATATGGCAAATCTATGCTATATACATGTGTGTATTCACCCACTCTTTGGATTTGATAACCACTGAAAATCCCATACAGTTTGATATCTTTATACTATCAGCTTCAAAACTGCTTAAACTGTTTAACTCAGTTAACGAACTTAAAAAATCCTTTACATGAATTTCCAGCACTAACAGTTACAAAGCCACATTAGGCATTTAGGCCCCCCAGAGGCACTACTTGCTTTCTTTCTGTAACAGGCATGCTGAAGCCCACAAGGCCATAGCAACTACTGAACTCTGTCTACACAATCCTTGTGGCACAACATGATTTTAGCAAATAACCTGTAATATTAATGGTAGAAAAACTACTGTTGTTAAAAAAAAAATAAAATTTAGAACTACAAAAGAGCACATCCTGGCACAAGTCAACACATGAATGGGCACTTTTACGTCTTTAACGTTTGATAAAAGTTAGCACATTCTGTTTAACGTGGATTCAAACACTGCATTGCGTGCACTATTAACACAAGCTGCAATTTCAATCTGTTCTCCTTAAAAGTTCTCCAAAAGCCTTGATAAATTTCAATAGTTATCACAGCAAAGAAATCACCAATTCAGTTTTCCAAAGGTCTTTACAAGTATTTGTGTGCTTCTGGAGTCATATGGCATTGCAGGGCAGCCACATTTAAGTTTAAATGTCAGGAAACTGAGCAAGTGAGAATAAAAAATCCTCAAGCTAAGGAATAAGAATATAGCTACAGATGGTAAACTGGATCTTGCTGCATCTCTAATGATTCCCTCTTGCCATGATACTATTTAAAATGAAGATATCTTCATTTTTAATTATACGTGCTGACATTTGTCTCTAACATGTTTGCATATTTATAAATAAATATGAAAACTCTTACCCCAAATCCTCTATGCTAAGTGGAGGCCCCGAACCTGATGGATTCTTTAGCATTAATTCCTGTAGTTTTGTGTTCTTTTCATCTTCTGACAGGCTTTTGTTGCTTAAAATTTGACGCCTTTTAATTGCAAGGTCCTTAATTTCTTTTAGAAACCTAGCTCTATGTGGATTTACTAGTTCAAAATCTTCCCATGTTAAAATTCCATTAAACCATGCAGGAGGCTTAGGTTTTGGAGGATCAAGAATAAATTCCGATTTGGAGTCTTCTTCCAAACTTCCTACTGACAAGGAATCATGCCCTTCTTCTGTAGAAGCCTCCGACTGACTTTCGGTACAGTGCAAGTCTCTGTCACCCCGTGATTCATATATCAACTTACTCATGTTACTTTTAATGTCCCCCATACACATGAGTTTAAAAAAAGGCTTGGAAATGGGTAAATCCACAAGTCTATTGTCCTGAATGCATTTAGCCAAGAAAATGCCAAGGAAATGAAAGAGTTTGGTTATTCTTTCAAGTTCATCACTGTCTTGTGGGAACGGTGCTGTGAAGAGTCCACATGATCTCTGTACATAGTAACCAGGGGGTTTCAATCCACCACCAATATCAACCTGATTTAAGAGACACACACAAGAAAGTCAGTATTGTTAAAGGTGAATTTAATTACGTATCTGTGCTGTTTAACTTATTATACCCCACTTCTCTCTTAAAAATAGAACTGGTAAGAAAGCAAGCTGTGGAGCAGAGTGGTCATTCTTGACCATGATGAGTAGCTGCTCATTGATCTTGTGTTCTTCCCTTCCTGTATACCGATGTAATTTTTCTTTTACACAAGTGCTCAGTTTAAAATGCAAATTGAAATATACCTGTCGAGACTCATCATCTGGAAAATCATCATCACAAAGCCAAGCTCCCAGATCTGTCCTCTGAAATTCTGCTGCCACCAATGCGTAAAATTCCAACGTAGGACCCAGGCCTGTTCCTTCCTCCCCTAAAAACTCCACCTAGAAATACGTAAGGAAGGTTAATAATAAGGAAAAACCTGGTGAAACGGTCAGTGTCAGTTATAGAACAGGATATTCAATATCCTGGCCAGTACATTAGAAATAGCTATCTAACCTCGTTCTGCTAGGTAGATATGCTTTACCTCTAGAACAGATTTTCTGTCTGCATGAATCTGCATGACATTTTCTGCCCATTTCATCAAGGATTCACCTCGCGGAACTTTCACTCTTTCATGTTTGAGGCGTCCAACTCTGAATTCTCCTGGATCATCACGTCGTACTGTGCTTGTGGTCCTTGTCCGTTCAACAGTGGCTTCACGCCTGTTCTGTAGCCATACAATTGCTCTGGAAAAAAAAACAAAATCAGGTGTTTAAAACGGATGTCTACCAGCCTGAAAACCTGAAAGTAGCCACTAAGAAAAAGTTTCCTTACTAAGTATTAATTACTTCCCCCTCAATACATAAGTTATGTACTGAAGTATTTCTCTGAAATCTCTGGAATGCCCAGATGTGAGCTGCTTTGCATTTTCTGAGTTCAGAAAACTAAATTTTAATTGCTGTGAAGGGCCAGCCATAACTTGTGATGTACGAGATGGCATCAAAGAAAACATGCACAATTCTCGAGTAGAACTGATTTTCAAATTACAGCGGAATGAACTGAGGGCAGCATTTACCGCAGTACTTTTTAATCACAGATGCTCAGAACTATTTACAAAAGCTTACGACAACTTCCATTATATAGTGCAAAGCAGTTGTACATCACCCCACTGATACTGACCAAGTTTTACAGCAAGATTTACTTGCTTACACACTAGAGAAACACAGAACCAAAGCTGAAATGGAGTCACATACAAACAGACCCATAGTGGTGAAACAGGACCCATAGTGATGAAACAGGAAGAGCTGCGTCTAATAGCAGTACTTACATGAAGTCAAAGTTTGAAATTCTTGTATGTATTGTCACCCATGCAGCAATAAACTATCATCTGTTTGTTGTTTTCCAAGTATGGTCAAGTGACACAACAGACAGAGAGACTACACATGCATATACCCATAGAGCTCATATAGAGTATAAGAGTTTTAAACTATTTCCAGTATTTTAAGAGCTTGAGAAAGCTCTGCTTACCAAGTAAATACCATGCAATGTTTCCTGAAGGATCTCTTTAAAACACAGTTTTTCTAAAGCATTACCTTTTCTCAAAAGAAAAACCACCACATATGGCCCAGTTTTCAGGACCATTTTTCTGTAAAGTTAAATATTTCCATATTAAGATTTAAACTGATGTCTTACAAGACAGTAACTTTTCTTCTCCTTTCATTCATTTTCAGTGCCTTTTTTTACACTCTTCATGAAGTATTTCTCATGGGAATAAGACACAACAGTAATTTTTGCAACTCAGTGTCTACAATTTTCTTCCTCTTTGGAAAACAAATTACCAAAACCAGCCAAGAAAACCCACAAAAAATATTTCTTCCTTCTTAATTCTTCTAAAAGTCACCTGGCAAAAAGGTTTACACTGTCTATGTATTCTCAAGATAATCATTGCTGCAATAAAAACATTAAGGATTCGTAGGTAATAAAGCACTTCAGAGGGTACCCTTAAATGTTTTAAAGGTCTGGGTTGGTTACAGTTTCACTACGCAGCTAATACTAACTTTTGAAACAGCATCTTTTTTTGTTAGATTTTATTTATTTTGATAAGACTTTAGTGAATGAGAAACGAACCAAAACAAATAATCACCAAACCATTGCAGGAACTATAAAATGCATATGCTTTGATATATGCTCTCCAAAAACCAGTTCATTCACATTCATTTTCAGAATGTTTTCTATTTTGCTTTTTTACTCCTTTATGCAATGAGCTGCAGCCCAGTCAAATTACTGCCCATAGGGCAATCTAACTAGAGGTACACAAGGAATTCTTCACCTTGAAGAATGAAATTTTTTCAGAGGAATTTCCTGAAGAATGTCAAACAGAAGGCAGGCTTCTCATCATAAATCTCTACCACAATGAACGAGAATTGTTTCGAGTGTCCAAAAGTCTTTCTGAAGCTTCCCATCTTACGCCCTTTTCTACTACCTAAAATACTTTACATTTGGCAAGCAAAATTTATCTTGTTCGGGTAAGGTCTTTCTGTGAATCAGCAATTTAAAAACTATTATACGTTTTAAAAAGAAAAAAAAAAAAAGAGGGTTTTTTTTAAATCACTTTGATTTTTTTTTACCTTGATGCTCCAAATGCTGTGCATGTAAAGTACAACTGTCTTGTTTCAAATGGAATTAGGAAAGGACACTTGCTTGTTAGCTGTTCACACCAGTCTGGCAAAGCACCACTTGCAAGTGCCAAGGGCTCCTGTAGTTTAATGCAAGGAAAAAAAAAACCCAATAAAAAAATAAGTATTTCTAATATTAGACTCAGGTTGTCCCAACAGTTTTGCAAGTACACAGACACCCCATACACCCAAGTATTGGGGTCACCTGTGCTGAGCAAGATTCTTCTCAGCAACAGCCACTTTTTCTGGTTTTCCTTTTAAATGCTATGAATGAGAAGTTCACGAAGTTTCTAGGACTCAAGAGTGAACACAATGGTGGTTTGGCACAAAGACACTAAAAGCTGTAGTAACTCTCTGGGATATGTACTACTCATAGCACTGTGGGGAGATCTGAGTAGACAAGTACCTGGAGAGAATTACTTCTGAGTTTTGCCCAAAACTGATTAGATACTACTTCCTCAAAACCAGAAGACATAAAAGAAGCTTTCTGGTAGTAAAGATGATCCCCACTGAAATATCACTATAGTCTCTTCTAAAATACAAGTACAACAAAGAAAGACTGCAGGAAGTATTACCACAAACATATTCAGGGTGCCTGAACAACCTTTAAAAGAACATAAAACACTGAACTGTTTTTAATGAATAATTAGAGCAACTTCACTGTAATTAAAAAAACAAGAACAAAACCAAAAAAACAACCCAAATCTCAAAGTAGTTCCACTAAAGAAGTTCTCCTTTTAATGCATCTAACCGACCTGGTACTAATAACATGTTTTTTAAATGCTATTTTGAAAGCTTTATGTGGAATGTGTAAACAATAAGATGTCTGAACCCTAATAGAATTAATTGCCTTTGTTACAATGCCATCAGGCAGACAAACAGATATTGCATTATAACACTGATGTCTGGTGCAGAAAGAAACCCAAACATTATTATTCCTAACCAAAAGATGCAATTCTATCACAACTTTCTTCTTGGCATGTTTGGGTTTTCTTTTTCAATCTAGTCTAGATTTGCTGAAACATCCAAAACATAAGGAAGTATCATATGAAACAATTCAAAGTCAAAATGGCAAAGAAGCTAACAATTTTGAACAAAGGAAGAGTACAACAGGATCTTAAAAATGGTATTAAATACATGGATTGTCCATAATGCATTAATGTAATACCTCAATCTGTTGCAGTATCTTCGTAGTAATTTTTTTGCTTGTGAATTCATCTGGTGGAAAGTTAAACTGAGGATGCTCATCTCCTTCTGAAAATAAATCAAGACAAATTTTTTCCTTTATTTTGCTTTCATTAAAGCACTTAAGAAGCTTTGCTAGATAACTGACTTACCTTCTTGAGAAGTTCGTGCTGTGTAAGGGTCACTGGCAACTATATACAAAATTCGAAGTAACTGCAGAACATCTTCTACTCCACAGGAGTTCTGCCCACTGCCAGCTTTGGCCTGAGGCTGTTCCTTTGCCAAACTAAGGATATCGGAATTTTGAAAAGTAGACATGGCCCCTTGATTTAATCCAGATTTTGATCCATGTTCACAAAAATCCTGGAAAAAAAAAGAATCGTTAGGAATGAAAACTGCCTGCGTTACTACCTTTAGGACTGTGCACTGCAAATTAATGATTTGAAAAATCAGGGTGGTTACTGCATTTAACCTCAACACTCAGTTAAATTGTGGGTGGTTCAAATCATGACTCAAATGCATTCGAACACAACTAAATTTAACAAAAGATACTAAAAAAAAAAAAAAATGCAATATTAGCAGCAAAACCTAAACTTGATATTGGCATGTGAACATTCAGCTGCCCTATCCACGGCATATTCCTCCTCCACAAGAATCTTTAAAGCTGCAAAACAAAGCACACAGCCGTTCATGACAAAAAAAGTTTGGATGCAGACATATACCTTGTATGCAGCTATGAGCTGGGAACAATTTCTGTTTTTCCTAATACTTTTATTAGTGCCGGTTAATTTCCAGTGGCGCAGGAAAGCTGAGTCTGCATTCTTCTGCAGGTAGGTTATCAAGTCATTCTTTGGTAATTCGTCAGTGCCAAGGTACTGCTCCACATGCTCTACTGACCAGCAACCCTACAACAGGAACCACCACACGTTGGGTTTTCCTGGTTGTAAAGTCTTTCCAATTCCACATGCATTACACACTGTCTTTTTTAAAGGAGCATGCATTTACAAATATACTCACTCATATCCTTTAAGTAACTGACAACTGTTAGTTTTTTTTAATGTAGCATTTCAATAACTGCAATAAGATTTGTTTTGTTTTTGTTTAAACAGCCACAAAAACATACAGTCACAGAAGTAAGTCTTACCATTTTTCCACTTTCTTTCTCTTTATCAGAATCCTTCATTTCTCTGTACATGATTCTAGATATCAAAACAATCAGTTAGTATTTCGTATTTGTAGCACATCCTCTAAATTCTGAAGTTATACATTGACTTTTAAACATCAATGCCATTCAGATAACATGAAGTAAAACAGCAATAGCAGCTGCTCGTTGCTGCACAGAACACCTGGGACAGCTGGTAGGGCAAAGTTTTTAAACTCGTATTTCATTTTCATGATGTTGATGTTTATCTTGCAATGTATAATTTATGTTCCCTTAACTGAGGTTCAAGTAATCAAACAACCTTCACTGTGCAAATTTCCCAAACCAACTTGAGGTTCTTCATTACATACGTACTAACTCTTTGAAATGTTGAAGTCCTAGTGTAATTTGATATGTATTATAACTTCAGAGATACATTTACAATTATTTCTCATGATTTCTAACTGAAAACCAGTTTTGATACAGCACATAATTTCTGACACAATGCAACTCAGAACAGTTGCATCACATGAGCACTGTTGAAATCTAGAGTCACAGCACTAGCGTTAAAATCACTAAGAACATCCTGCCCTAAATGCAAGAAATACTGATTCTAAAACACTGCTTCCTTCAGAGAAAGAAGAAAAAATTAACATTGTTTCACACCTGTTTCCTAATTCATCACACTGTTCTCTACATAGAATAACCAATTTGTGAGCTTACGTGTATGTTGGCTCCCAAATACGTCTAAGTTTGTCAGATTTCACATTGCCATTACAGGAGAGCTGTAACAATTTCTGCACATAGTAAAAGATGGTTGATCGAAAGTTTGTTAAGGGCAGTTCTACTTCTCGAGTTGTCCCAAGGCCTGAAACTTTCAAGGTAAGTGCTAAACGTGGTGAAGGCATGCACTCAACCTCTTCCAAGAGTTCTGAGTGAGGTGTACCTGCATGGGAAAAATAATTTGAGAAACCATTAATACAAAATGTATAGTGTATGACAAGTTGGCTTAACCATTAATAAAGTGGCTCAATTTAAGGTAGTGTGAAGACTTCTTGCACACATCCAAAGATACAATACTCAGTTGTAACGGCGAACTGTATCTAGGGGCTATAACTGCAGCACTTTGTGTGATTAAAACTAACAGGAATTTCTGAAATCTCTAGTGATCCTTAAGTCTTGATAAGATCCCCTTTAATATTATCACAGCACGTACATTCTTTCCATACACAGTATCTTCCTATTGTATCGACTCCTTTCTGTTCACCAAAATGAAGTGCTGAGCATCTCCAGATAAGCTAAACCTATGTATTCCTTTGTGTAATGAACACTGACTATAGCCACACTGCCAAACTAAGGAGCAAGGTGCTGTGCTGCTGGTCATACAGACTGATCAACTACTGTATTAGCTTTCTCCTTGCCTCTGATTTGGACTGTTTCAGCAAGCCCTCTCCAATCAAAGCAATTCTGGGTAGCTCAACACACAGGTTGACTTCGTGCAGGTGGAACCAAACACAGCAAGAGATTTATCACTAATCCAAGTTAAATTTGTAAGTACACTTATTTTACACTGCACTTTAATTTACTTTTCCCTCAATAATGCTGGAACCTGCAGAAGTAGATGAAACTCTCAATTCAGAGAAAAGCCACACAGCCACAATAGCATGTTGTACTGGTTAATAGTGAAAAGATCCCCAGAGCCCAGTGGGCCCTTAACAGTAAGTCTCCATTCCAAAACCAGATCAAATACCACAGACGTCAGCATACCTGGTGGAGGGATTTCTAGGTCAGTTGTCTGCTGAACATTAGTACGACCAGGTCTTGGGTCAAAAGCAGGAACCAGAGCAGAAAACTGCCTTTTCAATACATAATCATCATCCCATGTTCTTCTACGGCCTCCTTTGGTTTCATACTCCTCCTCTTCCTAACAAAGAGAAGTAGTGGTTTATTAGATTCTGCTACAAAGAATCATTTGCTCAAAAATTTTAAAGCTGGGGAATACAGCAGTCATGTAAACTAAAATTGGCGTAAAAGGTATCAAAGCTAGCATGTAACAGTATTAGTTCCATTTAACTGGTCAAGCTGGAATCAAGAAAATTATCAAAACCACAGACGCACAGAAATCAACATAAATGGGCTAACCTGACAACAGGTGTATTTACAATTTCTGGATAGAATGAAACTTCCCCTGAAGTGCCGCAACACAGGGAAATACCAAGTATTACAGACCAGCAAACTTGGTGCACATGTTTTATGTATTCCACAAACTTTGGAATATCAAAGATTCAAATAAATCAATGGTATCAAAATAAGTACGTTAATTTTTCTCAAGACAAAAAAGGTTTCTTTTTTTTTTTAAATGTACACATATATTGATATATAATGTATACACATTTTATCCAAAGATTAAATCAAATAACAAAATACTGGAATTATAATGGTGGGAAGAAATCTAATTTTCAATAAGCTTTAGCAAATGTAGTTTGCTTATGACTTTCCTACAACAGGCTTTTAATCTGTTCAACTCCCCATTGAGAAGAATTATATAGTGTATCAGAGGGAACAGGACTGGAACCCAAGAAAGGAAAATTTTCTTTTCCAGAGCAAATTTGTGCTGGGGAATCTTAAGTAAAGATTAATACAGGTAATTCTGCTTCTTCCCATGAACAATATTAACTTCTTTTAGTAATTTCTGAAAAGTGATCAACAATCTGCAAACTAAGGTTATTGTTTACACTGTAGATCTACTTAAGTAGCATTGACTTTTCCATTCCTAGCTTTGTATCTTTTTGCAGAAGGTGAAATAACTAAATATTTAGTAATGTACTTGAGTTTCTATTAAAAGCATAATCACAGTAGGTTAAAATGTTAGATCTTTTGGTTCCAATTACTGAAAGTTTGCATACTGATTACATGATAAAGTTTCTATAATTCCATAAAACAAATATTTATGTAACAAACATTAAATTATCATCAGTAAAGTCTTTTTCCTCTTAGACCTTACAATATCCATTCTGATAACCTCAGTGGTGGTAGAAGACCCAGCATTATTCATAAAACTAAAAGAACCACCAAATGAAAAGCAGAACTCACAGTAACACAGCTAAGACCCATATGGACTAACCCTAACCTGCTGGGTTTTGGCTTCCCCTTCTCACCCCTGCCCAAAAAAAAAGTTATTTCCTCTGCCTACTTAAATTATTACAGTTTGCTCCACACAGGCCTACAGTTGAACACACCCCAGAACTGTACCATTAAAAAATTCAGTGGCCTACCCACAAAGTTAAACAATTTCATGAGGCAGTGAACTAGTGACCCATCATTTCTACTGTCTGTGAACTTGTTCCTACACTGCTTTTAAGATGTTAAAGAGATAAAGTTATCATCTGTACTATACTGTACCATAACTTCCTCATATTCTTGATCATCTTGGTTATCATCTTCATTTTCATCATCTTCCTCATCTGGTTCAGGTAGATCCTCATCATCATCTAACTCTGCCAACAGAGTACTAGCTCGGCAGCTATCAAGAAAATCTGTAATACATACATATATTAACATATAGAACAGAAGCCAAGAATAACTTTTAAAGCAAAATTTTGAAACTTAAAGGAGTATTGGGAAGAGCGAGAAAACAAGTCTCAAACAAGAAAAGAATTAAACATTGCTTACGGCACAGTAATATTAAAAGCTGTGATAAAAGCACAGGCCTAACAAAAAGTTCAGGGGCCTAGTCAAGAGCATAATTAACAAAGCACTTAAAATTTGTATAATTAAGAGTGATCAGCAGAGTGATCATTATCTCATTTGCTTATATCAAACATTTTATAACTACACTTATTTAAAGTTACAAAATATTGCAGAGAAATGGTACATACACGTATGCTTTCTGAGTCTATGCCTAATTAATTTCAAAAAACAGGCTGGCAATATAATTTCCACTAAGAATGTATGGCTCAGAACTCAAATTACAATGTAAAGGACGTTTAAAATAAATATTTAAGACTGATATTTTAAAAGATTCAATTGCTAATTAATTTCTGTAACAAGAAGCTGAAGACAGATAAACAGTTCAGTTTCACCCATCTACTACTAAGACTTCAAACAAGACCACCCCCCAAAACCAGTAAAGAAGTTCACAGCAATCCAAGGTGGACAGGGAGGAATCTCTGAACTTTTATATTTGTCTATACACACATAATTTAACTGTAACAGCCAAACACCCTCTGAATTTTTGCCAACACCCCAACAGAAACTTTAAGGTAACTATTATAAACAGCTGTTTATGATATATTTTAAGAGCTGTTACTTAATCAAAATGTCAAGCGAGAGTTAATTAAAAGAATAAATGGAGATGGCATATGCAGATATTTTAACCGACCACCTCCAAGCAGCTTAATTCCAACATCCATTGAAATTACCAGATCTTTTTTCAAGCAATTTCAATAGGCAACAAAATAGAACACAACCAAATGTTAAGCAAATCAAGTATCTTTTCTTTCAGGAACATGTCACAATCCAATAAACTTTACATTAGAAAGCATTTTCCAATACCTAGCCCAGGTCTTTTCTGAATTCATTTCACCAACTTGATTCCTATATACTACCCTCCTTGTTAACTAGCTATTCTTTCACAGTATTCACATCTTGCAAATCACTCCTGTCCTAGTGTCTGTTTCTAAAGTATACCACATAACTCTGGATTTTGTTTTGGTTTGTCTGGATAATTCCATTCTCCGTGCCATTTTAATTTCTGTGGTCTTTCCAATTTTTGCAATTACAATTATAGAACTGAGATACCTGGAACCTCATACACTACTTTAAGCATATGGCAGATGCTTTTCAATCACCAAGTAATACAAGACACCTCAGACTGAGCATGTAGCCTATACAGTACAATGAGAAATAACATTTTGATTTTTATTACAGGTTCATAATGCAAACTACATTAGATACTAAACTTATTTGATTAAGGAAAAGATTAAGTGCCTAAATAAACTATACCATAAATAATAACAACATGGGATAAAAACAGCTGAAAAAAAAAAGACCTGAAAACAAGGAAATAATGTTAACATTATTTTACTTAGTGCCTTGCAGAACTAGTAACATATGGACAGCTCAACTTTCAAACACTTTTCAGTAAATAAACTACTACATGAGAAGATCATAACAACAGGAAAAAAAGAAAAAATAATTAATGGGAAGTCTGCTTACGTTCATTTAAAAATGAAACTTACCATATAAAGAATATTCTGCCTCCTGACCTGTATCGCTCTCACTAGATGTTGATGTTAGGCTAGTAGTTAGAGTATTACTAAGCGACTGACCAACAGATAAAACTGTAGTTGCTGTAGCTACATTGCTGCTGCTAGTAACACTGGATGTAGACATGGTCACTGTTGATGTGGTACCAGTTGTAGTCAGATTAGGAAAACTTTGGGCACCCATAAGAGGAGAAGCTATAGATAAAGATACGGTAAGATAAAATAAATGATTTGATGACTTGAAGAGTACAATTTACATGCATGACTCCTGTGTTGAAAAACATATTTGGAGTTGAAAAATTATCAGGTGTTACAATAAAGGATAACAGATAAGGGGGAAGGGTTTCCCAGTGCAAAAGTGCACCCTACAATGCAGATGCCTACTTCTAAGTATATCCCCTTGCATACATTTAAACCAAATTATTTCATTAAATAAATCCCAAAATCCCACTGTGTATCTGAAATTACTTAATTTAATTTTCAACATACTGAACGTATTTCTGAAATCTGTTACTCCAATGCTGTGCCTGTCTTTAAGCCTAAATGGTAATTTAGCCTATAAATAGCAAACTAATGAAAATTATACAGGTAAACAGAGAACAGAACATAAGACAAATGTGAAACTTGTGATTTTTATGCATTTTTCTAAATTTCTTAAGGCAGCTATGACTTGTTATCTCTCACAACTATCAGCACATAAACTCACAATGGGCAACATGCCTAAGTTGGCAGTACTGTGAAACATGTGACTTAATATCTTACTTATGCTGGACTACTTATATAAGTAATTTTCAGAATAAGCAAGCAACAACTAAGTTAGGCTACTGCACATTCAGTGTATAAAACACAATAAATGAATTTTAACAACTGAAGATATAGACTAAATTCACTATAAACTCAATAGAAAGAATTTCAGGTGGCATACCAAACTGTGAGTTGTACCTATGTGCAACTACACATTTACATTCCCATCTTCAAAACATTTTCTTATGCTTATCTTCAAGCACAGGTGATAAGCCACATTTGCATGTGCAAATCTGAGAGGTCTCCTATACTTAAATCTTAAATTTTTCAATCTACCTTTTCTAAAATTCATCAAATGCAACTTTTGTAATTTTAAAGTCACTTTCATTATTGCAGCTAATGTAAACTGAGGCAGTGCTTTCTTAAAAACATGAAGTCTGAATTTCAGACTATTATTATCAAGGTTTGCAAAGGTTACTACACTTGAAGAAAGATACAACAAAGATTCTTTCCTTCAGTGCCTTTGTCGCTGTTTCTATATTTGTTGATTGTCAGATACTTTTTTTCCTTAGAAATGGAAGTAACGGATTGCAAATACAAACACGCAAACAAAATATCAGCAAAGGTGAACCAAGCAGGTATAGCACTTGAAATTATTTCTGTGCATGGGGAGGGAGAGAGTGGAATTTAAATTTAACGTTATTAATAAGCTCATCTCTCTGGAAGCATCTCCAAACCAAAGGTTTTTCTTTTGTTGTTTAAGAATTTGAAAATAATTTGTTCAGTATTTATACCTTCTACACACTTCTAATGAATTAACAGTAAACTCTTTGCTGTTACAATAAACAGAAAAAAAGCCATTAAGCATCAGCATTTGATTTGCTCTGAATTCAAGAACAAAGTGAAACCGGCTACCCTTGACACCACTTAACTCCTAGCAAATACCCACGATTTTAAATGCTACCACTACAGCAAGTCCAGAAAACTTACATCTGTAACCATGATTTCAGACTTGACTTGAAGAGGGTGCAGGGATGGAGTGCAGCTTTTTCTAACTGGGGGCAGGTGGTTTGGTTAGATGTTTAAACTTGGGCAGACCAAATAAATAAATAACCAAGCTTTTTCCAATGCTCTAGTAGAACTTCAGTGAGATTGCTCAAATTTAGTCCCTGCTCTCTTTTTAGGGCACGATTTTCCATTAACAGTTTATATTTGCATAAAACACAATACAAAATAGTTCCAACATGAGGGACAATTTTAAAGTATAACTGTGTTTCCAATATTAAATCCAATTTTTAATTTGCCACATTCTTATTTCTACTTCAGCAGTGTACGGTATCAAAACACTGAAGTTTCTCACTATGTTTTGCAAAGATGCTCTCTCTCCAAGCTGCAAACATTCCCTGCCCGCCACTATCACAATTTGAACATAGGAATACACTAAAAATTCTCCCTAACAAAGAAAGAAAACACTATTCAAAAACATTTTGGAATGCTAAAAGCAAACACCACATTTTAAAATAAGGAAGCACAAACACCCTAGAAGAGTCTGAAAACTTAACAAGAGTTAAGTGCATATTTCTGGCTTGGGTAATTTTACCTTTTCTAACTTGTCTACCGCATGAAATGCAGCTCTCCAGTTAAAATACTATCACTCTCACTGAACAAAATACTTAACAAGGCTGGCTGAGTAACAACTCGAATGGGAGCATGCTGGAAATTCAGAAGAGCGAACTCTCAACAAGCAGGCTTAAACAACTTGTCTGCTATTACCTTGATCCTATATATGATCTTCAAACATGCATATGTTAAAGCAATGCCATTTAAACTACTTTTAGCTATAAACTTCCTGACACTTAATATGCCTGAACAATTTGCTGAATATAAGCTTCAATGACCATAACACCTTCAGAAAACATACAGAGAATTAGAGTACACCAAGTTATTCAGCCTGACAGAAGGCAGGAAGCTACTAAACTTTCATCGTACTACAATTTACTCTTTCCTTTCTACTGTGTTCTTAGCTCTTGAGTTCAGAGACTTCACAATATGCACAAACTGCCTTTCCTGAGGAAAATGGAAAAATAACAGAAACAAACACATACATGGTAAGTACACAAAATTTACCTAGATCAGAAAGCAAGAGCATTCTACATTAGCTACTGCAGCTACTCTTCCAGCCTCTTGATCTAAACCATAGTCTCTCTCTTCCTAAACATGTAATAGACCTATCTGATGGGTATAACACTGTAATCTGACATAACAGGGCAATGTAACACTTTCCAGCTGACGTAAACTCTTATGAGCTATTCATGAGTTCTACAGGTACATACAAGGTCAAGGCTGCTCTAAGTTCATTCTCTATCAGGCCAAGAAGAATTCAAGCTTATTCAAGTCTAATGAAAGTAAAAGAAACAACAAAAGCTTCAAATAAAAATAATCATAGGTTACTTACTTGCAGTACTCATTACATTTCTTCCCAAAGTATTAGTATTGTTATCACTGCTACTTCGGCTTAAATTCATGTTGTTTGTGGCATTGGTACGTGCTATGTTTGCCACTCTTCGTACAAAGGACTCCAGACTAGAGGTTTCTCGAGATGATAAATTAGGAACACTTGCACTGGAGCTCATCGGTGCCCCAGCAGCCAATAAAGAACTGACTGAGAGTCTATTACTTGCTGAAGAGCTTAGAGGTCGTTGGGAAGCTGCTTCTTTATTAGTCAGTTCGGAGACTGAACTCACATCAGGAGAGCTTACGCTAACAATTCCCATGGATATAGCACTGGACTCCCCAGGAGTACGTATTGAGTTATCAGGACCTAACTTCCTCTCTGCGTTTTCGTTTCCCATGTCCGCTGTTAAGGTGCTGGTGCTTGCACTGGAAGATGACCCTACGTCAGCCTGAGGCACACTATCAGCGGAAGACAGAACAACAATTGGTTCATGGACGTCAGTGCCTGAAACTATATTTTGCTCCATTACACTTTCTGATCTCCGCTCCATTTTGGTCGAACCCAAGCTGATGTCGCTGCTACTGGCCACGCTACACACAGAACTGCTGCTTCCTTTTCTACTTGAGGAGCCTGCAGCAGCAGTCGTCTTGTCTGGACAGTTGTTTTTCACCAAGCTGCTCCATGACTGCGTTGTGCCTGAAACAGTGGATGAAACAGGTTTGGGTGATGCCGCTGAATCAGGGTCGTACCCTGGTGCAAGCTTGAGGTCAAATTTTCCTTCTGCGCCCATACGGTAAGAGTTAGAGCCACCAGCATCCCAGGTGACATCAATCCAGCCTGGAAAGGGACAGGAGTTTGTGAGATCCAGCAGAAAGCAGACAGGAGCGTGTCAGACAGTAGCTCCACAATGTGGGATCAGCTTCTCATAAAGGCTGCATGTCTGAATTACTAGAATTGCTAAATAACCCTTAATGCCAATTAAAAAGAAAGTGGTTAAACCTAAATGATTTGGTATTTTAAAATGTTGTTAATACTGAGGTAGCAATATCTTGATCAGCCCCTATCTTCAGGGTCCCAGAATCCAGCCAAAAGTAAAGTTTGCTTCAGGAAGGAGCCTGACCTACTAGGATCTCTCAAATCTTTATTAATTAGATTCTCTAATAACAGAAATGTATATCAAGATGTATCGTAACTTCAGTAACATCTGTCAAGAAATCATAAATCTCGCAAGGACATTCTATAATGTGTTTCTTTGCTGGATGCTTGTGGATAAGCATGTTTACCTGACAGAAGACATTTGATTAAACAGATTAGTTAGGGATTTCTTATTATTATTATTGTCCTAGAAAGTGAAAGAATTAATTTACTGATACTCATCCTTTCAATTCTATAATTTACACAGACACAAATATTCTTACTCATAGGAAAAGGCTTACAGTAGTCAGGTAAGGACTACTTCACGTAAGATTTCAGGGTTGAAAAAGAATATTTTCATAGAATGAAACTTTATACTGGGACCAAAGACTGAAAAGAGATGCTACTCTTCAATTCCTTTAGTAAGTTATTATTTAGAGTCCCAGTAGTTTTTTTTATAGTTAAATGTAATAAATTTGCAATAATGAGGGCATCATACAAAATTTAGACAGAAATAGGGGGTAAAACAATTTATTTTTGCTTCTCTGAGTAGTATGTACCATGATTTCAGAGTCACCTACAAAAATTCCTTCTAGCATTCTTATTGTATGTTATCTGTAGCAGAGCTTGTTGTCAACATTTTAATTGATATATATTTTCTTCAAAAATAAAATGTCTAAAGCTCAATTATTTTCTGTAACTTCTGACAGAAATTCAAAACAAGACGTCTGGTCCAGATGCACACACACTTTTCTTTAATAAGAGTGCTAACTTAAAAGTAAAATATTTTTTTAGTACTGTGAAGTACACTTTTTAACTATCCAAAAGTCTTCACTTGTAGACCAAAACAGAGTATCAGAGGTAATTTTCTGTTTAGAAATATCACTCTGGAGGAAGAGTATTTAAAATGGATAAAGTTTTCAGATAAAAGTGGACATCTCATCCATGAGATGAGCAGGTTTACATCACTTTATTTTTGTATTATTTTATTCCATCTTCATGAGCCATATCTGAGTAGATTCATGTCACTAAGCCTTGAAAGTTGTGAAGCAAGTCTGATGTTTTTCCTTTCTACAGTTTATTTGCCTTGCTTGTTAAAAAAAAAAGTGGCTTCATACTGCAGTTACAGTATCATTTTCCCCCTTAATGAATATCTGGACAAGGTCTTTTGTAAAAGCAAAACTAATTAACTATTCTTGTTTTGTATAGTTGCTTTTCCTGTATCATTAATTACAAGAAGTTTTAAATCTGCACAACTTTTTAATACATATGCACTTGGAGAATTGCTACTCCATTATTATAGCCCTAAAACAACTCAAGATTTGTCTAAACTTGTGAATAATAACAAAAAGGTCAATGGGGTATTATTTTCAAAATTCTATTTAAAAGACAACTGCGGTAGGAATAAGAGTCTGCTAATGTATTTCACATTGTTTGGCATCACCATTTATTATTGATAAATGAACCTCAATTTCACCTATGCTTAAAAGGGAAAACTTCACTGGAACATATGAATGAAAACACTGATTTAGTGGAATACTACTCACCAATAATACCTAAAGTCTTCAAAGTGAGAATGTAGCTATGGATACTGTTGCATCTGATAAGAACAACACAGAGATGATGGAAGAATTCCCTACAAGCCAGCCTGAATGGCTTAAATAAGATTCAAAGTTTCAAAACATTTTAAGACATTGTACTTTGGACATTTCTCCATCTTTGAGAGCTGACAACCCAGCAAACTAGAAGAATTTTTTAAATCTGGCTAAGAATGAGCTTAAGAGTGGCTGAAGATGCTTCAGAAACAAGGTAAGTTTTCTATACCCCTAAACAGAGGGAGAAGGGGGAAAAAAGATGGAAAGCGTTTTCAACGGAGATCATCACCTCTTCTGGAACCTCCTTAGTATCTTATCTTCCTGAGCACTGACTTCCCTGACTAATGCAGGTTTTTGTTTTGCTTCTTAAGTTAATTGCTTTTCATGCTTTTATTTAAAAAAAGTAGCTACTTGATCCCAATGAAGCTACCAAAGTAGGAAAGGTACAGGATACAACAAAAGTCAAGAAAAATATTGCAAATGCTAAGCTAGAAGGAATGAAGATGGTAATTATAGATTTTGCAGGCCCAAAGCTTAAACAATCAGTTTGCAGCAATCTCCTTCATATACTTTTTCTTATTTTTAACAATGGCTAAATAATAATTTGGTATTTTAATCAAGTAACTGCTTTACAAGACTTTCACTTACAGCAACAAATTCTTTCATGCATTAAAAAGGAATTTCACAAATGGACCGCAACAGTTGTAGCATTTGAGTTCCTTCTCCCCAAAATATTCAACTTCAAGACACTACAAAGGAAGTACTTCACTGCTACCCCATTCCACATGAACTAATTATGCTACAGGCATTTACAAATTCAGGCAATTTGTGCTCACCATTATGCAATTCCCCTGTAACAGTGCCTTCACCCTGTGGGCTTCCATCCTGATCTCTCCATTTCCAATCAATTCCTCTGATCACACGAGCTCCTGGAACCATGTATTTCAATACCTGAGAACGGACCAGACGTCTCTGCCGTCGCAGATTTGCTTCAGCTTCTTTAGCAGCTTTTCCTACAAGAAATGTAAAAGATGAAATGACTTAAAAGTACTGAATGTGGAATAATTTTTAGCCTGTTTCTAAGCAAGTTCCACTGCAGAAGTTAACCTGCTTTTTCACACTGATTTTTATATTGCATGTTCATTAGCATTTTAAGAGAACAAAAATAGGATGTACACATTCTTTTTCTTACCCAGCTGATCTTCACATACTCCATTCACAGTGCCATAAAGTTCAAATCCAGACAGGGAGAGGTAGTGTGTTTGCCCACTGGCATTCTTGCCCATCTGTTTTATTCTAACATGCCTCCAACCTTGTTTCTCATCTTTTGGAGGATCTAAAGGCCATGTTGCTGTAGACCTTTACATTTATAAGGGGAGAGAAAAAGAAAAAAAAAAAGAAAGAAAACAAAAGGAAAAAAAAAGATAAAATAAAAAACCTTAGTACCAAAGCAAACAAAACTGTAATGCTGATCATGTATGGATAAAACCAGAAAACTGCCAAGAACACAAGGTACATTAAACCTACTAACACCAGGGACAAACTCTGGATGAGTGCTGGTATAAACGCTATCTCACAAAAACATCAAATGCAAAATTTATAGTGACAAAAAAGCATAAATTCCATTATGTGAACCATAGAGACCTTATGAAACACTTTCCAGCCAATCCTTGATAACTTTGATCACCTGCCATTCCTTTATATAGTTATATTATTACACCTACAGAACAGATTAAATTAGTCTACAGCCAAGTATGTTTCTCCTGAGCTCAGTTTTATACGAAATTATAAAATACACTGACATACCCTGGCTCGTTGAGGCTACAGTCATCAACATGCGTATACAAAGTAGTCCAGTTCTGTCCATCCTTAGATACCTGGAAAACCCAATTTCTGAGAGCAGATCGTCCATAACCTCGAGCATGGCGTAATGTGTAAGCTGATGGAATAACCCAAAGGCCAAGATCTATGGCAAACCAAGCATTCTTATCATCGTTAGTATGACAATTGAGAGCTGAACTGTCACGGCTTAGGATGTCTTCTAAGCGGCCATAAGGCAGATTTCTTCCTTCTGAGGACGTAACCACTACTAACCCATAGGCTGCTGGATTTACCCACTCATATGCAGTTCTATATTAAAAAGAAAAACATACTGTTCAATTATTACTTACATTAAAAACAAACCGACATAAGTAACATTTGACATTTACTGTAAATTACGTATTACAGGTGAATTTGTGACATCACGTTACTACAGTGGCTTTAAAAAATTAGAACAACAGAAAACATAAACCAACAACAAACATGGCAAACAAAAACAAAGACCAAATTTCCCCACCCCTTCATCTGCAAGCATACAAACAAATTCTCAACACAACTTCAGAGTTTCATATTTTTCTATTATTTAGATAGAGCAAAAATAAATGTAATTCTATTGATCCACAGTAATATTAAAGATACCTCCCACACCCAGAAAAACTGAACATTTCATTTCATTATGAATTCCCTCTTTGCCCCCACCCATGGATCACAGTTCATTGTGTCCAACTTCAAAACATCTAGCTTTGAAGGAACTCACTTTGCATTTGTTCCAATCCAGTAAATAATTCCATTTTCATCAAAATCATGTTGATGTCTGAACACAAATGTTTGGCCTTCACGGAGTTTTCGTACAAAAACAAATGAAGCCCTATCAAAGTCGTACCATTGCTTTGCTACCTACATATGAATGAAAAGAAATCAAATATCAGAGATTCAGAACACATCCATTCCTTGTGAACTCTGTTTGTGGTATGTTGCTCACCATTTTCAGGAGATACTGTTCTAGAGATTCAACAGTTGCCAGTGGTTCCATCTTTAGCATTCTACCAGTTCTATCTATTAAAGATGTCTCCCCTGAGGAACGCTCCAAACGAAACCTCAAGCGCCGTGTTAATATCTGAAAGGGCAGCTCAACATTAGCATTGGCTTTTCTGACTTGGTTTTGTAATTTTAAGAAAAGCAATATATTTCACTATAACAGTTTCAGTGGTGTATCAAGTATTTTTATTGTGCAAATAAGAAAACCATATTCTAATTTAATGCTTTAAAAAGTAATTCCCTGGTGCTCCATTTTTTCAATTAACCAAATAATTCTTTAATATGACAGTCTATGTATAAGTTAATATTTTCTCACTTTTCATGTGTTTTCATTGCTTTTCTTTCCAAATCTTGTAGAATAGCAACTACAATAATATAAAAACCGAAAAGGCTTTTTCAAAATATTCACTAGCAGAAGTGTTTTTGCGACTTTCTGCAACTATTTGCTAATAATGTAACATCAAAACAGAAATATTGAAACTTCACTGCCATCTTGCAAAATCCTGAAGTGTGATTTCCAAATACAGAAAATTAAGACTTGAACTGGATAAAACCAAGTACTGTTTTTAGCCAAACTGCAGCTTTCCCTTTTAAAAAGTTGCTAATCCTGCAGGTGTCTTGTATTACCAAAAATCACACTGCCCTAGAAGGGACCCTTTTAACGATTATAGCCCTCCACTAGCCATCACAAATAAACATGTCTTAGAATTGTCTTCAACAAAATGCTTGTTCATGCTTAATAGGGGCATATTCCCATATAATGAGAATAATGCTTGAAGGCAAAAGAAAGAACAAACACATTATCTCCTCAATCAAAATTTACTTTCACTTCACAGTGTAAAAGTGGCACCTTTAGGGTAAGTGTTAGAGGAAACAGATGCTAAAAAGTTGTCATTCTTTACCCAATTCTACCCACTTTTACAAGACATGCTTCATACAGACTTCATTTACCTGAAGATTATATGTAGATCCTGGTGTATCATACAAATGGAGAGGTAGACGTTCAATAGATTCTAACACTGCTATCAACTTCCGAATTAATGCAACTGCTGGACGACTGTGAAAATGAACAGTTACCATATTATCACACAACAAACAGAAAAAAATCCTACACTATCTCAGAGAACAGTACCCAGGTGTAGCAAGTATCTTGGTATGCTATTTCTACTGGTATCGTCTGTTCTAGTCACAGGGCTACAGCACAGTGAGAAAAATATTAGTCTGCACAGCGATGAACAAGACACCTTTCTATCTGTCAACAGATGTACATGCAGTACAGTTGACTCTTACAGACAGAATTCAGTAAAATTTTCAATTGCTACTTCAATAGCAGATGCTGTCTTTTAAAGTCCAATTTTCTTTCCCAGAGATAGACAAATTGAAAGGGAAAGAACAGGTTTTTCTTGTCTTTAAGCTATTTTAATAAAACCATACTGCTTCACAGATGTGAAGGGCTTGTTTTGTTTTGCTTTTACCTTTCATCATCTTCATTTTCACTGAATGCCGTTTTGAAAACGTTTATTCTCTCTACCAGTTGACTACAGTCTTGCTTCACATCTAAATCAACATTCTAAGAGAAAAAAAAAAAAAAAAAATAGATGTTACTTTTAATACAAAGCAATATATTAATTCTTCACACTGGCAAAAATATCCCTTCAGTCTCATGGAATTTCCTATTTAAAATCTGTATGTGAAAAGCTAAATTATATCAGCCATGAGAACTGACCAGTGTTATGATTTTTAATGGCTTATTCAAACTAATCTATTGTGATAGCATATATCCAACAGGTAGACCACTAACTGGAGCAAGTCTGACTGATTTTCATTAAGACAGGAAATAGCCATTGTTTATAACAGGTTTTCCAAAGTAAAGCACATGCCTATGTTATTTTTTTTTTTTAAAGTTCTTTAGAAACTTATGTTCTATAAACTCACGTTATTTAAAACTGTAAGCAATGATTGAACTAAGCCACTACTGCACATTTCATATGGAGAAATAGTATTCTCATCCTTCAATAATACAATTAAGTCTTCCAAAGCAGTCTTCATTAAATCTCTCCAAGTATTTTCTCCCTCAATACACTGGAAGACAAAAAGACAATTACGGTGAAACAACGTAACACTATTTCCAATTGCTTCATTTGAAAAACAGTATCCCACCCAAGTACATAACTAGGAATTACATGTATTAAACCCCCCCATATATAAGACAGATATATTGTGACTTTCCTTTGTATCATGACAGACTGATTTGAACATTATGTGATTTCCACTGACATCACACATTATAAATTAAAGGAGGTACTTACGTGTCTGTTTGTGTGAAGTTCCCATGCAGATTCTAACTGTGTTGCTATGTTCCTCAGTGTTACAACTACTCCACGAGGCATGCTTTCAACAGCTTTAAAATGATCATCATACAAATCTCTTGCCATAGTGCGTACCTAGAAAATGGATTCTGATTATCAGAAGTCATACCTTACTGTAATGAGACTACTGCTATCCTCCAAAATACTAGAAACATGGTCATCTTTTATAAAGAAGACCATGACAGATACAACAAATAGGGAGAAACTGAAATCTATCATACATCATGAAAGGCAAAGGCTGTGAAAGGCTGAAAGTACATAGAAATACATGGAATCTTAATGAAACTTATGGAAATTAAGCTTACAAGCATATACTAAACTACAGCAAAAAGGTAGGAGAAAAGATGTGACTCAATCTGTAAATCTGTTTCACTAGAACTCTGTCATGGATCCGCTAATCATTTTAGAGGTAAGATTAAGGGGGTTTATACGGTTTCTGAATGCTCTATTCATATTCCTTAAACCAAGTCACACAAAGAGTACTTATGTGACCTTATACTAAGAATTACTTTTCCTAGAAAGTATGGATCACACAAGATACAGATCAGATAAAATAAGTTCTTATTAAACATCTTGCTTATAAGAAATTTATCCAAAAATCTTTCCTTTTCATTATCAGCATACATACAACAATACATTTCACAAGCTTTGGAGCTACACAGTACAATCTCAGGTACAAAAGCGCACTGCCTTCCTTTTATCATTCCACCTATCCTCATTCATGCAGTATTTTATTTTTCAATTTAGTTTCACATTTCCTCAGACATAAGTGTCCTCACATGCTGCAGATTTTTGGTACAGAACATATCAGCTGCACTGTTAGAAACTGCAAGTGCAAGAGAGGTCAAGACTGCAGATTAGCTTGAGCCTTTGGCATCAGCTGGCCACAGAACATACATGTTCTATTTTGGTGGTTTTGTAAGAAGCTCAATATTTGATTTCTCAATTTCCCCCCACCCTCCATTATGAGGAGGGAAAAAAAAAAAAAAAAGGGAATTTTAGAGAAGCCTAATATCAGGGCATTTACACATCCGGATTTGCCAGCACAACTTTCACAATGCAGACTTTTCATTTCCAACCCCTTATCTGTCACAATATCCAGTCTAAAATTAGTATCTAAATGTAGTGAACAGAAATAACATAATGCTTCTGATACAACTGTAGTACTGATCATAACATCTTCTCATAACATTTTTTCTTTTATAAAAGAAAAACATACAGAATTACACAACTATAGGTCTGAAGGACTGAATTTCCTTACATTGTTTAAAAAAACCTTGTTTTTTCGCTAGGACGGCGCAGAGTTTACTAAGACTGTTGGATAAAAGCACCTGCAGAACTGCTTTCTTACAAGTGAAGTTTTCCCCTTCAAGCTTAGCATAAAATTTTATCCAACTGAAATCAGAGATTTTAATCCTCTAAAAAACTACAACTCTATAAACATACTACAAAACAAAAAAACCTCAATTAAATTCCAAGTACAAAATTCACAGGTGCTCACCAACCTTTTGCTTTGTCTTCTCCAGTTTAGATTTCAGCTTTCTTCCTCTTTTGCCTGTCCAGCCCGTCACAAATTCTGACCCTGAAACGTATTTTCAGAAAATTCACAGATTCTTCACAGCTATGAACAGCAACAAACAGAAAATCTACCTCATTTGCACTTGCTCCTACCTGCACATAACACATACCTACATACTTACCCAAAGAGGTTTCAGCTGTAAAAGAATGCTTTGTTCCTCTGTTAGATTCAAACACAAAGCCCGGCAGATCTTCTTTCAGGATGGTAGCTTGCTGACCATCGGAATTGTGAATAGCAATTTCTCCTTCCTTTAAACAGGTGAGTGACCAGTTTCCTACAGTAAGTTTAGTTGGCCCTGGTGCCGATAAAATGGGCTGGCTTGTGGTAGATGGTTTTACTTGGCTTCGAGCTCTCTGCAGCTTCTCAAGGAACTCACTCCTACTTTCTATTTAAAAACAAAAACATGTATTTTTTCTTCCCACAATTGTTTCAACCATCATATCTCTCAAACTTTTTTTTTTTTTTTAAATTGCGAGAGCAAAACAACCAAGTACATTCAATGCAAAATTTAGTTTGAAATTAAGGGTCTTAAAGTGTTCTAAATTTCTTCCCAGTATATTTCTGCGCTTTAATCGTGATTTATTTCATGATGGCATCAAAGCGGACAACGCAATTCTTTATCAATGGTGCTATTGACAGATGTATTAAATCATCTTCACAATTACAATGGGAATATCAAAGAAATACATGATAAGCTTCTGGTCTTGCAAAAAATAACTTATCTTTTTATGGCCAGCATGAACTATTCTCAAAAGAGAGTTTTTAGGAATAAGACATTAAATGAATCCTCCAAGAGGAAAACAGCAATCAACTTAATAGCTTAAAGCAGGTGGTGAAGAGATAAAAGCCAGGCAAAAAAAATATATTTAAAAAAGCCTGAGAAACAACATGTGATAAAAGCAAATTTGAGCTAACAGCTGTTCGCTCAGATTAAATGTCACAAAGACAACAAAAATATTGTTTTATAAACTATACTGAAAACTTTTCTTCATCTCCTTTGTAGAATCTCTAAATTCATGTCAGAGAAAGAAATTCACAGTCCTACTACTTAATGCAGTGACATTAATGTAGATGTTCCTATTCCTTCTTCAGTATAGAAAATTTAAGGACTTCTATACTTCTGAGAAAAACATGACATTAAAAAAAATACTAATTTAATGGCACCACACGAGACTTGATTAGGACTTAATATTTATATGGAGATATTTAATAGATGAAAAAGATATCTAGGTTAATCTAGCCTACTTGAAATTATTCCAGACAACTACCTCCATTTTTATTAACTTATATTTTGAAGTAATGAAAAAAGCTGGACACTCCATTGGAAATGTTAATTAGCACAATTCCAGAAAATCTGACAAGTTCATAATTTAAAAAATAAAAATTCCAGTTGAAATAAAAATGCAATAACTTCATTAAAGATTACATCCAACCTCAAAGTTAATAGGTATCTTTACCTTTCAGCATACTGATTTGATAAATATAACTTTTATAGTCCATGTACTTGTAAAATTGCTGTTTTCCTTTTGCTGCCATGACTTATGCTCTAGGTTTTAAAATGTGCCATTTTTATTGTTTTATAATGCAAAAATGAATAATCTTTATGCAAAAATATATATGCACTCTTGAGGCATAATATTCATTATTGCTCAAAATTCATAACATCCAGAGAGGTTTATAAAAAGAACTGTAAAATTTCATATGCAAAATTAAAGTTCTATTAATGGAACTCTTCCAGATTTACATAACTACATTTTAACAGATTTATTATATAGCACATTGCACTGAAAGTAAGAAGATTACACATGATTTGGAATAATTTTGGGTTCCCTTAGACAGATTTTTGGAACTCATTTAAGCTTCACAATTACCATTAAATTTCAATTTTTGCATTGAACTTTCATTTTTTCTAAAAATTCAAACAAAACAAGGATTAAGCTAGTGGAGAGGGGCGAGTACAGACCTTCAAAAAACGTACACAGGATCTATATTTCCCCCTCCCACCGCAACTTTCATCATGCAATACGCACTAACAAATTCCATTATTCAGCCCTCTATATTCTTGCCAGTGTGAAATTACTAAAAAGTATACCATGAGATCAGTCAGTAATGATTTAGTACATCAGAACATATAGTATAGTTCAGGACTGTAAGATACTATTCTGAGTCTATACTGTATGGTAGTAATTTTAGTTACTAAATACTAGCTTCTTATCTCTTTAGTAAAGAGGCTGCTGCACACACTTGGAGCTAATGGTTAAAGTTCAGGCAAATTACACTGCAATGTCAGCACTTTTAGTAGATACCTATTTGACAAAAAGTTGGAAGAAGCCTCATTTAATCCTAGTCAGCTCCTTCCCTTCCATAATATCCATGCTAGTTATCTTGCTCAAAAATTTAGGATTTATTCAATCTTTTTAAGAAGATTGATATGAAAAGACACATCATCTTAAATTCTCAATCTGACTTTCAGGTTCTCTGCACTCCAGCTTCATATGAACTGTGCCCATTCCATTCATGTTGCAAAAGAAACAGTAAAGTGTCATCCCCACACCCACATCATTTAGAAAGAAGAAAGCAGAATTGGCATCTAGGGCCTATGAGCATTTAAGAAATTAATCTCATGGATCTTCAAATTAAAATGTGATAAGTATCTTATCACAGAAACTGTTTACCTTTTAAAGTATTAGCCTTGTTAAAAAGAATGCAATGATAAATTTTCTGATCAAAAATAAATCTAGAAAAAATACCAGAAGTGGTTTCCAGCTGTGTTATAATCTAGAAACACACTGGATCACATTTTGTCTTCATGCCCAAAAAATTAATGGATAAAGTCATTAGCACTTCATTTCTATCCTGAATCATAATATGTTCTGTTATTTCACTCAATGGCTTGTTGAAAACATAATAATACTGCAAAGCATTTTATGTCTGCAGGTTCATAAATGCATGAACTGTTGCAAAAAAGATGAAACAATAAAAGAGGGTTGTTTCTGCATTCAGAGCAAGTTGTGTATTCTGTACAGAAAATTAAAACCACCTGTGCATTGCCAGTGCATAAGGTCTGTTCCCTTATCCTCTCTCCAACAAACAATTAAGACACTGTAATTTGTTTCCCAATCTCAATGAGAAACTTTCCATTACTTTGTCTTCAAACACATGCAATTTCATTCTGCTAGCTAGAAGCAAACAACAATTCACCATTTCAACCTGCTTTTCCTGGGATGGCCACTACAAAGTGCTTTTAATGACTGGGGTGAAAAAATTAAGTATGCATGGAGAAGATCAAAACAAAACGAAGTTAATACACTTTTACTGGCAAGATGTTTGCTTAACACAATTCACCAAGGAAGTCAAGTTATGGTCACATGCTATCTGATAAAAAGCATCACAATTAACTGACCACCTTCCACCTGTTTACATCCTTTACTATTTAGTAAGCCAATTCCTGCAAAACAAAATAGCTCCAATGAAATTATATAAACAAATATAACAGTCTCAAAACTTATCTTGGACTTGAATTGCAAAGAAACTACCTGAACTATCGGATCCTCCTTCAGGGCTGCCACTGGAATACATTGTGGCCAGTTTTCCATCCAAAATAAACCTGAACCATCCATTACTACCATTAGACAGTTCCAGGGCTGCAGCATCACTCCAGATATACAGGCAGTCCCTTCCCCTAATGATTGACCAGTCTCTCCAGTGATAGGGTTTACCCTGTTGCAGTTCTTTTGCATCCTCCTGTGGTTCATCCTCCTGTAATAAAATTGTATTAAACAAAAGAAAAACAAACCAAACCAAACACCTGAAGAAACAAAAAACCGACCAAAACAAAAACCCAACCCACCCGATCCATTACAAAGAAAAAAAAACCAAACAAAAAAAACACTTCAAAAAGTAACACACAAACCAGCCATTTTATAAAGGCTTGAGGCGAAAAAGGACTCAAACCAAAAGCACATTAACTATACTTCTGTTGGTAAAATTTATTCTATTAAAGAATACTTTTAAAGATACAATACTTTTAAGAAGTTTCCTTTCAGATACATATTTATCTATTTAATGATAGCAACAGCCTACTGACTGGGACATCCACCTCTATTCAAAACATGTACTGTGAGAAAGAATCAAAAATGGTTGAGGTTGGAAGAGACTTCCAGAAGCCATCTAGTCCAAACCCCTGCTCAGGCAGGGCCACCTAGAGGCAGTTGCCCCAGACCACATGCAGACAGCTTTTAAACATTCAAACACTAAATTATTATTTATTTATTTTAATAATAATTAAAAAAAACCTCACCAACACCAGAAAGCCCCAAACTCCCCCAAACCAGCAGTAAAAACCTTAACTATACATTTAAGACTTAACTATAAATCTTAACCGAATGGATAACAGAAGTAGTCTGCTATCCATTCAGTTCATCTGAGTGGTCAGTAATAGGATTGCTGGAAATTGGTAAATATGCATTTAAGGTTTTCATTACGAAGAAAATTCCTTTTTTAAATATTTCTGATATACTCAATAACAATGTCTGAAACAACTGCAATTATTTGATGCACATATGCTAAAAGAGATGATCTTTGTAAAGAAAGGACTCATGTTGCTTCCCAGTCATTTTCAAAACACTACAGAAAAACAAGTATCAATCAACTTGACCATAAGTGCTTAACAGTAGGAAAACTCAGCAGATAATAATGTGCTAAGGAAAAAGGAAGTTACAGAAAACAAAAATAAAAACAACTAAAACAAGTGACATGTAAATAAGCATTAATGTAATAACCTAACCACCCTGTCCTAGACATTTTCTTAACAGTGAAAATCGTACTAGAAGAGTTGGCTTCACAGGAACAAATAAAGCTATCAATTCTGTATTTACCTTCTCAGGCTTAGACTCCTCTTCATTTTCATCATCAGATGATGGCCCCGCCAAAGTCGACACTTTACTAATTACACCAAGTCTAGCCAGTTGGTCTAGAAAAAGATCACCACCTTTATCCACCAAATCCCTTATGATTTGCAAGGCTAGCAAATGGCCATCATCATCATCCTGTAATACATTGGATGGAAAGAAAATAAGAGAGGATCTCCTTACCTAAAAATAACTTTACATGCTTAACTTCATATATTGCCCCAGACGGGTACTATGAACACTTTAGTGTTAGCTATTAACAAGTGTGTGGAATCAATGAATATAACCCCCTTTTCTGCACTGGTTACATACAAGGACATTTTCCTTCTTCCTACCTCTTGATCAAGAACTGTAGCTGTTATCTCAACCAGTATCGTGGGCAGATTGTGGCCAGCATCAGAGTCACAAACCTCTTTCAGCAATGCCTCAGAACAAAAATGTATCATTTTTCTAATGAGGGCAAGACTTGCTTTCCTTTAAAAAGAGATCATGGGGGGGAAAAGAGAAAAAAAAAGAAAAAAGGAAAAAGATTCTTACAAAGTTAAAGCAAGCAGTAATCAAAGCAACGAAACAGTTCAAGATAAAACTGCTTTTGCACTATATTTATGCATGCTTTCAAAACAATATTTCTTTTTTGAGTTTCAGATCTTGTTACTGAAACCAAAATTAGTTACTGTTAAGTCCTAGATTATCTCTAGGAATAATTCACCTACTGAACTTTCTTGATTATACAGTACTAGGAGTCTAACGTATTTTTCTCTCCTCAACCCTTCTCCAGGTAAACCTATTCTACATTCTGTCTTTATACACCATCAGTGATGGCAATTCATTTCTGAACACTCCATCTTCCTCCCCAGTAGCCAGCCCTCCATTTCTGTTACATACTTCCCATGTTTTGGCAAGATTCCTATAGCTTTAATGTCTGAAATTACTATTAGATCATACAGCTTTCCATACCACAATTAATTTGGAAGCCAATCCAAATTATGGCTAAAGCTGAATTTTGTATTTGACTTGAGTTTTAAAAACATTATTTACCCAATTAATAAAGAAAACCTTAAAATACAGAAAGCCAACTACTTCTTTTCACAATCTGCAACAGTTAATAGTGCACAGATTAACAACAGTTTCTTACTTCCTTCATTTGAAATAACCTAGTTTAAGTTCCCTATCCTTAGCTCATGTAGAGTCTCTCTCCACCAGAGTCTCTTTTTATCTTCTATTTTCTCCCCCCAAAGTACCTATAAACACTGAGAACATAAATAAAAAAGATTAAGTAACTGTTAAATTCATAGTGTAAAAGGCTGAGAGGTTATGGTCAGAAGCAATTTATCACAACCATTATCCACCCTCAGTATTCCTTTTTAAGAATTAGATTACATTCTTTTAATTCTCTCAGTAAAATGTATCTTCTCCAGTTAACACTTAAGCTGTTAAGAAGTCTTCTAAAACAGCTTTTTCCAGTATTACAATTTTGCAATGAATTTATCTTGATACCACCTCATTAGTTCACCTCTTGCAAATCAGCACTTTCATTACAACAGCTGCAAACAGCTGTAACCAAATACACCACCTATACAAGGTACTACATGAACATAGTATCCTTTCATCATTCTACTATAGTCAAGAGTATGCTTTGCTCTCGCATTTCTGACTCATCAACCATATTTTTACCAAGATATCATTTCACCAGAAAAAAACCTGCTACTTAAAATAACAAGTAAAAATCAGACTTACACCAACTTTCAAACCACCAGTTCTATTCAAACAGAATTATGTTTAAGTACCACCTTGTAATTTTTAATGAAAAACAAACAAACAAAATCTTCGGGTTTTTTTAACAGAACATATTAAGAAATTCAAAATACACAGGGAAATTGTCTATCATGACAATATTACCTTATTGAAGGCAACATAGTTTGTTGAAATGTTTGTGCAAACACAGGCAATAATCTTTTCAAGTATATGGGTGCCATTTCCGGATCTCCTTTGGGTTCATTACATTCTTCCTCATCCTTGTTTGCATCTTTCTTTTTCTTCTCATCACCTTTGTTAACAGGACACATCCAGTCCCCTGGAAAAATTTTTTTCCCAAAACTGTTCAATGGCAAAACCCAAGGAATTAAATAAAAAAAACCCCTTCAAATAAATCCAAGAGTTTTCTTTAGTAACATTTAAGTACCTGAATGAAATATGCGTCACTAAAAATAGAAAATTTACACCTGCAAGACTCGTTATCAGTTTTTCAAGCACTACTACCAAATACCACTCGTAAAAGAAAGTCAAAGTCATTAAAGGGAACTAAATATGAACACATAACCACCTGCAGCTCCAGCTCTACAAAAGTCTCACAAACAGGTAAAGTGCAGTTCTGATGTAGAAAGAAAGGATGCCAGAGAGGCTACCCAGGCTGACATCCTCTGAATCCACAGCAAAAAAAACCCAGTCTGGCCCCATTCCACAACTGAGGAGCAGGACTGCTGGCAGAAAAGAGTGCTTGTGGCCAGCCAGGAGTGTCTTCAGTAATCCCCATCCCTTAAGAACATGTGAAATATTTTAGTTTTATATACACTTTGCAGTTTAAGGAATGTTAGTTGATATACACACAATTTATTTATTTATATTTATTTTTAAATATATATATATTAACATATTTATATACTTATATATATCTTTATTAATCATAATAGAGTAAATTTCTAATAATTGAATTACTATATATAAGCATTTCTACTAGCAAGGACATAAAATTAAAAACTGCACTCACCTGGAGACTGAAGAATAGCTACTACTTCACTGTGTCCCCTTTCGCGAGCTTTGTCTAAAGGAGTTTTCCCATCCTCATCTCTCAAATCAGGATTTGCACCATGTCTTAACAGAGTCTGGAAACAAATATTTTTAAATACACATATATATATAAAAAGTAAAAAATTAAGATTCTTCCTGTCAAAGTAGTAAAGATGTTTTTCATACACTTTACCTACACTCTTCTCATGGCTATAAAAAAATTAGGACATTACATGCTTTTTATATCTGTAGAGCTAATATGCAAGTTTTTATTCATGTCACTGCCCCGTCATAATGAAAAAAATTGTTTTTTCATGAGCACTGTAAAGAACATTTAAGTATTTGACAGTGCACGTTAGACATACTGCATGGAAGACATTTTGCACAGAACAAGGCAAAAAGCCAGCACATAAGGCTAAGCGTCAGTTTAATTCATACCTTTGCTACCTGAGGTCTTCCAAAACATGCTGCATAATGTAATGAGGATGACCTCTGACCTCTGTTTACATCAGCACCCCTTTCACAGAGAAATTCTACCTGTTAAACAAGGAAAAGGAAATTAGTTTTTTCCATCTTTCCTTATTTAAATAGCCTAAAAGTCTTCACGATTCTGTAAAACTTACCATTTCCTGAGTTCCAAAAGCTGAGGCCCAGTTTAGAAGAGTTTGTCCTACATCATCCATAAAGTTTACTTCAAAAGCTGAAAGATGCAATGCCATAACAAAAGTTAAAAGCTCCCAGAATTATAAACTTCATCAGTGTTCTTTAAGTAAACATCAGGTCTTAAAAAACCAACATCCTCAATAATTCTAGAGAAGCATTTATGCTCTTAATTGCAATGAAAAAAAGTAGCATAGGAATTATTACTAACAAGACCTGTTGCGTATTTAACAAAATAAGTACATAAAGATTTTCAAGGCACTACCTAAGCATTTCTTGTAACACCACAGATTATAAAAAGATACTTCATCTCATTTTCTTTTTCAGAGTATTTTTGCTTACCTCCTGTGTCAATAGCATCTATTAGTGCATCAGTATCCTTACTGCGGATGCAATCTATCAGCTGCCGATGAGAACGTTCCCCAGAACTATCCAGTCTTCGCAACCCTGGGATTCTGCCTGTAGATCCAGCACTGGATTTTGGCAGGGCTTTTCTCCCTTCGAACAGTAGCACCAAAAGAAGATCTACTAACCGCATGGTATCCAGTACACATCTCTCATCACCCTGCAACGCACTTTCTATAGAATCTGGAAGTTCAGATCTTAGGAGATCCTGGAAATAATTAAAAGTCTGAACAATAAAAAATATACAGGGCTTTAGAAAACACTATAAGAATCGGGTTTCATTTCCATGTGAAATATTTCCTTTCTTCCCCTCTTTATAAATAACCTGTATGTATGCATACATAAAACAATGAAGCCTAAAAATTTCTGTACTGATATACAAAATAACAACACAGATCTTGCCTATATTAAAGTACACAAAGGGAAAAACCCTATGAGAACAAAAAGCCGTAGCATAAAAGGATCTCTTACATGTGTTACTACTGGAGAGCCTCTACACAGGGTTGACAACAGGCTTACAATAGTTGACACCTGATTACTTAATTTAGAGTCTGCAGCTGTAGCTGGTGCTCCAGTGCTACTTCGTCCTGGTTTGCAAGCTGAAGACGGTCCTGATGCTGTTCCCCCAGCAGCTGCCATGCGAGACAACAACTCCTCAGTTAATCCATGCTTAGCTAATGGGGCAGGGTCAACTCCACGCCGTGTGAATCTGTCAGCTAACGAAGCAAAGCATCTCAGAGCTCCATCTGAAACCTAAGAAAGAAGTGCAAGATAAATCATGAAAATTCTGTTACTTAAGATAAGAAGATGCTAAGGAGATATTTAAGAACACAGGAACATAGAAAGGACCTGATTTCCACAGGTTCCCCTCAAGGTCAATGAACAGAGAAGATGGGCTTTTTAAGCCAGAAACATGGAGTTAGAACCCAACAATGGCCTGAACTGCTCACCGAAAGGCTGTACGGCTGTTGGGTTCCCCTCACCCTTTCTCTCTATTGATACATAGAAATCAAGGAAATTATTTTTCTTTGACTGCAGTTCAGCATTGTGAACATCTCCTTAAGCCCCAAATCAATCTAGAAAAAACATGCCCAATAATTAAATTGCCAAATTCATATATGTTGCAGCACATTTTTAGGATTTTCTAGTTATACATGCTGTTCTTACAGGAAACACAACTCTTTACAATCCCTACTAGCAATTGTCCATTGTTGAAGCTGTATTTAAAGGTCTATATGGCTTCTCTTAAGTAAAAGAAACTTTTCACCTGTACCAAGCCTAAAAGCAGGACAAACTGAGAAAAGCAGATTTTACCCTAAGCTAATGCAGACTGCCCACTGAGCACCTGACCCAAGGATAAGAAGTATTTCTCAGACAGTAGAATACAAACTCCCAGATTTAGGTTTGTCACCAAAGAAAAAAAAAAAAAAACCCACAAAACCCCCACAAACCAGTGGTGATACTGTGGAAACAAGGCTTACCGTTGATCCTCTTAACAACCCAGATAAAAACCACTGCTGTCCAACTGCCCAGGAAAAAATCCAACTCCTTTTCATGACGGTGTTGAAAAGAAAGGGAGGTTCTGCCTTTAACAACTCTCTCATCTATACACTGAAAGTACCTCCATCTTTCAAAAAGTTTGCATAGGCACATCAAGATGAGCTGCTTCAGGCACATCTGCCTTCATAGACTTGCAGTAGCAAACCCGACCAGTGTCAAGAAATAATCAAAAAGACCCACAAAGTAAAAGCCAGCACACTATCTATTCTTTACCAAAATCTAAATTACTACACTTCTTACTCCTTAAAAAGTCACCAACTTCTAGCTCAGCCCATTTTCCAAATTATTGTCAGCCATCACAAACCAATGGCTTAAACACAGTTACTCATCAGCACACAGAACAAGATTAGAGTATTAGCCAGGTATCATGAAGTTAAAAATCTTGGATCTCCATTAAGTTTGCAAGGACTTAAAAAACAAAGTTTGTCATGAATAAATGCAAAGCATGTTAAAACTTCTGTCATGGTCCCTGCATGCCAAGCATTCTGGTTTACCGGGGCTCTTTTGCAAGGCATTTTTTCTTTAACTGGTAATGGTCACTACTCATGTCCTCTGTCAGAAATACACAGGAGAGGTTCAGCTTATTTAACACACTGCATTACAAAGCAAGAGGGTACTGTGGAAGGCGTTTACATTTCTTCTCATGAATCGCAAGTTTAGGCGAAATGTCAAAAAAAAAAAAAAAAAAAAAGCAACCAACTTATAGATAAGTGGTTTTTGAGGCCTCATTCATCTAGTCTGAACTTCTCCTTCAAGTGATGTAGGTCAGCTGGTAGCCCCCACAAAAAGTGACCAAATCCAACGGTGTAAAAAGACAGGAGGGGAGAATAGAGCACCAACAGAACTTTACAAAGCAAGTTGCTGGTTAAATCCATAATACACATCAACATGCATTGTAAACCTAAGGCTTGTTTCACAAAAACCATGTTTCTTAAGGATAGTGGCAGAGGTTTACTTGCTATTGTCTGGGTTACCCCAGTCTTAAGCACACTTACCTTAAAGGTTAACTGCTAACAGAGTAATTTAATTTGAACTTTCATTCAGATCTCCAGCAGCCCCAGCAACTGCTTTTTCAAACACATTATAAATTGGAAAACAGTTAAAATACTACAGACTTACAGTCTAGACTTCAGGATCAGATTGCCCGAGATGAGCAGTGCATTAAGAAAGCCAGTAAATGTTTAAAAAACATGGTAGCTTATTCTAAAATGGCAACTGTGACAGTCCCCTGCCAAATGGGTCTTTCAAAAAAAGCCCTAAAAATATATTTTAAAATTGAGCTCACAGGCAAAAAGGTTTATATGGTGTGCTGCTTAAACCATACTGGGGCCGAGGCGTATAGAGTAACGAATGAGGAGAGAGGTGGAAACAAAATGGGGACTTGAGGATGATATGGACAAGAAACCTGGCCAGGGTACAGCAAATATTTAGCTAAAGATCTATTGCAAAGCATTAGTATGACATATACAAAAGGATTCTACTAGTAGGAAGAGAATTCCTTTAGAATTAATTTTTTAGATTTTACAAGCACTACTTCATCTCAACTTAATAAAACTGCAATAGAAAAGCAGTGCGTCATCTATAGCAGTAGTATCACCTAAGATGGCTTCCACTGTAATAATTTAGCATTGATTGTGGAAGTTTTAATTGCTTCTCTTAGTTTGGTAACAGGAAAAAATAAATTTAGTTTTGTCTCTTATTTATGCTCAGATTTCATAGTGGCAGAGGTGCAGTCATACAACAATAACTACTCCAGAAAGTATTTCAAAATACACTGATAAAAGTTACAGGATGTTTTTTGATCAAGTTTTCAGAGATCAAGTAAGATCATATTCACACAGCAGTGCTTGAAATCAAACACTAAGCACTAGTTTTATCTTCTTGTCATCACAATTGTAAAGGAAGCTATCATATCTAAATATAACTACTATGTAAACATATAGTTGTGAAGGCTATATAAAAATACCTAACTATTCATCTATTAAGCATATTAAACATTTTATCTATTAAACATAATGGAAGTTAAATTCACACTATATTGAGCTGCAAATTTGTATTATCACATATTACATTACCTGATGGTCTTCATGTTTTAATAAGCTAGACAGCGACTCCACACAGATCTCTAATGAAGAATCCTGAGGCTCCATCTTGCCACAGAGTCTGGATACTACAGCCATAGCTGAATGCAAAGTATCTTTATGAACAAGGTGTCCGCTGTCACGAATGAATGTCAGTACACAATTCAACCCTCCAGCTTCAAACACAGCTCCCGACTCACGGGTACAGATTAATTCTAACACCTATGACAAAACGAAATTTAATTAGAATGAAGTACACAGAAAAAGTAATTTATTTACCCATCTACAAAACTGTTAAGAAAATGAAACGAAAGAACAAAAAACCCACCCCATTTCCTCAACTCCCAGCCGGGGCCAAAGCCTCCACTACTCTAGTAGTTACAGTTTTCTTCAAAAATACAGAAGCAAATACAAGAACATCTCCCAACAACATGGTCACAACAGGTGTTCATGAGGCAGCTGGAAAGCAGTATCCTTTCCTGGGAGAATTAAGTCTCTGGATAACACACAATTGAGAGCTCTGAAACTTCCAAGAGTACTATTACTCCACTACTCTAGCGATGTACTTTTGAGCAGACTAGAACTAGTAAATACATGTATCATGTCTGATGCCACGGTATTCAAGGACTTAAACTAAAAACTATGACATGGCCATGAGTTATGCTTTGAACAATAGATTTTAAGGGTCTTGAATATTTTTCTGAAAACTTTACAAGGGTGCAGAAGAGCTGTGTGTAGTGCTACTGAAGAGACAGCAGATCATCTTTCGTAGCAGGTAATTTATCTGTATCTGGAGCAATTCTTCATTCCTTTTTGCACAAAATTAGACTTAGCATTCTAAACATGCAATATAAACAGTAAAACTTTCTTCTAATTTGTTTTGTTTCTTTTTCAATACTTTTTTAAAGGAATTTCGGCTTTGAAGAGCAGCAGACTGACAACAAAGATAAGCATCATCACTGGCATGTATCAGACTCTATGGTTATGCTTTGCATTTTAATAAAATGAATAGGATTAGAATATGAGGAAACTCTCCAGAAACAAGAGGAAGTTTTTCAGCTCGTTCTTTTCCAGATCCTTCCTTATTGAAGAAGGATCTTCAGTACACACACCTTCACACACTGCTCAGCCAAATCTCTGCTTGTTCTGTTGTTAAGCTCAACAACTACTAAACGATTACAAAGTGCTTTGATAGCTCCATCCACTCCTACAATCCTTCGGGTGCATTCGGCTGATACATCCAGATAATACGTTATGGCACGAGCTGTTACTTCTAATACGTTGTCTGGAGCACTTTCATCAAGAAAAATTTTGCACAGCGCTGGTAAAAAAGTTCGAGGAGGGCATCTGCAGGAGAAAAAAAAAAGCAAACACAACAGTAAGTTACTAAGTTGTGTAAGTTTCTCTACATTAAGTAATCTCATACACTTTCACATTAACAGATTAATGTTTTTCACGCTAACATGATTTGCTCAGTTACTCTGTAATTGGTTTAGAGCATTCATTTAGAACACTAGGATGCACACATCTCATACACGCTCCAAAATTCCAATCCGTTATCTGAACAGACACTGCACTGGGGGAGCAAACCCGCAGGGGGAAAAAAAAAACAAACAAACAACCAAACAAATAAAAAAAAGAATTCTTGGAATTTCACAACCATTCAGGGAAAAATTTATCCTCTTGGGAAATTATTTTAGGAATTAACCTCACATAACCAATCTAAATGCATTTGTGCTTAACAAAGCTTCAAGGTTCATGATGATAAAAAGCTACTTAAACTTAACCATGAAATATTGATACACGGACTAAAGATTTTGGATTCACTACACAACTTAATTCTGAGTGGTCATTCTTCCCTATGTTGTAAGCATTCTCACTTGTCTTTTTATCCTATTTCAGCTTCTGTCCCTGCACCCCACCTCATTCTTTTTCCCTAACCACACTGAGAACATATTTAACACATTTAGCTTGCTTCCATCACAGTTTCTCTTCGTATCCATGTCTCAGTAGCCTCTGACTCTCCTCTTTATTGTTAGGATCATTTCCGTACACAAGGACAGTCAAGAACATCACCGTGACTTCAAAACACAATAAGCAAGCTGCAGCAGTCCTTCTACCCCTCTGACATATTAGGACACAAAACAAAATGGATGGCCATAATAATGCTTTTCACTATTACGGCAGCTGTGGTTAAGATTGATTTGGATCAAAAGTTGTAAGACAAGAAGCTACACTTTAAGACAATTTAACTTCCAATAGCATACTTACTCAACAATACATAACATAATGACTGCTCACTACAGTGGCAGAAGACTTCCAAGGTGGTGGTGGGGACTTAAGGGGAACATATGCTGTGACAGTACTCAAATTAACTGGATACCTCATCCCTAGATGTAGGAGATGAGACTAAATCTACAGGAAGCAAATACTGTAACTTTTCTTACATTAGGATTTAGGTGTGAAAAGAAAGCCTAAAACTTTTCTAAATTAAAAAAGAGCAGAAGTAATAGAATGCTTTTGGTCTGAAGACAGGTGAAGTACTCATTGATGAATCATTCTGAAGACTAGGCCAGAGGTCATTCATATCCCATTTGGTACACACAGTGACTCATGTAGAGGCACCAAGTCCTGCGACAGCAAAACACTAATAGTTTCCCTGAAGATCTGCCTATGCTTTTTGAAGTAATTAAATAATACTGCCTAACAAATAAATACATTACCCAGTGATCCTTAATGACAAATTAATGAGAAGTTTTGATAAAGCTAAATCACATATTTAATATTTATATTGCCCTATCCAGCCTATATTGTCTGTTATTCTTAAGAAATCTGCTATTTAACTCCACATCCTTCTTAAAGATCTTTGCATTTTGAAGACAACCTCGGGAAAAAGTAGTCTGAAATCTGTATTTATTATTAGATGACCACTATACCCAAGAAGTATTGAAGTATATAAAAATTAAAGTGGACAGCGCTATTTGAACAAGTGTTTTTCTGTTGGATTTTTTTACACTGCATTTTATGCCATACCAGACAGATCACTAGAACACTGCTATGAACTTGGTGTTCATCCAACATCATACTGCAAGAAAATAAATGTAACAATAAACACAAATCTTAAAAAAATCCCCAAATGAACCAGAACCACCCACGTATAACCACATGGAAGGTCAGGAACTCCACTGCCTCCACTGTAACACTAGCAAGCAGAAGTAAACCATTTCTTAGATATGCAAAGGAAGCAGCAGAAAAAAATCCTCAAGATTTTTGAGGGAGTTAAAAGCAAATTTAACATTTACATTTTTTTCTATGACTTACTGGTTTATAAATAGACACAGCACAAATGGAATTTGACAATTTTTTTTTAAACAGAAATTTAGAAATTCGGAAGAAATCTGTTCCTGTTCTTAAAACACCTGTCCACAAAAACCAATTACCCAGCAGATACAGCAAAAATATGAGGTTACTAAGAGCCTATCATTGCTAGTGAATTTTTTGCCAGCACACAAATGTCAGCACACTGTATCAGCAACACTCTTATGAGAGCACAGCTCACTGGCAAAAAAATGAAGTGCTTGGGTTTTTTTAAAATGCCTTTTTGCCAGAACCTCTAGCTATATTAGAATCATAGAATAGTTAGGGCTGGAAAGGACCTTAAGGTTATCTAGTTCCAACCCCCCTGCCATGGGCAGGGACACCTCTCACGAAACCATGCCACCCAAGGCTCTGTGCAACACCGCCAGAGATTGAGCATTCACAACTTCCTTGGGCAACCCATTCCAGTGCCTCACCACCCTTACAGTAAAGAACTTCTTCCTTATAACCAATCTAAACATCCCCTGTTTAAGTTTTAACCCATTACCCCTTTTCCTATCACTATAGTGCCTATTAACATTAGTCAGAGCCCACACTTCTTCAATTAGAAGGCAAACAGTAACCTCCAACTGCCATCATGACATTTGTTTTCTGATTTAGAGGAATGATTTCCAGTCCTCCAGTAAAGTAACCAAGTTGAATCACAAGGTTTCAGGAAGAAACTGTAGATTTGTCATGCATTTCACCTGCGGGAATTACTTGGTTCTCAAAATAAACAGCTACCCAGACTTCAGCAGTTTTGTAGACTATGGCAATGCACATTGAATTCCTATAAAAGCAGCAAAAAAAGAACCTCGCTTGTTCTGAAAAAAATAAATTATTTATCCTTTCTGAAAATAGCGCCTGATCTAATTTTAACAAGAGTTTTCACAGAAAATTCTTTCAAGCTACTTTGACCTCTGACCTCAATGTACTTGATGCCTGTTTCTTTTAACAGTCTGCATTTGGTTCGGGGGTTGGCTGGTTGGGTTTTTGTTTGGTTTGGTTTTTAGTTTTGTTGGATATTGCTAGCAACCAGGAAGTGGAGAACTGGACTACACCGCGTAGAAGAAGCAGCAGAAACATTTTATAAAGATGTATTAAGGACAATGAGTAGGACTGAAGAAAACAGGAGGGGGAAAAAAAGCAATACCAAAGCTTTAGTTAAAGTGTTTCTTTCACCTTCTTTTTCCTGCAGCAAATAAAAAACCCCAACACATAAGAAATCACAGGCTTGAAAGCAAAATACAAATTTAGAAGTAATAGAAACGTCAACTTCATTTTTCTTACACTGTTATCAGGAACATGGCAAAAATATCAAACCAGAATTTTGTCCTGGTCTCCGAAACAGCAAATGAGAGCCACTTATTATTTTAGCACACAACTGAAATTTAATGTACAGCTGGGTCATCTTCTTCCCCATCATGTCTCTCAACTCAAACAATTTGATTCAAATTCTACACAGTACAGGAATACAAATTAAGTTATTATCCCTAAAGTCATACCAGGCAATGAAACGTGTGCGCAGAAGTATTTCTGAGGAAAGCAAAACAGACAGAACAAGATTCTATCAGCCTTGAGTCTCTGCCAGTGAGACTGTCAAAAAGTGTTTTTATTATTCATTGTTTTATAAACACTGCATTAATAATCTACCATGTACGGCTACTACTTTTTCGAAAAGGTCATAGCTGGCAAGAGATCCAACTTGTTTTTTCAAGCCCCAAAGGATGACAGCAACACTGACATGGACTTTGAAAATCTGTCTGTATTCTCAGACACTTGGGCCAAAGCAGCCCAGAATACACCAATTTGCCTAGACAGGACCTCTATGCTGTCTTGTCTACTGCTCTGTAACATTGTGCCAGGCCAATACATTGTTGTACTTGGTTCTAAGCAGCACAGTTCTTTATCATTTTGAACTTGTAATGGTATCAGCAGGAATATAAAAAATGTTTTCTGTGCCAGCCCAGTATACAAGGTTCTCCACTACTCATATACACCAGCTTTTCTGGACAGTTACAGACTTTATAATTCTATGAGACCACAATTACAAAGTTGTATTTGCATGCATTTCTGAAATACACCTTCAAGAAGCCATGCCCTAGCCTCTTCACATAACCTCACTCTGTGGGTGCCAAGAGTTTGAGATAAGGTTAAAAAAAACCAAACCTATCAGTATATATTATTTATTTCCTAGAATTTAAACAGTATTCTGTTGCGCAGATTCTCATGATTAGGGTGGTAAATTTCTGTGCTGAACCAAGTGAAACAACCTAGCAGCAGGAGCTTCTTGTGACAAATGTAACTGACTGTTTTTCATTCACATCACATAAGACAGCAGGGAGGAAGCACTGTCTTCCCACCTTAACTCATTGCAGTCTTGTGATCGTTAGACATGTAAGATCAAGACTAAGCCTCACACATTACTAGCTCGGAACTTCTTATCGCATTGTCTTCTCCCATCCAGAAAAGCTCATAATAATGTTTAGCACCTCCTTCTAACCTATTATTTGTCATACTGTAGCATCCGAGGGCTCTTGTGATGGGTCAGGATCTCCCTGCACTACCAGAGCAAAACATCAGATTCTATCCTAGAAAACTTGAATTTTAATTGTACAATATGATTATTGCACAGATATAGACAAGAGAATGCAAATTAATCTTCCCACATTATTATACAGATAAATTCAGATTATTTTTGGTGGCAAGTCTGCTGGGGCCTTAGCAGTCCCTATGGTTCCTGCTAGCGAGGGAACAGAAAGTACCAGCTCTGTCACTCGCACACAGCCTGTTGAGCCTGTAATAGCAGAGAAGGGCAGCATACCAACACATACCCAGTGCTCCAGCCACAGTCTTCTCAAACAGGTGGTTAGAACAATGATAGCATAAAATTGTACAGATGTCACTTTGAAGAACTTCAGGCATTATGCTGTAAGTAACTTTTCTATCAACGACTGTGTTACAAACAGAAGTACACAGGTCAGGTTTATAGAGATCACCTTCTAATCCCCAAATCCACACTAAGCTATTTACACAGGGGCCTTATGGTTGAAACTATGAGAATCTGCTATACATATCCCAGGGACAAGAACTTGCATGTGTGAGTAGCGGCAGAGAAAGGACTAGAAGGTGTAAATGGGAACACCAGCACACCATGGGATGCAACACTGTCACAGCCATACAGCAGGTGTCCAGAGTACACCCCTCCCTTCTGTCACACGTGGATTTCTGTGTGCTGGCACTTGACCCCTAAGAAAAAGGTAAATTTCTGCCCTTACTCAGTGGATGGTCTTCACAGCTCAAAATTGTGCAAATGGGCTTTGTAAGTAGTCCTCAAGGCATTACTCAATCCAATCTTGAGTAAAGGCACCTTGTTACTAAAGTGTAAGCAAAGGGAACACAGGGAAGACAAATCCACTGTTCACCTGGAAGCAATTCTAGCAACCAGGTCCTGAGACAAGCACCTTCTGAAAACCAGCCCTTCTTTTTAATGAAACACCAAGTAACCAAATACAATCAACACAAGCAGGAAACAAAGAGTAAGTCAGATGAGCCATGTTAGGTATGCATCACTATTACACCTTAATTCCCAGGTAAATCCCTACTGGCTTCCTTAAGCAGATCAAAATAAATCAAAGGGGACTAAAACTGTCTCAAATATTTGCTGTAGAAGATTAGGTCCAATCAGTAATACAGATCCTAATGCTTAATGCAAAACTAAGACTGTGCTCAGAACTAAAACATATTTTGATCAGTAGTAAAGCAAAGTACTTCAGGAGTGTCATACCACAGTGGCTGCACATCAGACTCACCTTTAGAAAACTGCCTAAATAGGAAAATGAAGGCTGCCAAAACTTCCAAGGACAGCATGGAGGCTAAGGACAAAACTATGGCACCAAATGAACCGATGTGACAAGACAGGATGACCAGTTTTTAGTACACTGCCTTCTACTGGCAGATGATGCTTTTGATTTCCAAGGGAAAAGAACACAAACAAACCCTCCGTCACTGCAGGCCCTGACTTCCAGAGAGAGGAAAAAAAGCAAACTGTGTAATTTCTAAACTTAAAAGCAACCTGGTGAAAACAGTTTTGATATTGGGATGCTTTATCTAGACCATGTATTAACTAAAAGTAGTAATAAATATCAGAAAAAAAGAAATTAAGACCAAAAAAAAAAGTTGCTTTATCCTCAAAGTTGGGGAAGAAGGGGGGAATCATGCTGTTTACAATAGCCTATCTGCAGTGGAACAAACAAGATGATAGTGGTGAGCGCTCTAACACAGAAAAAAAACCCCACAACCTATTAAATATGCTTTATTCTTTCAAAATAGAAAATAATGGCCAATAGGAGCTAATAGGTAGCTCCAAAGTTCAAACTTCTATTTAGGAACATTTCCCGCTGAATATGAAAATTAATTTTTTTTCATTTTAATTTCTAAGAAACTATATTAACATCACATTGGACACTTCCCAAAGTACTTTAACAGAGTGATTAGGGACCAACTTAGTGAATTAATGAGGTCACTCTGTGTTACTCCCTTGTGGAAGACTGACTTCAGTGAGTTAATGAGGTTACTCTGTGACCAATGCTACAGCTCTTGCCAACTACTTTAAGTCTCTCAGTTCTGGATGTCCACCCAACTTGATTCCTGCACTCCCAGGATAAGAGCTCTGCTACTTATTACCCTGTGAAACCCATCACGTTTCAAAGTTCTTGATGGAAGACAGGTTTGTAAATAACAGTTTTCAAAAAGTCTGAAATAAGTACTACTCTGTATTTAGCCTTTAGACTCTAATTCATTGGAATATAAAGCAGTAGAACATTCTGTTCCCTGTACTAACATCAAGAAAAGAACTAAACCACATTAAGAAGTGCTTATTCTGTATAATTCCTATTAAAAGTCAAAATCATGCTTTCAGTATTACAATTTGTTTATTGGATTGTAACCATCATGATACACAAATTCTTTAACTTACATTCTTCCTCCGCATAAGTTTAAATGATCTAAAAACATCTTCTAAATATCACAGTCACATTGATAAGATGTCAAGAAAGGCTAAGGTAATGTATCAGTATCATTACTTCAGCATTTACAGCACTATAATCAGCATAACTTCATATGCTGAAACACTTCTGACTCTTCTCCCTCCCCCACTCCCTCTGCAGGAACAGAGGTTTCCATAGGGATACAAAATTCTTAAATAGCTACACCAGTAAGCTCCTACCAGTGCTAAGCCCTTAAACTCGAACGAAATGACTCAGCTGATTTTACAGCCTGCCAGTATAAAAAGACACCAAGGAAGTAAAAATAGGCACTATAAACTCATTTATGTAATTACATTTCATATTTTAAATGCATGTAAAAGCCTTAGCTAAAGCAGCAATAATAATGGCAGTTTAAAACTACTGTCGTGTTTCAACAAAACCCAAGAGGAGGAAAAAACCCAAATAAAGATAATCCTGCTTCACCCCCAAAACGGTTAACACAACCACTGCTAGCACTAGGTTGTATTACCCAGTCCCAGAGTAACTGCTGGATGCAGTGGGTGCAGAGCCCCGGCCATGTGACAAGGCCTTGGGCTTCATGTGACTTGTGGCTGAAAACCAAGCTCAGCTGCCTGCCAGAACTTGTGCTGGATCTTTACTGCATACCATCTGCTAAGACCAGTTAAACATAGGAAAATAAAGAATTATATGTGCCTATGCTATTTAATGATTAATATTTAATAATCTTAAATAACTAAAAATTAAAATACTGAAGTTAAACCTCAACTAGTTAGCTGTTTTTGAGGAAAAATATACCAGTTATATTTACAACAATGTGTCACACTACTTTAAAGTTTCAAAGAACTTTTTCAAAGAACAAAGAATACATCCTGCGCAACTGAGCTGCTCTTAAAGCCACAGTAATTCCAACTTATTTTTGATTAGCGACTGTTTTTCCTTTCCACAATTCTTTCTGTGGCAGATCTCAGACTTTCCCTCACCTTTCCTTCACTGAAATACCATTTTGTTTCCACATATGAATCACAAAAAAATCAGCAGAGTAATCAAGATCATCCACAAGAGGACTGCCCACACCCCTGCATTGCCTATGTGTTATTCAGGACCCTCTTCCAAACCATACACTGTTTTCTTCCAATGCTGCTACACAACAAATAAGTCCAGAATATATCCACTTATAAGACTTTAGAGATACCAAACTGTATTTTTAACATACAACAAAGGCACAAGTAAAAATTAATCTCTAATTTAGGAACTTTTACCACAATAATGAAATATTAAACCTTTACAACTCTGAATCCCTACTCTTAACTGCAATCACAGCTCAGGCAATAAAACAAAGCTAGGGAATTAACAACTCCATCCTGTAATCTATTCCAGCAGAAACTCTGCATTATCAGAAATTTAAAAAAAAATAATTTAGAATTCAAATCTGACATTTAGAAACACTCCCAAACTTCCATTTAGCTAAATAAATGACAGATAGCTGAGCCTTTTTCTCAGCGCTCACTGTTAGCAGGGAACACCTCATCTAAGTATTCAGCTACACATTCAACAAATACCAGTTGTGTGAAATAAAACAAAAATGCAAATGCACAAGAAGGAACAGTTTATGCAGAGTAGGTAATTTCTAAATTTCTAAATAAATTACCGTTAGCTTTGTTTCTGAGTTTAAAGAGCATGTGCTGGGCTGCCTTTTGCATTTTTCAGTATCTTATGCCATGCCCCAGGGTAGTAATTCCACATATGTTTGTTCTCTCATCTCCAGCATTTTGTAATTATTTTGCAGAAACTTGGTCCACAACACCTGAATAAATTACAGAACTTGAAACTACAGATATTTCTGCCTATGATTTCCACTACTAGCAGTGGTTCGAGTACACATTACATTTGTTATCTTTTCAAAAGAAAATAAGCAATTAAAACAAAAAGTACAACTGTATAACTGTGCCTAAACATGCACATCTCCCCACTAGCTTCTGTTGGATTTCCAAGTGCTCAGAGAACTGACTTCAACAAGAAAACTTCTGTTTCCTCATTACCAACGTACTGAACATCCATGCTGTTCTATGCCTCTTGCACAGCCCCTTTTTAAGAGGCCAGTATTTAAAATAATTTGACTAGCACTGCCACTCAAGAAAGGAAGCCCGCTGTTTGAAATTCCTAGAATACCTATTTTATTGACCTCACTGTATCTTTCAGGAGATGTAATCTTTCAAAAGGTCATTAACTCACTGCCTTAAAATTGTGCCCCCATCTTTGCATAGTACTTCCAAGAATCACTTCAATTTTGTGTCATATACAAAACCCTGACAGAAACAAAGAGTACTTGATGATACTACCGCAGAAAAATGAGAAAGAAAAAAATAGACTAGTAAATAGTAACAGCGCGATGAGTTACACAGGACTGTCTGGACTACTCAGAGGCACAGGCTCATTTAAATGAGATGTGTTTTAACACACAAAAATGCTAAGTGACAGATCTTGTTCTAGGTAAAACATCCAGCCATATCTAAAAAGTGAGTAATCCTATCCTGGAAAGCAACTTTGAGGATAAATAACTAAAACCATACTTCCTGCACAATCTATTGGAAACATCTAACTAAATTTGGGATGTTCACAGTAAGTTAAACAGCATGGATGAAGGCAACACTGGAAATTATTTCTGAAAAATTCAGAAACTGAAGAATTGGAGAGGTGAAGGAAGATCAAGAGCTGATGAGATCCTTCTATGCAAGTACATTCCCAGTAAGAACAATACTGGCTTTTCATCTAATAGGAAAAGGTGGACTGACTGCCAGACACAGAATGCAGCAATCTGGCCAGTTCAAATGGAAAAGGACAGGCAAATGTCAACAACAAAGACAACTATGCAGCAGATTAAATAGCAAAACAGGGGGTAAAATTAGGTAGGATGGCCTACTGGAAGCATTAGCTACACCTTAAGCTTGTATTCAGTAATAACCAGGTACAGTACAAGGCCCTATGACATAAGAGAGGATGCCATTTTAGATGACCTCATCTTCCCTTCCGGCCTTTGCAGCCATTAAGATTCTCAAAATGACTAGACAAGGCTAATTAATCTCCATAATACCCGTGACAATGAGGCCATAATTCCCATTTTACAAAGAGCAACCAGAAAGACATTACTGTGTTAAAACTCAGCACTGCAAAAAAACCCACAACTACCCAACAACAAAAATCAGCCTTAAAAATCAGAGCTGTAACAAGACAGCTTCCTGAAAAATACAGCACACACCCCTACTTCCATCTCAGAAAAGCAGTCTGTAGGATGCTGAAGATCCCACTGCATTGAGTCCACAGAGCACGTTAACTCCAGTGCTGCCACTTCACTGCTGCTATATCCTCTGCCTTCATTAAAGGCAAAAAAAGTTATTAGCAATCACATGAGTCTTGCCTTTGTAAAGCTCACAAAATTTCATTTATTGAATGCCTGCATTAGTTCAAACCAATAAGTCACTACAAACATATGCTCTGCATGGCTTACAATAACGAAAACTGTAGTCTATTGTTGATAGCAACACTTACCCTAATTTACTCACAGCTGCACTCCAGCATAAAAGTGTAATAATGGCCTGACTTCTCTCCCCCTCCCCCCCCCTTTCCTTAAAATAACAAAACAAGCAAACCGAGGCCCTTAGTGACATGGTTTAGTGGTGGCCTTGGCAGTGCTGGGGTAATGGCTAGACTTGATGATCTTAAAGGTCTTTTCCAACCTATTTGAGTCTGTGAAATCTGAAGGCCACATAACATGAAACCACCTTGATACCGATCGAGCTGTCCTTTCAGCCTGTTAGTTTTACCATGATTGTTATATCTGTTAAAGGGCGCTTTACTAATGTCTGAATTACAAAGATGCTTTTAAAGCCAGCATAAACTTTAAAAATAAGCCTGAAAACCACTACTTCATATTCTTACCCCCATCTCTATAACAAAAATTGTTTTCCTCTCTACTTATAGTTTTGACTTGCTGAAGTTGTTGATATAATCCTGATAAAAACAGGCACCTGCAGTTTTAAGCAACCCAGTGGAGGTAAAGCTAAACATTTTTCTACCACAGACTCACTAGCTCACATTAAGTGTCTTTGGTTCACTAGAATTTCTTCTTACATGTCATAATATGTTAGCAAATACAAGGAAAATATATTTTCCCTAGTGAATAACATACTTAACAAAGAATAAAGGTTAATGTAAATTAAATAAACATATTTGATCTAAAACAGAAACTGAAAGGATTGCTATTTTAACACATTAGAACCCTAAATTCTGATCCTTTGTATGATTTTTTAGCTTTATTTGTCAAATAAGCTGATAACTCTTGGTAACTTTACGCTGCCTAAATCTGTTAATGCTAAATATTCAGAGGTGACTTAAGGCACAGACGAATGGGAAGATAGGCCTTATTAATGCTCAGAGAAAGCATATTTCATCTGTTCAGTGTAGAAAAGATTTTAGTCAGATTTTACTTTACTTGTTATACTACCGCCTTGTTCTACAAGTATTCTTTGCAATTAAGGAAAATAAATAACATCTTCCTTGCTAAATACTTTTACTCTGACAGACAGGGAAACAAAACAGCAACGAAGACCAGATCTGAGGAGTTCTCATTTTATTTCATCAAAAATAAAAGTGCAACAATCAGACAGGGAAAATTATAAAAAAGATAAACTGAAACACCTATGTGGAAAATGGCTATATTAACACTGTGAGATTGCAACCAATAGCCTCTACATTGTCTTTGAAATTACCTATAATAATTTAAACACTAAAAAAATCATTCCAATTAAGTTTAGATGAAGCGCATACTTAAAAACTATTTTAAGTCGACTTAATAGCACACAGTTTAACTATAGTTTGGGACTAACACTTTTAATCTTGAGTTTAGCTATTTTACTCCAATGCAACTACTTCACAAAACTTCTTTTCACTCATTGAGTTTCTGTAGCTCAAGCTACTGGCTTTTGCTGCTGGTAAAATGCTAGCCATTCTTCATGCTAAGTGACTAACAGTGTCTGTGACTCATTATCACCAGGAGATGAATATGCTGCTGATTTTTGTAATGCTAAACTACAAGAAACACCAAAAATAATTTAATCATACGTAATACGCAAATCTGGGGAGAAGTAAAGAAACGTCAGTTAGTTTGCACCACCACCTGTTATTGGCTGCACACTCTGCAATCTGCTGCAATGCTGCCAGAAAACTACAAGATACACCACCATACATGTGCACCTACTTCCGCTTTTCTGGTTTGATCTGAAAAGCTAATTTCAATATCCACTACCTCGTACAGAAAAAAATTATTAGTTTTAACATACACCATTTCCTTGAGAATATGTCTGCAAAGTAACCCTATTACTTGCACAGCAAAGTACAAGATTTTGAATCCATCATTTCAATGCCCACCCCCTAACTCGCTCTCAAGTGTGTTATCTTTCTTTGCTAAGTGAGACTGTGTATTGCCCTTAACTCCTTAAGAAGTCAGCCTGGAAAGAGTATTGTGCTTTTAGGGAAAAGGTATAGCATTCATGTCAATATTTTTCATTTGCCTGTTTCATAGCTTTGCCAGTCGTCACCATATGCAGCTCATAATCATCAGATATACTTCAGTAAAATGATGAGCGTTTTCTTAGCTTACATCAAATGAGAAAATACTTTCTTATGTACAAGCAGACTAATATTTGACATTTAAAGTCACTAACCGATCCCTGAAAAACATCACATTTCATTCCCCAGGGAATTGACTGGTTTAAGATTCCACCTTCCATCTTCTAGGTGTTGAATTCCACAGTTAAGAAATTTTCTTAAAGTTTTTTTTGTCAACATAATTAATACCAATAAACAATTCTAAAACCTTGAAACAGTATCCACACAGCATACAAAAATCTGGAAATGCTCTTCTTGCTTAACAGAGAAAAAAAATGTAAAGCCTAGAGGTTGGTTTTCTTTCCAACAGCAAAAAACATGCCCATTTTCCAAAAAAATCTTCAAAATTAGTCCCTGAAAAAATGTGTTTGGCAGCCCTTCTGTCACATAATAAATCTCTTATCTAGACAAGGAATAATTCCTTTAAAAGCATAGCTGAAAAGCAACTTTAAAACATTATGAGGAATTATTGTAATTACACTCCCTCAGCACAAGACAGTTTTGGCTACCTGAACTGTCGTTTGGAAAGATTTTTAAAATACTTTTCAAGATATCATTTATTTCTGACAGAGAGTGTCAAAATAAATGAGGTCACCTTGAAATGAAAGCTATGGTACCACAGGCACCCAAGACAATACCCCAAGAACTTCTCTACTGAAGAGCTTCTGCTTCTCCCTTATTTCCAGTTAGCAGTTTCACCTCTAGTGCTTACCAGACACCTCTATGATCTGCTGCAATTCACTAAAACAGCAGAAAATGTGTCATCTTCATCAGTGGGTTTAAAAAGCAGCTTGCTCTTTTAGTGAATTACAGGCATCCAGTCAGCTCTAATGCTGCCATGAAGCAAGAAAATGGTTGGGAGGAATCAAAATGGTGAGTGATAAATGGGAAGAAGTAGGTCTTGCTTTTGAAGGTAATTAGCTACCATGCCAGCTCATCAAATACTGTGGAACTGTATCTTCATTATATTCACAATGCCAACCAGAAGTAGCAGTTTTAACTTTCACTGCAAAATCACTTGAACAGGCAGGGAAAAAGTTATCAAGGTAACTTTATTCTCTTCCATTTCAGGGAAGCTTAAAACAGCAAAACAGATCAACAATTTAGAAGACCAGTAAAATTAAATTATACCAAGGCTCAAAACAAAACCACCAAATGGTATTTTAAAAGTTCCTTCTTTCAGACATAAAACCTAACTTTAAAACCACAGCACTGCAATAATAGAGCATTCATTACCTGGACTCTAAAATAAAAGCAGCACTTGGACTATTTAGTTCATTTATATTGAGATGAAAGTCTGTTCTAAATAAAATGCATAGTTGCATTTGTCATCTCATTGATAATTCTCAAATACCCACATGATATCCTTACAAATGCTTATGCCCAAGCTTCTACTTCTGTTCTATGCTGAACATACCAAAGCAGAAAGTTCATCTAGATTTGTCAAAAAAAATCATTTTTAACTACCAAATTATTTTCTACAGCAGTAAACTAAGAAGTCAGTAAATCAGCCTTTTTGCAGCTGGAAACATAGTCTTCCACCAATATCATCAGTACTATGAGGGACAAACTGGGAAGTCAAATGCATCTTCCTATAGTAAAACCTCTTCCAGGCCAGAACGGTACTTTTAAGCTGGTCAGAATCAGGCAATTTCAAATTCTTAAGCAGTGTACAAAACTGCACTCACTGCTAAGTAACCGCTACAAATCCAAATTTTAGAGATGTGTGAATTTTACACTTCCTCTAAGAGAAGCAGTTGTGAAAGATGAACAGCTTTTAAGAGATAAGCCCAAAACCAGTTCTTCTTCAGGACTACAAAACTGAACACTGTAACCAACAGCAACCTTCTTAAAACACTTCTAAACCGACACCCCTAAGAACCAGGATGTATCAGAAAGACACTAGCTGCGCTCCAACACGCAAAAGAAAGTGAGAGCAATAAAAGAAAGATGAAACATAGGAGAGATGTAAGAGCATCAAGATCACAACCATGGAAACAAATACATAAAAGCAAGCGAACTAAGATTGCAAAGTTGTGATTGTTTACGCTTTTGCTACCTCCCTTCCATACTACTCCCGGGCCCTCACAGGAGGTAGTGTAATACATGCATAGCAACACTATTAAGTAACAGAAGTGCTTACATCAGCATTTTGTGCTGTGAGGAAAAAAAAAAAGGAGAGCAGGGACTGTGCTATATGAAGTGTACAAATGCAGTTGAGGAGGGTGGCAAGAACAGTAACATTCTTCTACGAAGGGGTAAAATATCTGTGTGAACAGTGATTAATATTTGTGATTTTTGTTTGGATTTAGAGAGCTCAGAAACAGCTACTATCTCTCTTGAGAAAAGCACTGCAAGAACACAGATGCTTAAATCAATCTAGCTAATTGCTATAATTTTAAAGCAAAATAAAAAAGTTTTTGTCTACCATTAAAAACAAAACACTTCCACACTGCCACTCTGACTACATGTCTTTAAACTAAACAATCAGCCCCTATGTCACAACAGGCACTGCAGATCACTTGCAGGACACTACCTTTTTAATCAGACAACAGTACTTCGTATAACATAAACAGAAACTCTTCATTTCAGTGATCTACACCCACATCCAGCCTGTAAAGAAAATTTTTGAGGCTGAAAGTTTCTAGGAATGCTGACTGTTACATACAGTACAGAGAGAGGAAAGTAACATTCCATAAATAAAAGCCAAAACTACTTACGTTTCAAAACAGCGATCCACGTTGTCTGACATCAGAAGCAGCATGCACAGCTGTTCCAGTGCTATTAGCTGCATATCCCTTTCATCTCCCTGCCCCATCTGCAGCCATTCCAGCAACGTGTCTGGGTCCACATCTGCCATCGTTGGTTTGGTTGGGGTTTTTTTAATTAAAAAAAAAAAAAAAAAAGCCACCTCCACTTCAATTATAAAGTACCAAAAATATCCTTTAATTGTTCAAGCCAGACTAACTTGAGCACAATTGATGTATCTCTTCAGCCAGCCCCAAGCTTTGGCAGCTTTCACCTGGAAAGAAAAAAAAAAAAAGGCAATAACGCAATTCTCATCACAGTCTTGTCTTTAAACTTTCCAGATTTGCTCCTCTCTAAAATGTATAGCATATTTTTGGGCTGACATTAAGAAAGCTTCTACGTATTTGATCAGCATTTGCCCCTCGCACCCAAGCTTTATACATGAGTAAACACCAATGAGTTTGTTCTGTTTTATTGGAAATAAATCTCAAGTTGCAGCTGACAATCAAGACTTAGAGCCTACTCTTATTTATAGGATAACTCAAAATCAAAATTTATGCATAAAAACTGTGCTTAACCCTATTCTCAAAGCTAATATAAAGACAAAGCGTTGTCTTTCCCATCCCCTTTCCTCTAATGTCACTTTATAATACAGTGTCCAAGTTCCTGAAAGATGGATTACCTCCTCATGAAGGTATTCAAATATGGAAACACATCACATGTCACATTTTAAACACAAATCCACAAAACAAAAAAAAGTGAGATGTACAACTAAAGACTTGCAGAATCTTTGCAAAAGTTTTTACTAATCCTTCCTCTCTTAAAATGGCATTCGACCATAAGAAAAATAAGCTTTTTAAGTCAGAAGATTAAAAACCCAAGAATTTCAGAATCACTTCCATTGAAGAGTTAGGGGTTTGTTAATTTTGGGGTTTTTTTTGGTGAAAAATTAAAGGTATCTAATTTATAGCTTTAAAAAAAATGTAGTGAATAATTCAAATTATCCATGTACATATAAGGAAAACAACATTATTTGTTGGCCCAATGCCACAGTTGTACATGCAAGCTGAAGACCAAAAAAAGTCCTTTTAAAACGTTAAGAGCTATTTTTTACCCATGTACTTGCTTTTTGTGTTCTACTAAGATATAATCAAATTCATCGCCCATGCCCAAGAGCAGAGCAAATACGATTATTTTCCGGTAAAAACTAAGAGGTTACAAACCAATCTCTTTAAATTAAACACACACACACACACACAAGAATTACTACTTTTTAAATGCAGCTTAGAAAATAAGAAGAAAAGAGAATTAGTTTACAAACTCATAGGAAACTATAAAATGCTGGACAGTGCCCCCACAAATTGAGAGGGGTGGGGTGGGAGGGAGAAGCTCCATCTGGACAAAGTCTGCTTACTTGTTTACTTGGTGGTAACGAGTTAATAGTTAAAAAATAACCCCATCAAGGGCACATCTACAAAAGGGAATCAGAAATTTGTATTACATGGAGAACCACACACTGAATCAGCAGTGCTGTTTCACAACAACTGTGAACTCAAAGATGTGATTAAACAAAAATATGATACTACTTTTTTTTTATCGTTTATGGCCATAAGATCACAGATCACCTGCTTGCCAGTTAAATACTTTTGTTATTGCTGCAGTCTTGCTGTAAAACGTAGCTGAAATGTTACTAAAGTGATATTCTGTGTTTTAAACAATGCCTACGATCCTGAGCTGTTTACAGACCGTATTTCCTGTTCCAAGACCAAATAAAACTACTTTCAGCCAGTACAAGTAGGATCATATCATAATACCTCTCCTTAACGCGACTAAATCATTAATTTCGGGAAGAGACAGGCGAGGGGGAAAGGTTGAAGGCGACAGAAAGATGAAAATTAGGAGAGACAGAGAAAGTGGGGTAAGTTCAACACAGGCACCTGCTGTTCTTCCACCCCCGACGGGCTGTAACCAGACGGAAACGAAGCACCGCGCAGAAAGCAGAGCATGGCGAGAGGCTCCCGGGAGAGCCGCAACAGAAAAGGGGCCAGGCCGCGGCTGAATTCATCGCCCGGGCCTGCGCCCGCACACACACACACACACTCACACCTCCGGCGGGCCCCAGGCCCCTGCGCGGGGACTCGGGGCCTGCTCCCCACACCCGGCCCCGGAGACGGGGAGCCCCCGCACCGCCGGACCGCCCCGCGCACAGGCCAGCCGGCAGCGCCACCCCGCTCTGCCCCTTGGCCCCCACGCACAGAGGGTCTAACACCCGCCGCCTGCCCCCGCCCAGGGCCCGGGCCCGCTCCCTCCAGGCCTGCCGTCGCCGACCCGCCAGGCCCGGACAGCGACACTCGAGTTCCCGGCGAGCCGCAGGCCTCACAGGGTGACCCGGCCTGGTGTCTCAGGAAAGGCACCGTCTCCCCAGCGCCAACAGAAACAGCCCCGCACCGCCCCCACCGCTCACCTCCACCTCTCAGAGCCCCTTCGCCGGAACCGACGCCTCCTCAGCGCCGCGGGGACACCGGGGCAGAGGCTCGGCGGCAACCCAAACCCCGCAGCAGGCACCAGCCAGCGGCATCCATGTCGCTCCGCCCGGCACGAGATCGGGTGGGAGGGGGGGAAGGGAGCCGCGGCGCGGCTGCGGCGGACCAGCTAGCGCTGGCCGAGCGGCCGCTGGGGGCGCTGCGAGAGCGCCCCGGTCCCTCCCACCGTCTGTAAGCCGAGGGCCCCGCGCTGGAGCGGGGCAAGGCTGCCGGCTCAGCGCGGATCTGGCTGCGCGGGCGGGTCCGGAGGCTGGCGACCTTCGGGGGCAAGAAGGAGCTAGCGCTTCTGCACCCTCCTTTGGAGGAGCCGGGGCCTCCGACTCAAGCGTCTTGCCCGGCCCTGGCTCGGCTCCCTCTGTCCAAGGGCAGCCGCGCAGCTGGCTCCGCGGCCTGGGCTCCGCGAGGGCTTCCTCTGCCTGGGGAGCGGGGTCCCGGAGCCCCTCTGAGGCCTGCGAGGAGCCAGGAGCCGGAGCAGAGGCTTACCCAACTTGTCTGCCGGCTCCCCCGGGTGGGGTGGCCGTTCCCAGCCTGTATGGGGACTTCGGTTTGGGGTTTTATGTAGTTACAGATCATCTTACTTCATGCCATATTCTGGTTATTTGCTTCAGTATACTGTTCTTTATGTTTACGGAGGGGTGTTACTGCCTTGCCAGGGCCCACTCTTGAAAACACTTTGACCACCTCCAGCACTTCCATTAAAGGGGCTGCAGACTTAAACACTGCAGGAACTGGTCTGTCAGAGCAGATGTTTTTACTTGCCTTTAGCCCTGTCGTGAGTTGGACATACTGCCGGCTATACAGTGTAGCTTGAGACAAGTTTTGCAGTAGACCAGCCCCATGCCATGCATGCTGCAAAATGCTGTGGTTACCTTGCATGTGATCAAAACACAAAGGAAGCAAACTGCTATGAACTGAAACTGAAGGACTGAAAGGACTGCAGGAGCAAACCACTATAAATGTAAAATGAAGGACTAAAAGCAAATGATCTTCAAAATAAGTTCCTTCTCTGTGGGATGGCATGTGTTTTTCTAGGGAATTTAAGCCTATTAATATAAGTACAGTAAATAAGATCATTGCACATTTGAATGTCAGTCCTACCTACTTCATACTTCATAGACATTTCCTGTAATTAGGAGACGAAAACTACCCGCTGAACAAAAAGGCAATAGCAGTCATGCTTGGTTGAAACTTGCCGAATAAAGAAATTTTTATTGTTTGATGTTGTAATGACACCTCTAGAAAGTATAACTTTCATTGCTGCAGGTTTTTTTCAGAACACAAGAACAGTAGCTCCTTTGTCTCAGATTCCTAGGGCAGCTTAGCCTTCCTGTCTCACTGCATTATGTCTTTCTTAACTGCCACTTGTTCCAGCCCTGCTGAGATTTACACGTATATCCTGTGCCTGTGCTTGTCTTTCAGAGGTCAGCAAGACTTATGTGCTTAAAATTAAGGACATGAGGCAGTAGGAAGACTGAGTCTGCAGTCTTTAAATTTAGAAGGTCTATCTTCTTTCACTTTCGCTGGTGCAGAAGCAGCAGAAGAATTAGGCCAAACTTAGGAGAACTGCATCTGCTAAGTGACCTCACTCCTGTTGCATGATGCTAGAACAGTTTCCTTTGCTTTTTATTGTGGCTTCAATTAAAGAAACATTAATTTCTTCTGAAGGCCAAAATCAAATGCAAATTTTCAATTATAAAGACCAAAAACTGAAATCAAACAAGTATTTCACTCTTCACATGGGTCGCAGTTTCTGGGTCAGGTATCTTTGCACAAATACATGGTTATACGTGGAGAAGATGAGGTTATCAAAATACAGGTCAATTTAGAAACAAAATCCGAAGTTTGAATATTGTACATGCAAAGAATACAAATAATGGATTTAAAATACTACTAAGTGGGAGTACAACACTTAAAAATAGAGGAAATAGCTTTCTGTGCTGTACGTATTTATTTCATAGAACCATAGAATAGTTAGGGTTGGAAAGGACCTTAAGATCATCTAGTTCCAACCCCCCTGCCATGGGCAGGGACACCTCCCACGAAACCATGCCACCCAAGGCTATGTCCAACCTGGCCTTGAACACCGCCACAGACGAAGCATTCACAGCTTCCCTGGACAACCCATTCCAGTGCCTCACCACCCTTACAGTAAAGAATTTCTTCCTCATATCCAATCTAAACTTCCCCTGTTTAAGTTTGAACCTGTTACCACTTGTCCTATCACTACAGTCCCTAATGAAGAGTCCCTCTCCAGCATCCTTCTAGATACTGGAAGGCTGCTATGAGGTCTCCACGCAGCCTTCTCTTCTCCAGGCTGAACAGCCCCAACTTTCTCAGTCTATCTTCATACGGGAGGGGCTCCAGTCCCCTGATCATCCTCGTGGCCCTCCTTTGGACTTGTTCCAAAAGTTCCATGTCCTTTTTATGTTGAGGACACCAGAACTGCACACGATACTCCAAGTGAGGTCTCACAAGAGCAGTGTAGAGGGGCAGGATCACCTCCCTCAACCTGCTGGTCATGCTCCTTTTGATGCAGCCCAGGATACGGTTGGCTTTCTGGGCTGCAAGCGCACACTGAAGCCGGCTCATGTTCATTTTCTCATCGACCAACACCCACAAGTCCTTCTCCCCAGGGCTGCTCTGAATCTCTTCTCTGCCCAACCTGAAGCGGTGCGTGGGATTGCTCCCACCCAGGTGTAGGACCTTGCACTTGTCATGGTTAAACTTCATCAGGTTGGCATCAGCCCACCTCACAAGCGTGTCAAGGTCCTTCTGGATGGCATTCCTTCCCTCCAAAGTATCAACCGAACCACACAGCTTGGTGTCATCTGCAAACTTGCTGAGGGCGCACTCAATCCCGCTGTCCATGTCACTGACAAAGATGTGGAACAAGACCGGTCCCAACACCGATCCCTGAGGGACACCACTCGTTACTGGTCTCCAGCTGGACATTGAGCGATTGACCACAACTCTTTGCGTGCGCCCATCCAGCCAGTTCTTTATCCACCGAGTGGTCCACCTATCAAATTGATGTCTCTCCAACTTAGAGACAAGGATGTCATGTGAGACAGTGTCAAACGCTTTGCACAAGTCCAGGTAGATGGCATCAACTGCTCTACCCCTGTCCCTCAGTTCCGTAGCCCCATCATAGAAGGCCACCAGATTGGTCAGGCAGGATTTCCCCTTAGTGCAGCCATGCTGGCTGTCACCAACCACCTTGTTGTTTTTCATGTGCTTTAGCATGCCTTCCGGGAGAATCTGCTCCAAGCTTTTGCCAGGCACAGAGGTGAGGCTGACTGGTCTGTAGTTCCCCGGCTCATCCATTTTCCCCTTCTTGAAAATGGGGGTTATATTACCCTTTTTCCAGTCATCAGGAACTTCACCTGACTGCCAGGATTTTTCAAATATGATGGACAGTGGCTTAGCAACTTCATTTGCCAGGTCCTTCAGGACCCGCGGATGGATTTCATCAGGTCCCATGGATTTGTATACGTTCAGGTTCCTAAGATGGTCTTGAACCAGATCCTCTCCTACAGTGGGCCCAGGGTCTTCATTCTCACAGTCCCTGTGTCTGCCTTCCAAGACTTGGGTGGTGTGGTCAGAGCATTTGCCAGTGAAGACTGAGGCAAAGAAGTCATTAAGAACCTCAGCCTTCTCCAAATCCAGGGCAGCCAGTTCTCCTGATAGCTTCCGGAGGTTATCCCATGTTATCCCTAGTCTGTCTTTTGTTTGCAATGTACCTATAGAATCCCTTCCTGTTACCCTCAATGTCTCTAGCCAAGTTTAATTCTAATTAGGCCTTAGCTTTCCTCACGTGGTCCCTAGCTTCCCGGACAACATCCCTGTATTCTTCCCAGGCCGCCTGTCCTTGCTTCCACCTTTTATATGCCTCTGTTTTCCTTTTAATTTTCCTCAGCTGGTCCTTATCCATCCAAGGAGGTCTCCTGAGCTTGCAGCAGGGGATCCTTGAATATCAACCAGCAGTCTTGGGCCCCCCTGCCCTCTAGGGCTATATCCCATGGAACCTTCTTGAGTAAGTTCCTGAAGAGGCCACTGAGTCCTCTTGGTCAGGCGGTCTGTAACAGATCCCCACAATAATGTCTCCCATCGCTGTTCTCCCTTTAACCCTGACCCACAAACTCTCTGTCCACTGCTCACCTGTCCCCAGACAGAGTTCCATACTCTCCAGCCTATGCCTAACATAAATAGCAACTCCCCCTCCCTGCCTACCGGGCCTGTCTTTCTTAAAGAGCCTGTAACCTTCCAGTCCAACACACCAGTCATAGGAGCCATCCCACCATGTTTCTGTGATGGCTATTATATCATACCCCCGTAGATGTGCACACATCTCTAATTCCTCTTGTTTGTTCCCCATGCTACGGGCATTTGTATAGAGGCATCTGAGCTGAGCTCCAAATGAAGCCGGCTCATTGGCTGGAGTGTCTGGAATATCTCTACATTGCTCTGAACATTTATTATAGGCGCTGGCAACTGACTGGGTAAACGTAAATACTTCCATGTCCTGTTGCATTAATTGCCAAATCTGATATATTCTATAGTTTGGGAGTTTTGTAACTTAAAGGAAGGGTATCAAGTAATGTATTGCAGCTTTAGTCATGCATCAACATTTTTTTCCATCATACATTACATTTTTCACTTTCATTACATTTGTAATATTTAAGAGTTTGCTAGTGATCTTTGTTCCTCATTGTGAGATTTTTTCTCCTTGGAATGATTCTGACAAAGAAGAAATGCTCTGCTGACAAGATGATCTCTGCTTTATTGACTATATTGATTATATACTTCTTACGGTGTGTATGTTCATGCTTTAATACTTTTTCCATTTCATGTGCTGATAGGGCATTGAAATTCTTTTTGGCAGTTGTCAGAGAGTACTCCATTGAAATGTATCACAGAAGTTACTGTTTCAGACTCCCTCTGTGTACAGCACTGATGCAGACTGGCACTTGCTCTGCTCGAGTGTATTAGACTGAGCTCTAATATTTAATAAGAAGGAAATCACTAGCAAGTAAGAGTACAGTTAGTGGATAGGAGAGACATAAGAATTGCAGTTACTTGCGTTCATTTGAACTTTCACATGATCAAAGTTTTGTCCAGGCCCCCAGTTTGCAGCCTGTGGCTTTCATTTGGTTAGTGCTAGGCCTAAGCCTAGTGAGGAAGGACTTTATGTGGATTAGTGCAGCCAGACGGAAAAGGCGAGTAATGCAGTATACTGAAGTGACAAGTAATGGGGCTTGACTGTCATAATTCCTTTGAAGAAAATCATGCTGAGCATTGTGCGAAACTTGCAAAAACAACTACAGTTCCCCATACTTGTACAATGTACATATTGTTCAGTCAGTCAGTGACCTGAATTCTAATACCAGCTGACATGCACTTTGTGTATGACCTTGGCGTAATCCCTTAATCACTGCATGTCTCTGTTTATAAAAAAACAAGATAGTAATGCTGAAGTCAGAAATGTCTTAGCATTTATGGAACTGTGAGTTGCTGAGGCATGTTAGTGTATTAAGTCTTAAATAGTATAAAACAGAATTCCTGTTTGTGACTACACTTGAGCAGACCACATGTGTAAGTGACTGAGGATGCATTTGGAAATGAGGTCATGTAGGGTCAACGTAGATTGAGCTGTAGAGTGTGATATTGACTGATGACCAGGATTTTAGCTGTGAATTTGCTTGAAAATTAAAACTTGTCTTTAAAAGAGAAAACATGAGTACAGTTACTGGCATAATATCATGTCAGGGACACATGAACCATAGAGAAATATGCCATGGAAGGTAGCAAGGGTCAAGGGTTGGAGAGCTGAAGATGTGGAGAGCTTCTGAGACATGTTATAAAGAACACCCTGCTTGAGGCAGTGACTCGGTAAGAAGACACTGTAGGTGTTCTCCAAAGGGTTTGATTCTGTTTGAAAAGAGGTAATGTTTGGTGAGAATTTCACAAGATCTTCTCAGGGTGGAAAAAAAACCCAAATGTTTTTTCACTTACAGCTCAAAGAAAAATAACATTTATTACCACTTTTATGTTATATTCAGACTGGCGCTTTCTATATACAAAGGAAAAATCTGTCATGGGAACCGTTGATGTCACAGTGTGGTAGTAAGGATTGTAAGCTTCAGATAGGAGGGAGGGGTCTTTTGTTACAAAATAATACAAAACTGGCCAAAAATCAAACTGAAATGCACCTACAGGTCAAACAAAGCAGTAAGTCACAGATGCCTCTGTGTATTTTTAATGCATATGGAAGCGAGAATCTAGTATAATTGATGTTTGCGTTAGCCGTGCTGCCCACCTCTGCACACATGCCATTGATGTTTCCAAAAATATCACTCCTCTAGAGTAAATAGATCAGAGGGTGACATAAACCTGAACACCTCCGCAAATTCAATTGAGTAGTTTATACTAAAGGCCAGGGCTGTGCCCAGCCAAATAAAACAGTTAGGATATTTATGGATTATTTATCCTTTTGCTTTAACACTTTTGTCTTTACTACCCACACAATAATGTGGTAGGAAACACTGAAAGTTCCTACTCCTCCAGAGACAAAATATGAGTAATTCCCTACATGTGTCATTTTCTTGATGAACACTGTACTTTTAAAGAAAAAGTTAATAGATGTTGACTACACATTTCAGAAAAAGGAGGTCAGATATTGCAGTCATTTCTTGCTGTATCAGGCAAGGTTTAGTTTTACAGAATTTGGCTATTTAAACTGACTTCTTAAGCATATTGCTAAAAATGTTTTCTTCTCCAAAACTAATTTTTTTCATAAATAAAATGCAGTTGGTGTAAGTTTAATTTTATTTAAATCCTTCTATGTTATCATGGTCTCTTCTTAGCCACTTGGCTGTTGCACCAGCCTGGGGAGCACAAACACAGTGTCAGTGTCTTGACTTTCCAGAAGTAGGTGCCAGCTTTGGCAGGCTGGCAGTCACAAAACATCTCCGTGCTCAGGGCACAGCCCAGACTGTTTGCGATGAGCGGCCTTGCGCAATCTGCTGCATCAGGCACTGTGTGAGAGGTTGCTGCTCTGGGACTCAATTGCACATGTTGATGTGGTGAGCGCACGACTGACGTTGACGTGATAAATGTGTGAGTGACATGCTGGTGTTTATGGGAGTACAGAGCTGAGTCATTGCTCTGCTTGTTAGACTCCTCCTCAGAAGAGTGTCAGCTTCCTGGAAGGTTCTTATGCACGGAGCTGAGGGAATGAACATATACAGAAGAGCATGGTTTTCTGAAAACTCCAAATACCCTGAAATTACCTTTTCTTCTTTCTAAAACTATTGTTCAATATCATATACATTATGGTGCTTTTTCCTAATTAAACTCACCCTTCTGGGGTTTGTATGTGTTGGGGTTTTTTGTTGTTTTTTAGGGTTTTTTGTTTAAATATAGGTTTACTTCTTTGGCATTCCAGGCTGAGGAGTGAGATGTGGGTAAACTTCGTATCACTTGACTCTTTTTATCTCTGTTTACCTTCTGCTATATCAGTTATTTGGACATAAAATAGAAAGCAGTCACCACAGTCTGCCCTCACTCATGTCCCTTCTACCTCTGATTGCCAAAGGGAAAGTGAGGTAGAAATTAGGCAACGGTTATCTATTTCAGGCTGTTAGCTGTACTCTATCCATCAGTAACATGGGCAACAGCAATAAATCTCAATCTAAGACAAGTGCAAGGGAAGATCAGCAACTCATATCACAGTATTTCTTACTGGTTTTAGTGGCACAGACTAGGTTATAACTTCCTGAATACAAAGATTCATCAAGATTTGGGATTTGTTCCTCCTAGTTTTACTCCCTTGTCATGGGAGCAAAACATGTATTCCTACCAAACATCTTATGTAGCTCCCAAAATTTCAATGTAATATTCATTATAAATGAACTCCCATGATCCACGCTGATGAGAAGAATTACAATAAGAAGAAAGTATCTTAATCACCAAGTGATTCTTCTATTTTCTGGGATTAAAAACCTAGCTATATGAGGCTTTATTAGGAAATGTAATTTTTATAGACTTAAAAGCTTACTAATGCCTTTTACTATTCTTGTAATGAAATTATGGCCTGTTCACCACTGTTGAATGTCTTGACATGCAAAAAGAAAAACCAGTCTCAAGCTCCTAAAACCTGAATTTCTGGACTAGTTGCTAACTGGAAAGAGCTACATCCTTCGTTCAAACTGAGAAAAATCAGCAGAAAGAATATTGTGGATGAGCATCACAAAGTTCAGTGCTAGCACTGTCCTAGAGCACATGACACAGACTACAGAAAATGGTATTATTTACTCACGAAACAGGAAAGCTTGCTTGCCACACTGGTGGCTCTTAGGGAAAATGGGAAACAAATGAATACAGCCCTGTTTAGAAAATATCTCAGAAGAAGCAGGTTTTGAATGAGAAACTTACCTGTCTCAAATGTAGTTATACTAGGCTGTATTGGATGAAACAGCACCTCTTGCAGAAGAAAGAAAGTGGATCTACAGTACTGAAGGCTCATAACATTACCTTTGCTCACTACATTTCAAACTGTGATCCAGGCCAATTGAAGAAAATCTTTCTATTTGATAGTAGAGAACTCTTTTTCATGTTGTAGGCAAGCAACTGCCTATGGGAGAAAATTGGTGTAAATATCAAATTTTTTGCCTAAGAGCTTTCAGTTAAATACCTAACACAAACATAAGGAAAATTTTAAGTATGATTAGATAACTAGAGGACTGGGGCACCTCTCCTAAGAAGACAGGCTGAGAAACTTGGGCTTGTTCAGCCTGGAGAAGAGAAGGCTCTAGGAAGACCTTACCTGAAGGGGGCCTACAGGAAATCTGGAAAGGGACTTTTTACAAAGGCATGTAATAACAGAACAAGGAGAAATGGTTTTAAACTGAAAGAAGGTAGATTTAGATTAGATAATAGGAAGAAATTCTTCACTATGAGGGTGTTGAGGCACTGGCATAGGTTGCCCAGAGAAGCTGTGGATGTCCCATCCCTGGCAGTGTCCAATGCCAGGGTAGATGGGGCTTGGAGAAACCTGGTCTAGTGGAAGGTGTCCCTGACCATGGCAAGGGGGTTGGAATTGGATGATCTCTAAGGTCCCTTCCAACCCAAACCATTCTATGATTCTATGCTAGCTTACTAAGGCACGTAATGTGTGGTTATTGACCTATTTCTGAAAAGTTTCATCACCTGTGTTTTAACTCCATAGGAGTTCAGAGATGCACATGATGAGTGAGTGAGTAGCACAGGATAAATGATTCACACCTATTTTCCTTGTTGTACCCTACATTTTACCTTTGGACACCCATTTGCTTATTGCTGGTAAGAAGGGATTTCCATGGACAGGTCACAGATTACTCCAAGTACTGCACATGACTTTGTATTTCAGTTCTTGTGCACTTGGTATCAATACCATAAATAGTAAGGTGAGCTGGAAAGTAGTTATGATCTAATTCCAAGCCCAAGTTGCTGTGGCTTTTAATATCAGTGTCCTGTGTCTAATTCCAAGCCCAAGTTGCTGTGGCCTTTAATATCAGTGTCCTGTTTGCATTGACTCTTAGTTATATAAAGTAAGACACCAGCATTATTTTATTATGCAGACATATTGTATGTACTTTTACTATCAGTTCTGTGTCATGGGGTTATATTTTTGTACTGTAGAACATTCAGTCATTGGGGTTTTGCTGTCTGTATAAATTTCTGTGTAAACACTGATCTCAGTGGACACAGGTAACTTATTAAAATGACTAAGTATTGTGTGTCTGAGCCTGCATCAAAGGAAGAATGCACTCTACCCAGTTTTTTTCATGCAGTACCAGCCTTAAAATCAGCAGGCCAAATTATCTTTGTAAAGAAACGCTGTTCTACTGAAGTCAGTAAGGCCTCACCAGTTTGGGCCAGCATGCAATTTGGCTCAAATACCAGCACCTATTGTGAGAGTTTAGCTAAACTGAGTAAGGTTTTATACAAGATTGTTAGCTGGCTCAACATTTTAAGTCTAGAGACAGACACTGAAGCACTTGAATTAGACATTCTGTTTCTAGTCTACCTCCAACAAAGGATTAATTCACTAGAGCTCATGTCATACAGTACCTCTTGAATCAAGAATACAGTTCTTTTCTGTAGAATTAAGAACTCATCCAGCCAGATCCAGTGGCAGATCTCATCTGTTCATATAATGAGCAGCAAGTTGCAGATTTTAAGAGTATAAGGAGCTGGTAGTGCACTTGTAGACTTTCTGCTCGTATTTCAATTAGAAGAGGCATTACGATTGCCTCTTGCAAGCTGATTTTTAGGGAGCATCAACTTTTTCTTTTGATAGAGAAATGTTATCTGCGTATAATGCGTTCTTGTAGGAAGTGGTGTGCTGCTCTGATGATGTCAGCAGTAATTGTTGGTAGAAGTAATTGTTTATGTCATTTTTACAGTAACATTTAATGAACAATTATGGTTGTATGTAATTACAGCTCCTTGACTACAACAATTAGTCTATGTCCCAGTCCCTGCTCTGACCCCCAGTGACAGAAGGAATAGCCTGGGGCTGCTGCATCTTATGCTAGTGATTCCCAACTATTTCATAGTGGAGGATCAGCGTCATTGGTAGGAATTTCTAATACTGAAATATTGAAAGGTCCCAACTGAGATTCAGGCCTCACTGTGTGTGATAAAAGACATCTCCATCCCCGAGTTTACAGTAAACATAAAATTCAGACAAAGGCTACAAAGCAGATCAGAGTAACATAGTCCACACTGATAAGCTGCTTAGTAGTTTAACTCAGAAGCCACATACCCCCACTTCTGCATGTTAGTAGTCTCCCAGCTATATTGAGCAACTCTTCCTCATGCAATGCCAAGAGGAAAACAGAAGCTGTTCTGCATCTGCACCCTGTAGGGACCACGGCTGCAAGGTAATCTGCATCTCCTGGCCCAGGGGTGACCCGCTGGGACAAAGAAGGTGCACCCAGAGGAAAGGATTCTGTCCTGGTGCTGGAAAGAAAGGAAGCTCTGTGAGAAGGGAGCTGGCTTTCCCAGTGCCGCACCAACTCAGAGCTTCTTTCCCTATTGGGAAACTTAGATAACAAATCAAAGGCAGAATCCAGTCCTGTCTCACAGGTAGGGCTGGTACCTCTGCTGAGCAAGATTGCCCAACATTTAGCATTACTAGTAACTCAATGGGAAAGTAATAAGCAATGTTTTGAGAAAAACAACTGATTACTGGCCACAGGAGTCATATGCAAATATGCTTGCAAGTTATTGCAAGCAGGTAATGTCAGGAGGCTGGCTTAAGACAGACATTTAGAGGTAAATTGTGCCCTCCATCACAATATTGTACCCCACCAATGTATGAAATTCAGGATGAAATCTGTAGGTGTTTGTGCATGCAGAAATTAGCCCAAAAGCACATTTTAAAGACTGTCTCTGATGGTGTTAGGCAAGAAAGATGAGACTTCTCTGTTCTGGATCAGGCATCTCACATGTACTTTAAAAGAAGAACTGTGCTGTAGCAACAGGATATCTTGTTTTAAACAGTAAAGATAATGATAGAGTACAAGATTGTAGCCCCATCTGCTTTTCTTCTTTCCCTTAATTAACCATTATGATAGGAAACAGGATCCTGGGATGGGTACCTTGATGTCTCCTAAAATGATTAGAAGATGCAAGCATCAAAACATTCTTAGCTGTAAAGTGATACACAACTGTGTCTGTCCTGTAAGCTAAATGTCTGACCTGTTACTGTCTTTCAGTATTAACCCATACCTGTTGTAGGATGATTTGCTCTGACACAGCCATTTCAGACACCCTACAGAATTTGCAACAGAATTCAGAATATAAAGAGAGTTTGTGTCGTTATCAGCTCTAATCTGTAAACCCGAATTGACTGTAGGGACATTCCAAAACAAGAGAATTTGAAAACATCATCGCCACTACCACACATCTGCATTCACCACTTGTAATGAAAAGGTGGTTCGTTAGAATTGCGCCATAAGGTACGTAACACATTTATCTAAAACAAATTAATTGGTAGCATTTGTTAGTACCTAATTAATATGGCTGAATTCTATATAAGGTGGTGGTGACTGTGTTAAGTCCAGGCTCGTTTCGCTCCCCACTCCCTTTCTGTAGCAAATTTAAGCAACCTTTTGCAACTGGCAGAAGCCAGCATAGTGCTGGCTGGTGCTTCCTGGCCTATCGCAGTGATGCTTGATGCTTTATGCTGTTAGAGTAAGCAAATATCACAGATGAGGATTGCAAGCAAATCTAGTAACTAAAATTAAAAGTGGTCCTGTCAGTAGGAGCTGTGATTTATAAAAATGTAGAACAGCAGACTATAAGATCATGCAAAACTAATATATCTTTAAATCCTGCACTTGAATTATGTAGATGTATTAGAGAAGGGCATTGAGGATTCTCTTGTCTGATGGTGTTAGACGTAGTTGTAGATAAGAGGCAAGTGAAATTAAATATTTGAATTAATTTTATTAGTAGAAATTATGTAAATAAAAATGATATTTTTGGTATCCGTTCACAGTGACGCTGCTGGGTTTCCTTTCAGGCAACCTGTATGTGCAGAGCTATCTGGCAGTCACTCTTAAGACTAATCCTGACTGATAAAATGTCTTTTTTCCTCAGGCCCTTTCATGTCAGATATGGAGCGTTTCTGGGACTGTACTAACACCTACCCCACCACTCCCTTGAAAGAGCTTCCCATTCTCTTTGCACATGCCACTAACACCAGGTCTCTTTTTGGTGCCAAGTTTTCACAGGAGTTTAAAAAGTTTTTAAGAAAATACATGTTTGTCTCTGCAGTGCTATAAACAGTTCACCTCCAGAACTATAACTCACATGTTTTTTTTGGTTTTCCATCCCTCAAACTAACCTCTCCTACCTCATCCTTCAAATAACAGACACATCCTGTATGTAAACTGCTTTTATTAAGAGGAAGGAGAACTGATAGGAGGAAGCCAGGAGTAGCACAGTACCCCTCCATCTCCCAGACAAACCTCAGTACAAGTTGTCCTCTGCCACGCAATCCACAAGCTTCTGCTTCGCACCCTCTCCCAGCAGGAAAGCCACTTACTGGGTCCATACTGTACCTTCAGGCCTGGGAGTAGCAATGCAGGCCATGGGTACCCGATGGGCCATTCCAAACACTTCTCAAAAAAAATGGAGGCCACTTACGTACCAATGATGCAACATTTCTGAAAATTAGCTCCCTCTGCTACTTGTTTTTTTGCTTCCCAGAAGAGATGCTGTGTTTGAATCCAGTTTGCAGTGAGGTCAAGAGTTTCCTTTGCAGTCTGTCCAATCATTTTTCCTCCCTTCCTTCCACTTTCCCTTCAGAGTAAAGTTTACATGCAAAGTATCTTAAAAATCCAGGAAATCCCAGTATTTTAAATCAAGGTTTGGCTACCGAAAAGTTTGAATTTTATTTAAATAGTGCTTACGTGTGGCTCAGGATGTCACTTTGAGCTTTCGGAGCCATTGGATGAGAATTCTCTTTGTAGGATAATGTTATGCTCAGCCTCATGACAAAGTTCAGATCAGACCAGAAGTTGTCTGAAGAGAACAGTAACCGGTGGACCTACATGAAACAAACAAAAAAAGAATAACACATCTGTGTCTATTTCAATACTTAAACCAGTTCCACAAACTTCAGCGTGAAACCCAAATAGTATCAGTGACTGACCAGATATGATAAATACTTGAGAAAACAAAGAAGTTAATCTCATTATCACCCTTTTCACCGAAGTGTCTCATTTATCTTTTAGATTCTGATCTATTTTGAATAAGAAATGGAGTACTGTGGCCAGAAACAACCCAGGAAAAAAAAAGCTTCCGCACATTTGGCACTTCACCATATAGTGATAAATAGTCAAATTTCTCAACCTGACAAGTAACATTGTCAAATTGTTACTGAATATTTGGAGGTTTCCTGTGTTGATTTTATTTGCAGAATGTCTTCCTTGTTAATTACTGTTAATTACTGTTAATTCACCAGTTCTAGTGATGCACTTAGCAGAGTAGGAGTCAACAGTGACTAAATTGTAGTTCAGCTTAGAAATGGGATAGTCTTCATCATCGTGCAGTGGAACAACTGTTATCAAGGTCAGTTCATCAGCATTGGTGTAGCTGTGAGTGAATTCATTTGCTTTGATTTCTAGAGAGCATTTGCTACCAGCAACTATTTGGACTTCTCAACCAGATAACCTGTCCTATTTGCATGACACTTGTCTCTGTGGCCCCACTGTATGCCTATAAAGGTCGATAAAGCTGACACTCTGTGAATGACTAGACCCTCTCAGGTGGGGTTGGGATGGGAGGACAAACAAGGGCATAGCAATATTCTGTCTTTACAGAATGTGTTCTCTGGCACCTCCATGGTTTGTTTCTATTTCTCCTCTCTCTCCAAAAGGATGACAAGCACATTTATGGCTGCTTTTAAAAATCATTTCCCCTCTTAGACCGTGCTTTATGCAGACTCTGTTATCAGCAGCTTCCATTTCTTCAGAGCTGGGGAGTAAGAACAAGCTATAATTAAAGACTGAAGGTATTTACCCTCTCTTCCCTGCCCTGAAGGAACTGAGCTGGCAATTACAGGCAGTTGGCAGTCCCCTGGGATCACAATAACCAGGAACCAGTAAGCACACTCTGGTCCCATCTTCCTGCCCTACAAAACTTCTCTGCCATGGAACAGTGACAAACACTTCCCAGATCTCTCTGCATTCGTTCTGGCCTCTGAATGCCTTCCAAGGAATGGTCTTCTTTTCCAAAAACCACACACTGGTTTGGGGCAGAATCCTAATGTAAGAGCAGCAGTGAAAATTTTGTAATTCAAGTAACTCCTTGTAAATAATTTCAAAATCTTTTAGTGAGAGCACACAAAGAGTGCATGCATGGATGTTGTAGGCAGTACTGGAAAGGCGCGGAAGCCAGGGCGTGGGTCTGCTGTTGCAGTTGAGAGTTACAGCATTTCACACCTGGCTTCCTGCTTTGCATACTATTCAGTCATTTCATTTTTCTGGATGTGTGTGTGTAACAAACAGTGCTTTCTGATGACATTTCTATCATTGCAGTGACTGTTTTCGTGGTTTACTTAGAAACCACACAGCATGTGACCGAATTGTGGCTGCTTTGCCTATAGGTTAACAAGTATAGATCCCCCGTATTGCATGCATGTGACCTGGCATTACTTTTTACAGCGCTGTCATTAACTTGTCTCATCCTGTGCTGCTAGTACAAGGTGCTTTGCTTTGATTTACATGGATGGTTAGCAAGGGTTTTTTTCTTGCTGGTAAATAATGGGCAGTACAAAACAGACCAAGCAAAGCTGATTTATCAAAATGCATGAACTTTGAAAATCAGAGTAGTCTCATTTGTAAAATATGTTATAGGATTCCAGGAAACTATTAAGTTATGATATCTCACATAGGCCCCTTTGGAGCAATGGCTCAACCCTGTAACCAATTTAATTATTATTTTCCCTTTCTTCATCCACTACCCATGCACATGCTTTCCCCTTCCTTCCTCTCTGTCCTCCTAATCCTTCAGCACTTGTTTGATTTGAAAAAGAATCCCTTGAGAATGCTGTTGCTTCCTCTGCAGCATTTACATTTGCTCCTTTCCTGCTGCTTTTCCCTCAGGCCTGCCCCATCTTCACAGCAATCTCTTGGTTCACTGTCTGGAGCATATTGCCCTCTAGCACTTGTACTCAGCGCAAGTCACTCTGCAAGTTGTGGCTGGCTGTTGGCTACCTGAATGTAAGAAAGACAAACCAGAAAAGATCTCTAACAGGGAGCTGCACATAATTCTGGAATACTAGCATGAACAGGAACTGGATTTTAAATACTTACTTGCCACAGGTGCTGCACTTAGTAGAACTACTCAGATATAAGAGAAATGAAAAGGATTCAGTTGTTTTGGAGCATCCTGTGTAGTCTATGGACAGCTTCACAAACCTGGAGAATCAGGAGAGAATCCCTGACAGTTAATGTATTCATTACCTTCTGAAGGAGAAGATTACAGCACTGAAAGCCATTCATTTAGTTAATGTCCAGTACAATCTGTATTACAGAATACAGTTTTGAATCCTGACCACTAGCTGTAAAATTGGTACAGCCAATACCTACCGCAGCCTGCAACAGCCAGTTTCCACAGGCTGTAGCAGGTACTTCATGATCTATGTGCCCTCCCATTAATGTATCAAAGCCACAGGAAGTTGCTGTCAAATTTCAGATGCTTACAAAAGTACCATAATCAAAATCTTCCCCAAATAAATTTACAGTAATAATAAAAATAAAATCTCACTAGTAGGAAAAGGGATTCTCAGCAATTCTATATTGCATTTCATTGTCCGTGAGATAATTCACATAAATTTTAATACATGAATATTAACATTGGTTTAAAAAAAAATAAATCCAATTTTAGGCTGGACAATTGCAAATCTTCAGGCTGTAGCTGCGGAAGAGGATTTTATCAATCTTTGCCATTACTAAATTTAGCTTCTTGCAAGCAACTTTTAGAAACAGACTTTCCCTATCTGCAGACTTATTTACATATATAACCAATACATTTTTCTGTGCAATAACTAGACAAATGGCACATGCACCAATACGTACCCCTAGAGCAGGCTCTGCTGTGGCTGGTACTCATTCTCTCAATTTGTTTTCTACTGTGAGTGCTGCCATTAAGCAGCTGGAGTGAAGCAGGAGAAAGGGGATTTGAGGCCACATTCCACCTTCCAGAATCTGATTCTGCACTCCACATGACTGGGACTACGGAAGTGGGGCTAGGACCACAGGGCAAAAGAGATACTCTGTTGCAGAGTGAGTGAATTGAGGTTCAGCTGCCAGAGATTACTTCAGGTTTGAAAAGCCTGCTTTTGCTTTGACCTGCTTCTCAGGCAAAATCTTCAGCCCTACTTTTGCTATATTTAGATGTCACTTCCCTTTTCATTGTTTTATGTAATAAACCATTTATTCTCCAGAGAATCCCGGGAACATTTTAGGGGAAAAAAAAAAAAAGATAAAATCTGCAACTGTACATCAAAGCCAAAATAAGAACCACAAATCATGTTTGAGAGGTTGGTGGCCCAGCACTGACACCTTTCACGTTTCCTTGTCCAGACAACATAACATAGCAAATGCATCGGATTTATTTTATTCTAGATAATCAACTTTCAGTATTCACAATTTTAAAATGTTAGAGGCAGGTAAAAGTGTGTCATGTCTGGCCAAATACACTTTTTAATTTTTCTGTCTTTGAAGCTACACCCCATTGTCACTGAATAGCTTGAGCAGCATATGTAAAAATGAACTGCTTGCTGCATACTTCAGCTAATGGAATCGGGGTCCAATGTGAAATGCCATCTACAGCAAGAGCTCCAATGTTGCTCAGACAAGAGCTCCACGGCCAACTCTGAGCCCTTCTTTTAACAATTGGCTGCATAAAAGTAGAGCTTATTGGCTACTTTAAGGATCGGAGATTGCAAATCAACTATGATTTTATTATGTCTGTATTTTAAGAGAAACTTTACTGCTCAGTGTGTAACCAGGCCACGTGGGTTTCTCATATGCAAAAAGCAGTGTCAAGGAATGTCTACAGGAACAAGGATGGCAAAGTAGTGCTACTTTTAAGACAGAAGGAAAAATCATGGCAGTCAGGTGAAGTTCCCGACAACTGGAAAAAGGGAAATATAACCCCCATTTTCAAGAAGGGGAAAATGGATGAGCCGGGGAACTACAGACCAGTCAGCCTCACCTCTGTGCCTGGCAAAATCTTGGAGCAGATTCTCCCGGAAGGCATGCTGAGGCATATGAAAAACAACAAGGTGCTTGGTGACAGCCAGCATGGCTTCACTAAGGGGAAATCCTGCCTGACCAATCTGGTGGCCTTCTGTGATGGGGCTACGGAACTGAGGGACAGGGGTAGAGCAGTTGATGTCATCTACCTGGACTTGTGCAAAGCATCAGACACTGTCCTACACGACATCCTTGTCTCTAAGTTGGAGAGACATCAATTTGATAGGTGGACCACTCAGTGGATAAAGAACTGGCTGGATGGGTGCACGCAAAGAGTTGTGCTCAATGGCTCAATGTCCAGCTGGAGACCAGTAACGAGTGATGTCCCTCAGGGATCGGTGTTGGGACCAGTCTTGTTCAACATCTTTCTCAGTGACATGGACAGTGGGATTGAGTGGGCCCTCAGCAAATTTGCCAATGACACCAAGCTGTGTGGTTCGGTTGATACGTTGGAGGGAAGGAATGCCATGCAGAGGGACCTTGACACACTTGTGAGGTGGGCTGATGCCAACCTGATGAAGTTTAACCATGCCAAGAGCAAGCTCCCACACCTGCGTCAGAGCAATCCCAGGCACAGCTCCAGGTTGGGCAGAGAAGAGATTCAGAGCAGCCCTGGGGAGAAGGACTTGTGGGTGTTGGTCAATGAGAAAATGAACATGAGCCGGCTTCAGTGTGCGCTTGCAGCCCAGAAAGCCAACCGTATCCTGGGCTGCATCAAAAGGAGTGTGACCAGCAGGTCGAGGGAGGTGATCCTGCCCCTCTACTCTGCTCTTGTGAGACCTCACTTGGAGTACTGTGTGCAGTTCTGGTGTCCTCAACATAAAAAGGACATGGAACTCTTGGAACAAGTCCAAAGGAGGGCCACGAGGATGATCAGGGGACTGGAGCCCCTCCCGTATGAAGATAGGCTGAGAAAGTTGGGGCTGTTCAGCCTGGAGAAGAGAAGGCTGTGTGGAGACCTCATAGCAGCCTTCCAGTATCTGAAGGGGGCCTATAGGGATGCTGGGGAGGGACTCTTCATGAGGGACTGTAATGAGAGGACAAGGAGTAACGGGTTCAAACTTAAACAGGGGAAGTTTAGACTGGATATGAGGAAGAAATTCTTTACTGTAAGGGTGGTAAGGCACTGGAATGGGTTGTCCAGGGAAGTTGTGAATGCTCCATCCCTGGCAGTGTTCAAGGCTAGATTGGACAGATCCTTGGGTGGCATGTTTTAGTGGGAGGTGTCCCTGCCCCTGGCAGGGGGGTTGAAACTAGATGATCTTAAGGTCCTTTCCAACCCTAACTATTCTGATTCTATGACTCTTCCTATGGTTTTTGACACCACAGTGCAGAGAATAATAATCTACCTGTCCAGCTGAACCCACAACACTACCTTTCTGTATCTTCTTCTATTTAAAAATTGAACAAAGCTTTAATTTTATAGGAATTCTTTCCCTTGCTTTCTTGCCTTGCTTGAAGTATCATTGTCCAAGTTTTTCACTGGAAGAAAACACAAGCAGTTTGTTAGTGGACCACTGTCAGTTAAGAAATATAGTGCTCTTCTAGGAAACAATATGTTCTTGTAGGAAACAGCTTCCCACTTGCTGTCTACTGATAAAATAGTTACATCTCAGGAAGCTGAAAACAAGCCCCTCAAACCTAGCAGTGAGGTTAGGGATGAAACTTTAGAAGAGATTGTCACAGTGACCCATTGTGTGTTGGTATTACCATAGGTACATCCAAACTCAATAAATTAAAACTATACTGAAATTCTATTGAAATTGCTGCCTGATCCCTCTGGAAATTCCAATTAATTGACTTTTATTAATAAAAAAACTGTTATGCATTTGGTAATCCCTTTTTTTTGGTGATACATGCATCACTTGGCTGAGGTTTCTCTCTCTCAGCCTGAAGGTGACTCCTGCACCTTGGAACATACCAGATCAATTTCAGACTTACCCTAGCCCAAACAACTGTATAAAACATATTGCTTATTCAGCTGCAGTGCTACAGACTTGTATCCAATTAAAAACTACCACATCCCAATTGTGTAATGCTTTTGTATGGTTTTGACTAATTCTGCAGTTTACAGCATGTTGTTTTAATGTTACTCCCTTTCAACACAGCCAACAACTACAGACTGAACCGCAATGAAGAGGTGGAACAAAGAACTTCGGGTTCTCCAGGGAAAGATGGCAGGTATCTCAACCAGCTTTCCACAGTTCACACATTTCAGCATTTGGCACTGAACAGGTCTTCACACACATCAAGTCTCTCTCCCTGAGCCTACTTACTTAATCATTGTGCTATGTGGAACAGAGGAAGACCTGCAATGACAAGTATGTGGAACAAAGGAAGACCTACAATGTCAAGTCACAAACCTTGGTGCATCCAGTTCAAACATTTCTTACTAGTTTCCTTGTGGCAGCATAAAAACATTTTTCTTCTGTTACAGAAGTCCTCCAAGCTCCTCTGCTTTTGGGTAAAATGAGTAAGACAAATCTTAAGTGAAGAAAATTAGCTTTATTTATTTGTGTAAATTAGAAAACCAAATTGTTAGAACTTTGGTCAAATGGTTAATTCTGTACAATTTACAATAATATTTATATACAAAACTTATCATAAAATACAGTACATCACGTTTTTCCTGAGTCACAGTGTGTTTCTCAGTTCTGTAAATCTTATTTTTTTCTTCTTTCTTTTAAAGTAATTAGATTCAAGAAGGAACTGCTATCTTCAGTTTGACAGTGTTTGGTTTAGATAATATGGGTATTAAGAAAGAATTCATCACACTATATGTAGAAAATACTTTGCAGCCATTGCAATTTTGATATGAATTTTTCTATATTAAAATATGCTCCTTGATAAAAATGTTAATTAAATACTCCTTATAATGAGTTTGTTGCACTTCATTTGACACAAGACAAGCTGACTTCAAATATGTCCATCTCTCATTGCAGAGATACATAAGTTTAGGTGAGTTACATGTATATATATCCGATCATTTAAAGATCGGGAAACATACATCCAGATAGAGCAGATGTCTGAATTGAGGCACAGTATATTAAAATTGCTGTCCTATCCTGGACAAGATATGTAAGCTTCAATTGCCTGGCTAGCCTAATACAAATTTAACACCAGTATACATCCTGAAAAGTGAGACTATGTCAAGCAGCAAGGCACCAAGCCTGCAAATACTTACATGTGCATAGTAGTCCCACTGTGTAAAGCACTACAGAGTCCTCAGTGAAGAAGCATTGTAGAGCTGTATTTAACAGCATTCATTAAATCTCAGCCAGCTCAAGAAGTTATTAGGATTAAAGCTATTAATATTACCTTTACTGAGTTGATTTTTTTTTGAGATCAACAGTAATCTATTGTAAGGCTTATGAGGATATTTGAACTGTTTACTTAATAATGCAGTGTGTTAAATTAGTAATTAGGATAGATTACAACCTGCAAGTAAATTTAAGTCCCAGTTAGATTTAAAACCCAACCAGGGCAACTTATTTTTGACAAACATTTAAAACAAAATTCATTTTACTTACTGGGTAAGTGTGGGCTGCTCCTAAATATATCTATGGTAAAGTTCACTATAGTTTTTAATATAGACATGTGCATTTCTGGTATTTTAGTGTAAAATAACCCAAAAATGCAGATCAGATGACCTCTGATAGATTTATTTATAGTTTTTAGAGATGTTTAATAAGTCTTACACTAACAAGAAAGTCATAGAGATATGCTTTCTCTTAACTCTGTAATACTTCAGTGCAAACTGAAATATGAGATTAACTCATAGTGATCCTACTGTGATTAGAAATTAAAAGAGACATTTTTTGCTGTTGATACCAAAGTGCATAAAATGACAATATAAGACTTTAAAGAAAATTGGTCTTTAGCTGAATGCTTGAACTTTTCCCAGGATTCTTGGCATGTTTAGCAGTCTTCGCTTTGATGCTTTCTTGATTGCCTTTTACAGCTGACTCAAGCCTCGCCTTCATAGTTGGAGAAGCAGCCATTAGTTTTTTAAAAACCGATGAGTACTGCGGACCAATCTGCATCAGATTTTGCAAAGCAAACTCATGCAGACTTTTTGCCGAGTTTGTAGCAGAAACCAGGGCATTTTCATCCAAAAGAAAGGAAATAAGGATGAGAAGAAGACCAGCCACCAAATGAGCACCTATAAACATTGAAAATACAACTTAAACATATACTTTTTAAAAACAGCTTCAAATTCTAACTGGTTTTTCTCTCAGTTAACATTTAACACAAACTACAAAATTGCAAACAGTTATTTGAATTGTACAGTAAAAGGAACCAACATTCTTGTTAGCAATTTTGTTAGCAATTGGTGCTCAGGACTGGATTCCTAGTGGTTGTTTAGTTTTAATTTGTTAGTTGTGTCAACTTTCAGTACCTTTAATGTTTTGGATACTAGTAATGGAAGTAACTTACGGTGCTCTTCCTCAGCAGTGGCTGTAAGAGCTGTAACCACCTTTATTCCTTCCTGAATGACCTGAAGTTCAGCAGCATTTTCAGGTTTTGCTTTTTCTGTTTCCTGCAGTTTTCCCACAATGGATGGTGCTAAGGAATGAATATAAGGATATGACACAGTTCTGTTTGGGTGCTGAAAGATGGAATGCAGCAGCTGGTAGCACTTACACTGTACCTAAAGGGAAAAATCAAATTTGCAGTTACAGAGTGTTATATTTAAAAATGCAGGTCAGAGTGTTTTAAAACTCACAACTTGTCAGGTAAAGTTTTAGGAAGGGGGGGGAAATATGCCTCAGCTAGAAAATTCACGAGGCTGCAAACTGCTAATTCATAATATGTTATAGGAGCATTGTAACATGTAGTCAAATTATTAAGAGAAACTAGATCATGCTTCCTGTTGGTTCCCACTAAGCCCTATATCTTCTTACAGTTTAGAGTTAAGGAAAAAATATTTTTGTGTGAAGATCATGTCTCGGTACCATTTTGAAAATAGGCTCCTTTTCACAAAAATACAGCTGACTGAAAATGGGTGCTTTAAATGTAAGCATTACCCCTGCCAAACTGTAGGCACAATTTTACAACGCCTCAAATGGTGCATTAGCTTGCATGTCACTGGAAGTCAATAGGACTGAAATACCAAGTTTCTACATAATTTCTGAAAGGCTCAGATACCTATATGCTTGGATAAAATTTGCAAATGCATACTACCATTTTCTTGCAGTCATATTTGGCATTCGTGGTTTCCTATCTATGGAAACCAACGTTTATAATACTAGATATATATTAATATATAAACAAGTATTTTCCTACAGCTATTTCTCAAGTAAAAGTGACTTTATATTTTTGTTACTGCATGAATATATACAGAGAAGATATAAGTAAATCAGTTTGATACAAGTAAACCAGTTAATTCTCACAGTCAGACATGAATCTGATGTGTTATTTTCAGAACTGAACTTTCAGAGTGAGAAAGCCCCAACTCCTACAAAAGCCACTTGTATTTGCAATGATAACAGATGGATTTTTTCCCCTTCTGATATTTCATTTCTTAGGATGAAGAATAGTAATAGAAGAACTATGGCAGTACAATCTAAAGCAACTATTTAAAAATACTTATACTAGGTCAGAACTAAGCATTAATCTAGTTCAGTAGGCTGCCTCCAGCAGTGGCCAGCAGCCACTGGGACAGTAAAAGGTAGGGCACTTGCTCCAGCTCTCAAAGACACACAGCTGAGGGATTTCCTGTGCAAAAGATAATACCTGTATGTCAAAGACAAACTAAACAAATAAAAGGTGCCTGAAAACTACACAACTGTGTCATGTATTTGTTTATGTATAAAGTTCTGAGACTGATGCGCTAAAAAAAATAAAACCCCATAAGAATACAGGAGCATTTACAGAATGAAAAAATTGATAAAACACACTGCTGGGCATGTTCCTGCTAACTTGTTCCAACTGCATTTTAAAATAATACAACAGATACAGGCAGGACAGAATTAACTGGAATCAACACACAGGACAAGTGAAACAACTGAACCTAAAATAAACCTAAAATTCATTTACTATGACACTGATATTCTTGTAACCACCAGTACTTACAAGAGGATCCTTTGAGTCAAGTGTAATTTTAAACTTCTCAATACAATGCTTTTGAAGGCACTCAATGGTAGTAACTTCTGGACTGGTAGACATAATGAATACAGTAATAGCAGTAAGCAGGCTAACTTCATCACGTTCTTGGAGAAGCTCATCTACTAGCAATAAAGTAAGCAGTCTGTTAGATTTGCATTAAAAATCAATTCTATGAATTCAAGTGTTACAAAGAGGTGAAATAGAAATATGAATGCCTATGTTTCTTTAGCATACTCTGATGCACTGGTATGGATTTTTACTGTAATAAAAGCCAATGCCAGAAGGGGAATTCAGGGGTAGTTATATACGTATTTAGAAATAACAGCAAACTCCTATTCCGTTGTTCCTCTTCATAAAGTACAACAGATACCTTTGAAGAGCATGTATAACGTATTATGGTATAACCTATTCTGAGAATATAAAATTTGCATGAAGAATGTATAATTCTTTTGCTGTATCTTAAAAAACCCAACATTATAAACAACAGTTCTGACAAGTTACAACTTGGAGATTAAACATAAGAAATGATAAAAATACTAAAAACTTGGGCAGTTGAAGAAGCAGCATGAAGAAAAGTAACTTTATGATGAAAATACTTTTTCTGGAACCACTGTTTGAGTACTCTTTGCTTCAATACAGACACTAGTTCTTTGCGGAGAACCTGCATGCAGTCGAGTTGCCATTTATGCTCATTTCTATGCTGAAGCCATAACTCCTGCTTATTCTATTGTATCTCATAGCTACATTGTGGCAATACATAATACAGGGGTAAGCCTGCAAACCCACATTTATACCCTTACAGATGATGAGTTCTTATATGAACTGTAAGTCAAGACTGCACTATAGTTTCAACAGTGCTTGGTAGCCAACTAATTCTCCTGTGACTAAGATATTAGTCTTTTTCAAGGAGTGCATGCATTTAACTTAAATAAAACCAAACGACCTATCACCCAAACTTTTTTTTTGTTCCATTTTTAAACACACAAACCTCAAACTTGTGCTTACCTTGATCCCAACAGTCAAGCACTGTGACCAAAGCACTACGTAGCAGATCAGTCCAAGCAGTTCGACTCTTCTCTGCTCGAGCCATTGGAGAAGACAAGAGTCCTTTAAGAGCTTGTAGAGATGCAGCAACGGCCAAAGGCAACTGGCCATCTTGCAATTTCACAGCAGTTTCTTTAAGTACTCCAATGATTAGGTACAAGATAGTAGGAAGAACTGAAATGCTTCCTGTAAAACAAAGTAAAATAATTTCACATAAGTCTAAAAAATTCAGGTACCTTTTACATTAAAAAAAAAGTTTTCTTGGAATGTCTTTTGTATTTATGATTTATAATTTTTAATCACCTATGTGAATGGAGGCCCTGGTAATCTGAAGATATGAAATATCATGTGACTTACTATAGCAAACAGGGAGCCAGACTGCATAAATGAAGTTAAATCTTTTCCCCTTTTAAATTAGCATTGTATATCTTTTCCTTGATGATTTTATTATATGAAGTGTGGAATTATGTCATGTTCAAAGAAAACAACAGAAAGATCAGGATCACTGAGGAGCAGAAGAGGAGAAGCTATGGAAGTATATAAAGCACTGAATAGGAGAAAAAAAATTATGAGCATCTTGTATTTGCAAGACAATACAGCAAAGGAAATTAACAGGAGGTAATTTCAAAACCGGCAAGAAAGGAAATACTTCTCCTGCATGACATGTATTTAGCTAAGGTTGTCACTGCTCCAGGAGGTCACTACAGTCAACAATTTAGTCAGATTAATAAGAAGAGGATCAGACTAAAAATGTGCTAAAAATAATCCGAGAATTATGATAAAAAACTTTTTTGGAAAAGAGGAGACCTAAGGAGAGAAGCAGATTGTCCCACAGTGTACTGAACAGATCATCTCTCCCTGAGAATCTGAAAGTCAATCTGTCAGAATAAGAGACTACATAAAAAAATCACTGGAGTAGCTTGGCATAGCAGTTTTGCATATTCTTATGACTTTGAATCTAATAGTAGTACAGAACTCTACATGAATTTGAGACAATCTAGAAATCTGCATACTTATGCGTTACTACTATCTTAAGTTCCAAATCATCAAAGCACAGAGTTGAGATATGGCTTAATGTGCCTATGTCATAGAATCATAGAGTAGTTAGGGTTGGAAAGGACCTTAAGATCATCTAGTTCCAACACCCGTGCCATGGGCAGGGACACCTCACACTAAACCATGCCACCCAAGGCTCTGTCCAACCTGGCCTTGAACACCGCCACAGACGGAGCATTCACAGCTTCCCTGGACAAGCCATTCCAGTGCCTCACCACCCTTACAGTAAAGAATTTCTTCCTCATATCCAATCTAAACTTCCCCTGTTTAAGTTTGAACCCATTACCCCTTGTCCTCTCACTACGGTCTCTAATGAAGAGTCCCTCCCCAGCATCCCTATAGGCCCCCTTCAGATACTGAAAGGCTGCTATGAGGTCTCCACGCAGCCTTCTCTTCTCCAGGCTGAACAGCCCCAGCTTTCTCATCCTATCTTCACACAGGAGGTGCTCCAGTTCCCTGATCATCCTTGCCTAATCAGCAAACCTTCTTTTTAAAAGATTTTAATATTCTCTTGTTTGTGAGAGACCTGTTGAATAATGAGGGTCTCTGACATACGTGTAAGTATTTTCTGAACCTGAGGACATCTACCTTCTCTTTTTCAACAGCCAAGTCTCTGAAAACTGACTGCTGGAATTCAGTAGGAAATGCAGTTCACAAGCATAATTTATTAGAAAATTTTATTATGCATACATGCATACATATGCATATACAGGTGCCTGAAGTAAGAGACATGGTCTCACAGGACTCTAACTTCAGTTACCTATCAAAGGGGAAAAAAAAGAAGATGCAATTCCATTTGGAGTTCTCTTTGATTACATGAGCTGACTTTTGGAGATGCTTCCTTATTCAAATGACTGCATATGCAAGCTTAAGATCCTCATTTTAGTCACCTGACTTAAATGTTAAGTTCTCTAGGGTAAACATCCCATCTGGTCCCAAGCTGTTAGTTTGTGGAATAACCTGAACAGTTAAAGACAAAAAGAACTAGAGAGACAAAAGAAAAATCACAGATTATTTCTCATACAAGACAGTTGCCCTTAACTTAAGTGATGCTAGGTTTGTTTTGCTTTGAACTGATAAATAATGAGCTGCAGATGGAAACAGAAATTTGCCTAAGGCGTAATACAGATACCTAAGGTGGGAACAGAGGAGTAGGGCAGAAATGGTTTGTAAGTGTGGCTGAACCAGTACTGAAAGATCATACATATGAATATGACATTGAGTGGTGGCAGGGGGGAACCATCTTCAACTTTGGAGTGAATCCAAAATGAATCATGGGTAAAAAAATCAACTAATCTGAAAAAATCAACCTTAATTCCTCAGAGTGGTTTCCGAATGTTCAAATGATGGTTCTTAGTGAAAGGTAACATGATACATTTCCCTTTTAAATTTAATTTATGTCTGCATTATAAATTGCAGAATAGACAATTCAAGAAGAACCTAATCATGTAGCTATCATATACTTCCCTGAACAAAATGAATCCATTAATTGCACTGCTACATGTGGGAGGAAGAGAAAAACTACTCCTTTAATTGTTTCAGTTTTGTAACTGGTTTTGTAATCTGACAGTCAAAAAAATAATTACAACAGGAAATTGTCCCAAGCAAATCAACACAACTTGCTGCCAGATTTATCCAGCTGAGAAAATTAGGTAATAATAAGGGGGCTCATAATAACCCAATATTCTTTCATTAATCTTTTCTTGAGATGGAACAGCATACCTTCAGGAGAGCAGATTGCAGGAACATCAGAGAGAATAACTAATGCTGCTGCTACCAGTCTACTTCCATCTTCTGACAGTAACAGATGTTTTCCAGATTGAACTGCAGGGCTACAAGTTAATTTAGGGTTGAGCTGGGGAAGCTGTCTGACAAGAATACAAACACACAACTCCAGTGTTGCGAAGACTAATGATTTCCCAGGTACTAGTCCTCCTGTGTCTTTGCCTTCTCCAAATTCTGGTAACGTTTCCTTTTCTGCAGCACCATCATCAACTAAAACAAAAAGAAATATAGCAGAAATCTGCAGGCTGTACCTTGTTTCCAGAAAGCTTACTTCTTAAGACTGTTTCATCACCAAGTGATAATAATCTTGATACATAGCTATGTGCACGTATATGTATTCAAAGTTCTACTGGCAAACATCCATTCTTCTGAATAAGCAAACTACGCACTGATTGTCAAAAGGAAAAAGTGTGTACAATAATTCAAACATACAATGTGCTGAGGCACCATGCCAATATGATGTCACCTGATATAAGTGTTTTGATTCTTCTCCCAGATTTCTTATTTTACAAAATGGAATGGTATTTTACTTTAGGAAGTTACAATCAGAGTAAATAGTGGAGTCTGGCTTGTAACAGCTGTGTGTGCCACATCTCTCCCTTACTCTACTGCAGGTGATCCCAGGTTTTCACTAGGACTTCTCCTTCCCTGACACCACATAAGACTATCCCAAGTTCAGTTTCTCCAGTCTTCCTCCTCACTTTATGCCCTCTACTCAACACCAAACCACCTATCATGCTATCTATCATGCCACTCCGATTTCTCATGTCAGGCACTTGGACTGACTTAAGTAAACCAGGATTAGTCACCAATTGTGACACACTTCAAATTAAGATGTATCTTAGAATATCACCTCCAAGAATGCAGTTTTCCAAGAAAGAATTGCTTTAACCCTGATAATATGTATTCAACATCTCATACATTACTGTACCTTCTGCACTTCTCCGCTTTTCCTTCACATGTTCCTGAGCTGCAAAAAGAATCAGCTGAACCACTTCAAGGGCAGCAAGCTGAATATCAGGTGATTCTCTGGTCAGTATCAGTCGATGCAAAACATTCAGCAGCTCCACACCCAAATCCTACAGTAAGAACAATGCTTAATATATTCTTATTTTATTGCAGGAATTTTAGAAACTTGTTAATACCCGTTAAAGGCAACAGTATCACACTTATTAATCTCATTAAGGAACACAGCATAATTGATGCAATCTCAGGAGCTGGCATTTTCTTCCATATCTAGCTCCTAGCTCCCAGCAGCAGGAGTCCTGCTCAATTTTCCCAACAAAATAGTAATCACTGTAATCAGAGATAAGGCACTTAAAACTACTAAAAAAGACCCCCAAGTAATCTTTCTCTTATGGCTTTTTAACTCATAAAGGTGGAAATACTACACTAATGCTGCTATAGTATATGCATTTCCTTCCTTGGAGAGAGCACCAGTGGTCAGCAGAACTTGGGCATGTCCATGAGCTTTATCACTTTTGCCACGTTAGGAAATTGCATGGCACACAGAATGGTATAAAGCTTAACTCAAAGGAAAATAAAAAAGGAATTTTGAAGTTAGTAATTCTTTTAGGATCACTGGTGTATTGTGTGTGGGGTTTTGGGGGGTTTTTGTTGGTGGTGTTTAATACCACTGATTTTGTACAGTTTTCTTATCTTCAGTATTTACAATAGATTTACTTAAACTGTTCCTTGACAGAAGGAAAAAGAGAACTTTTTTTCTGGAATTCTGCCTTTACCTGTCTCACATCCTACTCATCTAATTACTCCTTCCTGATGAAATGCCCTCAAGTTCACTGCCCCTCACTGTCTTCTTACAGGTTCCATGTTGTGCCCTCTCCCTGTACAGCTTTGGATTTTGGTAAAGTATATAGTTCACCTACTACTTATGTGTTGAAGATTCCTGCATATACAGTAGATAATACAGATAATGTACAAACAAAAATTATGCCTTAATTTTGGGGTGTTTCGATCATTGAGACATTACCTGATCACCACCTATTTTTGACCTAGTCCATGGAACATCAAAGAGTGCCTGTAGGGCACGTAAACAGGCAATAATGTTCTCCATTGCTGCATCTGATCGAGGAGAGCAGAGAAATTCCACACTAATTCCTGTAAGCATGAGAAGAAAAAACCGATATGTGTGTGAAATTTTGAAGAAATTCTGTCAATTACTATGTAACCCAACAGTAGGTTCAGCAGATACAGAAATAGCATTTGCATTTTATATTAAGTGAATTCATCTCCTGTTGCTAATATCTTGGAGCAAGAACTCTATTTCCCTCAAAACAATGAAAAAACTTCAGCTTCTACACAGTAGAAGACACAATTCAAACTGGCTATTAACATAAATAAGTAAAAATCCAGAGCAATTTCTAGGCAAGACAATGAACTCTAAGTCCAATGAATAGGTAGGCAATTAATAATGAAAGTATCTCAGAATATTTGCTTAGTCACTGATTTAGGTAATAGAAGGAAATAATGGAGAAAGTAATCGTAGTTCACAAACTCAAAAGCAGAGGTTTTATCTTCCCATTTTATAATAACACTAAAGAATGCAGCTATCACAATTGGATCACCAGTAATAAATAAATTACATGAAGCCTAAGCTTGCCAATCCTACAGCAGATAAAAATAACCCCTGTTTTTCCTCAGCTTTCAGGACTCTTCAGATGACAATTCATGACACTGGAGATAAACTTCATGTAAACTGTGATCCGTATTCTCATCCCAGTTGTACAGCTCTCATTCCAAAATGTGGAATGACTTGGCCAACTGACCAGTGTACACTAAAGAGCTGTGCAACAGAAAGCGTCCATGCTTTAAACTGCTTTCAGTTTCTCCCTAAGAAGTGAAAATGAAGAAGTGCAATATGTTCGGAAGAAGAATAAACAGCCAGGTGTCTATGGCAAAGTATATGAAATTTGAAGCACTAATCCATTAGCTTAGGAAGCAGGGAAAATGAGCACCTTTTGCACCAGAGATCCAACTTTTAACTGAGGGAACAACGGAGTTCAAAGGGAAACTGGCGTTGTGCAGGAAGACTGGGACGCAAAAGAGGCCATACGCATCTGGTTCATGCAAACCCATTCCAAAAAAATTATTATGACAGGATACAAAAGACAGATCAAAGAAAGAAAAGTACAACCAGAAATACCTAATTGTATATATTTAGAGAACTGGGACTGTGTTCAACTGCCTGATAATCCTCTGCAGTAGCAGATGCTGAAACAGAGCTTTACATGAACTTAAACACTTATTTACTGTAAGAGCTACTGAGCACCAGCAGAGGTCTGAGCACCAACACAGGTTGCCCAGAGAGGTTGCGAAGCCTCCATCCACGGAAATATTCAAAAGCCACCTGGACACAGTCCTGGGCAACTGTGTTTAGGTGGCCTGGCTTGAGCAGGAGTGTGCAGAAAAGATGACATCCACAAATCCCTTCCAACTTACACTACTCTGTGATGCTAAACTACTTCAGTGATGCTAAACCATACACTCTGTAACTGTAGTGCCACAACTGTGATGAAATACACCCTTGAACTTGCATACTTATGAGCGGAAAGGAGGTTTCTAGAACTCCGGTGCACTCACATGGAGTGTTTTTTTCTACCACATTTCAGAAAACACTCTACAGTTTTCTCATAGGACTTAAAATTCTTCTGACTGGATATTTTTCTAAAGGATGCTATATTCAGTGATGCAGTTAAATTTGAATAATTAAATATTTATTTGCTACAGTTTTATATATTAAAATTACATTTTGGGTCATAGCATCTAGACAGATTTTGCACTCACTAACCCAAGATAAGATGAAATCTGTCAGTATTCACATCCTCAGGAGATTTCACCAAGGGCCTGGTAGAAGAATCTTGACACATTGTAGTTGGGGTGACAGGTCTAGAGAGATTAGTAACACCTTCATCTGGATCAACAACTATGAAACCTGTGCTAGCAAGCCATAATGCTGTAGCATAAAGTATCAGTGCCCAGGAGTTGTAGTAATGAGGTCTGGCGTTTTCAATTGTCTCTGCTGTATAAAATGTACCTCCTGTAAGAAAAACAGTTACAATTTTAAGGATATAATTTATTTTCAACTACCATATTTTCTCATTCTTGTAAAGGGATTATTCTTTTCATTGAAATTATATTTATCGTATTTTATGTATGACTTTTTTTTTAATGTTCAATACTAAAACTCAGCCTAATGAGGGCACTTCATTTATATTATTTGCATAGAACCCAAATTGCCTTTTTCTTCTTTGAACCTTAAAATCACCCAACAAACAAGAACACCAAACAAACTACTACTCACATCAGTGAAATCTCTGTTCTCAAAACCAGTCTTTATCTTTAGACATGTATACAAGTATGCATATTCTCTACACAATTTAATCTTACTGTGATCTTAACAGAAGCTAGGGCATTAATGATGTGATTTACAAGTGAAAACACAAATGATTTGCCTTCTTACCTTCAGCAGGTAGTTGTGATGCATATTCTGAAGGCAAAGTTAAGAGAGCAAAATCCTGAAGTGCAGCAAGCCAGAGCCTGCTTAGTGTTCCAAGATCTGCCTGTACTAAGTCCAGAAGTACACTGGCTGAAGATGTTACATCTCTGTAGTTTTCTTCTGCAGAGTTTCCAATTTTGAAACAATGATTGTGTGCATCACTTCTATTTTTCTGCTTTTCAACTGCAACTATGTAAACCTGTTTACACATTTGGAGAGAGATTTACAAATATTAACACTTGGAAAACTACTGTGATATTAGCATGACTGCCTGTTGAACCAGCGTGAGGTTTCCTAGAATCTATTCCTGCTTCAAGTCCAGTAGGCATGGGTGAACAAGCACTTATTTTCTAAACCTTCTGAATCCACTGCCCCAGGTAATCTTGATGCAAGAGTCCCAATAAAGGAAAACTTGTTGAAATTCCTAACCATAGCTGCAATTAACTTCTCTGCCTTTAAGAAATAATGTATTACTTGTCCAGTTTCAGCTTCCAAACCCTGTTATAGTTATAAGTACAAGACTGAAGAACTTCCTATCAAATAATACACCTATAAACATGATCCTGAAACCACAGTCAAATCATTCCTAAATCTTATTTTAACTGAAATGACATACTGCACTTGCAAACAACTTCTCAAACTATTTATTACCCTGTGTTAGCAGTAAAGAATGTAGAGTCTTTCATAATTTGCAAACTTTGGGCGTTACTATCAGTAGGTTAACTTCATGTGAGAAGATGCCCCTCCAGTCCTCGAAAAAGATGGGCTTCAGAATTTTTCAGACTAGCAACCCTCTTTAGTCTCTCCAAAATGCCCCTGGAGAGAAGCTCTTCTCAACTAAAAGGAGACACAGGAGATCAGTTCAACTAATCTGAAGTTAGCTATTGTGAATATCCATCTCCTACAACTGTGATTTCTGTATCTTTTTCAAGTTTGCTAGTTGCAGTGGGTTTACCCAGGCCAGTGACCAAGCACCACCAAGCCCATCTTCCACTTCTCCCCCACGACAGGATGGGGGGGATTCCTTTGAATTCTGGAAATGAGAAATAGGTAAGACCCTAAGTGAGAAGCAACTGCCTAGTGCTTAAGTGAAATATTCATAAACTACATGTCATGAAAGTTTATCCATAGTTTAACTTTGTCATAGTTTCTTGTATCTGGGATCCAGTATAGAGTTATACAGTTTGTATAACTTAATATTCATACTGATGTATAGTATGATACAACAGTTTACCTAGCAGTGCTTTTGTCAATTTTATGAAGTTCATGTACTGTTTAGCAGTATCAAAGCAAAGCAAAGGATCATCACTTGTATATAATGAAGCATGTAAGCAATTCCTGAAACCATTCTGTCTGAAAGGTTCTAACTTACCGACCAGATATCAAGACTATGATGAAAGAGCTGTTACACTAACCTCGGCCCAAGCCTTAAGCACAGCTAGTATCTCCATGGTTGAGGTGCTTTCATTATATTGTTGACTTTGTGCTTCTTTCCCAGCCTGCACTTTGAGCAAAGAGGATACAAGCAACTGGTGAACCCTTCGAAGGTCATTAAGATCACTTACTACACCACTTGCTATCCAAGCACTGCACACCTAGTGTTGCAAAACAGAAATAATGAGAAATAAGAGCCAAACACCACTGGACAGTCTTTTTTCAACCTGTAAAATTATAAAAGACAGAGTTAATGATTTAATTTCTACTGAGACACAGGCACTCTTGGATAATAATCAATGTTAAATGAGAGTATAGTTTAGTATATATGAGTAATGAAAACCAAAACCATTAGAGGAATGTCAAATAACAGCAAAAGTACCAACTGCTAAAGTTTTACAAAAGATTTTGAAGAGTATAAAATCTTTGAGTTGATACAATATAGAGGTAACAGTGTGACATTTTGTATACATTGAGGATTCAAGGCTAGATTATTTATTTCCTTCTTCTTGTGTGGTGTATCAATGCTAAACAAAATTTCAGAGGGTCTGTTACCTAAGACTTCAGACTTTCAACACTTGCCTGGCATGCTTTTGCTGTGACATCAGGAGGTGTTTCAGGAGCAAAGGCAGGCCTAAGTGCTGCTCCAACCTAAAGAGAAGTTATACAAATTTTAAGGCATGGCAAACAACTAATTACTTTTCATAAGTAGGCTTCGTTGCAGTTTTTCTTTCTAAAGCATAGTTTCCTTTTCATATTTCCACAGATTGTTTCAGTGAAGTTAAAGAGTAGGGAGACAACTGCAGTCATACTTTCATTGTTCTGCTTACACTAAAGACATGGTTCTCTTCGAGAGGGGTCTTCAAAGTTGATTCTACATCTTGCACAGCGTAAAACTAAAACAGCAACCTCTTCCTTCCTGAACTCTTGACTTGATGAGCGGGCCTCAAGAGAAAAAGCAATGTTGCAAACCATGAAAGACTTGCTAGACACCTAATGAGTGCTATTTCCTTGCTCAGAAAGGATACAGGTTTAAGGAAATAAACAGCTGAAGTTGGTCAGCTTTGCAAAGTGAAACAAGGGGAAAACACAAACCCGAGTCACCTAATAAAGAACACACAAACATATACTTAACAGCTTGCAGAGATTTTACCTACTCTCACTTGTCTCACAAGCTATTTCACTACAGGCTATTGAAAACTTCCCTTGCTGCTTTAGCTGATATCTGAACACTCAGACTGAAGTCTGATGCTCTTTGGGGTGAAAGTACATAGCGTAGTACAAGTACTACAAACACAAATTTCTGAAAGTAAGTGAAAAGAAATTGTTTTAATGAGAAACAAACCAAAACGAAAAAACCAAACAACTCCCCTCTCCCCTAAGAAAAAAACCCCTAGATATTTAACTGCTTCACATCTCTTCAACCTCTACGAAACAGTTGATGAGCGGATCTACGCACAGTATTAGCAGAAACACTTTAAGGGTAGTGAAAGTTAAAAAGGAGAATTATTAGCACTACTTGTGACTTGCTTGATAGTTTGGGACAGCAAGGACAAATGGTGAATTTTTTAACCCTGGTAGTCCAGACTAGATCAAAACACTTCTCCTCTCCCACAAGAAGTGCCATTAGAACAGAATCCTAACGGCAAAAGCAAGAGCAAAGTGAGTTAGGATGTCTTTAGTTTCAGGAACTCTCAATTTCAATGCGAGAAAATGATCTGACTTACTCAGTGCCTGCTAGAAATTGAAGAATGCGAGCCAGATGAGGCTTAACACAGCTGCCTGTCATATTTAGTGCAACTGTGGTCTGGAATGCAAAATGATCAGGACATCTTTTCTGCAAGTCTCAGCCAAGGCTTAAATGTAATAGACCTTGTGAGTACAACCCTTTTTTTACCTCCTATGCCTTATTTATTGACCAAGATCTCATAAGTGTGATCTGGTGATCACCAAGATCTGGTGTGCAAAGGCTGCTTACTTCAAAGCAAAGAAGCAAAGTCTTAAACGATAGTTGTTCCTAATATTTCTTGCAATACTTCCACATTCTGAAAGCAATGCTTTCAAAAAAAAAAAACCAAACCAACAACCCAATATTCTGTTTTTCCTGTATTCAAATAGTAAAGAAGGAAAAATATTGAAACTTGCAAAACTTTGAGGCTAAAACATCATATGCCAACAGAAAAGATGCTTTCTTGAGGAAGTTAAGTCTGAAGAAATTAATAATAGTTTCAGAAACGAACTAACTGAAACCCAACTCTATCATTACATACTGCAAAAAGCAAATTTCTTTCAGTAATTAACTGTAACTCTAAACTTTTCCAAGTTATTAGCAATGGTGCTTACATTGGCTTGATATTGCTCCAGAATTACATGACCTGGAAACTCTGGTTCTGGTACAGCTGCAAACTTCTGAACAACAATTTGCAATGTCTGAAGCCCAGAAAGACGTAGTTGAGCACTGTGATCTGTGGCAGCCATAAAAGCCATACGGATCAAGTCAGCTAAATGCAATACCAAAAAGTCATCTGAAGAGAGAACAGAAATTGAAAAAGAAAACAGTTTTATTAAATTTAGATTTAGACGTAAGTCCTTTTTTTTTAGACATCAGTCTTTTATAAGACTGCTCCCAACATTTTCAAAATGCTGATCTAGGCTCCTTTCCATTTGAATGTTAAAAAACCCCAGCCAGACAACTAACCATAAATATTTTTATGTATGAGGCAGATTTTCTAAAAAAAGTTTTGAGGAAAACACCTCCAGATAAACAGAGAGGTACTGAAAACTGGTAATGATGCAAATTATGGAAAGAAAAAAAAGAGTGGAGTCATACTGCCAGATACCAAACTGTGATGGTGTAGGCTGGTGCCAGTTATCACTTCTGATTGCCAAAGCTTATGCAGAAACAATGGCTTCCAATGCATACGCCATGGTACTATAAGCAGGGAAGTGCATTTTGGCAAATAAAAATTGCTCTACACCTTAATAAATATAGGCTTCTAATCAGAGTAATTAAAGGTTTCAATGATCACAAACAACAAATTTCTGATTAACTTCATTAAGATGCAAACAGCTAACATTTATTTTAAGCATACTTAACCTTCTGTGAAATTCTTTCAGTGCTTAACACATACCTCTTGAATCACGTTGTTTTCTTTCCTGAGCCAAAGTTATGTCAAAATGTGCACTGCCTGCATTTTCACACTGGCTTATAATTTTACAGACACACTCTGCAGCAAAAACTCTCGTAGACCATCGTGGATTACTGAAAGGATGGAACCTCTCATCACTATCAGATGTTAATATAGATGCATCATCCACTTTGGCAGTTTCCTCTTCCTGAGTGGTATCTATTGAAACTACTGTATTGAAATCTGTATTTAGGACAAAGGAGGAAGAATAAAAGAAGAAATGTAATATTCTGTCTTACTGTAACTGAAAACTACAGAAGGACTCATAAGAAAATCTCTTTGAAGTCCATCTCTTTATGACCCCCTTCAACCTTGTTGCCTTAAAACAAATGCTAGAATTAAAATGTAAGAAAACATTCATTTGATATTATTTGCTGGAATACTAGAAATACTATGAAAGTAAATAAAGAACTTCAGTGAAAGAAATGAAAGAAATAAAAAACCCTTTTAAAGTAAGTGTGGCACACTGGAAGCTAGTACCTTTCCAAACAAATACAAATCTAAATGCAAGTTCTCCTCCTGCATTGAAGGTAAAAGAAGACACCCCTCCACTCCCCCCAGTATTCAACATAGTAATTAATTTTCTCTGCTCAGGAGTTTCACTGTGATATAGTACATCTGTTATTAATAGAAGAGAAGGGCTGAATATTTTTATTGTAAGTAATTGCAGAGGACCCACAAGCCTAACTATATCCTGCATTTCATTTCTGATATAGAAATAAATTAAGACTATAAATCAGCAAGAGTATGAACAGACAAGACATACTAAAATGTTTACAAAAACTTGTTCAATAGGGAAAAGCAATCAGAAGGGAGACAGTCATATTCCTGCTGAAAGAACTAAGTTAAAGGGTCCAGTGTTTCATTATGAAGGACGATGATACACTTCATAAATGTTAAGCATTCAAGAAAGAAAAATACTTTCCCTCAATGTCACGCTGTACTGCTGCTGGCCTTATTTTCATTGTGTTCTCAACTACAGTGTATTAGGACTTACCAGCTGAGGCAGCAAGAACATCTTTACAAAGCTTCAGCCAAAAAGAGAGCTTCTCAACTGCCATTGAAGTAAGCATATGAGTCAGAGTCTCTTTGATATCTTGGCACAATCTTTGATCCAATTCTTTGTCCAGCAAGCTGAGCAATGCCGCCTCCAGGCCTATTTCTCTGATGTTAACATCTGCTAAGAACAAAGTCTGTGAGCTGAATGCTGTGCATCACAAAACTGCAGTAACGACCACAGAAACCCGACCGGAGGTTGCACACAGGAGTATTTTGTGAACAAGTATCTAGTCCTGAAATACTTCTGAAATAACAGTATTAATTCCTTTCATACCCTATCTAAATCATCTGAATACAAAACAAACTTTGAACTTCTCCAGAAATGTACTAACAAGAAGGAAAAAGTTACCCAGGGGTGGGGGCATCCTACTCTGAATTTCGCAGTATTACCATCACCAGAGCATCTGAGCTTCTGAGAAGCATTATCTTTGGCCATGTCATTCTTCACACTTACGCATGAGGTGACTCCAAAACAATGTTTTAACTTGAAAAGGAAATAAAATTTTTCTCCAACGAAGTTCAAAACCAGACAGATGGAAATAATTTGTTAAATGAATATGTCCAATTTTTATTTGCCCAATATGACCAATTTTAAAAAGCAGTTTTACAAAATGACTATAGCTTATTGTCATGGTTTAGCACCAGCTACTAAGAAGGAGAAAAATAACTGTTACAGCTGAATCCAGGAAACCTATCTTTTTTAAAAGTTTCTAAATCAGCTTGAATTGAAATCCAAAGTGAAAGCATTTATTACCATTGTCCTTGGATGAACTAGAGACCATTCTCAGGCCTTTTAGCAAAAAGCCCAAAAAACTTAAGGAAGTTTTCATACCCACAACAGAGTTTAAAACTCTCTATCAGTGTTTCAAGATCTTTGATGTCAAAACTTCAATACATTACCTGGAGTAAAATCTTCCCTGTTCTCTTTCACTAATGCAACAGCATATTCTGATACCTCAGCAGCTTCTCTTTGCACAAGTTGACGTAAGCATGCTACCACTGCACGTCTCAATAATAAGTATGAGCTACAGAGATTCACCTGAAATATGCAAGAAGAAACAGTAAGGCGGCTAACAAACCTTTATAGTAATACCTCAGTAAGGCTAGTATTTTCAGAACAATTGCAGCTATGACAAATCTGTGAAGTCAGTAAGCATGTAATTGATGCTATTTTTGCTCAGCTATTTTTTTCTATTTTTAATCCCAAATGAAAGGTTTTGCAACACCTGTAATCAATTTTAATGTATCAGTACTTTTAACATTTTCTCACCAAAGGTAACTTGTAAGACTGCTTTGAGTTCGCACCAGTAGGAAGTAGGAAGACCCACATTAACTTCAGTGACACCTAAAACATGGTCTCAAAGAACAATGAACTCTATTCTTTAACTACAGGGTATATATAATGGGCTTGAAAACTCAGTGCAAGAGAAAATTACTCTAATCATCCTGAGATGTGACTAGAGAAATGCCAACGTAACCAAGGGTGAGACAGTTAATCAGGCTTTAGTAAATCTTGAACTCCCATGCATGAAAGGAAGTTTATAGGAAAAGGCAAAAAGAACACTGTTGCAATTTCATCACAAAAAATATTATATACTCAGATTACACCAAAGTACATTTTAAAGGAGGCGAGAGGAAGGGTGAGAGCTACTGGTGAATGTACCACACTGAGACAAGTCAGCTCTCCTGAGCAATTTCTGGCAAAAAAAGTTTATAGCATCACCATATTTTAGCACCACCAGGCCAGTGTTTGTTCTTTATACTGAAAAATACATTTTAACAGATTCACTTTTACAGGAACAAGGAAAAACACTTAAAAACCCCATGAGATATCCAGGGTTTTTTTTATTTGCTTGGTTGTGGGGTTTTTTTAATTTTATTTTTATTTGCTTGCATTCAATTTTCAGAACATTCTGAAGGAGATTCCAAGGATACAATGAACCAGCTGTGTGGCCAGGCAAGACAGCTACACCAATATCTAAGCAGCTTCTTTTAAATTAAGATTAGGTTATCATCAAAAATTTATTCTCTACAACTAAGCAACTGTGCACCCTTAGCTGTTGCCATCCTTAAAATAGAGCTGAGAGTCTGCTGCAGGGAAACCTTGCAGCAAGGTCATGCGCCTCATTTGTCAGCAACAGGTTAATGTATGTTAGTCAAAACGACTAATACATATTAGTTAACACACAGTTAAAAAGAACAACTTAAGGACAAAGAAAGTGATATAGAATTTCAGCTTTGTTACACTAACAAAACTAAGCTTCATCTTCTGAATGTCTATGCATGCGCATGAATCTACAATACTCAGAATTACATGTTTACTACACATGAAGATACAATCTCTGCATAATTCTTCTAAAAGGAAAGAAATCTGACTCAGTAAGTATGTCTGCAAGATACTTTAACTGAAACTTTAAAAACAAGTGAGTTTTTTTATGCAATATTTATGCAAGCACTCTACACATTCTGCTTCAAGTTGGACATGCATAAATTCCGTGCTCATTTTTAATAGGGAAAAAAGAGAGGATCCAGTTCAGGCTGCTAAATAATGCAAGATGCACGTTTTTCACCTGTCTCATTCTCTCATATTCTTAGCAGGGGATAGGACTAAATAACAGACACAAAATGCAAGCATCACATACAAACTTAAATGAACAAACAGTTCCCTTTCTGTGCTTAACATGTTAAAAAAAAAAGTTATGTCTCATTAAGCACATAAATGAAATGTATGTCTGCCATCTGCAGAAAGTTAGGGAGGGTCTGGTTAGGATGACAGTCAAATGTCACTTGACATGCTAAAAGAAATGACATTAAAATGGTTAAAAGGAAAAGATAACAGGTGAAATAAAAAACACCACAGCAAACTGCAAAAGTTTAGGATTAACAAGGCACAGGGACCTACCAACACAGAATTATCCAACAAGATTTCCTGCACAAAAACAAATGACAAACCAGTCATGACAAAATCAAAATATAGATATTACAGTGATGCCAACCACACATGGAGACATATATTAAAATTCAGATTCTTACCTCAAACATACCAAACCCCTAGTTTCCTTAGTTAATTTATCTTATATTTAACGTTGTACACACTTAGATTGCAAGCCAGCTGCCCCTAAAATTAGTACTTAAACAGTACCAAGAGAATAGCAGAGTGTAATTATGGGCACTGTACACATTGTGTTTCAAAATATCTTTAATGTCTTCCAGCTAAAAACTGGTGTTTACTACATCATAAAGTTACACAGATAGAATCATAGAATCATAGAATAGTTAGGGTTGGAAAGGACCTTAAGATCATCTAGTTCCAACCCCCCTGCCAGGGGCAGGGACACTTCCCACTAAACCATGCCACCCAAGGCTATGTCCAATGAGGTCTTCAGAAATCTGTGCTCATCTAAGTTAGCTTTAGAGCTAATGTTAGACATGATTAAAAGCATGTGATTTTTATCCTGCTGGAGCCAAGAATTCAACTTGCAGGATAAGCATTACTATTCAATGCAAAGCCCCATGAAAAAAGATCCAACAGACAAACAAGCAATACTTGCAGAAGGGATGCTAGATAATGACAGGCAAAAATACACAATTAAAACCAAAACCAAACATCGAGTCAGTGAAGCTGTGTATCCACTATCTGAGTCCTGTTTTGTAAGTGCTAGCATAGTCACAAATTCAACTGTCTAAATACTCTGGGGACCTGAACCATCTCATGCTCTCGGGGGTGTAAATACAGATGGAGGAGGAAGCCTGCAGCTGCTCACAGAAATTGTGTTGGCATGGCTAGTGCTACATATATTTATAAAAGAAAGGTGGGAAGAGAGAGAAGAGGAGAGGGAAAAGGAGAAAGAAAATGCCTATTTCAGAATTTTTAAAAGGTAAGTTTAAAGACACAGAAACCTTGGGGAGAAAGGGCGAAGATGGGAGTTGGTTCAAATGTTTCTAAAAAAGAAATCCTTTGCACATTTATTTTCAACATTTTATGAGTGATAATTCATATTTCTATGGACAGAGGAGGAAAAGATCACTTATCTGACCACAGATTCTTTGCCTCTCCTCTTTTTCTGCCTTGAAAAACAACACAGTGGTGAATATCCAGTGTCTAGTGCCCAGCTTTTATACTTTACTTCCCCTTAGGACTTCCAAATGTGCTGCAAGAGAGCAGTCACACATTGTTCTCCACTTGCAGAAATTTAAACTCATGGAAAGTCACTTTATCCTACTTCCCTTGCAAGATGGTGATTTAGTAGATGGAAACTACACAGAGGATGGTGAGTTTTACAAATGCAGAAGTCTGCTTGTGCAATCATCTTCTCACAGACCTGCAAAGCACACTCACAAACCTTCTTTGTTTATGACACTCTTATTCAGATGTATTGACATTTACTGAATTGTCAGCATCAAGTGGCTGTAGTTCTGTAACAAGTTCAGGAAAATGAGAAGAATTTACCCATACAAGGCCACTGATTTTGGTGATCTCCTCCCCCACGAAGTTCACAATTGTTTCTGGGGTAGAGGTGAAAACACACACATGTAGAGAGACACACAAACACTCGAGCCATGAAACATGCTTCTTCTTAAATGAGTAATTTTATATTAAAAAGTCACTAAAGTCCTGTATGAAGTACTTTGAAACAATTCATAAAACCAATGAAAATCAGTTATATTGTATAGACAATTTTATCATGACATCCTCTTTATTAAGTACTTGCTATTAGCTAAGAGATCATACTGTATATGGAAGCAGACCATACATGGACTTACATATGATCCCAAATACTAACACCTCCTATGAGCAAGGAAGTGACTTATATGATGTGTTGTGATTTTATCAATGCAAGAAAAAAATGTGCTTTACCCAGAGAAGAGAAAATGGTATATCTTAAAACCCCAAATGCTTCAAATGAATTCCAGTTATTCTGCAACCAGTATACCCATGCCTAACACAATGTGGCGCTGAAAGAGCTTCTCCTTCAATTTTTCCTGGCTCCCACGATCATGTTTCTTGTCAAACATAACAAAGATAATGGAAGGGAAATATTAAAAAAACAACCCTACCTTACTGTCTGTGGTTTTTTTGTTTCTCTCTGATTTACAGGGAGACTGGGTGGTCTTATTAAAAGAAGAAAAGAGCAACAACCAAAAAACCAAGCATCTCATCCCCCCCCAAACAAACACAACCCTAGCTAGCCCCTGAAAACCCACCAAGGCTAACAACTATCAGGAAATTACTTTTGTTTTCTTTATAGAACAAAGTGCTTCAGAGCAGCAGAGAGAGAAAATCTGGGGGGGGCAAAACCAAACAAAAAGCAATCCCAGCAAACAAACACCTCCCTCCTCCCCTCTTTCTCAAACAGGGCTGAAAAAAGGACTTCTGTTGATTTTTTCCAAAGACCTAGTTTGACTATTACTTAAGTGTCAGAAATTTTTATACTGACTGCCAAGAAGTCAGCAAAATGAAGCATTAGTGCTACCGAAATTACAAACCAGAGAAAATCTACAGTTTTTCACCAACATGGAAAAACAAACCCAAACAAAACAATTCTCAGAAACCAGTAAACACTTTTTTTTTTTCTTTTAATCCTTCATCTAAGACAAAAAGCAGCAGAGGAAAAAAACTGCCCAACATAAAATTGCTGGTAAAAATCCAGCACACAATTGTCATGGATGGTATATCCTGCCAGACAACTGGACTTAATAAGAGCAGCAGAATGCACTTGCAAGCACTTCAGAAGGCCAATATTTTTACAGAATGTGCTCATCTTGTAAAGGGGAAGCAGAAAGTGTGGAAAAAAATTAAAAACACAGAGAACACTTGCCTGCAGGAGGATATGGAACACTTCACCCCTACACAATGATCAGTTTCTCTGGTTAAATAAGCATCTGTATTTTTTTAACTGTTTCTGAACAAAATGCCTTAAAATACAAGCATATAAACGAGTAGAGATATACTCACACACAGGCAGCTTACAAGGCTGGACAAGTTAACATGTCGAGGAGCAAACATGTGAAGCTGCTGAAGGCAAGAGATGGCTTGAGCCTGAACAAGGCAGTCAGGATTATCCTGCATCACCGCACAGCCCAGGAGGCAGGAAGTTCTTAAGGCTGAAACTGTAGTACTGCTGCCTGTATTCAGAATAAAAAAGGGTTCTGTTTTTTGTTTTTAAAATATCAACTTGTTTTTCAAAACATGATACCTGCCTTTTTCCCAAGCCACCCATAACTCTTATCCTCTTGAAGCATACCCTCTCTATTTGTGTTATACTCTGATACAAATGAGATTTCAGTGTCCAGCTGTCTAAAAGTTGATTTAGGTATTTTAAATGTCTACATCATAACTAAGACACAGACTGGCTTCTAACTCTTGAAATATGAATACCTTCTGTTTCATGCTAAATGTAAGAATTTTCAGCCCAAGGCAAGGCTTCGAGAACCAGTTCAAACAAAGGGAAAGATGCCAAAGAGAAACACTATTTTTGGAAAACTTGCAGTCATGTCATCTTGATTGCGTAAGCTCATGACCTATGAAATAATGTCTTACAAGGAGAAAAAACACTTAGCATGCACTTATTTGTTGATAAAACTTGAATTACACATTCAAACAATGTTTAGCAATTTTGCTGCTAAACCAAACAAAGCTGACACTGTTCCATGTTGTGTACCTTGTAACTCAGGGCCCAGTGTGGTAATAAGTGCATTTAAACAGCGACCAAGGCTTTGATGGACTTCAACGTAAGCAGGAGGCACAGTCAACAACAACATGAGAATAAGAGATAAGGTAGGTTCCACATGCACGTGATACAAGGGGCCAGCTAAGTCTACTATCAGCGACAGAGAGTGTAGTGCCCATGCCTGTAAAATAAGAGAAACAGTCATGCAAAATCTATACAATAAAATAAACATCAGGTCTTTTAAAAATTTGATAGTTCAAGTGAAATTCAGTAAATAAGTGTAATAAAAGTTGCGCTTTTAAGTTCCAAAGGGACAAATGTAGAGGTAATAGAAGGAAACTTTCGGAACCTGATGCTTAAGAAGCCATTTTGAGCATTTTACAGGAAACTATGCTCTGCAATAAAAGAACCATTTTAAATTTCTCAGTGTTAACCAAGAAATATTAATCTGATAGTACATTAATTTAATACTGATCATTATTTCTTAAATATATTCTACCCTTTGTAAAATTTCTGATGGTCCCATGTGCAACAACAAGAGTATTACGAAAAAAAACCCCAAACTACAACAGAGTTGCTAGAACAAGATTTGGTTTAGTCTTTGTTACTTTGCACCAACAGCTAAATCTGTTTCATGTCAACATACAGTTCTTCTCTGTGTAAAGATACTGCAGATAAAGCTTAAAAAACTTCTTTAACTGAGATTTAGGCAATAACATTGAATACACCCAATGTCTCTTAAAGTTGTTCTGCCAGATAACAGTTTTAGCTACAGAGAATTAATGTGAATTAGTCTTCAAAATACCTTGCCTTATTCAAGGAAGTATACTGATCAAGTTCTACAACATTGAGGCTACAAATCCCTGTCTTTTTATTACATAACCCTTCAACAAAAAATGGCGTAAGATAACTATTGTAGCAGAGACAAAAACTGACATGAACAACTATCTAGCCAATGTCAAGATACAGGTGAATGTGAAATTAACTGCTTTTGAAGCCAGCATATTTTAGCATTATCAGCCTTATTGACCATAAAGTATGAACCTCCCATATCTTATCATGATTCTTTCTTGGAAGGTGGATTTCAAGCAGTGGCTATAGTTTTCATTGCCTTTGCCGCACAGGCCATCACCTGTAAGGTATGCCTAAGAGGTTAAGTGTTATTCTTACAAGAAAAAACACTTATACTCCAGAATATAAATCAGTTAATTTGTAATATAACATTTTCAGGTAAGTGACAAGTACCTGTACATCAGGAGAAGTACTGTCCTGAGACAAAGTATAAAGGATTCCAACACATGCATTCAGGTGCTGAGTAGAACCTATTCCTCCTAGGTACCTATACAGACATCCCAGAGCCAAAGAATGACCTGTTCTTGATACCACATCCCTAGCAGATTTTAGCCTATTAATTATAAGGGAAACAAAAGCTGTTAGTGTAATCACCAAGACTGAGACTAATAATCACATCTCAAAATAGAACTTCTAGTATATAATCAGCAAAATATTTTATTAGACACTGTTATATTGCTAAAAGTCTAAGTTCATTTATCATCTCTTATCTGAAGGAAGTACCAAAAATGTTTTAGATATGCTTAAATGGTGTGGCTAGAACAGCAGCTAATTTACTTTATTTGAAAGTCTACATGCTTACTTAGACAATCTTCTTAAAGATCAAACCTGAAGGATGCAAGCAGAAGTCAGGCAGTACTTCTCCCTGTTAATGTCTGAAGCAACATAAATTCATGAAGTAAACCAGCTTCTAAAAATTATCATATTATGGGTCAGGTAGATTTCTCAAACATTTTTTACAAACTCAACCACTAACTTACCACATTTTATGAACTTACTTGTCAAAACTGACTTGCGCTAATCCAGCAGTGAAGGCAGTATCAGAAACCACCTGTGCCAACCTGGCCAAACACTCTGCTGCAGCACATCTTAGGAGTGGATTATTGCTCTCCAAGGCACCCATTACCAAGGTCAGGGCAGACCTTCTAACTTCTTCTGGACCTAAACTTCCCTTGCAGTTAGCCAAGTGCTAAAAATAGATATTAAATATATTTAACAGCAAGACAGTAAAGTAATCAGAATATCTTTTTCTGGCAGTCATGCAAAAATCACAAAACCTGCACAAGAAATTTTATTTTCTTCCCCTTTTATCTAAGGATTTCCTCTCTCTTTATTTCCTAGTTTGAGAATTAGAAGTCAAACTCCACATACATCATTAAAAATGTTAAAATCCAGCTGGAATGCATGGATTTTAATCTGCCTGGGGATGGATGAGGAGCTGAATGAGACCTTGGGGGTCAAGATTAAAAGGAAGGCAGGACAGGGGGTAGAGACCACCCAATCAGGAAGACCGACTGGATGAGGCCCTCTATAGACTGTTAGGTGTACCCTCGTGTTCATAAGCCCTGGTGCTCATGAGGGACTTCAACCACCCTGATATCTGCTAGAGGGACAATACAGCAGGGCATAAGTAGTCCAGGAGCTTCCTGGAATGTGCTGATGATAACTTCCTTCTCTAAGTAATACAGGAATCAACCAGAAGAGGGGCTATTCTGGACCTAGTCCTCAACAACAGTGAAGGACTGGTGGGAAACGTGAGGCTGGAGAGCAGCCTTGGCTGCAGTGACCATGAAATGGTGGAGTTTGAGACAGTCAGGGTGGTGAGGAGGGTGCACAGCAAGCTTGCTACCCTGGACTTCAGGAGAGCAGACTCTGGTCTCTTGAAAGTTCTGCTTGGTGGAGTACCATGGGATAAAGCCCTGGAAGGAAGAGGGGCCCAAGAAAGCTGTTTAATATTCAAGGATTGTTTCCTCCAAGCTCAGGAGCAATGCATCCTGACAAAGAGGAAGTCAGGCAAGTACACTTAGAGGCTTGCATGGATGAACAAGAAGCTCCTGTGAGGGTGGTGAGACACTGAAACAAGTTGCCCAGAGAAGCCTTGGATGCCCCTATCCCTGGAAGTGTTCAAGGCCACGTTGGACGGGGCTTTGAGCAACCTGGTCTAGTGGAAGGTGTCTCTGCCCATGGCAGTGGGGTTGGAACTGAATGATCTTTCAGGTCCCTTCTAAACAAGACCATTCTATGAAAAAAAAAAGTAAAAACTAAACTGTGACTCTTTGGCACTTAAGAAAATTGTGACATCACAAACCAATACATAATCATAGAAAACAGGACTGATCTTCACCTTGACTGTTAATCAAAACAAGAAGTTCTGTGTAGAAACATCTGACCTGATAAATGCCATGTTTCAGACACAGAGAAAGATTGAAACAAAGGAAAGAAACAAAGGAGGTTTACCTTTAAGGAAGTAGAAAAGGCTGACACAACATTTAGCTGTACTATTTGCTGGCGTGATCCTTTTGTTTGCTTTATGGAATTCAACAACTGTTCTAACACTTGGAGCCTTAGAATCAGAGAGGAAACCACAGAATCAGAAATTAAGAAAACAACTCAAGCTTTCTTTCTTTTATTTTAAAACACATAACAAAGCCTATATCTTATAGAAACAGAGGTAGAACAAATCTATTACCCTAACTTTTGAGCACTTTCCTTCAACAGGCATTCCTGTCTTCTTCAAAATACTTTTGTACTCTACATTAGAACAGGTAATCACTTTGTGAACATGAACTTTTTGCCTCTGTTTCCTTATAAAAGATGCATTCACAAATAATTGCTTTATATCTAAGTAACATTAGACAGATGCTATTAAAAGCAACTGTGTATGGAAATGATGCATTTTGACTCCTAATTGAGAAAGGAGGAGAGAAAAGAAAAAGGAAAATGCAGTTATCTGCAGCAATTAGTTCAGGTCTTTAAAAACAGGTGAAGAAAACCAACCAGCAACACGGTAACAGTAGTGGCAAAAAGCCCAGAAAACCATAAAAAAACCCCAAACCCAAAGAAAAAAAAAGCGGTTGGTGAAGACAGAATAATGAAGTAAATGCAAGTCAGAAGAACATACGATAACCCATGTGACAATTTTATTGGCAGGTATGCCCATATACAAACAGCTGCCCCAGGATTACACTGAATCCGAGCATTCCAAGCAGTGAAGACACCAAGCCTCGGGACTAGCATGACAAGCACTTGCCCCTCACATGAACAAAACCATCACCACCTCTAACAATTATGATCCGAGGCCTAACTGCAGTTGGCTTTGAAAAGATAAAGCTGGTTAATTAAAAAGTAATTGATTAGCAGCCTTCCAGTATCTGAAGGGGGCCTATAGGGATGCTGGGGAGGGACTCTTCATTAGGGACTATAGTGATAGGACAAGGGGTAATGGGTTCAAACTTAAACAGGGGCAGTTTAGATTGGATATGAGGAAGAAATTCTTTACTGTAAGGGTGGTGAGGCACTGGAATGGGTTGCCCAGGGAAGCTGTGAATGCTCCATCCCTGGCGGTGTTCAAGGCCAGGTTGGACAGAGCCTTGAGTGGCACGGTTTAGCGGGAGGTGTCCCTGCCCATGGCAGGGGGTTGGAACTAGATGATCTTAAGGTCCTTTCCAACCCTAACTATTCTATGATTCTATGATTCTATGTATTTGCTCTAATATTTCATTCAAGAGAATTACCAGCAGCACACAGAATAAGCAAGAGCACGCAAATATCTTGAGAAATTTCATGCCTCAGCAAACCATGTGGTTATAAATGTGAAAAAAAACCAAAATGCCATGTGCGCGACACAAACCCAGAAGTCTGTGATCCCTTTCAAGCATTCTTGTACCTTGACAGAACTGTGTTAAGACACAATACTCATTTCTTCCCATTCAGTTTTTATAATGGATTAGGCAGGATACGGGTTAAATTTTACTGCAGCTTCATACCTCTTTTGTCCCTCTTTTGTCTAAGGCAATTGTGTATTAAGCACTATAATAATAATGTAATATCTCTTAAAATGAACTTCAATTTTGATATGGTTATCGAAACAAAACGTTGCTCTTGGTCAGCAGAATTTATTATAATGATAGTAACCTCTTGCTAGATATGCCTTTTCACAGTAACTTTGAGCAAAAAGTCTAATCATTTGTTAGTCTGAATTATATTATTCGGATGGCTCACAGAACTGTTTTCTTCTGTGTTCAATTTCAAACACTGCGACACCTTAGCACCACCCAAATTCCCCAACAGTTACCACTTTACCTGTGAGATTCTGCTACATGGGAAAACATAACTCCAAACAAACGTGTTGCTGCGCTGATAACAGACAATACAGGAGGTAGAGGTTTAGGTACTGAATCACCTTTTGCAACTTCTTCATAAATTGAGTAAGGGTCATACTCCAGGCTGCCACCAGCTATGCTGTTACCTAAAAGGAGCTGGAAGAAGGAATAAAGTGATAGCAATATTTCTGACCAAGTCAAAACCAGCACTGACCCAATTAACTGGAACTGTATGAACATATACCCCCATGATTATACTAGATCAAAAAGTACCTGCTCTTCAATAAATCGGTGGTCAGTCTCCTGCAGTAAGGGACCAAGTAAAAGGAGATCATTTTCATGACAAAGGGGTGGAAGTAAGAATGTTGAGGTATCAATCTGGCTATCTGGGACAGTCAAGTCAGCCACTAACTCTTTTAGAACAGCCCAGAAGCTTCCTTTAAATTAAAGGAAAAAAAAAACCAAACAGTCAAAATTTTCAGTTTATTACTTGCCACAAGCAGCTTTGGGAGCAACATATTTATACTGCAATAACAACACCCATCTAACATTTTTCTTAAGTCTTCAAACAGTTACTTGAAGAACACTCTTGCAACAGGCGAAACGACAGAGCACTAAGATAAGCAAAGTAAGTACATACAGCAATCCAGAAGTTGAAAAGCAGAGACTTTTACCTTTACAGAAGGCATAATGCCATAAAACTGCTATCCCATTAAATTAGTTACATTTATAATTAAAAGAGAGGAAAAAGGCAGTTACAAGCACAGCCATATTTTCCTCCATTTCCTGAAAATTAATGCTGTGGAAAGTATTACATAACCACACAGGAATACTTGGGCTTGGCAAGCGGAGGCAATTTCAAACATCCATAAGTCTGATAAATAACCAAAAGCTGCAGAATGTACTCCCCTATTTCAGAAGTTCGCAAAAAGCAAAGCATGAGGAATTCACTGTATGATTACGATAATTTACACTGGTAGTTTAAGCTATCACATATTCTGGTGCATACCATTTCAAACAAGATTGTACATTATACATGAACAGCAATATTAGGCATTCTAAGTCAGGCTACTCTAGGTTTTTAAAATAGTCCCTGCAGTGAGAGACCATTTCTAGCACTGAACTACACCTGATGAGAAAGCTCTAGTTTATCTGTTCAGTAAAATATGTTGAAAAACACTACAGAACTGATCTTGAAGAATGTACACACAGTCTTTATGCAAATATTACATAAAAATTTACCTCCAGAACACTATGATTGCAAAGTCAAGTCCTCATGAAATGCGGAATATTAGCATTAAGAGCAAGCTTAACTCCACATATCAGTGTTTTGCATTCAATTTTGTTGTTAGATGACCACACCATTACCCACTTGCACTCAAGTTGCTTAGAATTTTTCAACACGTGCAACAGCACAGTTATCAGCACCTCATGAGCAGAACCATTTGTATAGCTGGAGCTGGTAGCTCTAATCAGCTGTTTTACCCTTCCTGAATCCTGCATACATCTGAGAAAGCTGATTTCCCTACCCCCAATCCTCTGCCCCCACCAGGCTCTATTGCTGCTAGCTTCCACTGCTTTACCTGCCTCCCTGACTAAATAGCAAGTATGTTATTTTTCCCAAAATGCTTACCTCAAATCTAAACGCAAAAGGCTAGCACTATCAAATATATTCCAAGATGCACAGATAGTGTGCAAAAAGGACAGGAAGAGAGCCTTTTAAAAAACTATAATAAATAAACAACAACCATAAACTGCTTTTTCCATTATTATAGAACACAAATTAAAAAAAAAAAAAGCCCTTCCTATGAAAACATTTTTCAAATAAAGGTTAATGGAGATACTCAGCAATTTTTAACCAAATTAACATTTGCTTTAGCCCCAGATGCTTGGCTATCCTCAACACATCAAGTAATATTACTCTAGTATAAAACAGTTCAAAGCATCGAGCCAGAACACTGTTCCAGCATTCTTGCTATTCACCTCATCCTGTTAAGAAAGAGAAGGGAATGCTTGTATTCAATTTTGTGGTTTAGACAGTGGAACATAACAAGCACAAAAAGCTGAAGAATGAAAAGAACCCTAATGAGTTGCCTGACAAAACACATTAATTTCTGGCCACAGAAAACATCAAATCTAACAATCAAAATGCAAACTATTGAAATGATTGGTGTGAAATTCTCAAACTGGACATTATAATAGTCAAATTTTTTTATATTAACAAATATATATATATAACAAATTATATATTATATATTAACAAATATATTATATATTATATATTAACAAATATATATATTTTATATTAACAAATTATATAATTTATATAATATATATTAATATATATATTTATATATATTATATATATAATATATGTCTCAAAAAACATGAGAATGTTATAGTACAAAACTAATGACATGTGAAAATTATCACTATAAATCATAATCTTAGAAACAGAACTAGCTTTTCCCAGCTTAACAAGTTCATACTTTGGATCAGCTAAATTGCAAAGTCTTAACTGTTCACACATGACGGAAGACAGCAACTAAAGCATGTTACATGCACTTCACTGATTTTCAAGTTAACCAAATACATTTTGCTTATATTTGTCATTGCTGAAATAATGCAAAAAATCAGCTATTACTCACATACACTCACAGTAAGCCTTCATAAGATTTTGCTGTTTGAGCAGATATCGACTTTTAGGGATGATAGAAAGCAGTTAAGAGATCAGAGAGGCAGAAAGAGAGCAGGAAAGGACAAGCAGAGCCTAAACAAGTCCTGGTATCTCAGGCCTCAGAAATCTGAAGGTTTGAATCGAGAAAGAGGCTTGGAACTACAAATAAAGAATCTGCTTTCAACTGTTTATTTTGCCAGGTATTTTGTTTTGTTCCTATTGTGCTAAAGAATACAAGTGTTGCACATTATTTGCAAACACTAAAAGCTTGTGTTGCAGCTCCTAGTATATGTCCCCACCACCAATTTTCTCAAAAAGAAACAATTTGCAGATTTATAGCCCCTGGCTAACTACTCAGGTTGAAGAAAATAAAAAGAAAAGAAATAAAACCATGAACTGGTGAAAGCTTCTCATTCAGTGTGTCACTGAGCCATGCAAAATGTGTCAGACTGCAGCACAGGAGTTCTCCTAAAACTCGTCCCAGTGAAAATGACAAAAATTAGATATTAAAAAAAGCATCCTTGGTTCCATAATCATAATGTTTTTTAAAAAATCCTAGTATTTGCATTTATTTCACAGTTTCTGCACGAATCATAGAATCATACAACGGTGAAGCTGGCATACTGGAAAGAACAGTATGTGTTTAAAGCTTTACCTTAAAAACTTTTTGCATTTTTAAATGATGCATACTTATATGTTAAAATACATGGCAGACTTTGAAAATAAGCTCTGCCAATATATTCGTTTCCATTCTTTACCAACTCTCATAGTGCTGTATTACAAATAGGTGGACAACTCTGAGAGTACATCTGTTACAACTGGTTTGATTCCAAGCTTTCAGCAGGGTGACCACTTACCACAAACCTTTTAAACTTTTTATTTACTTATTTGTTCTAGAATGCAGCATCCTCAGCCAGGATGCTCACTCACACTGTGTCAGGTTTGGCAGATCACACTGTAAAACACTGTATATTTTTCAATGAACTTAGATCAAGAATGATGCCAGAGAGGGTCTCTTTATTAGGGACTGTAGGGATATGACAAGGGGCGATGGGTTTAAACTTAAACAGGGGAAGTTCAGGTTAGATCTAAGGAAGAAGTTCTTTACTGTGAGGGTGGTGAAGCACTGGAACAGGCTTCCCAAAGAAGTGGCAAATGCTCCATCCCTGGCAGTGTTCAAGGCCAGGCTGGACAGAACCCTGGGTGACATGGCCTAGTGTGAGGTGTCCCTGCCTACGGCAGGAGAGTTAGACCTAGATGATTATAAGCTCCTTTCCAACCCTAACTATTCTGTGACTCAATGATAAGAAACCACCAAACCCAGCCATACCTAAATATTTGTGTTCTATACAGCATCACCCCTGTAATAAAAGAACAAAACAAGTAACTTGCTCTAAGGGATGGAGGTGTCATTTTCAGTTGTTAAAGCCCAACTCACAAATGTGTATTATATACTATGCTTCAAGTGTTATTTACAGACTTCTAATGTGACAACAGCTTTAAGACAAAGGTCAGGGCAGTGTACGCTCGCAGCCCAGAAAGCCAACCGTATCCTGGGCTGCATCAAAGGGAGAGTGACCAGGAGGTTGAGGGAGGTGATCCTGCCCCTTTACTCTGCTCTCGTGAGACCTCACTTGGAGTATTGTGTGCAGTTCTGGTGTCCTCAACATAAAAAGGACATGGAACTCATGGAACAAGTCCAGAGGAGGGCCACGAGGATGATCAGGGGACTGGAGCACCTCCCGTATGAAGATAGGCTGAGAAAGTTGGGGCTGTTCAGCCTGGAGAAGAGAAGGCTGAGTGGAGACCTCATAGCGGCCTTTCAGTATCTGAAGGGGGCCTATAGGGATGCTGGGGAGGGACTCTTCATTAGGGACTATAGAGATAGGACAAGGGGTAATGGGTTCAAATTTAAACAGGGGCAGTTTAGATTGGATATGAGGAACAAATTCTTTACTGTAAGGACGGTAAGGCACTGGAATGGGTTGCCCAGGGAAGTTGTGAATGCTCCATTGCTGGCGGTGTTGAAGGCCAGGTTGGACATAGCCTTGGGTGGCATGGTTTAGTGGGAGGTGTCCCTGCCCCTGGCAGGGGGGTTGGAACTAGATGATCTTAAGGTCCTATCCAACCCTAACTATTCTATGATTCTATGATTTATCCTTACAAAGATTCACTTGGCAGTTGCCACTAGATGGAGCAGATTGTTTGAGTAAGGATTCCCTCTATGATACAGAGGGCACAGCCAGTTCAGTGCCTGGTTGCTTGATATTCTCTCTGCCCTGACAAAATACACTGTACTTCTCTTTACTACTGACAAAATCACTCTGGTTCCTTATTTCAATTCATACAGTACTCTATGGCAAACACAAAGATGAAAAAGGTATTTAATGTTTTAGCTGAACTGTTAGGCCTAACTACAGTGCATAGTTATTGAATTAGAGGATTAGATTTTAAATACTGCTAGTTATGTTCTGCTACAGAAAGATAAGTCTATCCCCAAATTTTGCTGAAAATTTTCTTTAAGTACAATTTTTTTTATTCACAATCTGCACGGAACAGATTAATGTATCTGTATTATATTTGAAACAGTTGAATGAAATTCAGTGGACTATATGCATTTAGGCTAGAGATGATACATTTCTGATTTAGAATTCAACGGAAAGTAAAACAGGCATCAAAGAAAGTAAATTCTTCAAATAGTTTAAAATCTCAAGGTTGCCTACATTCAGGTTTCAACTAAAAATAGGACAAATGTCTATATTTATAATGGGGGGGAAGAAGATAATGAACACTAGTTTTTCAAAACCACAGTGACTTCACTACAATTTCATTACATTTAAACAGAGGGAATAAAATGTGTTTATTAGAAAAGGAACTAATTCTTGCTATCTGAATATATGTCAAACCATGGTATTTTAAATGCATTTCCCTTCATAAGGAAATACGTACCTTCATAAGTTTTTGGAGGCAATACTGCTAGTAGTTCGTAAAGTTTATGTCTGTAAACTGTTGAAGGTGTTTTTAAAGAATTTCCATGTGATTTATTTATTGAAGAAAGCCTTAAAATATAAAAAGCACATCAGTAATGTTAAAGCCTTTAAGCATTACGCACCACATCCTGTTTCATTTGTACCACTCTACTGAATACTTTTAAAATCTATACATACTGTAAGTACATTTTTGATTTGCATTACCAATAGAAGAAGAAAACAATTTATTTCACATGTTCTGACAGAATGTCTGTTCTCCATTCCCAGTCCTTATTTCTACCTAAAACTAGAAAAATAAACAAAGCTTTCTATTTAATTTTATTGCATCTATATTTATTATAATTAACTCTTTTGTGGGAATAAGTCAGTTAAATTAGAGCCCAAATACATTAATACATATTCTGCAGGCAAAAGTTTAAAAATTATAAAACCCTTTCAGGCATAGCCCTGAATCTAAATATAAAAAATGCCTATGTCTAAAACATTTTGTCCAAGCATATTTTTGAACTATTTTTATTTTATAAAAAATGGAAATGAATAAACACAAATGGGTATGCTTGACCAAAAAAGCACAGCAAAATCACGAACTTAACAAAACCATGCTATAATTTTTTTCCCTAGTTTTTTTTTTTTAACAATACTGGAATCTGCAAACACATTATCATGACAGCTAAAGCCTTCAGTTATACTGCTGAATTCTGAATTTTTGTACCTTGGAAAGAAAGTTATTCAGAAAGTGCACTAAATCAAATACAAGAAGATTACTCTGTAGCTTTTCAAAACCAGAATCTCATTTAGCATTTTAATACAAACACTTACTGTGTCAATAAATCAACAGCACTTGGAAGAGGAGGAAGAAGTCTCTGAACAACTTCATCCGTAAGAAGACCGGCACAGTGTGAAACAAAGCTTTTGATAGCTAGAAAAGGAATTGGATTTTAGCTTAGTGTGAGATATCTAGAAGAAAAAAATTCACATTAGTGAAGTAATCACACTCTTACCTCACTCATTTAAAAGTAGAAGAAAACGTGATTTTTTTTTTAATATTTTGACTGATAATTAAAGAACCTGATAAAAATCTGAAATTAAAAAAATTGTATTTCCAGATGAAATGTTTTGGTGTCTCAGCTTGGACATTCATACCCTGACTTTTATTTGCTTCTATAAATGCAAGTTTTTTTTGTTTTTTGATAACAGTAAGAAAAAAAGGGGGAAGAAGGATGATGAGATAATCTACTGCTTGCTTAGCTAGTTTTGTATTTAAAATTAGCCTAATTACTGTACATTAAGACTTCAACAACTTATATATACAAAGTACTTTTCATTGCTTATGAAAATTAAACTTGAGTTGTTTAGATTACTCCCAAATGAAATGACTATTGAACTCCATGCTTCCCTACAGATTTTAATAGTGAGAGAAAGGGGTGATCGCCATACTACGGTTCACATTTCTGTTTTGCAAAGGACCCTTTAGTACTCTAGAATACATGACTGAAACACATTTGTGTTATATCTGAAGACCACTGGAGTCATCTCTTGGAAACCCAAATTTACAGCATTTCATGATGAAAAATTGCAACCCACTAGACAGCAGCCAAATACATAGTACTCGTTAATGGATGAGAATTGCAACCTCCTTATTATAATTTTCACCTGAGTCTTCCCACTCTCACAAATGCGTTTGACTGACTCACCAATTCTACTTTTCTTACAGTAAGTTACCTATTAGGAACAGAACTGCTATTTACCAGATATAATAGACTGTATAAACAGCAGAACATCCCCTGATTTGGGTCTTTATTCATTACTGTGATAAGTAGGCTAAACAAGAGGAGACTCGATATCATTTACTGCTTGGAAATCAACTGATTAGAAGAGCAAAAGAAAAAAAACACCTTGGGTTTTGTTTTTACAAAAATTAAACATATATATATATATATACACACACACACAAGCTGGGGAGTTAATACTTCCTTTACCATCCAGTGAAGAAAATCAATATGAAGTATTGTTGTTCTTTCAGAAGGAAAAATAAACAAACAGCCCTACTATAAATATGCAGGGAAAGATAAAGTAAATCCTGCTTACCACAGAGAGCACCAGCACGACCTTCCAGTGTTACTTGCCAGGTAAATGAGTCTCCTCGTGTCTTCTCCGTTTCTAGGTCTTTAGGAGATGATGGAAAGATGACCTTCCACAGTAACAGCATTCGTGGCAGACTGTGTTGGACAACTGCAGGACCTGTAAATGTTGACAGTTATCATGCCAATGTAAGGTGTTACAAAATTTTATTTTCTCTTTGGTTTTTTCTCCTACATTCACAAAATCTTCACAGTGGTGAGCAAAATTTATGCTATTTTTCCAGCCTTCTCATACAAAATTTCTCAAATGTTTACTGACTTGGTACTCCATTTTCAGACATAACTACATACCCACTGACACGTTTATTAGTACGCCACCAAGCTGACCAAAACATCTGTTTTACTAAACACAGACCCCGTGTATCGCCAGCATAAGAGATGTAGTAAGCAATAGTGATGCTCAGAAAAGCAAACATTTGTTATAGGTTAATGCACAAGATGCGTTTTCCCAAAGTTAAGAAAAAACTGGGAGCTGTTGGGCAGAAGTAATAGCTGAAAATACGAAAGACGCCTTAAAAATGTGAACAAAATGGATAAAATACATTCCTTATCAGTAATTTAGTGATCACACTCAATAATCTGACCACTAGTAAATATCAGAAAGTCCTATAAGATTTAAATGCCTGACAAGAGGGAAATACAAATAATTAGCTCATTTTGTATTGGTATAGATGTTAAAAAATATCAGTGTAATTCTTCATGACCACAATGGCGTTTGGTTAGATTGATTTTGAAATTTATTGTCTACATCTAATTAATATCGCTCCCACTCACGCACTGTTTTTCAGACTTTGGTCCCAATGAACTAATAGCAAATGAAAAAGAAATAACACTTTTATTTGAAAGATTTTCTAAATATTCTGATCAATATTTGGTTTTTTTTTTAACGTATTATTTTGCAGTGGTAAATTAAAATGAAACACCAGAGAATTAAAGTCAGAGACAAAACACAGAACACCTTGATGAAATTTAAGAAAAATTGTAGAAAGCTACTACCTAATCTCATGAGGGCAGCTATCAACAGCCATCCAGCCTGTGTTCGCTGCAGTGAAATGCGACTGTTCTGCGAAGCAGAACACAACAAATCTTCTGCTACTGTCAGGATTACCTTCAAAGTTAAAGAGAAAAACAGAGCATCAGCATCTTAGTAACTACCACATGTGATTTCAATACTATTTGCTGTGATACTTAATTCTATTTCAGTGTCCCAAAACCGAATGCCATCTTTCTCTCATACTCTGGCAATAAACTCAGGCTCATGAAGTTGCAATGACTGACCTCAGTACTAGTCTGGAATGGCTTCAAAAGTTTTGTGGGGTACTAGATAAGTTACCTTGCTGCTTTGTCCCCTTTCTTTTATCAGCAGTACCTTGACAGGTGATAGTTCTCACAGAATTGTGTTGCAAGTATAGAAACAATCTGATACTTTATGTCACTATGTAGAAAAAGGATAGCATGAGACATGTGAATTAGACCTCAGATGCATCTGTGAGAGGGGTAACAATCTTTTTCTCCTTATTTTAGAATAAGGTCTATCATTATCTCTGTCAGTATTTTAATCAATAAATGGTCTGACTAAGCAAACAAGTTATAATAGTATAGTTAAACATTAATCCTATCTCAGCTTCTCTGCAGTAATTGCACATGCCTACTATTATGTGCTAAATGCAAGGTGATAATCTGCACTCTTACTAAAGCACAAACTACCTAGAGTTTACAAGAACATGCACTGTGTCTATGGATAGTTATGGCTACAAATGCTCAAAGTATTATGCAAGTGGTTTGCTTCAATCATGTTTCCCATACACCAAAAAGTATTTCTTATATCTTGCATTATGTCTGGTCACAAACCAAACTGCTTATAAACTAGAATTACAAGTAAGAAGAGTGATTATCAATATCACTAAAAGCCTCAGTATAGACAACATCCTTCTATCATTTTTTTTGCATATTAGAATTTATTTGGACAGTATAGACAACATAAAATTTATTTTCACACTTACAAAACATGTCACGAAAGTCTGAACATGAAAGTTTTCTTTATGACAGTTAGAAATTTGTTTACTTCCAAAACTCAATATTCTGAAAATGTTAGTTTCCTCAGTTCCATAATGCTATCAGGTTGTTGCAAATGAAGAAATCTATTTATAGATTCCTGACAGAGTTAAAATATTAGACTCTAAAGCAGTACCCTTGTTAAATTATACTACTGAAAGTCACTAACAGCTTAGTATACTTAAATTACCTGTAAGACAAACATCCTAGAAAGGATTTCATTTAATGATTTCTGGCAACTTTTCTATGTACTAGGATAAATATCCCATTTTTGAAGGATTTTTTTTAACTGTAAGCACTAGTACAGAATGCTAAATACATACAAACCCACTAATTATTTTGTTTTCCTCAACAGGTTCCACCTGCAACTCTAACTGCGCTCTCAAAGGAAAATACATTAATATAACACAGCTTCTGTCCAGTATTTCACAGACTGGAAATACTGTCTGGTCAGTATTTCACTACTGCCTGCATTTGATATTTCCTTCTCAAAGCTGCTCTGTTTAACACTGGTCTCTTTCAGCTCCCCAGAAGACGAGCTAGCCTGGAATCTGGCAGTGTTCCTAGGAGAAAATGGGAAAGGGCTTTTGTCAACTTCTCTGTTCTCCTCCCTGACAGTTTAGCCCAGAATAGCGTTTCTCCCACACTTTTCCGTGCCCTCCCATACCTCCTACTGGCCCTATTTCATCCTATTATTTTCCTCTAAAAGAAATCTTTGTTAACAATTAATTTTCTCTGTTAAATAGAAACTTTAGTTCTGCTTATTTAGATGTATAGTATTTGAATGGCACTTCTATATAACTGAGCAAATTATATTAATTTTGTTCTCTCCCTGTGGTCTTTCAGGAATCACAAGAAAAAAATTTCAAAAGCTAAGAAAACCAGGCTTTTCAGGTTTGTTTGGGTTTTTTTTCTAACATTTATAAATTGTTTCATCAGCAGCTGCGTCTTTAAATGTGAAGAACTGTAGCTAGCAATGTCTATTAAGGAGTGGCATGAAACTGTTAGTACTCAACAACAGAGAAAGGGTGGTTTGGAATCACTGCAAGTCACTACAAGGGACATTAAATGTACTAAAGCATTCCTTTCACCTTACAGTGGTGTAATAATAAACGAATTCACAATCCTTGAATAAAAGTATGCCACTTCTTCTCTAAAGTCCATTGGCTCCAGAAAAGGTATTTTCAGAACCGAGAACATGTCTACATTATGCAGAGAATTAGCATGTACTGCTGACATTTATGTCACGTTGTGGTGTTCCAACTGTGAGTGTAACTCCATGGATGAAGTTCTCATTGAGAAGGAAACAGCTTCTCCTGGTCTGTATTCCTACATCTGCATATCCCTAAAACTTCAGAACACAGTATGTCCTATCTGTGCTAGTGGAGAGACTGGATCTTGGGAAGACTGCAAGTTAGACTATGTTAATGCAAGAAACTGGTTGCTGTTACCTTCTGTAAAATGAAATGAAAGCATGCATCTGTTGGACTTGATTAAAGATTTCTTTGGACTTGACCAAAGATTTTCAAGATAACACATAATTGCTGTTACTGGTGTAAGCACTGACTAAACTGTACACTGGAGAGTCACTAATAGGCCTGGGAAATATTTACTTGGCTTAATCTGTGGTTGAATGAGTTTCCTTCTAGGAAACTTGTTTCCAACATCGCAGCATGCAATAGTCCCTGTATATATGTTTAATCGTGTTTTTAAATAAAAATGATCTTTTCTTTTGGCAAAGTCTACTCCAAACTAGCCTTTTATCACCACTAACACTGCTTAAATGACAGCTTTCTAATTCAAGTCAACATCAGACTGAGCCAGAATTGCAGAAGGTTTGATCTTACTGTAAATAATTTAGTTTGAAGTTCTGAAAAATGTAACTACTGAATAAATGTCTTCTCTGGGTAAACCTTTTTTTAGGCTGCTAAATATCAGTCCTTACAGCTCCACAGAATTGACCTCTGTCCCAAAACAACAAACCTATTCCCCAGCAAACTTCCTCCTTAGAAAAACATAAAAGTATGAGTGGTCATTAGAGACATTTCCTGATAAATTAAAAATCCTGACAAACGTGAGAAAAACACTTGCTTATTTGACTTGTGGTATGCTTAAAAATTACCTTCTCAAGGAAATAAAGTATCTCATTAGCATACTGGGTTATGTCATAAAGAATACATGCAAATAGTACTGCAAAAAACTAAAAAACTGCCTGTAGGTAAAATATTCAGACCATACCTTCCCTTTTCCATGTGGAATTCCTAAAGGACAGTGTTTTACTGCACCCAGCAAAGCAGCAACCGCAAAACTGTAGCCAGTTACTGCTTCTGGGGAGGATTTCAATGTACTAAGACGTTCAATGCAACGATCCAATAGTAGGGACACATAGGAGGGCAATGCTACTGCAATACAGCGTAAACACCAAGCTGCTGTGAGTCTAACTGAAATGCTGGGATGAAGAATGACAGAAATCACTGCTTCCAGAACCCCTGAAAAATACAATGCATTAACACACTTAAGAAACGTGCAAGCAGATTTTGAAACAAGCAAAAACGTATACAAAGGACTGCTGAACACACCACTATGCAGTGTCTGTACTTCTCTTTAAAAAGTACTATGGATTTCTATTGGGAAATATTTCCTACCAAATTGAAATAGCCAAAAACTTTTCAAAAAAGTTACCCTGAAAAGTAACAACATAAAGAAAACCTAACCTATTATACAGTTATCCACAAGCATGCATAGAATATATCTGTAAGTATAATCACAGAAGCAGATGTCCACTTGAACACATCCAAAATAAATGCAGCTAAACAAAGGTAGATGAAGATACACAGTTGAAATGAACAGATTTACTGTAAACATTACAAAGTATTGGACTTCAAATACAACCATTAACAGAGTTAAATTTGAAATGGATTTTTGTTTGTTCTAAATTAACGTACTACTGCAGGTCACAGGAGATACAGAACTCCTTGGACAATACCTGAAGATTTCCTACAGCATGAAAGCTAACCAATCCCTTTCTTGTTCTGTTTTTGTGTCTTTTTCTGTGGGGTTGGTCTGTTGTTTTCGTGGGTTCCTTAGTTAAGTGGAAAAAAAAAGAAAAGGATAGAACTACTAAGGTGGTCCAGGTGAGAAGACTGCACACGAGAAGAAAGGTTGTGATGGTCAATGTCACACAAAGGAACCCAGCAGATTTGAAACAATTGACTGTCTAGCCGTCAGAAATCAGAGAAGACCATGGTGAATGAATGAATGTATTTTGTACTCTGGTTCCCAAAATAATTCAGGGGTTGTACCTGTAGTGGAGTCTTGTAGTAATGGTGCTGCTGTAGTTCCCAGGCCATGGATGAGACTTCCAAGTTCCTGAAGTGCACACACAAGCACATGCTGACTTGCTGTTACATCTGCTGTACTAATTCTTGTTTCCAAGTTACTGTCACTCACTGCAGCATCTGACAACACGATACAGGAAGATCCCCATGAAATCATTGCCAGAATGAAACAAACAGATCAGAACAAAGATTTTGCTCTGATAAGTTGTTTATATTGCCAAACAAGCTTTTATTGTTACCATTATTACTAATGACCAAACTGTTCTCATAAAGGTTTACCTTCACTGAGACAGGCACATTTCTATTACTCACACGGATAGTGTAGTAATACCTGTGAGGGCAGGTGGGAAGCTGAAATGGAAACTACCAAATTGCTTATCTTTAAGCGATAGGCAACAGTGGCCATTAAGGAGCATGCTATTCTCAGCCTCACTGAAGTGACTTGAAGAGGTCATTCTTTGATTTAACTTGCTATTTACTATATAGTGCGACAAAAAAGAAGGAAGGAGTAAAACAGCACAAGCAAGCAAGTGAGAAGGTGGGGCTGCGGGGAACAAAAAGGAAAGGAAAAATCTGGAGGTTTTGGAAAGTTCATCTTTTGAGACAAATAATTACGTCAGTTGAGACATTTAACATTTAGATATTTAAATAGGGTACAATAAGCAGCTGTATACCAGGGGATGACTAGTTATGCCCAGCATTCTCTTTCTTTTCCCCTACAGGGACAATGGTGGGAGATGAGCAGCTTTTTTTGGAAGCTGTATACAAGACTTCAGCATGCAAGAGAGGTTTTCTCCAGGAGAAATGCTCATTTTGTCAATCAGGAACAAATGCTTCTTTTCTGAATCATCAGCAGTGTCAGCTGCTCTGAACAAGGCAGCAGAATCTGGCTAGCCATACATCAGCTTACAATACTGTCTGTATGTTATTAATGCATGTATTTATTATTTTATTTGTAATTGGTTAAAGTGAGATCACCAGGGAAGGGCACTATAAGAGACGTGTACACATGTGAGTATACACACACAAACAAATAATCAGCTTAAGCTAAAAACAAAGCAGTCCATTAAAAGCCCTCTACATTATTATGGTAATAAATCAGTACTATATATTCTATTTCTGCAGTCTCTGGATTAGGAAATTAGACAATTACTTAAAAAGGAAAAACAGAGGCCCAAATGGATAATCTTGTTAGACCCATACCCACAACTTTCTTCAGTTTCCAGATGGCCTGACAAATCTCCTTGGCAGCTGCAATTTGAGCTTTTTCCCCAAGAAGGCCTCCTACTGTAGCTCGAAGGATAAATGAAACACAGCGGCGACAGCCGATAGCATCCATCTGACTCTGAATAGCTTTAGGGTGAGACTGAGACACAAGATACAGAATATGGGAAAGGAAGGCAGAGAAGTTTCTTTCAAGCCATTGTGCTCCTAAAGTAGAGACAAATACCACATATGCCTGGAAGAAATTTGAAAAGAAAACATATTTTAGAGCAATATCAACCAGAAAACCACTGCCAACTATCCTGCACACATTTATTTTTTTAATCTCTGCATTTTGCCACAACTAAAACATCACTAAACTGAGATTACTTATACATTTATATATCCACAAATCCCATACATTCTCACTTTCAGGTAGCTGCAATTTTTGTTTTAATCTATTTAAATTATGGAAATTACTATCAAAACTGTACTAGCAATATTGTAGCCTGCTTTTACTGTAAGTTAATTCAAGCTGCTTGCCCATGTTATTTTATCCTAGAGTGTGAGAAATGGCAGTTTACCCTGCACAGGCACTTGTTATGTAAAACATTGTGTTTGGTCCCACTGAACAACAGCTTCCAGCTATTTAACATTCTGCACATGGAACCCAAATTTAATGTATGAATGCATTTTAAGAACTACTATGTTACAAAACTATAACCCATAACCCTGAGAGAATTTTGTTATTATAGGCTTTGAAATAGGGAATATTTGCAGCCCCCAAGCACTGCTCTTCATGTCAATGAATTTGTTTGCCTTGCAGTGGAGGTACCATAAAAAGACTACATTCATCACAATAAAGACAAAGAATGCAGAGTCACTTTACAAATCTAATCACAAGGCCATTTATTTTGCCACATAATATGCTCCCTAACAAATGCCTTTCATGTGCACGTGTTGGATTTTTTAATGGATAGATGTGTTACTATGAAGAAAAAGGAATACAAAAAATGAGAATATGAAAATGAATGCACAAAATTCCTCATAAGAAAGTCCATAACTTGCACCCATATCAACAGACTTATATATTTGCCTCATACGCACTTTGTCTCATGTCTAATATTAACAGCAAAATTATTCACATAAAAGAAAGTGAAGGACTATAAATGGAGAAATTTACTATTAGATCCTGTTAGCATCTAATAGCTCGACAAATACTACTTAGACTTCATAACGTACCAGTACATTACCCTTGTTTCACAGATTTGAAAACTGAGGAATTCAACAGAATAAATAAGACTTGTGAAGAGTCATACTGCCATGGCTACAGTTACAACTACATCTTGAACCTGGTTTTGTCGTGAATAAATATAAATTCTTCTTCCATATGTAAGAAGTAATCTTCAGTGGTTTTCTTATTTTTTAATTTATAATAAGCTGCAATTCACATTGTAATTAATACATTTTATAACTGCAAGTGTTTTCTACTCACAGGCACTGACATATGCACAATTTCTCAAGTTTTCCTTAAAGAAACACTGCACTATTCTAACTAGTTCTGGTAGAGTTAGAATGTACTGACTAGCACAGGTACTATTGTGTTAACATAGAAATGTATGAAAAATGAGACCACCTCCAAAAAGCAGTACAAATAGTCAGAACAGTGAACTATCTATTCCTGGAAAACTAATAAAACCACCATGTATACAGAACACTCTAGGAACCTGGCATGCATTTTCTAGGCAAACAGTTGTCAAGGTATTATTGTTCCCCAGCTTTTTTGTCTCTCTGCAGGAAGTTAATGCTTCCACCCAGCATGATCTGAGCATGGGAGACAATTTGTGAGCACCTTCTAGCCGTCTCAGAGCAAAGTCTGGCAGCTTCTATCAGTAAGTGAGGCTAATTTACAGATTTTTTTGCACTGCAGAAGTTGAAGTGAACTGAAAAAGCCCCTTACTGGAAAAGGGGACATATCAAAGAGCTGTGCGGACTGTAACATATTAAAATACTACAGCTGTTGGATATGTAAATGTCCATCATGACCTTTAGTCTCGATTCAGAGGTTTAACATTTGAATATCTAGGTCTTACCATGTAAATGCTGTTTAGAATACTATTTCCAGAAAAAAGTCCATCTGGTATTATCTGAAAAATTTATCCTGTTTTTACCAGCATGCACTATATGGTCTGACTCCAGTCCTGCTCAGTTAACAAGATTTCATCCTCTAACTGATCATCCTGGAATGCAGCAAAACAGATATTTGGGTTCTTCCCCACTAAATTCCGTTTCCCTTATTTTTCATGCACTTACTCAAAGCAAAACCATTCTTTCAAAACAGGACTAGGAATGTCCCTATATAGAAGGAAACTATTCCCTATGTAACTTCTTCCTTTCACTTTTAGACATAAGGAACTAAGTTTTAAATTAAATATTTGAAGAAAGTCCCTATTTATATCACTTGAAATTCATATCACATGAAGCTTTCAGAAGTAATACAAGTTTAATTTTGAAAAATGCAAACTATCAGGCAAACAATAAGCAACAACAAAAGTTTTTTCATTCTAGCATAACTCAAGATGTAAATCCTTTTAAAGTACATACATTTCATCATGGATACAAAAAAAGGACGAAATAAGAGATACATGGAGAGCAAAACAGCTACAGGAATTTTTAGCAAATAATCATAACTAACGTAATCCAAACCTGAGTGACTCCAACTCTAACATCTCTGCTGACTGAACTGGTCCCTTTCAATATATCGCCACTGGCTCGTAGAAATCCACAACTTCCACGCAGAAATCCAGTTCCCAGTAGCTGCATCGCTCCTTCCAAAGAGATTCTGCGGAAGTTATGCCTGGCGGATGCTAGGAATAGATGGAAATCCTTAGAGGAATGGCACTGTACAGCTAGTGACATTTTTGAAGAAAAGTTTCAACTCTAATTGTTTTAGAAAAAAAACAACTTGCACAAGTTCAGTACCACAATCAAATCCAAATGCTGTTTGAGCATAATTTCACATTAGAAATGAAGACATTCTGGGACTCAGTGTTCCAGCAAACCCAAATATTTTTCAAGCTTTTCTGATTCAACTATCTTAAATTGTTTAGGCCATCACTTAATATGTCTACATATATTTACCCTTCCAAAGTACTTACCATCTAATCTAAACTTGCTTTGAAAAAACATCAGTATGGCCTATTCCTACCACCCAAGCTTCACAAAAGCCCTGACTAACTTATTCCAGTTTACCATCGAAGATAACTCTCTATTCCAAAGCAGACTGTCTTTCTGCTGTACTTAGCCAGATAAGGACAAAGCTACAAGTTCTCTTAGAAAAAAAGAGTATCTCACCTTAGTATTAAATAAGCCCTATAAAAGAATGAGAATAATAGGCTATGTTTATGACCTTCTAGGAAAACTATTTATCCTTATTTCCTATTCTGTTGTTTTATTTCTTGTCAGGAAGTTCATTTAAAATACACACTGGGGCATGTGTGTGCAAACAGCATGACAAAACTGTGCATGCAACATGCATGTGCAAACCAAGTGGCCTAAAATTTTCAGTGCATTTTTCATTCTCTTCCAAGTCTTGAAATGGAAAAATGAGTGAGAGAATTTGAGATAATCATGTCCAAAAAAACCCCAAAACCCAAACAATTATCAGCAGGTTACTGAATATAATATAGAAACTTCAGAACTACACACTTCTTTATGTACTTCTTCCTCCATCTCCCCCCAAGCCCCCTCTAGCCACCACCTAGCTAACGTCTCACTTAGCTTTCTCTTCTTTTTAGCTAAAAATAACTAAAATAAATTTAAAAAGCCAACCAAACAGTTGACAAGCTTCTTATTTAACCTTATCGTAGCATTTTAAACTTTGTAAGCAATGTAGCTGTATTTCTAAAGAAAAGTACTGAGTCCATAAAGAGGCTCAGTATTTTTTTTTTTTTTACTTTATTGGGAAAAGATAAATACTGATTTTTCTCTGTAACACAATATTTTTCTCCCAAAGATTCTTAGGAAAATACTCTAGAAATCAACACTTCAGAGTCTTCAATGAAAATCCACAGTCTCAAGCATTCTGAAAGGCAGAAGCAAGTCCAAAGGAGGGCCACAGGGATGATCAGGCGACTGGAGCACCTCCCATAGGAAGACAGGCTGAGAAAGTTGGGGCTGTTCAGCCTGGAGAAGAGAAGACTGCGTGGAGACTTCATAGCAGCCTTTCAGTACCAAAAGGGGCCTATAAGGATGCTGGAGAGGGACTCTTCTTTAGGGACTGTAGGGATAGGACAAGGCGTAACAGGTTTAAACTTAAACAGGCAAAGTTTAGGTTAGATGTAAGGAAGAAGCTCTTTACTGTGAGGGTGGTGAGGCACTGGAATGGGTTGCCCAAAGAAGTGGTAAATGCTCCATCCCTGGCAGTGTTCAAGGGCAGGTAAGATGGAGTCTTGGGTGACATGATCTAGTCTTGGTCGAGTGTGAGGCTGCCCTGCCCATGGCAAGGGGGCTGGAACTAGGTGATCTTAAAGTCCTTTCCAACCCTAACTATTCTGTGTTTTTATAATTCTAAGTTGGGCTTAAAGGCATGTAATGTTGTCAGTTGCTGTCTATTGCACTGAAGGTCTTCTCTGACGCCATTAAAAGCAGAACAGTCTGAATTACATTTTTAACAAGATGCAGGGTATTTTGCTTAGATTACAGTTTGATATTTAGCTTTGGGCTCCTAAGATTCGACTAGAAACATCCACTCTGAATGACAGTGAAGATTGGAGTTGTTAACTTTGTATCAAGATGCTTTGGTTAGATCAAGTACTGTCTGTCAGCAGAAATTTATGTGGTCGGCTAAGCGAACAAAACTACACGCTCATTTCTGCTTCTTATCACATTTGTACTGCTACACAATCCAGATGTGGAAATTGATGATCATGGAAAAACAGCCTGAAGATATCCTTAACTCTTTAGTTTAACAAAGAGACACTCTCTCAAGCCTTATTGTTTTCTAAGCTGTTTAATGCAATCTTACCTTTAAATTCTTGAGGCTACTAATTTCTCTCCATACAATAACAATCTTACAACAGAGAAAAACAGTTTTACCAATTGTTTTTCCTTTTTTATTATGTTATAAATGCTTATATACATTAACACAACCAAAACCACAACACTTCACAAGAAAAGTATTACAAAACAGACCAAACCAGAGAGATGACCAGCCAGATGAAGCTTACATTGTGATTTTACTTCAGGCTTCAACAGAACTCAAGAGTTTCCTATCATCTGACAGATTTTTACAGATGAAGAATCGGCAGAGTACAAACTTTACCTGTTGTCTGTTTAGATGTTAGAGCTCTAGCCAATACCGTGCCTAGAAGTTTTGAAACTGCTAATCGTACATCATAATTGGAACCTTCAAAGGATTTAAAACACAAGGTCACAACACTATCCAGGTCTGTACTCCACATAAATACTGCTTCATTCTGAAGTTCAAGAAGACACTAGACAAAAAAGGGAAATAAAAATGTTCTGACATGGAAAAGCACTCAGTAAAAATTTTAGTTTGCTACGTAATACAAAGTTCTCCATAACAAAATAAGCATGTTGCTTCATACTAAAATAACTTCATTTTTTGCTCCTAATGCAACCTCAAAGAAATAAAGATAAGCAAACAATGTATTCACTGCTGTGCTTGTAATCCATTAAACCAGAATTTTATTTAAGGATCTTACTTGATAAAAACCGCTATTAAAGCACTTTACCTTTGCAGCAGCACAGCGGACTGCCATGGATCGATCTGTCAAACAGGATCGGGCAGCTTTGTAAATATCTCTATGACAGGGGACAGCAGCAGCTCCTAAACCATTTAATATATTTTGCAAACTAAGCATGATCTCATAACGACCTTGAGACTGAAAATTAAAAAGAGAAATGTTAAAAGTTCTGTAACCTAAGCTCCTTGGAAATACAAAATGGCAGCTACTGAAATACGTAAACAATTATTTGGGTCTTTTAAGCTTTTGGAGATCTGTTTTTGTTGAAGTGAGCTAAAGCAGGTAACTTGCTCTATAACTCTATAAGCAAGTGAAAACAGTAATTCTATTTTCTACTGGAAAGGACTCACTAGAACTCAAAACATGAAGTACAAGCTGGAGCAAAGATCTTCTTACTAATAAGGCAATTAGATTTTCTAGTTTATCAAGTTCTTTCATGAAATCAGATTGAGAAGAGCTATGATCCATCCTTTTATAGTTATAACCCATTAGCTCTCCAGTAATTCTTTGGAATTTAGACACTGATTTTTATCCTACGACTTTCTACAATTTTTTCATACTTTGATATCATGCACTTTCTCATATTCATTGGTCCAGCTACCAACAGTACACATTCTATTATTTTTCCAATCATTTTTTAAACATGCTGTTCCAATACCTCTGCATTCTTCATTGCTTTAAGCACATTCCCAACGGTGTCAGTAAAACTGTTTCCCAAAATTCTTCCCAATTTTTTGTATAAATAGCCCAAGCATACCACCGCAGCACTAAAACAAAAGCAAATCCAAAGACGCGTGAAAATGGATGCAGTAATAAACGAAAGGGGTTAGGATGACTAATGTAATCAGTGGGCAAACAACAAAATAACAAAACAGAATGTCCCAAAAATGTTAAGTGAATTATCAAAAGGAAAAGAAAAAGAAAAAAAAATGGTCTGTGTGCGGCACATAGTCTAGGAGAAATGCAGATACAAGGGTTGGAAAAACAACCTGGACAATATAAGAATTCAGGTAATACAATCTTCCAATAAATTTTATGATAGGAATACAATTTACATATCCACCTTTAAATCTTAACATTAATTTCTATCTAAGAAATTAAGCAGGCCCTCCATCATACAGCCTATGGCATTGTGCTGTGGCAGATGCTGCTAGAAGTAGCCAGGGACAGGTTTATATATTACTCAGTGGTCAAAAGAAGACTGTAAATGGTCTAGTAATTAAAATTCTGGCATTTATGTATAACAATACGCAATAAGGAAACACCCTGAAGGAAATAAAACTATAAGCCCATGTCCTTTTCACTGCACACAATTCTGAATTTAGTTTCCAGCTGACAACTGGACTCTATGCTCACTACCATATGCTTTAACAAAAGCAAAAATTACTAAATATTTAGCAAATAAAAAAAGAAAGAAAGAGCTGCTTAATTAAAGAGTATTTTCCTTTTAATAATTAAGGAAAGCCCTTTGCTTTTGTATTGACAGATCTAGAACTAAACCAATTAATTTTATGCATATAAGGAAAGAAGAAATTGTATCTTTAATCAGCTTCCAGCGCTTTGACCAGATCTTCTTAAACATGCAGTGACACTGCTCAGCACCCCATTCAACAAAGCAACACTTTACTTATTAAGCACCTAAATTCAGGTTTCACATAAAGAATTTTAAAACCACATACTGAACACATTCTTGATTAGAAAAAATGCATTTATTAACAGTAATTCCCTAAATGACATAGCAAAGTAAAAGAAACAAAACTGGTATTCTTTATCTCTTATCATACCAAAATCCTATTTTCGTTAAAGCAACATTGTTCATTATTACTTTTATCCAACTTAGTATACACCAACAAGTTTGGATTTTAAGGCTGTTCATGGTGTGGCTGTGCATAAAATCACAAATGTTGCTAGTAAATTGAACATCTGATGGTCACATACTCTGCTTAATTAGCCTTAAAACTAAATAATGTTTATTTAACATCATGATCCGAATGAGGAATATTTAACAAACATCTATGTAAAAAACCCAACAACCAAATCATAACTATCTTATTTCATCATGGTAATAACCTGCAAACACTCTTACATGACTGCCTGTTCTGAGGATGCTTAAGTGTTCTATGAAAAAGTCAATGTCAAACAGTGATTTCTAGCAACAAAGTGGCAACATTTGTTGATGAGCAACATATAACCAACTAAAGATGAGAATCCAACTACTCCCGTGTATCAATATTTAAGTTCCTATAAAAGTTAAAAGCATAGGACTTTAGGAAGCTCTTCTTACTGTCTTCTAGGATTTTATCACGCCTGTAGTTGTCCATTTGCTTTTCCCCACAAATGTTTCTTCACTATGTCTAAACTGTATTAACTACTGAGTCACTTTATCTGTCAAATAACAAGCAACAGCCACAACTTTCTAAGGAAGCTTGTAAATTTAGTTTTTTGCAAGGAAAAGCCTCTCTGTCTGTTTTTCCCTCCCCAACTGCATAGCCCCATTTTGACATACAACTCTCTATATAAAGATACATTTAAGTTGTTTTCTTCCAAATATTGCCTTAGCAATTGTACTTGGAGAGGTACTAACAAAAATGCAGACCTAAAATACTTAAACATGTGGCAGAACACCACTGATACATCAGCTATTAAAGTTTGCTGACCAGACAAATGCTTTCAAAATGCTTATGGTTTGAAAGCAACCCTAGCAGATACTTAAAAAAACTTTGTAATTTGAAGTAAAGTAAGAAGCTGTATCCATACTACATGATCTGTTTAACTGATCTGGTATGTCATTCACATCACACTCAACTTTAGTAGATAAGCACCTATCTAAGGTTCTGCTTAAAATGCTTGCTAAAACATTTAAGTTTCCCACCTATGTGAAAAAAGAAAAATTATAATTTATGGGGTAAGAGAACAATTCACTATAAACTGTATTTAAAGGAGTTTTCAGGTGAATCAACACATTGTGAACAATGACGGCTGAGTGTTGCTCCCAGACAACATGGGCATGTATGCTGAACAAGGACAGATGGCAAACAAAGACAACACTTTATAGTCATGATTTAAAAAAATAAAAAGAAGAAAAAAAAAGCAGTCTTTCTTCACTGATCACTAAGTATTCACACTTGCCACCCAGGATGAAAGATTTTACTCAGTAAAGAGTTCTGTAGTTCTGATTATTCTTCTATAGCCTATTGTCTCAGTCAGTACTATAAGAAATCCCATTTCCAAACCTTTTTTAAAGCAAACCATATTTTACTGCTACCCTTTCCTCCACTTTCTCTCTTATTTCCTCTCCTCACTACTGCGTACATACCCAGCAGGATTCTGAAAACTGCTACCTCTTTCTCCCGCAGCTACTTCTCTGCCTTCTAACTCTGGGTATCTCCTATTTTTGTCTGTCTGCCATTTCTGTCTTGCTGCCAATGGACTCCATCACCCCTTCTTGCTATGCTGACAACATCCCACTTTCTCTACTGTGGCATCTTGCAGCCAAAGCAATGAAGACTGGCAGAGTTCTGTTACATACTATAACTCACCTATAATGTTATTGCAACTCACTGCTGAGGAACTGGAAGTAGCAGTAATTCATTTTGCAAGACAAGACCTTTTATAGCACCCTTATTCTTAACTCATAAAACCGCATAAGAGGTCAGTTGGAACAAGAGGGAAACAAAAAAACATTGTGGTATTGGAAAATACAGCTGACTCCTTGCGAAAATCTACTTTCAGGAAGCTTCACTTGGGTTGTCACAAAGAGGATTAGCATGTGAAGCAAAGGAAGAACGCAGACTCTGCTTTGTAAACTGTATAATTAATACACAATGATGTTTTACTATCTCTACCTTTATTTTCAGTTTTCTTCACTATAGTGAAAGATGTGCATTGTTTCAGGAATAAAGGTTATTCACAATATTTCTGCACTTTATGATTCGGTTTCACATCCTGCAGTATCAGTGCACATTTCTCAGTTCTGTTGGCTATGCCTTAGGCATTTAGTTACAAACATTTCAGATGTTTCTAACTAACTATGTCCAGTTTCCCAGTTGGATTAAGAGATGTGCTCAATAACTATATATTTGTACCTAGAGTAATGCTTGCTCATTTCATTGCTCTTCTCAGCACTATTACTACCTTCTTTCTCTGTGCTCTTCAAACACCTGCCCTTGTAACAGTGTTAGTCATTGCTGGTATTCTCTCTGGCCTGATTTTCAGTTGTCTGGCTGGAGATCACAACTGTCTTGTACCCTTCTGGTTCTTGATGCATACATAGAGTATCTGAAACTATTATGTTCTTTGTGTATCCTCTGGTATTGAACTCAGATGCATCATGTCAGGTGAAGATTTTTTTCTTTAACTAATGTTAATTAAGTTACATATGAAAAGCTTTCTTCATCTTTTTTTAAATAATCAGTGTTTGTTTGGCGCGCGGTAAAGCATGGTTTATTCAATATGGCAATACACATTGCAGGCTGGTTCTGTCCCTTCACTGAGCAAAAACATAAAGCATAAACTGGTCTCAGTTTAGTCTATTATCTTAAAGCACACTATGGTCATTATAGCCCAGAGTGACAGCACTGAGTTTAGCATTCCTACACTCATAAAAAATTAATTTAGCTTAGCTTTCAAATCCCTCAAGGCATTTATTTCTAGTGGTTCCAGTAAATAAAATAGCTAGTTAGGTATGTCAAATTTTGTTTTAACGTATACAACCTACACTGACTCCCATCAGCCACCAAAACGCCTCTGTTCAAAGCTTTAAAACTAATGTAATTTTTAAGTGTTTGAGTGTAATTGATTTCATGGTATATTTATATAAATCATAACAAGAAACTTCTAAATAAGGAAGAAAAATATATTTTAAGCTTATTAAACTTTCAAGGGCAATTTAGATTGTAAGGTATTTACCTGAATTTCATCCTCCCCAAACATGCAGCTGAACTTCTTACTCAGAACTTTCCAGTAAAAACACAGAAAGGAATATATAAAATGCTACCAAAGTACTTAATCACTCATAATTCTACCCCAAAGGCAGCATATACTAAATGATTAAAATAAAATTGTTTTAATATCCAGAGAGAAGGAAACAATTTGAATTTGCCTTCAGTTCAGTTTCTCTTCTGTAATAGTCAAGTCTAAAAATTTTAGAGATGTAATACCAAAGAGAAAATTACTTTTTGCAGCTGTGCAACACCCACAAGAATGATTCGAACCAGGGAGGCTCCCGAATTCTACATGTAATATGACACAAAGCTCTACGGGATAGCGGGCAGAAATAAGGGAGCACACCCTCTCCTTCATTAACCTCTCACCACATAAATCTGTCTCTCTTGCTATAGCTGATTTTGAAGTTTGGGGTTAAAACCAATACTTACAGTTTTGTAGGCAGATAACTTGGTGAATCATCTTTACTCCGAATGAGTTCATTGCATTTGTCAATTGTTTGGTAAACAGAAAAAGTGTCTCCAGTGCTATAAAGTACAGCTAAATTCTTGGCAACAAGCCGCCTGGTAGGAGGTCCTGGTGAATTGTTTAATAAAGAAGTCAATTGCTCAACTAGTTTCTTCTGATTTTCCCTTATATCAGCCTGGAAATAAAGATCGGTAACCAGTTAAACTTCACTTGAATTTAAAAGTTAAAGACAATTAATGCTGATTATCTTTACCTTTCATTCATAGCATTCTGATAATATGACATTCTTAGTTAAAAATGAACATTTTATTGCACTTTTCTACTTAGAGAAAAGCCACCTCAAATATGTGACTACTTTATTATTCTTTAAAAACAAAACAAACAAAAAACCCCAACATTTTTCAGAGCATAATTCTTTCTAGTAGCATTTCAAGTGTATTTTCACCATGAGATTTGTATAATTATGTCTTGCTAAAACAAAACTGTTTTCTCACTTTTTTTATGCTTGTTTTAAAATAATTCCTAGAAATAATAGCAATTTAAGTAGTAGTTTCAAGAAGTTAAGCATTAGAAAGGAAAAAACTTCCTTTAAAACCACCATCTATTTTAGTCTTATAGAATTTTTTTAAATGTTTTTTTAAGAAAAAAAAGCATCCGGCCCTGTATTTCATTTGCATATTTTAACACAAAGAACATAACTCTTACATAGCATTATCTAGGTTGCTTTATTGCTACATATCCACATGTCCTACTTAATATGCACTGAACAGTGAACCAAGCTTGGCTGGAAACGTATTTTATCAATTGACTAGGAAAATAAAAAAATAAGAGAAAAATGTTACATTCTTGCTTGCTAGAGTACTACGAAACAATTGTGCCATGTTAGGTGGAAGCATGACTTCCATTCTTCATCATGAGGTTGCAAAATCTTGCAGTAATTATCTGAATTAAGAGAAAGAAAAAAAATACTTTCACTGGACAAGTGGCTCTGTCATTTAGAAGGGCTATGACCAAAAGCTTGTAACATTCAGAAAACTGCAGCTAACACAGAACATACCTTCATTGCATGTATATGAAAAACATGAAGCAAATTATACTGAATAAAGCTCTTTGTTTTTAAACAAAATAACAAAAATCCCAGAGAGAAATAACTACAACGTGCTTTTCTTCTCAAGTATTATTATACTTACTCTGCTAGTCACTGGTAAAAGTTTCTCCAAAAACTGTAACCATTCAAAAATGAACTCTGCTTTTTGAAATTCACCGAGCTGGTTATATGCTTCTTCATTCAGTAGTAAACTGTGAGCTAACTCCATTCCTTGAAATTTTCCTCAAATCTCTCCTCAAACACCGTGGAATAAAAATTCCCAACAAACCGCCACAACTGTGCTAATGAGTCAAGTTTTCTTCCTCATTAATATCTGGTGACTGAAGCAGAAAATTGAACACCTAAATAGAAAAAGAAATAAAAAAAATTACCAGAGAGTCAACAATCATATTATATTCATGGTTGGCTTATTAAAACTAAATTTTCAAAGGAAAACAGACCAAAAAATATAAAACTACACTACTTTTATTCAGGTGGCTTTAGTAATGGTTTTGGAAATGAGATAATGGTATTAATGTAATATGACAATTAAATATACTTTAGAATATATCAGAGGAGTTCTCACTGAACTATTATTCTTTCTTCATCTTTTTTTTTTTTTCATAAAATGAGGTTTTCTAATACCCGATCATGCATATACCTGAAAGTAATGAACAACAGGCCCCAAACATAATTACTTTTGCTCTCTAGAACTAAACGCAGCAATGGCAATAACCTATACCTAACAACCTCCTGTTAATTATATTCATAAATATAAATGTTAATATAATATTCTATCACTTTATGTATTCTCAATGCCAAACAGAGCATAAAGAAAAAGTAGAACTTCATTGCTGAAAAAACCTCTAACACTGTCGTTAAGAAAAAACACACCAAAAACCAAACCAACAAACAATAAACCAAACACAGCCTGAAAAATTAATGTTTCAAAAACTCAAAGTTCAAAAGAAGTTATGTTTAGTCTGAGAGACAGAAGTAAAACATAACTATTTTGGAAATTATATTGTCAATAAGCATAACTAGAAGCAAACTAAGGTAAAAAATTCTTCTAATGGTAACTTTCTCCCCCACACTATTTATGTGCCATAGAGCCTCAAACTACAATATACAATATTCTGTAGGCTTCGCAAACAAAAACAGTCAAGGAGACTTTGGTAAAATGTCAACCATATTTTCAACTCCCAATAAATTCTCCTTTCCAGAGGTCACTAAGACGGCTGAACATGTATTTCTTTTTTTTTTTACAGTAACAATATTATAGTGTAAAATGATCCAACAAGCAGTAAATGAGCAATACAAAGCAATGGTAAATTATTCAGTACTTGGATTGTCATCAAACGCACAGCAGAAGACTACTTTTACAACTTTCTACACATTTTAATGTAAAATTTACTCACAAAGGAAATTACATCTAATTTACTATAACAAACTGTCACTTCAAATTTACCTGAAATACCACACAGCCTGACAAGGCACCACGTTATAAAATGACAAGCAGAGATACATACACATAGCTCATTATACCTATATATAATTTTATCTGCCTAGATACACAGACATTCAAAATTTATCAGTTGTCTCACTCTTAGAAAACTCAGAGAATGTAAATATAGCCTCACATTTTTTCCAATATCCAAAAAAAAGTAGAATTATGTATTTCACTGAATATTTGAATAGAGTTTCATCACTGTTCAGTATGGAAATTACATACTGAGCAGTACATACTGATGTACAGGTCATAAGCACTTCTTTTCCCCTCACCCAAAGCCTGTCCCAACATCTAATCTCTAATCACCTACTGCTACAGCAACTGATTCAATTTATATATCCAGCTACGGATTACAGTTCTCAGTTGTTTTCCCCAACTGAAAAGATCACAGATTGTTGCCACACAATAGCACTTAACTTACCTAGCAGGTGATTTCTCATCATTGTAAAAACTGTCTCTCTTCTGCCCCAGATTTTTGGACAAAGGATGTCAAGAACTTGACTTTCTAGAAAAAGAATTCACAAAAAGATCAACTTTAGGAAAGCACATGAGATTTAAGTGTCTGTGCTACAGAAAAGAATTCCACAGTCTTGCAATATTCACAATTTTTATTAAGCAACAGCTCATCAAAAAGACACTAGACTGGAGCTCCATCATATTATTATCTTTTTACATGTTACATTTAAATTGGGCAGACCCACCACACTGACCATGCAATTTGGCTTATTTCACTAATGAAACCACTTATTTCTGTTTCGTTAATTCAATTTAATTCTAAGCAAACAAACAAAAAAAGCTCAAACAGCATAATGCCATAATTATTCTCTAGAAAGATTATTCTAGGGCTATCATAAAACCTACATTACTTCAATGCATCTAAAAAAGCACCAGTGCAACATATTCATTATATTAGTACAGAATGCTATCATAAATGACCATATCCTCATTATCGAGTCATAAGCAATGTCACAGCATTCATGTCAAAATCAACCACCATGGCCAGCTGGCAAAGGTGACTCAGCTGTTTGAAAAATTCATGCATAATACTACGGATACAACAAAACATGATGATTATCAATCCATTCTCCTAGCTCCCAGATACAATCTTAATATTAGAATCAATGGGCAAAAAAACTTCCTTTTAAACCTCATTCAACTTGAATTTAGTCTGGCAGGGCACAAAATTCAAGTTGTGTGCCATTGTAAAAGTAGTCTCGTTTTGAATAGTCTCTAAAAGACTGAAGTTGAAAACAAATCAAAACTGCATGCAGATTCGAAAATAATCAAAACTTTCAGCTTGGTGAACCAGTGTTCAGCCTGATGAAGAGAAGGCTAAAGAGTACCTAACAGCAGCCTTCACAACGGAAGGCTACCAAGAATCATAGAATCATAGAATAGGTAGGGTTGGAAAGGACCTTAAGATCATCTAGTTCCAACCCCCTGCCAGGGGTAGGGACACCTCCCACTAAACCATGCCACCCAAGGCTCTGTCCAACCTGGCCATGAACACCGCCAGCAATGGAGCATTCACAACTTCCCTGGGCAACCCATTCCAGTGCCTCACCACTCGAACAGTAAATAATTTCTTCCTCATATCCAGTCTAAACTTCCCCTGTTTAAGTTTGAACCCGTTACCCCTTGTCCTGTCACCACAGTTCCTCATGAAGAGTCCCTCCCCAGCATCCCTATAGGTCCCCTTCAGATATTGGAAGGATGCTATGAGGTCTCCACGCAGCCTTCTCTTCTCCAGGCTGAACAGCCCCAACTTTCTCAGACGATCTTCATACGGGAGGTGCTCCAGTCCCCTGACCATCCTCGTGGCCCTCCTTTGGACTTGTTCCAACAGTTCCATGTCCTTTTTATGTTGAGGACACCAGAACTACACACAATACTCCAAGTGAGGTCTCATGAGAGCAGTGTAGAGGGGCAGGATCACCTCCCTCGACCTGCTGGTCACACTCCTTTTGATGCAGCCCAGGATACGGTTGGCTTTCTGGGCTGCAAGTGCACACTGCCGGCTCATGTTCATTTTTTCATCAACCAGCACCCCCAAGTCCTTCTCCGCAGGGCTGCTCTGAATCTCTTCTCTGCCCAACCTGGACCTATGCCTGGGATTGCTCTGACCCAGGTGGAGGACCTTGCTCTTGGCATGGTTAAACTTCATCAGGTTGGCATCCGCCCACCTCACAAATGTGTCAAGGTCCCTCTGCATGGCATTCCTTCCCTCCAACGTATCAACCGAACCACACAGCTTGGTGTCATCGGCAAACTTGCTGAGGGCGCACTCAATCCCACTGTCCATGTCACTGACAAAGATGTTGAACAACACCGGTCCCAACACCGATCCCTGAGGGACACCACTCATTACTGGTCTCCAGCTGGACATTGAGCCATTGACCACAACTCTTTGTGTGTGGCCATCCAGCCAGTTCTTTATCCACCGAATGGTCCACCTATCAAATTGATGTCTCTCCAGCTTAGAGACAAGGATGTCATGTGAGACAGGATGAGAAAGTTGGGGCTGTTCAGCCTGGAGAAGAGAAGGCTGCGTGGGGACCTCATAGCAGCCTTCCAATATCTGAAGGGGGCCTATAGGGATGCTGGGGAGGGACTCTTCATGAGGGACCGTAGTGAGAGGACAAAGGGTAACAGGTTCAAACTTAAACAGGGGAAGTTTAGATTGATATGAGGAAGAAATTATTTACTGTTCGAGTGGTGAGGCACTGGAATGGGTTGCCCAGGGAAGTTGTGAATGAGATGAAGACAGGTTCTTTACTGAGGTGTATGGGAGGAAATAATACAACCAGTGACATAAATTAAACCTAGAAAGGTTCCAATTTGATAGAAGAAAAAAGGTTTTTCACTGTAAGGATTATCAGCCACGGGACAGGTGGTGAGAGGTTATAGAACCCTTTGACGTTTCTTAGACTCCATTGGACAAGGCCCCAAACAGTATCATCTGAAGTTATTATTGTAACTTGTTTCTAAATGAGATACTCCTACTGCATAAGTAGTAAAAATAATGTAGATTTTTTTTTTTAAGTCTAAATTAGAAAGAAAGACCTTATGGTATATAGTTGCTGATCTTTATAGTGAACACCTGCTAACATGGCTACCATTTCACAAAAAAAGGACCACCAGTTCTGAATTACAGAGGCTGATTGTTAATTATGCAAGATTTAGTTTTATAGAAACTGAGAACTGCTCATGCAGCAAAAAAACCACACAGACCTGATCTTTCCAGTGCTGGTCAACAAGCATGGTTATACGAAGCATATGAAGCAGTAGATTCTCCACACTACCCAAAAAACCTTATCCCAAATGCTTACTGAGACTCTCTTTAATGAGCTGTAAGCCTGCATACCAGGGATACTTACAAAGCTTCAAAAACAGTAACAAAAAAGGGCACAGGCATACAAACTTGTGAGAGGAAAGGCGAGAATGTAGGGAGTTGGGTTTTTACTGCAGCATACTGGTTTTGCAGTTAAGAGTGAAGAACAGCACAAACGGCACAGTGGTTACACAGCTATGCAAAGCAGAACACAAGCACAGAACTTGGGGATGAGCTTCATTTTATTAATATTAAATACGTCCTTGTTACATATACAAGATGTTACTAGGCAATTTCTTAGTGCAGAAGGAAACATCAAACCTAAACACATACTGTGCAGACATGGATGCAACTTTGCTCTAAATTAGAGCCATCACATAATTAGAGGAATGGCATAGCCATGTTAGAGGCTAGGCAAGCACGACGGAAGACTGAATGTTACGCCAGCCATGGGTATTAAATTTTATTGAACACCATCACAGACTACTGAACTGATGTGAGAACAACCTAAGCATGTTTAAAAATGTGAATAATTTGATAGTCCCCTTCACCTGGTGTTATAATTTTGATGCTTCTCAATCTGAAAAACAGATCAGGAAAAATAAATGTGGAATTTGACTGAATGAAACACATACTATACCACCAATAAAATTAAAAGGCATACAAGGCTGATAAAAATATCTTCATTTACTAGCTAGTGTGAGGCAGCATAGGTTGGTCTTAATATAACCAAAGTAATTACAAGACTTACTTTCCTATCAGAGCTACAAGAGCAGATCAATCAAAAAAAAATCCCCCTTTTTTCCTATGAGGTAAGTCTACTTTATATTTATACCATGCTAGAAAACTGTCTCAAAGATTTATTGAACAAGGCAAAAGTTGTTCCTACTTATTACTGATGAAGAATTTCTCACCTGCTGACTGCCAATTTGGCCAGCAGAACTGCTCAAGACTGACCAGAAAAGAACTCGGAAAAACTCAGAACAAGCACTAGATGTAATGCTGCCGTGTATATTAGAAGGAATATAGGATGAATCAAGCATTAAAAGGCAACAGCAATTGAGTTTCTAAAGTTCCTGACAAACCACAAAGCAGAAAGAGGGACTTAGTCATCCTTAAAAAAAAAAAGGTGACTGAACCAGAGCAAGACAGATCTGAATAGCTGCCTTCAGGAACCGGCTTTAAAATGTGAGAACCAACAGGACACCAATGACAAAGTTTTAACAGAACAAAAGACACCAAAAAGATCTATTATGTGTATCAAGTTTGTTCTGAGATATGTAATCTTCTCAGGCTTTAAAAGCAGAGGGAAAGAATCCATAGACTGTTGTATTTCTTTCCCTTGGAAGTCCAAGACAAACATTAATATACAACAAACTAAAAGCTATGAGCAATTGTGGCAACTTCATGAATTTTACATTCCCTCTTCCTTCCACCCCATGGCACATTTTCTCTCTGTATTAAAAAAAAAAAAAAGAAGAAAAAAGTAATCTGCAATACAGCACACTCCTAACTGATCTCTCGCTAAAAAAAAGCCCTTAAATTATGACTCATTATTTCAAGGCAGATTAGCACGAGTAATGGAAACTAACACATAGACCAAGTATGTACTTATAAATTTATTTTAGTTTAAGTTTTCTCATATTTGATCTCTTGTTGTTCCAGAAGTTGTCTCTTTAACTGGAACAAGTTGTGCTCAAACAGAAATCAGATAAATCTCAGCTCTCTGTGTGAGATACTCATATCAGGATCTAGTATACCATCTAAATGAGGATCTATATCTACTACATAGCGAAGAAAATGCAGTGCTGTTTAACTTAGGTTAATAATTATTACTTATATTTTTCTAACTTCACAAGTATTAAAATATCTCTGCATTAAATCTGATATAAAGTTTAAAAATAAAAAGCCTATGGATTCAGTTTTGTACCAAAGAGTAGTCTAGCAAAGAGGGACATTATTCTTGAAAGAAACGAGAACTTACTCCTTGCCAGTAATGAATGAGTAACGGGTAACAGTAATGACATAAGATTTAAAAATTACCAGCAATAACTACCAGTGTTTTCATAACAGCTACCATTGGGCTAACTATACAATCAATGCCATAACCATCCTACAGCTGAAAGACAGAGATGAGGAATGCTCATTAGCTTCAAGTTGTCCTTCACTGCATTGCAGTGATATTTTTACTGACTCCAAATTCATGCTTTTTTTCCTCAGAAAGCAAGACTTATTATCATCTATCTAAAAAGTGAACCAATACATTTAAGAGAAAGCCTTCCAGCCTGACACGTTTAGTTCTAGTCATTAACAGTTCAGATCAATGTTACTCTTGCAGCACTGTTTTAAAAGTTTAATGGGATGATCATTGCCCTTGCATCTGAGCTGACTGCACAGCAAGAGGATCGATGCTCTAGCCTATGTTAAGCCCTTGCACATACCTGCTTAGAGTGTCTCCCAAAAACAAACAGAACTCCCGCCCAGCTCCCTGGGGCTTACTTCTGACAAGAGAAACTGAGCATCATGCTCTTTTTGCCAGCTGGGCTGAAAAAAACACCTTAAAACACCAGCCAAATTCCGTTACTAATGAATGCAGCAGACCAAAATCCAATAGTTACAGTGTGTTGTTCATGCTAGTAGGAAAACATAAGGAGGCACAGAGGTCTGGATGAGGCAAAAGGTGCAGCATCAAACTCCTAGCAACCTCAAGCAAGTCACCAGATTGCCCACGGAATGGACTGAGTTTTCTTCAGCGGTAATCTAGCTAGAATTTACAGCACAACAAAACAACCTGATTTAAATAAACTACAATTATGGAATCTTAATAACAAAAAAGAACTAAAATTCCAGCTCAGATGAGCTTGGAGTTCAGACACTAGAAAGACGCTGAAGTGGGACTACTCAGCAACTAAAAAAGGTATTTATTACTCAAAAGCCAAGGCAGCCTTTTTTAACTATTGACTTCTACAAACTGTTACCAACTAACACACAGAAGCAAAGTCTGCCTCAAAATTTTCAGAACTGCAAGGTAAAGCTAAATAAAAGTGTCAGCTTAAGTCCATCAGTACTCCACTATCCCTTGTATGGCAGGATCCTCAGCATTCAGTCAGCTAGTGCCTTTTCTCAGAAGCCTTAAATTTCTCACTCTGCAGAGCCACACAGGCAATGGCAGGTAACTAGTGGTCCTGATATAACACTGACAACCCTCTGTGCACATTTTATGTTCAGCAGTGTTAATCACTCTTGACTTCTCATTCAGCTAAAAAAAGCTGAGAATTTCATGTGCCCTTTCACTACTTTCTTGCATGCTGTTTCAAAGAAAACATACAGGCAAATTTAGGGCATCTCAGCACCAAGACAAGGAAGGCTGAGGGGAGGGAGAAGAATGCCAGGTATTTTGCAGTGTTATGTCACATTGGCCAGCCGTGGGGAAATTTGAAGCCAAACATGGAGAAGATGGAACTAACAGTGATGTTTGACAGCAGTTTTCAGGAATAGGCCACAAGAGAAGGTCACCACAAGATCACGACCCTGAGCACATGCAAAAATAATTCCAGGCCATGGAGGAGAAGGCCCAAAATGTTAAGACTTTTAAATCAAGCAGAACCATAACTCTTAGTATCAGATTCTAAGTACACTAGCAAGGGAAAAACCACCAGACAGTAAATCTCGCAGTTGAGTACTCACATTTTACAGCACCTTCTGTATTATGAAAGGATTCAGCTCCACTCATAAATCAAGCTGTCTTCCTTTTCAAATAAAAACACATGCATGCTTGCATCACATGCTTATCCCAAACAGCAAAAAGCAATGAAGAATCTGTTTGACTGAGAGCAACAAAAAATACAAGATTATTACACAACCATCCCTTTCCTCTAACTATTGCCAAAGATTTCGGACCAGGACAACTTCCACTTACATACTTTTGTATGCAATTATCCAGCTTAGAAACGTGATTCTGAAATCATAGGTGTTGAAACAAGACCCCTTTCTTTCACACTCTCGCTTAGCAGTGTTTTGGATGAAGCAATCTGCCCCGTGAAAACTAACTATCTATTCTATCATTGACAATTTAGTAGCACTTACGCAGGTACTTGTTAAAGATGCAACCCAAGCACATCTTCATATATTAGACCAATGTAGGTTTTGCCATGCTCATGCAACATTTCACACTGTGCAAAAGAACAAATATCACACAGCCCAAACAGAATTCTTATTAGTTCCTCAGATACTTTCCATCTGTGTTGCAAAAAAAAAAGGGCTGTCTGTATTTTGATGTTCTGTGAACAATGATGCTCATACAAAGTATTTGTTTACTCCCACAGGAACCACTGCAAACGACTGGTTTTCCTAGCAAAATGCTTATCAAGTATGACTGATTTCTAAGATACAGAAGAATCACCCTGTATCTGAAGAAGCAATAAAGCTTAAAGGAAAACAAAGATCTAAGTAAAATCCATCAGAATCCTTGTTCTGAGCTTGCTGGTTTTAAAAATATGCACACAAAGAATGTGACCACCCACAATCCTCATGCACAATGGTGACTCTGATAGGAGCTACAACACAATATACATTTGCTGAAGTGTGAAAGAAGTGACAGAACAATGTCTTCTGGGAATGCCGAATGATTTCTGTGAAGTTTTGAGGACAAAGCTTGACATAATTAAGACAAAAAATACCCTCCAAAAAAGCGTCTGGAAATTCAGTAGCTGTTTTAGCAATGTCACGCATTGAAGGCATTTTTAAAAACTGATTTTGGAAGACATTCATTCATCACGTTAACAAGTACATATACTTTACTTTCATGTTTCATATCATCACTTTAATCTTTATGTCCACGTGAGAAGAACTATTCCAGGAAACGAAGAAACAGCTACAGTCAGTTATTGAGAAATATAAACCAGCCATTTCCTGAGCTCCATAGCAGACACTACTGACACACTTTGTCCCCTATAGCACCCACAACCCTTGAATATTAGTTAGGCGCATTTCTAAAAGTTTCAGTCAAAACATAAACTTGGCTCCATTACAGGGACCTCGGAACGTGATTTTATTTACAGGCAAACTCAAAAACTCCATATAAACTAATGCTTCTAATAGTTAGAAAACCAGTATCGTATCTGGAAGTCTGATTCTGACAAAGTGAGTTTAAAAGATTTTTCTCTTTTTTGACAAAAAATCTGACTAACTAAACTTTAAAATGCAATAACTACCTTCAATCTGAATAAAAATGCATAGAATGCTTTGGGTTTACTTTTTTGCAGGTTTCAAAGCTGGTGCAAAAACAAGGCAAATGAATAAAAATCACAGAAGCATAAATATCCACCTAAATCCTAACAATAATTACAATATTTGCCTGAACATAGCTTTTATTCCCAAGAATGTTGTAAACATTGTTTATGTAATATAGACAAAAGATATCAAAACAAGTATAAAGATGGAGGGAAGGGTGCCACAATGACAGGAGTTTCAGGAAATTAAATTCGTTAAAAAATTGAAATTACTTACAGCAGGTGATATATATGCATACGGATAATCCAAAGTGTAGGTTGATCATAGCTACCTATTTTCTGTTAAGGTAAACTCTGAATCCAGTCTAGTTTTTGATTAAAACTTGGTTTTAATTGGTTTTAATTAAACCACATTTTTTTTCTGACTATATCTAAATCCCAGAAAAGTGTACTTATTTTTTTGGTTGAAAATCATTATAGCTACCATAGTACTAGCTTAACCAGTACTGTGACTACACTTCAACTGCACTGAAACACACCAACACTGAAACTGAGCAGCAGCAGCAGCAGCAGCAGCAGCAGCAGCAGAAGCCATTACGGGTGCAGGCCTCGCAGGAGACTTGTCTGGCTGATCAGAGACCAGGATGCGAGCATAAATCACTGACACACCTCACCGTGATGGTTGATTCTCTAGATATTTTAAGTGGCTGCTCCCCAAAAAAACTCCAAAACAGCTCGAAAAATGTAAGTGCATAGAGATTTCATGCTTTTTTGGGTTTGCAATGTAGAGGTTAACACACTTCATGTCTTCTTCAAGGTTCTGCTTACTTAAAAACGGTAAAAACTGCAATGGTAAAAACTGAATAGAATAAACACCCCACAATCTGACAAAGTTTTTGTGAGGTGTTTCCAAACCCCTGCCTCATTAGGATGCTCTGAATTTTAAAATAGAGCGTCCTGCATTGATGAACAAAGTTCTTGACATGTTGGGATATAACATTACAAACTGGTCAGTAACTCAGATATTTACTGATAATAAAATCAATCCTCTGATCAAGAATCAAGCACAAGTTTTCAATATATCACTAGACTTAATGTAACATTAAACTGGTTTCCTCCCTTCCCCCACCGCCTTTTCATTGTGTCAAAACATCAGGAAAAGGAAGAGAAATCCGAACTCCATTCAGCACACAACCAGAAGTAATTTATCTCCTGGTTCTCAATTGATATTCCATACATGAGTTGAGAATATTACATAACATGTAGCAAAACAAAGAACATACAATATAGCTTGACTGTTTCTGAAGACAGGGAAAATATTTCTGGCATGTGAAACTAAAAGAAAAGTTTAGTACAATACCATGGCCACAATTATAAACATTTAATCTTACTGAATCAAAACCCAAACTTAAAGAAATATTACAAATAATGAAGCCAAACTTCCAGAATTATCAGATTTCATTACAGAAGCACAAAGATGAACTCGCCTTAACCTTAGCTGCCTTCCTCTTCTCTTATCACCTCCCACCCATATTCCAATAAACTTCACTTTGATATTAACTAAAAGTACGACATCTATTACTCTTTTCCTCATTCCAAAATGTCAATTAATGCAACTTTACAGCTTTTACATCCCGGTACAAAGTTTCTACCAGCTATACGGTGCAGCCTTGCTCATTGCCCTATGCGGACAGCCAGGAGCTCAAGCTGCCAGCGCCTGCAGCGACATTCTGCATACCAGAACGTCCAGCACTGCTACTCTTCCCCCCAGAATATCCTTAACTACCAAGATCTGTAGGAAAATAGGAAACCAGACCCTAAAGCCATGCAACCTCACAGCAAGTGAAAGCCAAATCCGTCCCTGCAGCCCCAGCATCTGCATCGAGCCGTTGCCGGCAGACACCCACCCTCGCCTACCCCGCACCCCTCTCCTGCTTACCCCAAACCTGGGAGCACAGTCACTCCTCTGCCCCTCCCCATGGCATCCAGCCGGAGCCGGGCTGACGGAGCCCGGGGACCTCCGGCTTTTACAGCGAGCTCATCTGTCTCACCCACCCGCCCCGCCGGCTCTGGGGGTGATCGAGCACTTTCCAGGCGCAGGCCTCGGGCAGCTCCGCAGCGAGCTCCCCTCGGCCCGTCCGCCGCCTTCACACAACTGTTAACTCCGCGCCAGCTCTCCCGCCCCGCTGCTGTAGGGTCACCCCTAAAGCCCGCTCCCCCCGCCAGCTCCATGCCCCCCTCCGGACCTTCGCGCTCTCGGCGTCTGTCCGCGCCCCTTCCTTCACCCCTTTCCGCATCCCCCCGGGAGCCCGCTCCCCGCCTGGCCCGGCGGCTAGGAGGCAGGACCGGCGGCCTCCATCCCACTCCTCCCCTACCCTCCGCGGTACCTAGCCAGGGCGACTCGGCTCGGCTCAGCCCCCCGCAAGGCTCCCGTGCCGCTGCGGGGCTCAGCTCCGTCCGCCCGTCCGCCCTCCTCCGGCGCGGGAGCCTGCGCCCGAGCCGTCGCCGCTGCCGCCCGCCGGCGGTGGAGGGCGGAGGGCGCCGCCGCCGCTCAGGGCTGTGCAATCGGGCCCGGAGCCATCGAGCGCCCGCGGCGGCCGGCGGGGGGTTCGGCGCTCCGGCGGGCGGCAGTGGCCCGGGCAGCGCGCAGCCCGGGCGGGGGGGGAAGGCTGGCTGCAGCCGCAACGCCGGGCAAGGTGCCTGAGGACCAGTCACGGGCCCGGGGTTGCTCCGTGGCCGGGAGCAAGCTCGCACCGCTCGCTGCGGTACCCGAAGGGGCACGGACAGGAGGTCTCGCTCTGCCACCGAAAGCAACGACAAAACCCCTTCTTGGTGATGTTTTTTAAGGTAGCTGAGCTGGCGCTGTAGAGATTTGTATCTGGCTGTGATCAGAGCCTGCCACAACCCCTGAGTTTCACTCCACCTCCCAGGTGTTCACTGTACTTTCTGGAGAGCCCCCTCCCTCCCCCCCCAAGCACTACAGCAGCAACAGAAACACCCCGATTATATTCTTAACCGCGCATAAAACCCAGCACTGGCAAAAATTACACTTGGATTCCATAGGTGTGTGCACTGAAACCAAACCAAGATGGGATCCTAAGTCAGGGAGTTGTTCTGCGTCTCACTCACGAGGTCAGACATGGGCTTCTGGATTTTCACCAGGTTTCTTCCACCACACAGGTGCTCCAACTGAAAGATGTTGCTTCATCATTGGGAATGACTTCCTCCCCTCGAAATTTTCATAAGCAGATTCACTGCTCATGAGGAAATTTATGTTGGTGTGTGTGGTTTTTTTTTCTGAATTCCGTAACGAGAATTCAAGTTCTGTCTAATAATGGGAAAACATGTCTGTCAACCATCTTTTAGTTTAAAAATAAACAATATTCCTATTGTACTTTTGTAGCTACAGCACAGCCCAGTCCCATCTGGGTTGGTTTTGCATCCTACCAACTACCTAGCAAAGCAAACTGGAAGACAGGCATCAAGTGTGGTTTCTGATGGCAGCAAGTTAGTTTGGTGGGATTGAGATGTCCTAATTCTGCAACCTTAGCTGCTGTTACAAAGTTGATGAAGAAATAATGCCTTATGATATTAAAGACTGGCTTTGACTTAGACAACAAATATCAAAGATGATGTTTTGTCTGCTTATTCCTACAACGTGACATTGGTTAGATCTCAGAGTGGAAAAACTAAGATTCCTCTCCACAGACTGGGCTCTCTGGGGCTATCTTCTTTGAAGCCATGCAAACATTTGTGCTGAGGGAATAATGCCTGGGACACATAAGCATAGGAGCTGAAATCCTGTCTAACCCTTGCATAAGCCTGTAAATTCATCTTCAAATAGGTTCAATATGCAAAGTTTACATAGAGTGTGATCCTCCCTGAACATCTGTATTCAGTTGTGTAGATGATATTACTGAGGAATATCTCAAAAAATGCATGCAGAACAGCCGGATTACATCCTGGTGTAGCAGCCAGGAGCCCCAGACTCCACTGCCGTATATGGACACTAGTTTCATTTCATACTGTACCTCCTGTGATAAAGAAACACGAGCATTGATGCAATGGCCTTTTACAAAACCAAGAATCTGCCAGTGGCTGTGATATTAAAGAATACATAAATGCCTCATACCTGCATCAGGAAAGTATTTCCATAGTACATTTCACAGAAATTAACTCTACAAACTCCTCCTGGTGTAAAGGTGTTAACCTCTGGTATCAAAAATAACATACACCCCCAGGAAAGAGTTATTTACTCAGTTAACCTCATTTTGTTCAGAAAATGAGTTGCTGCTTCTTGGCGTAAAGCAATCTGCCATTCAACTCGTCAGAAAGGTCAACGGAACAATTTATATGCAAAGACTGTTGGTTCTATGACGTTTTCCATAATGAACTCCACAAAAACAAAGGCTGCTCTATCTGACAGGCCTGAGGTAACAGAAAGACCTGGTGATATTTGTGCAGGATTGATCATGTTTAGCTCAAGAAGCAATAAACAAAACCAAAGCTAGATTTTTTTTTTTTTTTAAGATCATTGCTCTTATTAGTGTTATTATGCCTATTATTCACTCTGTTGTGGTAGCATGCACAGACCCACTCAGCATTAGGAGATACCACTCAAGATTAGTATCTCATAATGCTGAATGTTACGTGAGCAGAGGGCAAAACAAAACATCACTCATTAAGAATAAAGATTTCTTGTTTTTTTCCCAAGAATGATGTCACCCAGCCCCAGTATACATGATATCAGCTGTAAGTAATGCTGTCTTAATGCTAAAGTGACACAAATCAGTTGGTATAACAAGGGACACTGATACAGGATGCTCCTACCATCTCTGTGTATGTTGGCTTTAGGATTGCTTTGTGCCAGCAATGCTTACATGAGGGTAAGAATCTGTGTTTATTGGATTTATAGCTAACCTTGATTGATTATTTAGTATGATATTTTTCCTACACTGGTCAACAGTGTTAACTATGCACTGCTTCAAATTAAGATCTACTTCAGCAGCCATGCATGCCATTTTTATCTTCCCCTTTTCAATCTGCGATAAAAAACATCGTTAAGCAAGTTCATAGTATTCTGCTCTAAACCTGACAAAAATAGGACAATTAAATGTATTCAGCATGTATTAATTCAATTTCTTCTTTTCTGATTAGTCCTGACTGAGCTTCAATAGCAAATTACTTAATAAAATAAGCAACTGGCAAATAATTGCAATGCACAAACCTACTGATTAGTCTTCTCATTAGTTAAGTCTATTTTGGTAAAGTGGGTTGACTGATTTAGAGCATGAATCAGTTCTGTCATACAAATTCCAGACATAGTAGAATATCCATACAGTCACATATGCCTCTGAGCTAAATATTTTCTTTCTTACAGCTTTGTAATCCTCAGTGACTCTAGAGGAAAAGAATGTATTCCTTTGAATTCAGTGGGACTACCTATGCATGAGTAAGAATCATAAGACTAGGGGCCTGATTTAAAGCAAATGAAACCTCACCAAGTAATTACACAACAAACAAAACCTAATTCTGTCATATCTTAAAATCAGTAAGATGGAATGTCTTTAGATTAATTATACAATTAAACATTTAATTTTACTTTCTTTATGCAATTATGTTATACAGTCAATATACCTATTTAAGTACAGAGTCAGACCATTAAGGTCTGATTCTGCAAACACAATCAGCAACAGGCAACTTACATTTGGTTTTAATCTAATAAGGTTATTAATCTAACTATAAGCATTATAACATGCTCATTTCTAGCACTGCTGCAGCCTTAGCATCCACGGCTGTCCATCAGTGCTCCTTCAGTTGAGAGAGTAAGCGTATGTTTCTAATCCCAAAAATGAAACATTCAAAACCATGGAGTAGCTACCTTCTGGAGTTATGTTGTCTGTCCTAGGTTTTGCAAAGCCTTAGTTACAAATCTTTGCTATACACTGAATATCAAAAAAATAATACATGGTTTTATTTCATGCTTAAATAGCGCTAGACTTCTTTTTATTCCCCAACACAGTTGCTTTATAGTACTATCACAAAATACAAGGCCTGAATTCCTGCCAAGCAATTACACAGTCTTGCTGTTATTTTTAATTCTAAAATGTAAATAAAGGTATTGTGCAGGCCTAGATAATGTTAGATACAGCTACCAAAATGGAAGCGGGAAATAAGAAAGGGAAATGAGTCCTATCAAAACCACAACACTATAATCCCAAACAGCTCAATATATGAATAAATGTTCAATCTTCAGCAGTAAAATTTAATAATATGGGGGTTTTTAACTTTAAAACTAAATACCTGAAGAATCCTGGATAAAGTATTCTGACAAGAATTAGCTGTGCATTAACGAGACCTAGAGATGGATTGCTACCTGCATATTAAGGCCTCCCAAGAACTTTTTGCTTTTACTGTTTATCCAAAACCCTTCATTGCAATCTCTTTTCTAAGGGAGCATATCTAAATAGCTGTAAGCTCCTTGCACATTTTTAATACATACTGACATAATAGGGCATCTAATGCAGCACTCACACAGGCAGATACAACTGAAGTCAATAGAAAGCAATCTTGAATTCAGACGAACAAGATACAGAAATATATATGAACTAGAACAGTGTGACAGGAATACCATTTATTTGCTTTTTCATGCTCTCTGGGTCATTCCTATTTATAAATACCATGGAGCGTTATTTGTAGTGATACCACACTGTTCACAGTGCTCTGTGGATATTATCTCAAGTCACATTTGTGAGGCAGAGGCTAAAGTAGGAGGTAGTGAAAGGCAAACTCCTGTAGCTCAACAAAGGTGAAGAGAGGTGAGAATGTATTGCCTTCAGAAGCAAAAAGAAGAGCGGAGGTGTTTTTTTGCCATTAGGAAAAGAAAAAAGAAGTGGTTTTAAGCTTCTTTTCCCCCTGTTTTCATGCTTTCTTTGTCTCACAGATGGAAGAAGTGGAGCAGAAAATTGCTTCGCCCAAAGCCACACACTGGCAGTAATTGAAGTAGTGGACAGCAACAGCATTGGTTTAAATAGGAAATGTGCAATACATTCATACTATTCAGGCTATTCTAACTGCTATTCCTTTCTCTTGACCACATATATAATTTACTTTTCAACTGTAGTTGCACAGCACTTCTTGTAGCAGAATCCTGTAGGAATTCCCAAATTTTTAGTTTATTTCAAGGAACTTCAAGAAGAAGGAATGATACCAAGTTCACTAAGGTCTTAAGGGAGTCTTAAATTTTGGGTGCTGTTCTCCTAAGAAAGAGATTAAGGAGGCAGCTCTGACTTCTGTTCTCATCCAGCAGTTGTGACCCTAATTTATAAAGCAGCTGTGGATCTCACAGAGTTCAGCCTCACTGTGCTGCACAGTACACCAAACATAGTGATAGTCACTGTTTTGCTCAATGTACAGCCTTAAGTAATAACACACTGGAAAAAACTGAATACCCATTTATTAGATGAGAATTGAGGTGCAAAGAAGTTAAGAAATTAAGCCAGTCACAGAGGGGTTTAGTGACAGACCTCAGATAATGCCTGTGGATTTCTGGAGACCTCCATAGCATTCTGCCATTCCAGAAGAGAAACAGTGTGTCTGAAGGAGACGATATAGCAAAGTACAGACTATGAGAGACTAAAAGCAGAAAATGATGGAAATTTAAAGAATTCATACCTCCTTCTCCAAAGAAGCTGCTTTTACACCAGAGGTTCACCGGATTGCACTTTTAATCCTGTAAGAGACTGATTTGAAATCAAACTCCACTGTCCATTGTCTCAAAGATTGGTCTGAGAAGGTGAGATGGAACTCCACCATCCCCTGCCTGAGGGATGAGTAGGAAGCAGTTGAGATAACACCCTTCCATTGTCTCAGGGATTGGTGTGAGGAACTGAAACAGGAGTCCACTGACCATTGTCTGAGAGATGGGTGGGAGGAGTTGAGATAAGACTCTTCCATTCATTACCTGGGAGAAGGGAGTGAGGAGCTGAATTGGGAAGCCACCATCCACTGCCTGAGGGATGAATGAGAAAGGCTTGATAAGACTCATCCATCCATTACCTCGAGGACTGCTGTGAGGAATTGCTGTCCATTATCCCAAGAATTGCTGCAGATACCTGTGTGTGTGCAGACACCTGTGTGTGTGCAGACATGTGCAGTTGGCTGCAAGACCAGAAAAACTGGTCCACTAGAACAGGAATATAAAAGGGGGAGTAAAACATCGCCAAAATATGTACCTTCAAAGGGACTCCAGAAGGACGCCTCCACGAAGACACCCATCGCCGATGGACTCTTAGGGGATACTCTGCTCCAATACTACAAGACTACAAACCCTGAAGAACTCCCACCACCAACGACGATGACAATGGATCCCTGGGACACTGCTGGATCCATGGTGGTGACTCTCTCTCTGCACCCAGAATTCTTGCTTCATTTTCTACCTTTTTTCCAATCTGTCCTATCGCTATCCCCTTTATTACAATAACTTCCCTTTTTTACAACTGTCTTTTTGTAATTTGTAATAAACAAATTGTCCGATTACAGTACTTGACCTCGTTTGTGTCTTAATTTCACTCTTGGGATCACAAACTGATCCAGCGTCTGGCACTGGGTTTTTTCTCCAATCGGACCCTGACAAATCCAAACACATGGCTCAGACTGATGGAACTGAGTGTTCTCAAGGAGTAGTAGTTGTTTTGAGTCACAATGAAGAAAGAAACTTTTGTGCAGCTGTTGTGGTAAGTGAGATCAGGCATCATAGATGTGTTAAAGGACCCGGTGAAAACCACCACAAAGGCTGGCTAATATCCAGCAGCCCATCAAGCAGGTGCCATCTCAACACGGGGAAGCAACTGTCTTCAGGAGTTGTTATGTACAAAATCTTGTTATGGGCAAAAAGAAACCCACATGACATGTAAAGTCACAAAAAAAAAATCTGATTATTGCAGAAAAATGAAGAAAAATAAGGCAATTGTATAGAAAGTCCCAGCAATACTACAGTTAAAGTTGTTATGCATGCACTATCTAGTACCTACCCCTTCTCCTGGTGTCTTACCTACCCTTTCATCTCCCTATGGCTTCCATCTGATGGAGTGAGCATAGTGGATCATCAGCATCCAGAGACCTGTGCTTGCAAGAGTATGATATTAATGTTCATGATTTCCTCTTCCTTTTTTCCTCTCTTGGAAATAGCTTTCACTTGGGTCTATTTTTAAATGTTTCCTAATGAATTTATACACCTTCCTTCTTCACTAGTCTGCAACTATGTATTTTATTTATCTTAAATACTTACTTTCTTCTCTTTTTACCCCTAAGTCTAGCTTTGTCCAGCTCCAGGTCTGTATTTCTTTCACTGACCATTGGAAAGTTGGTTATAGCCTCAGGGTCTCCAGCACCAGCTTGTGCCCCACCTCTTACTGTCCCATGCCTATACTCTACACTGCACTTGGTGTCTTCACTGCTCAAGGTTGCTGCTGTTGTAAGGAGCCTTAATTTCTGTACACTGTAATGTTGTTAGTCATAAATATATCATCCTACACAGAATAGCTACTTATTATTAATATCTGTATAAAATCTGTGGTTACACAATACAAAGCAAAAGTAAACTAAATTGGCTATAGACTCCTGTCATTAGAAAAAATTGATGTTACAGCTAAATCAAGTAAAACCAAAGCCACGGGAAGATCAGAGAAAGTTCAGGGAAAGCATTATGTGATAAGCCTCCATCCTTAGGTCTTGTAAACTCAGGACAAAGCCTGTGAACTGTTACTAGCAATGGCAATACAGCTGCACCATTGTTACCGGTATTACAGGGCTACCTGCTATTACCTTCCAATTACGAATTAATATTTGTATGTTGCACATTGTACGTAGAAACAGAGATAAATATTTCCACAAAGGGCATGGGAAGGAAGCGGAAATAATGCTGAGTAGAAAACAAGCTATTGCACCTGAACTCATTAGTTTTATGAGCACAGTCCATAGTCCACAAACACTCAGCATAGACACACTGGGTGTGTACACTGCAAACAAGGTCACAAAATCCCCAATACAACAATTATGTGTGAGAGTAGAATTGGGGGCCACACTAGAATAGCATAATGATGACTCCTGATTTTTTTGCTTACTTCAACAAAATGGGGAATAATAAGCATCTTTGAATAGATATTCTCTAAGTATAGCACAGGATACTTATTTGAGCTTTTGTCTCGTCATAGAATAAGCAGCTATTTAAAGCACTGTCAGGTCATCTGCTTAAAGCACATATTCATGGCAGAAAGCAATGAGGATTTGGCTTTGAAAAAATAATTTTAATCAATTTTTCATCAGTATGGTCCATCACGTTATTCAGAAATAGCTTCTTTCAGTAAATGGGTTGTGAATCAATAGTAGATATAAACAAAGCGGTACAAAGGGCACATCATTCAACAAGCTGCCAATCGTTGGAGCCGAAGACGACAGAAATCAGCATTCCAAGATGGATACACAAATAACTCAGAAACAGGAAGATATACACAAAGATGCCACCTTTTTACAGAAACTCCAGAGTTCTGTCTTGTGTCAAGAACCACTGAATTATACATAAGTTTGTATGTGTTTTAAATAAGAGATCAGTACAAGATGGAGTTTGAGCTGAAGTCTGTTTGTCACTAACCATTTTCAAGCTCATTCCTCTTGCAGAGTTCTTGAAATACAGAGACTAAATCGACAGGCTACCAAAGATCTTTCTGGAGTCAGGGAAAAAAACCCCAAACAAAACCCAACAACCTGCAGACTTTGTATTATACCTCAAATGATCAATTCTTGAGATATACTGACTACCCACAATTCCTGTAAAATGAAAAGTGGTGTTACTCAGCACTTTTTAAGATTTAGCCTCCAACGGAAAGAGGAATAAAAAGAGTTTTTTCAAGCACAGGGATCATACTGATTTGTATTAGTTATTCGCATCAGGACAATCTTATTTAGATGTTGCTAGTAAGAGCTTAGAACACGACTCATATTTGTGTCTATCACAACTGTTAATTATTAATTAATGTCATTTGGGACCTAGCTAATATTTCCAGGCCATTTGTGTGAACAGTTGTTTTCAACTATGAGAGTGCCAGTTGCCAGGAATTCACTACCCTTAGGTGTTTCATAATTATTAAACATACATTATGTTAATCTGAAAAATCTTACTTCTCTCATCAAAACTATGAGCTCTGCATCTGTTAAGAAGTGTGATTCTCACAGCACAGTTTCAGCATGCAGATTACATATCCAGTCATGGTTTAAAAAAACCCAAACAACAAAATAAGGGCAGAATATTTTAAACTACTGACCTGCAGTTAAGATTGCACGAGCTGTCATGCTCACTAACCATGAGGTTTTACATATTTTCCAAAGTATTTATTATTTAAATCGGAATTCTGCGTAATTACTGCAAAGCATAGAATTGTCTAATTTCACTTTGAACCCTAAATTACTGACCTCACAAAACATTGTGCTGCAGTAAAAGAGAAACTTGACTCACAGGATGAATGCACTTCAATTATTTTTGAATTTGCCACATTTTCATGTAGCTGTTCTGTTCTTCCTGCCTCACAAGACAGAATTTCCCATTATATCTTCATAACACCATCTGTTAGTGATGGTTATGACAGTACTGCATGGCGGGTCAGCCGGGAATGGTGCCCCAAATGTGCAAACACTGTATATAAAAGAAATATAAGCTACTCCCTGCCTGGCAGATTCAACAGACAAAAAGCTGGAAGGTAGCAATCAGGGCAGAGGGAACAAGTCGGTAGCATACATCGTGCCATTTTTATTTTTGTTTTCATACGAGTATTTCAGTCGTTTTCCTGAGGCTCCGTTATGAAAGAATTGAGTACACAAGATGACCAAGGTAACAAAGACACAGACCAAACTATAGCAAGCAGCCTATGAAAACACATCAGAGGAGATTTCGGAGCACAGACTTCAAGAAAGCAATTCAGTGCTGCTGCCTTAACTTCAGTTTCTAAACGCACCTCGCTTTTTCTTCTTTGTATAGCCCATGTTCAGTGCTTAAATGTCCCACCCCCAAACACCCTGGATGAGGGGAATGGACTTTCTTATTTAATACCTACTCTCTAATAGGCTAAAAATTCAATGAATTTGTGCTTTCAAAATAGTTGCTATCTAGGAAGTGTTGCTATATAGGAAACAGGCAAAAATTGTCTGACTAAGGAAATCTGGGAACATGTAAGTACATCTACAGCATTCTTTTATTTTTTTAATCTATAAACTGCACATCCTCAAGTGTACTTTACAATAGCTAATACATGTAAAACTTTTGCCATTATTTTGTAGTAAGAAATGCATGCATTACCCTATTTTCATTAATAAAGCCTTCCAAACTATCCAGCTTCATTGGATCAATATTACCAATTATTTCGACCACACTTCAGATGAATAGGGGCATAAAACAAATAACTCATTGTCACAAAGCAGTCTTAAGCATCTGTTTAATGAGACTGGCAACACCAGTACCGGATGAGTGAAAGTCTTTCTTACACTGTATCTCCCAAATCATTTAAGTACATTAATGCTCAGAAATTATAGATATTAAAAAAAAGAAGACAACATTTGCCAGCCAGTACTTATCCAGGATATCATTTATTTCTTTCAAAATTCAATCAGATGAGTGTAAGGTCCATTTGTATCCAGTTTTAACACCTGCCTGTTTCCATATGTGCCATGCTTGACGCAAACAACTGCCTCTGCACATCTGGTGCTGGCAGACAGTTCTTTTTCACACAAAGTCACAAACTGAGAATAAAGTTCCAGACCTTTTTCTTTTTCAATGTTTGCATGGTACTGCATCTTCTTTCCCTTCAGTTTACCACCTAGAGTAGCTTGCGGTATGATTAGCACATCGCCTGGTAAATCAAGAACAGAAACGTACTCGCCGCTTTCATTTTCACTTAATTTAACACTCAACAGCATATTGACTGCAAAAAAAAATAAAGTAAGAGTTAGTGTAACTGAACCAAATTAAAGAGCACCTAATACAACATCATAAATAAGATATAACAAATATTGTGATGTGTGAAAAATTATTAGAGTAACAGGAACTGCTTATTAATGAAATGAAACATAGTTGGTAAACACTATCAACCAGCTGCCTGAGTATTGCGAAGAATGTCAAGGATATTTATATTAATATGACTAAAGAATTGTATTTTGGTTGACTGAAATCCTGAAGTTGATTCTGGTTGGACACCACCAGAGGAACCCAGGATCCAATTAGAGACCCTAATTTAACTACCCGATACTCAAATAGGCAACATTTGCACAACACTACACACTGAAGGAGATAACACCATCTTCAGTGTACTTTGGAGAAGTTTCTGCCCGAGGGTCTTTTCATTCTGCTTGCAGTAGTTCGCAGCAGGACCCAGCACTGATCTGGGCTGAAGCCACAGCTCTTCAGTTTGGTCTCAAGTGGAGTGAGTGTCCTTCAGCACTCCACTGCAAGATGAATGGGTGCCAGCTTGTCTTTTGAGAGAGGAAATGGGCAGGAAGGTCAAAGATGCAATTTGGTTCATAAGCCAGAATATATAAACTTGCAAACAAAATTGATGCATTTACTAACATTATATTTTCCAATGTATATATGTTTGTATAAGAAATCAAATAATTCCCCAAAAACTTCCTCCAACTCCGTAAAAGCTAGGAGGATACTAGTCATGCCTCCAAACCCATAAAAGCTTAATGTTGCTGGAACCAAGAACAGCTGAGTTGTGATTCAGGAAGCAAAACCAGTCATTTAAACAGTTTCAAAATACATTTAGGAAAAAATATTTTATAAGACAGACACTTAAGGAGGATAGTTGTAGATGATTATCCTAATAGGAAACAACTTCTTCTGCCTGTTTCAGCTGCCAGACAGCTGAAAAGGTCATTATTCTGAAGTAAAGCAACACTCTCATAAAACCCTCACAAGCACAAAAGCAATTTTCATATCACAGTTTTAAATACACCCAAAGATTTCAACTTAGTTTAGCATCACAGAAAGACTCTGCCCTCTAAGACCAAGACCCCCAGCGGCTGCTCTCATCATTTTTAATAGCACCTGGGCTGTTGCACAGGCTGTGTGCACTGCCAGATCTTTCTGCTGGTCCCAGCCAGTAGCCCAAAACAGACTATTGTTACTTGACCTTTTGAAAAACCACTAATATCAGATAGTCACAGAAAAGGGGCACTTTTATCTGGAAAACGCGGCATCATGGAATTTCCCAGGTGATGCAGTGCTACTGATGGAGGAAAGGAGGGAGAGGAATTAAATAAAAGTAAAGAAGAAAACAAAACCAACCAACCAACCAAAACTTCGAGCTGAAACAACAGCGGGTGAAGACAGAAATCGCTACCATTCGAACTTATCCACAGCATCTTCTCCGCTTTGATGCAAATGTTAAAGTGCATGTGGAGAAGAGGGAAAGAACTGCAGATATTGCTCTTATCACTTCTGAACCACAAAACTGCACTTAAAATGCTAACTGTATACAGCACCACTGGAAGGAGACAGGAAGGACACAGTTTAGTTATCCACCCAACTCCCTCTACCGGCTATAATTTTAAATATCGTGCACCTACAGTGAGATCAGTGTTAAAGTAACTTCTCAAATCCAGCCATGAATCATTTAAAAACAGTTTTCTCTAAACTGAGATCTGTCCTGGACTGAACCTGCTTCCTGATACATGTAATATGTCAAACAACAGGTGCCACACTTTGTTTGCTGGAATGTTATCATCATGGGAATTTACTTTCTAAATGACAGGTTGATCATGAGCAGATGGACAGAGTGAGAAGTATGGACAACTGTCAAAAGAAACAAGACCAAGCAAGCTGTTCTTTCAGCCAGGCGATTGATTTGAAATGATGCTACCTGATGGCTTTTTGACTTCTTGTCCAAATGGTTGCTGCCTTCTCTGCCTCTACTGCTCTTCTTTTTCAACAATACAAGAATTGATAAGAATTATATCATACCAATTTTTGGAACAAGATCCTCATCAGCACCTTTGAAGAAGCATATGTAGATAACAAGTCCCCTCTCGATCTACAAAAGATTACAGAAAACTATGTCAATGTTTCTCATTGTCCAACATAGAATCATAGAATAGTTAGGGTTGGAAAGGACCTTAAGATCATCTAGTTCCAACACCCTTGCCAGGGGCAGGGACACCTCACACTAAACCATGACACCCAAGGATCTGTCCAGTCCAGCCTTGAACACTGCCAGCGGTGGAGCATTCACAACTTCCATGGGCAACCCATTCCAGGGCCTCACCACCCTTACAGTAAAGAAGTTCATCCTCATATCCAATCTAAACTTCCCCTGTTTAAGTTTGAACCCATTACCCCTTGTCCTATCACCACAGTTCCTCATGAAGAGTCCCTCCCCAGCATCCCTATAGGCCCCCTTCAGACACTGAAGACTATGAGGTCTCCACGCAGCCTTCTCTTCTCCAGGCTGAACAGCCCCAACTTTCTCAGACGATCTTCATACAGGAGGTGCTCCAGTCCCCTGATCATCCTCGTGGCCCTCCTTTGGACTTGTTCCAACAGTTCCATGTCCTTTTTATGTTGAGGACCCCAGAACTGCACACAATACTCCAAGTGAGGTCTCACGAGAGCAGTGTAGAGGGGCAGGATCACCTCCCTCAACCTGCTGGTCACACTCCTTTTGATGCAGCCCAGGACACGGTTGGCTTTCTGGGCTGCAAGTGCACACTGCCGGCTCATGTTCATTTTTTCATCAACCAGCACCCCCAAGTCCTTCTCCGCAGGGCTGCTCTGAATCTCTTCTCTGCCCAACCTGGACCTATGCCTGGGATTGCCCCGACCCAGGTGGAGGACCTTGCACTTGGCATGGTTAAACTTCATCAGGGTGGCATCAGCCCACCTCACAAGCGTGTCAAGGTCCCTCTGCACGGCATTCCTTCCCTCCAACGTATCAACCGAACCACACAGCTTGGTGTCATCAGCAAACTTGCTGAGGGTGCACTCAATCCCACTGTCCATGTCACCAACAAAGATGTTGAACAACACCGGTCCCAACACCGATCCCTGAGGGACACCACTCGTTACTGGTCTCCAGCTGGACATTGAGCCATTGAGCACAACTCTTTGCGTGCAGCCATCCAGCCAGTTCTTTATCCACTGAGTGGTCCACCTATTAAATTGATGTCTCTCCAATTTAGAGACAAGGATGTCATGTGAGACAGTGTGGAATGCTTTGCACAATCCAGGTAGATGACATCAACTGCTCTACCCCTGTCCATCAGTTCCGTAGCCCCATCATAGAAGGCCACCAGATTGGTCAGGCAGGATTTCCCCTTAGTGAAGCCATGCTGGCTGTCACCACGCACCTTGTTGTTTTTCACATGCCTCAGCATGCCTTCCAGGAGAATCTGCTGCAAGATTTTTCCAGGCACGGAGGTGAGGCTGACTGGTCTGTAGTTCCCCAGCTCATTCATTTTCCCCTTCTTGAAAATGGGGGTTATATTTCCCTTTTTCCAGTCTTTGGGAACTTCACCTGACTTCCATGATTTTTCAAATACGATGGACAGTGGCTCAGCAACTTCATTTGCCAGCTCCTTCAGGACCCACGGATGGATTTCATCAGGTCCCATGGACTTGTATACGTTCAGGTTCCATGGACTTGTATACGTTCAGGTTCCATGGACTTGTATACGTTCAGGTTCCTAAGATGGTCTTGAACCAGATCCTCTCCTACAGCGGGCCCAGGGTCTTCATTCTCACAGTCCCTGTGTCTGCCTTCCAAGACTTGTGTGGTGTGGTTAGAGCATTTTCCGGTGAAGACTGAGGCAAAGAAATCGTTAAGAACCTCAGCCTTCTCCAAATCCAGGGTAGCCAGTTCTCCCGATAGCTTCTGGAGAGGGCCCACGTTGTCCCTAGCCTGTCTTTTATTTGCAATGTACCTATGGAATCCCTTCCTGTTATCCTTAACATCCCTGGCCAAGTTTAATTCTAAGTGGGCCTTAGCTTTCCTAACCTGGTCTCTAGCTTCCCGGACAACATCCCTGTATTCTTCCCAGGCTGCCTGTCCTTGCTTCCACCTTTTATACGCCCCTTTTTTCCATCGAATTTTTCTCATGCACACTTATCATTAAAACTAGTATCAAAAATAGCAAAACTGCACAAGAAAAGCTTCTGAGAGCAGTTTTAGTTATCTAGTATAACTTCAGACATCAAGTTTAGGCACCACACTGTGGAAGCTTATGAGACATATGCTAATTACCTGCACAACGCTTCTACATGCAATTAGGCCAATTTATTAGCTCCATGTAAAGCGAAATTTAGTTGGAACATACAATGGACAGTATTAACATAGATGAGGCGACAAGATGAATTACAGTACTTAAATCCAGCAAAGGAAATAATTTAAGCTTTTTCCTATCAAATATAAAATAATTTTCAGTGTGAATTACAAGTTTATTTCCCATCATGAAACATGACAAACATCACAGGACTTGTCAGTGAACTGAACTATATTTTGATGTCAAAAGTAATCTAGTACAGGATAATTCTGAAAAAAACACTGAGTCTGTTAATTAAAGATTCAAACATGATGACCAACTTAAATCTAGTGACCAACAACTGAAGTTGTTCAAAGTATTATTTAACGGTGGGCAAAATATTTTTGGTGCAATGGGACCTTTCCCCTGATATGTATAAAACATATGCTACTACTTCCGCAGTCAGAGGGATTACCTGTAAGAAATAATGATTTGAGGGAAGAATTAGGTCTGTACTGAGGAGAAAGCACAAGGAAATTCTTGTGTAGCTTTCCCACTTTCTTGGTTAGTTCACAAAGATTGTGTGCAACAACCTCTGCTTTATTAAGACAAACTGACAGGCTCTGCAGCCAACAGCAATTATGTCTCATGCACAGGTATACCAGAATGGTTTAACTTCTTCAGGACAAAAAAAGAAAGGCATACAATATCCACAGGCATATAGTATCTAAAGAAACCCTCAGCACTGCTTTGGCAAGAATGAGCGTCTTTATATTTTTGTTAGAAGAAAGATATATGTGAGCTTATGAAATGTCACCTAAGAGATGCTAAGTAGGTTGGGGCAGGAAGGAGTCACTAATATAGACATTATCAAAGCAAAAGGATAAGAAATGTGTATAGTTTCTAAAAAATACCTTTATTATTTTTCTTCTCCTTTCTTTATTTTTCCTTTCCCCTTTTCTTTAAAAGATAAAGGTTCTAAGTGAAAAAAGCTCAGCTATACAATGAGATTTTATCCCTTTGTTATTGCAGAGATTAAACAAAATGCTCAAGGCAATGACTGATAAGAGCTACCTCCTCTCAACTATTTTTCTGGTAACTAACTTCTGGAAAAAAGAGACTGCTCTTTGTAGCCAAAATGTCACATGCTGAGAACTTTCAAAAGCTTTAAATGGCTCCTTTCAAAACTCATTTTGACCTCTGCACAATATTATACATGTTCCCAAATGAATGCCATATTTCATAAACACTGCAAGAAATTTGATGGCCTGAACCTCAAATGACATTTCAAACCATCTGTTCGAATAAAGGAGAGAAATGCAGGCTGCCAAAAGTGAAATATCCTACATGCTTAGCTAAATATTCATTCAACAAACAGACCAGCATCAGCGTATTAATAGAGAATAACAAGGTACATATACCTACTCATAAAAATATTTGTGATAAAATAGGCCAAGCACATTTACATTGTATATACCTGACACTGAATTAGAAGTGACTCCATTTAATAGCACACATCACAAAGAATCATTCTACTTGAGAATTGCAACTGGTTTTTGCAGTCTCACATACAGAAGTAAAAATATTCTGCAAGCAGCTCATTAAAAAAGACAAAAAGGTAAATAACATGACACCTGCAAGTCCTAACACTAGACAGCTAAAAAGTAAAAACACTCATAATTTTTCCAGCCTCCATCATAATTTGATGCCTGTTTTTGGATATATTTTTTATCACAAGATGAGACATAATATTAAGGGGAATTAGAGGGACAGGAGGTCAGATGGAAAAAAATAATTCAGGGACAAGTTAAAGATGCTAGAGGATGTTTCTATTTGTATTGCATGTTTATGATTTTCTACAACACTTTTCAACCATGTTATAGTTGAAAACTATTCAGCTATTTGTATGTTGAAATCTATAGCTTCAACTATAGCTGAAAACTGTCTGAACATATGTGCAAACATATTTCTACCTCTTATTATGTCTTACTTTTTTGTTCTTTAGTTTTTTTAATTGAATAGGAGATGTAAAATCGAATACAATTTCAAGAGCTAACCTAGTGATAATAATGCATGTCAGCCCTCTGATCTTCTATCAGCGTCTCAGGTGTCCTAAGACTAGTGCTTGTTTCCAGTGTGAGGAATGGGAATGTATAAACCCTTTGAACCAAAGCAAAAACATTGCCTTTGCTGGAGGTCCTCTGTAACCTGTCAAAAGTCTAGCTGACTGCTCTTCACAGCTATATTTAACCCAGGAAAAATTAAGCAAAATAACATAAATAAGAAAGTCATAAATTCAACATGCTGATGTGCAAAGAGCCACTGCAAGGAACTTACATAGTGACGGGCAGGTGCTTGGCCAGGAAAACTGTGCTTTATGTGGATTTACTGTTACCAGTAAAATGCCTACATAAATAAACCAGCAAAGCAAGTTACTTTGCAACACTAGCATTTATTATACAACTGTCCTAAGTAATCATCAGACTAGGCAACCTGCATCATGAAGGGATGAAGTACCCAGCCCCTGTAGCCATACAGCCAGCCTTAGCAATGCTGCCACCAAACACTGCTTTTTAGCTTTTACAGGAAAAACAGCCAGCTAATTCCTCACCCTCCTTACTACATATATCCATCTGAATTTTGCAGGATTTCATTAGCAAACCCCAAATATATTCTGCAAAACTACCCTTTTTTCCCCCCCACCCCAGGAAAAAGTAATGCAACTGATAGCGGAAACTGAGACACTGTAATCCTTAGGAAGCCAGTTTGTGAAACTAAAATATATTCTTTGACATTTCCATTTCACGTTCAGGTTTGCTACCCTGTGAGAAGATTTCTTCTTATTTCATACATCCAGCTGCAGCAAAGAGAGATTACATCATCTACCCCAGGTCACAAAACAAGTCTGTGCCTGGTACCTTGCACTTCTTTTTGCTGTCTTAACCACAAAACAAATCAAGGGAAAGAAGATAAGGGAAAAACAGTTTCCACTGCATAAAGCATAGGCACTTACACTTTTTAGCTGAATATTCATTTTACATTTCTTTTCTCCCATAGTTGTGAAATACACCAAATCTCACCTTTTTTCTCGCCTGCCTTTAAAAGGAGAATCCCTTCTTTTTTTTCCCCGTATTTTGCTGTGTACATAAAACTTTTATGGATGCTATCTAACCAATATTTCTCCATAAACAAGACACCCCATCCCCAGTAATCCTCAACAGGGCGGAAAAACTCAATCATGAAAACACAATGAAGGCAGTGATTCATGTATAGATATAAAGTACACTCAAACCTTTTTTCAGATAAAGAACATCAACTCCGAAGTTCTTAAAGTACCTACAGAGGTCTCTTACCACCCAGAAGATATTCAAAGCCACCTACATAACGTGCTATTTATAGCATACTAGAAATTTCTCAAGGTGAGGACCTACTTTTAAGTCATTACAGATAATCAGGAAACACTGGTTTATGTAAATAATAGTTTATTACGTCGTTTGGTTTGGTTTTTTTTTTTTTTTTGCATTGACATGCATATATAGGGAGCAACATTACAGAAAACCAGCAGCAATGATTCCTTCCAGTGACCTCTAAAGTAGTCATACTAAAGAAAATCAGAACTTTGCATAGGGTTTTTTTTTCCTGCATGGTGAGTTCTTGTTAAAATAGATTTCTCTTAAAGAGCCCCAGGTGCCCAGGAGAGATTACCAAGCATCCCACGACAAAGAGTAGTAAGGTTCATGTCTGCAAAGTATCTGCTGCTGAGATCACCCAAGTCTCCTGCAGATTCCTTTAGTGCCATCTATTACTTTCTCTGTGATTTTGGTTAAGCCATTTAAAACTTCACATAAGAGATATATACAGAATAACCTCCTTGCAACAGAATTACTCATCCTATCTCTAAATCATAACATATGCCTCTTTTCAGACAGTTTAAAAGACAGCCAGCAAAATGACATTTCTGCTTTTATTTACTAGATCTACAATTAGTTCTGAGATTAGCAAGCTAGAAATAGGATATTTCTTCTCTAGTTAATTTATGCTGGGCTGAGCAACTTTTGCTATAATTAATCTTACACCGAGAAGCTAATGATGCAATTCACACAGATGTACTTCAGCCAAACATAGTATCTGTGAGATGACACACATCTCCTCCGAGTGAAATGTTCTTGTTTCCCAAGCCATGATGCAGAAACTAGGTCTTATGGACCCACCTGCCTCTTCTGAACAAGGAGAGAAATGTTTGAAGAACAATGTGAAAGTCAAACAGTGGAAACACCAACTTTTTTTAATTCTCTTCAGATTTGTTGAATGAACTCATAAGCTCTTCAAACTCACTAGAATTTTTACGTTTAAATGTGACTATATTTAGCCGCTTCTAGTTGTAGTAGACTTTAAAAAGGACAAAAAACAACGCCAAAAAAAAGCCAAGAGGTAAACATTTGACACCTTCATAGATGAGTTATTCTACTGCAGGTAACCCATAAACAGTGATAACTACAGCAAGACAGTGCATCCCAAAGGGCAGCCTTCATGCTTTGGTAAACAGCCCTGCTCTGTACGCACAGTGCATAGCCCAGAGAGTCTGCAGACCTACCTACCTCTCCCAACAGAAGACTAAGGGAGGAAAAGAGGGAAATTATGATGCTTCCCTCTAGCTGTGTGGAGATCTATGTCCTAAATTTAACTTTTGGTTAGTGGTCTATAACTACTGCAGCCACAGCCCTATTGCTGTACCTGGCCTTTCTTCTCCACATGTACACTATTACACAATTAACAAAGTAAACGGCTGAGCCCATCAGCCAAGTTTGCAAGGCATGTGTGAAAATGTGTTTACGAAAGGGCAGAAAATGGCAACGAAGGAACAAGGTTAGAGGGGAAGGCGTGTTTTGTGGTGGAGCAGCTGCGCTCTTCTGGAGGACCCAAACTGGAGCATAGGGGAAAAATGAGGAGTAGCAATGAGAAACCTCTGAGCAGTGACCCCAACCTCATGGGCTGCTTGTTGCTTCACTAAAGGGACCGACTGTAAACTGACGATAACAAGGGGTTAAGGAGAGGGGTCTGGAGTGGAAACTAGGAAGGGAATAGGAGAGGTGTCTGAAGTGAAGCTTAGCCTGGAAAAGGAGGAGGGATTTTTCTTCAAATGCCTAAATATTTGTGAGTTGTTGGTTTGGTTTTTTTCAATATTCAAATCACTAATTAAATTTATCAAACTGGCAACGAATTAAGCGAATTCCCCAAGTCGAGTCTGTTTTGCCAGTGAGAGCAACGGGTAAGTGATTTCCCTGACTTTACTCTGACTCACGTGCCTTCCTCCTTTCGCTCCTCTCCCACCGTCCCGGCCGGGGTAGGGCAACGGCCGGGTAGGCGCTCAGCTGCTGGCAGCGGCCAGCTGGCCACCAGGGCTGCTTCCAGCACAGCCGGCTCGCTGAAGAGCAAAGAGACAGGTTTATGAAGGCAGGCACGGCCAGCAGCCCAGCCCCGACCGGGATCTCCTGGAATTCCACAGGCTGGCCCACCGCAGTCACCGACCCGATCGTGACAAGGAGAGCCCGGAGCCTCGCTCCCGCCGGCGCCACGAGCACCGTCCCCACGGCCTGCTCACTGCGGCCTCGGCCAGCGCCCCCTGCCGCCATCCATGCGCCCGTCGTGCAGCCGACGGAGCGCCTTCCTGCCGCCCGCCCTGTCCCAGCGCAGCCCCAAGCCGCCGCCGTTTCCTCCGCTCCTCCGAGGGGTGAAGGGCCGGCGCGGACGTTACCTCCACCCACTCGGCCTCGGCGCCGTGTTCGGGCGGCTTCACCTGCAGCCGGGCGGACGTGCACTGCTGGAGCAAGGCCCGCGCCAGCGCCGGCCGCGGCACCTCCGCCATCACGATCCCGGCTCGGCCTGAGGAGGGCGGGCGCAGGAGCGCGCAGTGCTTCGCGTAAAGCGGTTCCGGTACCGCTGGCCGCGCTCAGCGGTGCGGTGGGGCTGGGAGCCGCGTCCCCGGCAGGCCGCCGTCGCAGGCGGACGGAAAGAACGGGACTGGGGGGAACCAAGGGCTCTGCAGGAGGCAGCGACTTCACGCTGCAGATGTTTAAAAGCAGTTTATTTGACACGCAAGCCGTGAAAAAAGTCCTTGCTGAAAATGTTGGAGAAAACCAGCAAATGCGTTTTGCAGAAGGTAAACCAGTTCTTGTGGTCTGTCGGTGGCTTCTAAGGAGGGGCAGGCAGCAAGGATGCAAGCTTTGGAACAGAATAAGCCAAGGATCTCTACAGCTCAATTTACCCGTGTCCTACAGCTACCTGGAAGCGGGGGGAGGGGAGGGTTGTCTTTATGAGAAATGGAAAATCTGCTTGTTTTGTGGTGGGGAAACGTTACGTGCTTGGGGTAAGAGTCGTTACGTTGTGTACTTTCTGCGTGAAAAAATAAAACTTAATCAGAGTGTTGTCACTTGCTTCTTTATAAACAAGTACCGTTTGTGTTTCAGGTGACCGAGATGAACCCATGAACTTGGAGAGTTTCTCTTCAGTAATGCTGCTTTGCAGTAGAGGGAGCAGAAAATAATGTACTGAAAAGGGAACTGGAGAGGGAGGGATCAAAACAATGAAAAAAAGAGTTCTGAAGCGAGATCCCAATGCTAACTGGAAAAGTTAAAGTATTGCAAATACTTTTGTTGCCTGTCAGGTTTTTGGCTACATACGCTGATAGTCATTGAACAGTTCCGAAATTAGAAGAGTGCCTTCCTGCCATCCATGAAATCTGACAGATACAATTTTTCAATAACACGGGCTTCAGCAAAGTCAGGATACAGTGATGCAGAGTTCAGTGTTTCTCTCTGAATTAATTTTAAGACCGAAGATTTTATTTTTACAACCGTGTTCAATTTAAAAAAAAAAAAAGTTAATACTTCTCACTGTGGGTGAGAGGCCAAATTTTATTATCTGGCCTCTGTCATAGAGTAAGATTACTGAAGATGATTACTGCACAGGAAGGGGCAATATGTAGTCTTGAATAGCTAGTGTTACACATACGGATGTAGTTGGCTTCTCTCTGTTATTTAAAAACAACATTCTGTCTTGCATGAGTGTTCAGTGATGTTGCTCTTCCCAAAGCAAACCTTTATGGAAGAAGAGGAAATCACACTAAGTGATTAGTACATAAACTAGCTAATTTTTGTTAGCTGTAGGGTATTGTTAAGTATGAGCTGGTTTTATTTAAACTTGGCTAATTTTATTTAAAATACCTTCTGTTCACTTACTCTAAAGCTGTATCCCCAGACTCATTAGGAAGAGTTTAATGTTGTAGCATTCCATTTAAAATGAGGTTTTTCTCTGTATGTATTTGTGATATAAATTGATTGTTAAAGCAGATGGATTATACTACAATGTGAGTAAATTATGTAACCAGATTATAGAGGGATAATAATACACAAGGATGTTGATCGTTCTTTGTTGCAGTACTGTTATTTACACCAGGATTTGACGAGGAACATTTATTTATGTGCAAGTTTCAACACAGATGTGTGTGAAACAGCATATAGAAAAATTAGTATGACATCATTGTTTATTTTTGGATTCTTGGTGGAATTTTGTTTTCTTTGGGAAGACAAATGAATTTTCTTGTACTGCATCTTGAATTTCTTGAACCTGTTTGGTCCATAGTTAGGTTGAGAGCCTCTCTTTGTATGCCAAAGAATGACAGTAAATTTGTTGGTTACATTTTAGACAAAAGTTTGGATTTCACTGTTTTTTCACAAACCTCCTGACACCTAAAGAATATATCAATGCATAAATTATATTGATATTTTTATCAGTTATTTATACAAATAGTTTTTCTACATTTTGGATTTGACAGCTGTCCCAGAATATTTCTTTTATCCTCTCTGCTTGTTGTCATTGGGCACAGAGTAGGTATTTTGAGAATGGTATTCAGAAGACATTTCTGGTTACTTTCACATCAGTTCTCTTTCGGAAGGGCAGATGGCAGTGTGAACCACTTCTGATAGATTTCAGTGGACATGTGCTTTTTTCCTTCCCCTTTGTGTGAATGGTCATGCATATTTCATCTACATTTAATGGAATTAATCTTTTTGTGAAGAGGGGGGTGGGTGCTGGGAGCTTTGCCTCTGTGTACTTGGCTTTCTCCTGTTTTATCAGACAAGGAAATGCTAGAGGTCTTTCAGTACCAAAATGATCTCAAGTGGTCTTGAATTTTTCCCTAAGGATGATTTTTATTGTTTTTTGTTAGTAGTAAGTTGCAGTTGCATACTCTTTGGCAGGGGCAGTAGTTGACTGGAACTTTGAATGGACAAGATGCATCTTGGATGCAATTCCTTTGTCTGTGGTGTCTGAAAGCATGATCAAAGGTCTTTGAAGCATCTATCCCATCGACAGTGTCATCTGTTTTAAAGAGAAACCACACAAAGCTGCAGTGGCACTTGGATAGCAAAGATACAAAATAGGTTGCTGGTAAGGTTATATCTTGGTAGAACAACTGCCTGTGGGATAGACATACTAAAAGTACACTTTAATTTGCCCATGCTGAACAGATCAGTTCCTCAAGGAAAAACTATAGATAGCGGTATCTTTTTTACAAGATGTTAAAACCGCCACAAGACAGTTCAGAATGACAGTGTGTTTTGTTTCTGAAGTGATGTTTACCATGTTACATCCTGAACTGAGTCAAGTCCTTTGTTTTCTGTTGGATAACTTTTTCTTCTCTTTTGCTCCCAGATTACATGTTTTGCTTGTTTCTTAGCTAGGTAGCCTAACATGCTATCTGGGATGAGCTATCTGGCTCTTCATTTTTGGTGATTTTTATTTTTTTGTAGCCTGTTTCTCCATCTAGTTCAAGACCCAATTAAGCTTTCTTCTTTCTACAGCCTCAGAATTGCTAGCTGAAATGCTGATTAGCTGGAAGAGAGGAAATACTGCTGAACAGCGATGTGGATTTAGAGAGGATTAGGTAGTCGTGTTAGAATAATTTTATTGTCTAAGTAGCAGATATTTAGACACATTATGATGACCGTATTTAGTACTGACTTCTTTCTTATTCAAGGTGCTGTCCAGACAGTAAGGTCAGGAGCATGTCTGCCTCCCAGCCATCATCCTCCTTCCTCCAAAGGTATTTAAAAATAAGGAAGGCAGAGAGCGTGGATGAAGAATTTCCCTAGTGCAAGTCAAGCAGCAGAAATATGATGGAATAGCAGTCTTGTCAATCAAAATCCACAAGTATTGCATAATGCCTGTGTAAGGGTACCAGAAATCGCTCTTTCAGAGAAGACATGTGGTGAGGACTGTCAGCAACCTAGCCCTCTGGAGACCCCCAGATCTGTTTAGTCTTCAAAAGTTCATTGGGGGAAGGTGACTGAGAGGAAGAGATGGCATTGTAATTTTTATCTTTCTGGTTTGCACTATAGCCCTGAGGAAGGTTGTGACCTCTTCAGCCCCAGTTTTGTAGCTTCAGTTGGCACAACTCTTTAGCTCTTCCAGCTGAGCCAACTTCTTGTCCCCAGGAATGTCTCAATTGTTTCCAGTGAAGGCTAGTATTCCTGTTGTGGAAGAGTAATCCTGTGATTTAAGCAGCTGATTTTATGCATGTTTAAAGTATGCAGCGAAAATTAAATACATTAGTAAAAATAGATCAGTGTTTTGTTTAGTCCTTCATACTGTTACAAAACAGATATTGAAATGTTAGAGTAATCAAAAGTTAATTAAATTTCTGAATAGCGTAATAGTGTGAAAGCTGTGTTGGGTACAATTACAGCTTTTCTAAGTGAGGAGCAGAAATTTGACTGTTGGGGGGGGGGGGGGGGGGAGGAAGGCAGCCAGATAGAGACATACAGCCTGTTTGCTTACTGCATTGTCTAAAGGAACTAAGCGCACTATTCATGATGGTTTTTTTCTCTACAGGTGTTGGGCATGTTCATTTGCCTGTAATGTTTACTGTAATTTTCCCTGGCTTGGGTGTCTCCCATACCAAACCTTTGTCTGCATGATTGAAAGATATTAATGTTAAAAGGACTTCTGTATCCTGCTCCAAAGAAATCAACAAAGCAGTGGGAATAGCCTACCTACTGCATGTACTTCAGGGTATAATTTTAACGCCTTGCACTGATAAGAAGCAATACAGTGTTTTTTTACAGAACCGAGCTACTCTAATAAGCTTTGGTCCTGAACCTTTCTGAACCTTATGGTCACAGGGCCTGGCGCAAACAGCGAGGAGTAAGGGTGCTGAATGAGTCTGCAGCTGAACAAGCTGTTTGCCAGCCCTGAGCAAGCTTGGTATACTCAGCCAGCCAGCTTTGATCAGTGAATCTCAGCTTCACGTTCTCGTTCTCCATATGGAACTGCTGACCATACATCTGCACAGAGCCTGGCACTGGTCTGGCAGTGTGGTAGGTGGCAGTTCTGCTTTGCTTCAAGCCACTAAGCTAACTTACACCTGACTGTTCTAAGATGGGTGGTGCAAACTGGGTTTCTCCTAATGGAGAAGGTACTTATACTGATCCCCATTGCAGAAGCCCTGCAGAACACAGATCCTACATTCTTTCTGCCCTGTGTTCACGGCTGGTTTGGTGCAGACCCAAGGTGACTCCACCAAGTGTTTGTGCTGTGTTCCACAGCCCCTGGATCATTGTCCCTGTTACGCTGTATACTGCCCTCTGCTTCTGCTGTGTAAAGCAATTCAAATCTGTTCTCCTCCTCAGGTATTGCTGCATCACTGCTCTCTGCACCTCATAAACACTTTTGCAATAATAGTGCTACAGAGGTGTGGTTTTGTTAGGTTGGTTGGTTGGTTGTTTCATTTTCAGTGAGCAATTTTGATGAAAATGTGAGGACATTGCTATACACAAAAATGTATCAATATCTTCTAGGAGCTGGAACTTGAATTTCTATGTTTTTAATAGACTTCATATGTAAAATTATCAGGCTATTGGTATAAATCCTCATTTTATTATTAAAAATGTACATGGATTGAGATGTGGCTTTTTCTGCTCCTTTCACAATAGAATGAAAGGTCATTTATTATTCTCTGTGTACCTGGAGGACTCCTTGCCTGCAGTTACAGTTGAGTATGCAGGAATAATCAGGCTGCATGTAATTTCTTTGCCTTTATGTGGATGACTTTCAAAATAAAACTTGCTACAGCTTCAGGCCAAAAGCTTTCTCCTTGAGCCACAGCTCCTATCATTTTTTTCCCTTCAGGCATACTGATCCTTAGCTAGTCAGGAAAGCATGCACACAAGTGATATGTCATTAGAAAATTCTCTGAATGGCAAACCTCTGAAGTCATCCCAAGTGCTATTTGCCATGCATCATGATAAAACTGGGTAAGTTTGAGGAGGCACTAACTATATGCTTGGTCTGTCATTTATCAGTTGTTGGAGCTGTTGTTCTTAGAAAATGGGAGTCTCTTTCATGGCACAGTTCAACAAGATTGCCAGAGCTCAATGAGCCAAGCAGGCTTGACAGACTTTGGCATTTTATTCCCTTCAATGTAAGAACATCCCATTACAACACAAATAGGTATCTTGCTTTGCTGTAGCACTGCATCATATACAGATACAGTAATGTTGATCTGTGGGCTTTTCTTAAAATTATATTTTGCGAACTAATTCTCCTTAAAACAAATGGCAGCTGTAGGACTTGCATTTACCATCACCCTTGATGGTTTGTTTCATTTAATACAATAGTGAATATATAATCCTTTCGTGATTTTAACCAACATAAATAGAAGGTGATCTTGTTTCCCCTCAGGTCTTGTAAGAAAAGAGCAGATGTTTAATGCAGTGAGCTACATAATAGAAGATTATAAATTCTAATGAATATTCATGGATTCAAATAAGATAATAGACCATGTGTCAAGAAATAATGTGGCTTCCTGCTATGATTTCCAGTGTGGCTTAACATGTTTCACAGAGCTTCCAGTTTCAAGAATTGCTTTTTAATACTGAGTTTTCACACTTTCTTAAAACGCAGATTTTTTTTCATGCATGTTTCTGAACTCATTTGGGATGAAATCATTACTTGATACCTCAGAAGCACTGCAATGATAAAAGGAGATTTTTCACGTAATCTTTCAGTGTTTGTTTGTTTTTTTTTTTTAAGCTGCCAAGGGGTCAGAGTTTCTTTCTTTTACAATAGATGCTAAATAGCTGCTACAGAGTGGAAGTAAAATATTTTATCTTCAATATTTGATGTTCTAACAGAATAGAAAAATGGTGTTTGGTGTAACCTCTTAAAGAGCTTTTTATTTCACAGATAATTCTTGGAACCGCTAGAGACTTACATTTTTATGAATAACTGGGTAAAACAATTACTCTGTAATGTGGAATAGTTTAATATCAATTACAGATATTTGATCTTTCCCTGGATACTCCGTTGTCCATAGGACAAAAAGCCAATTGCATCTTCATAGTGACAGTCTGAGTGAGGGCCACGTCCGAACAAAAAAAACACTGTCATTTTGGTGCCCACAAATATGAGGTGTTTTAACTCCTCATACAGAAAACACAAATCTAACTAATGCACTCTGCAGCTTAGAGAATGACTCAGTTTACCTTCATGTGAATTTTCTACATTTGTAGATTCTACTCAACATCTGTACTAGGAAGTTAATTGCAGGAAATATTCTTTGGACACTGTGACTCATCTTTACTTTTGGCAGTTCTTTAATGTGTTTTTGGCTAGGGCTCATTCAGTAACAGAAAAATTCTGGTCCTGGTTCAGCAGTTAACATGGGCCAGAGCCCATTGTCAAGAAGCGGGTTGCACAACACAACCCTGCTTTGCAAATCTCCTTTCTCTAACAACTTCCATGAGTCCTTAGTGTGAGCTAATAAGCGAAGGGCTCAATTCTACAATCACTTACTGTCAAAACAATTTCTATTTTCTGTGAATAGTCCCCATATTTCCTCTAATAGTTACATTTCCTCATGTCAAAATTTGATTAAATCAGTATTTTAAAAGGTACAGTGCAATCCTTTAGTGGCAGTAATTACATGAATGCAAATTGCTTTATTTCTGTGATAGAGCTGGGTTTTAGACATTAGTTCCAAGATCCATAATGCAAAAGCTTTCATGGAATACACCCAAGTGTACTGGTACCCTTCTGAAATACCTTGCACTGCTAGTGTACTGGTATTTATGAGATAAGTATTAAATGGCCATGAAGCAAAACTGAACTCGACTGGAATATGAACCAGATTTTTAAAATAATTACTAAACACCAGAAACACTAAAAGTTGTTGTAATGTCTCCATCAGCCTCATTGGCCATATAAGATTAATTTGCTATACAGAAATAATTTAGGTTTAAGGTTCTTATGTTAACAAAAATGCTTCCTCTAAAGCATAGCTCGTTACTGAGAAAAAAATAATGGAAAACAGAATTAAAATTATTTCATAAACTGAAATTGTGACTAAATGCCTTTATGACTAAGACCAGTGCTATCAAATGGTTTACTGAAGCTTTTAGGCCAGTGAACGTAATTTTTATCCTGTATTTGTATAATCTCTAATCTCTAAAAGAAAGACTCTAGGAGTCTTTCTGCCCCTGGGAATCTTATCATTGCAATTTCACTCCATTGCTGAAAAAAATAAAAAGGAAGAAAATGGAAAGAAGAAAGAAGACTAGAAAATGCAAGTCTTCCTTCAATGTTTGTAAAATATATGGCAAAGATTAGGAATACTTAAAATGAAATCAAAACCTTTGCTTTTTGTTCAATGGAAATATTGTTAATTGGAGTTCATTCCATTCATGCAAGGAATATCTATATATCAGGTACATAAGAAAAATTATTTGTTACTGAAATGTCTAGTCAACAAAGTAAATCTCTTCATTTTCTGCACTACTTGCTTAAGGCTGAGAAAATTGCTGTAATACCAGCTGCGTCTTCACTGCGATGTCACTATTCCTATAGTAAGTGATGTTAACCTGAAGAACTTGGGAGGTGGCTTCAGAAGTATCTAGCAGCAGTTTTAATAAGGTTTTCATCTCTTCTTGACTGTGAAAGACTGCACTGATTAAAATGTCCACATGAAAACAATATACAAACTAAATTAGACTCAATTTTGCCAGACTTTCTTTCTCATTTAGCAAAGCAGAACTAATTTTTTTCACAGTGTAATTTTTTTCACAGTTTAAGGTTTGGCAAAGCAGTCACCAAAGTAGGATGAAGCTACTTTTGTGGTATTATCACAGAATCATAGAACGGTTAGGGCTGAAAAGGACCTTAACATCATCTAGTTCCAACCTCCTGCCATGGGCAGGGACACTTTCCACTAGACCAGGTTGCAAAAGGCCCTGTCCAAGCTGGCCTTGAAAACTATCAGGGATGGGGCAGCCACAACGTCCTTGGGTAGCCTATTCCAGTACCTCACCACTCTCACAGTAAAAATTATTATTATTATTATTGAAAATATTAATAGACATGATAAAAGAAAAAATAATACATTATTACTGTTTTTTATGTGTTTTCATTGTGTTTGTTAAGATGCTGCAGTTTCAAGTATTGTCGTTGTCCTGGGTTCAGCAGTAGCAGTCATTTTTCTCCTTCTTAGTAGCTGGTGCAGTGCTGTGGTTTTGACTTTCGGCCTGGGAACAGTGCTGATAACACCGATGTTTTTAGTTGCTGCTCAGTAATGTTTACTCTGACCAAGGACTTTCTGAGTCTCATGCTCTGCCAGGGACGAGGGGAAGCCGGGAGGAAGCAGAGACAGGACACCTGACCCAAACTAGCCAAAGAAGTATTCCATACCACAGCACGTCACGCCCAGGATGTAAAAACTAGGGGCAGGGACCCAGAAGCAGAGGGTTCACTGCTCGGTCGGGCTTGGTATTGGTCGGCGGGTGGTGAGCGATTGTATTCTCTTCCCTTGTTGTTTCCTTTATCATTATTATTATTATTGGTGGTAGCAGCAGTGGTTTGTGTTATACCTTAGTTACTGGAGTGTTCTTATCTCAACCCATGGGAGTTACATTCTTTCGATTCTCCTCCCCATCCCCCCAGGAACGGGGTGGGGGGAAGAAAGAGTGGCGAGTGAGTGAGCAAACTGTGTGAGTTACAGCTGTGCTTAAACCACAACAGTCATATATAAAGAAGAAAGTTTGGCTTTTAAACAAGGTAATGTTCCAAAGGAAAACACAAGGAAACCTCACTTGTTTTGTGTGGATATTTGAAATCAGAATCTGTTAAAATCCTCTGGGCCAAATTTACTTTGCAACAACTGGGCATAAGTGCCTCAATATCAGTGATGTTGGCCTTGGTATCTAAGTCTAGCTGGAAAAAGACATAGTTTGCCTGCCACACAGGAGAATGATATTCTGGCAAGAGCCATGAGAGCAACTCTGGCTTGGTCTCAGAGCTGCCAAAGGGAGTCAGTAGCAGCCATCCTGAGACACACTAACAAGCCCAAGGCTCAGAAATGAGGGCACAGCAGCAAGGCTCCGGGCTCCAGCAGCTGCTGGGTAGGAGCACAAGAAGTCACAGAGGATTGCCATTTTTTTCAAACTAGGCTTAGCTTTAAAAAAGCTTGGGAACAACTGCTCCAGTTTAAGTAGCATGGAAAAATGGGAACATGATGATCCCAGATGCCCTACTTGCTCTACAGCAGTCTGAGGCTCAGACAGAAGCAGAGTGTCTTAAGTTTTAAGACGCAATCATAGTGAGTTTTCCTGGCTTCCCCAGCAGTGCCACAACTTCCATAACTCTTTAGGGCATTTTATCTTATTTTACTATGTAACAATATATGGAAGATTATATAATAATTTATTGGTAGAATCATCTATATTATCAGCCTCATAGTTCATCACATGAGCTTTGATAACTGGCTTAAAACTTCAGTACCTTAGACTTCCTTTCCTCACCAACCAAATAATGATTGTTTTGTGGACAAAATGATAAAAAGCACCATTTTAATGTTATTTATCTTAAATGTGCCAGAACTGGCTGACCAGCCAAGGAAAAATAATGAAATCAGTGACCCCCATGCCACACACACTTGCCTTGGTATGCTATGGTATACCTCTATGGCCAAAGATTGTAGGCCTAGTCATGAAGCTAAAATGACCCCTTAGTTTTGAAGAACATTTCTTTAGCCTTCCTTTAATGTAATTTCTAGTTTACCAATCATGTGTTTTGGTCACATGCATTGTGACCAAAATGGATGGATTATATGAGTATAGAGTTTGCAGCATGTCCTTAACTTACTATAGTATTAATACACTACTGTGCAGACACACAGAAATGTGAATGGAAATACAGGGCTCCATCAGCCTGGAAAGCTTACAGACTTGATAATACACTTTTTTTAGCTGCTTACTTCCTATTGCACTCAAGTCAACCTGATTAGCTACCAAGTAATTTTCAAATGTTAATTCAATTTTAAAATTTGGAGTCATTTGGCAACAAATCTTCCCTAGTTATACCTGGATACCCTTAATTGATTTTGGCTGGAGGAAGAATACACTTAAACACAGGACAAACTGATTTCAGACAAAAATAGATTATATTTTTATCATGTTAGCATTCTGGCTGAATAGCAATTTAAACATTTTCTTTCACTTACTTAAAGAGAATGTCATCAATTTGCATTAAAATTATATATTGTGTCTTTCATTTTTCTGAAGTATTGAAAAGTCTGGAGTGGAATTTTCTGACAGATGCAGAGATTGCCTGTAGTTTCCATAAGGACTCAAGTCTGGAAGTAAAATCTTTAATTTTTGGTTGCATCTTCCTAGCGTCTTATTTTAGCACTGTATGTGGCCTGGGATGACATGTTGGGCAAGCAGCTTAGACCAATACTTCCAAAAGTGAAAATTTAAATAGGAAGCCAAATCAATTATGAGAAGTGTTGTCGTGGTTTAAGCCTCTCTAACTCACGCAGTCTCTCTCCCACTCACTTCCCCCTCTTTCTTCCCCCCGCTCCCAGAGGGATGGGAAGGAGAATCGAAAAGAATGCAACTCCCACAGGTTGAGATAAGAACAGTCCAGTAACTAAGGTATAACACAAATCACTGCTACCACCAATAATAATAATGACAAGGCAAATACAAGGAAAGAATACAATTGCTCACCACCTAAAACCCAGCCCGACCAAGCAGTGCACCCCCCACCCTTCCAGGTCTCTCCTCTCTGCTTTCCCTCCTGGGTATGACGTGCTGTGGTATGGAATACCTCTTTGGTCAGTTTGGTCAGGTGTCCTGTCTCTGCTTCCTCCCAGCTTCCCCTCCTCCCTGGCAGAGCATGAGACTCAGAAAGTCCTTGGCCAGACCAAAACATCACTAAGCAGTAACTGAAACACTGGTGTTATCAGCACTGTTACCAGGCCCAAAATCAAAAACACAGTGCTGCACCAGCTACCAAGAAGGAGAAAAATGACTGCTGCTGCTGAACCCATGACAATATATACTCCATAAAACTGTCTATAATTAGATGATGGAGTACATCTCAATCAAACTGTAATCCATGTATTCTGCTGTTAACAATCAAGGTATTTTGAAAATGCCTGCTTTATTGCTGAACAAATTTAAATTTCTTTCTAATGGTGAAATTCTACTTTTTATATTTGCATTCAGTACAATGTACTGCCATATTAGCACTTCTATTATTACAACCACTGCTAAAAGAAATTATTTTAGAACTACAGATACTGAGAATTGTTCTTTCTTAGTAAGTTTTGGAAAACTCCTTCAGCTTACTTTTCATAAAATCAATTTTATTTTGAGCTAGATCAGCTTTACAAAAAAACAATCCCACAAACACATTCATGAGGGTTGTTCCGGTCATTGTTAGAACTATTCTCAGAACCAAAGAGTATACAATGGAACTTTTTTTGCCATTTTCTTTTCTTTGCATGGACTTTGAAGTGATGGATATCTGAACTGTATGCCTACCAGCGATCCTGCTGTACTGATTTTATTTCTAGGACATCACCAGTATTTTGCACTTTAACACTGCCTCCTACTGGTCAAGGTAGGAAAACCAATTACACAATTTTCTCGCAAGACGAGGTAACATGATTTCCTGAGGCAGTGAAAACAAGGCCCTTGAGGCAGATCTAGATCATAGTTTCAGAATGAAGTGGCTCATTGTTTTTCAGGATTCTTTTGCATTTTGTCTTGGCAGTAAGGTAAATTACTGGAAAACGTCTTCAGGTGTCTGTTAGCTATTCAAAATATGCTCATGTTGGTAAAACAAAAATGAGAGTTTGAATAAGAATCACTTAAAGGATAACAGAAGAGTTTATTTTTATAATTACAATTTTTGTGTGGTAGCTGAGCATTGGAATAAGCCTTTGAAAATGGTCTTTTTTAGCAAAATGCTAATAACACAGGTTAAGAAAATAACATTTGAAATAGTAATAATTTTGGTCACTGTGAAATAGAGGAAATGTTTATTGTAATAATGCTTTAAACCAACGTTAAATCCTTTGACCCATTAGCTATTACAACAGATACCAACAAAAGACACTATCTACACTGTATTTTACCTTTGAAAACTAATGGCCTGAAACTGCCAAGATCTGAATTACTTCTATAGTACCACTTACATGAATGAGGCCTATTCATGGAATTGTCAAGAGCAAATCATGTCAAACCGATCTAATTTCTTTCCACTCTGTGGTTACAAGCTTTGTAGTTGGAAGAGAAGCAGTAGATGATTTTTTTTTATCTTTAAAGCTTTAAATAAATCTCACACAAGAACAGAAACGTGGCTTTGATGAAACTTCCATGGAGTGGGTGTAAAATGGCTGGAAAACCAAAACTATAACCAGAACAATTATCAGTGCTTCAGTATTAGTATTAAAAAAACCCCAACAAACAAACAAAGAAAACTAAACAAGAAAACAAATCAGGTGGCATCTGTCCTTGCTACAGGTCTTTTTGTTCTTTTAATTAACGCCCCAAATGATGAAATTGCCTATATTTATTTACAGAGAACAAACACATAAAGGATCAAGTTCTTGGCCACCCATTGTGGGGGTGAAGAGGAGAATTCAGAAGGCACCGACCAGCTGAAGCAGTGTCACAGAGAAAACGGGAACGAGAGCCAGCGGAGACAAATGCAACACTGCGAGGAATAACCCCTAACCACTTAGTAATACGTATGTATGGTCACCCGGCATTTTCCCCTTGGGCCCAGTTTTCTTACAGACAGCGGCAGGGAGCTGCTTTCTTGTGCTGCGGCTGTTTTACTGTGCCACCGCTCGGCACTCTATTCGGGAAGGCGCTGGTCTCCATCGAGGTCCCCAACCGCAGCCATTGTCTCAACAGAAAATCCTCCATCTCCAGTAAGGTCTCCTCGGTCCCGGGGCTTGATGGGTCCGCTCAGCCCCGCGGCGGGGCGCAGGGCACCGGCCGAGCAGATACAAGCCCGGCCCGGCTCAAGGGGCGGGCCCAAGCGCGGCGAGACTGCGCCATCTCAGCGCGCCGGGCGGGCTGGCGGCGGGCATGGGGGTTCTCGCTTGGCGCTGGGTGCTGCGCGCTGCCAGCTTCCCCTTCAGCGGAGGGAGGGCTCCAGCCACGCCGCGGCGTGATTCAGGCTGCGGGCCCGCCGCTTGCACCGCTCAGTTTGCCGACTCCGCGGTGAGTGAAGCTTGAGCTCTGCGCCGTGCGCCAGGTCCGCCCCGGGGCTGGAGGGGAGCGGGATGCCCTGCCTGCCGGTGGCGGAGGGTCGGGCTGTCCGTGGGCTTGAGAGGGAGTTGGGGAGGGCCAGGAGGCAGGAGGGCAGTTGGGGCCCAGGTCCGCTCGGGTGCCCTGTCGGGCTGTGCCGTGGCGCAGGCGGTTCAGCAGCTGCTCGGTGCTGTGGGGTACGGCAGCTGCAGCGTTAGTGGCGCGGGGCGGTCTGCGGGCGGAATGGCCGGACCGAGCAGGGGAACGCGAGCCCGCCTGGCTTTTGTCTGCACCCGAGTCAGTTCTGTGGAAGTAGCGGGCGGTCGCTCGCCACCTGTGGTGGTGGTAGAACTGGGCCTCCCGGTAGCGGGTGGGATGCTGCCGGTATACCTGCAGGCTCCTGTCTTGCGGAGTGCCCTCAGGGGGCAGAAGGGCTGTCGTGTACCTCTTCCGAAATAACGGCTCGGAGGAACTTGCTGCAGCGAACCGGCGCTCGCATAGATGCCGCTGCCGCGGCTCGAGAGGGACAGCTCTCTGGAGAGCTGCCTGGGCTCCACCGGCACCTCAGCACCCAGGGCTTCTCTTCCTTCGATGTTAGATCCGAGAGTCGTGCTTGATGCGACTGTAACGTAAAATGACCGCTAGGTCTAGCCTGTTTTTGAAAGATTCCAACTTTTTAAGTGCTGTTTTGGTTTATTTTAACAGAAGCCATTTTTTTTTTTTTTTTTTTTTGTTTAAAGTGTTAAGATCATATTTAACTGTTTGTCTAAAGAAAATGCCCTCTGGGGTGGTTGTCAAGCAGGTCCCATTCTGGCCAGGCTGCCTGCCTGTGAAACAGGCTGCGTTTGGGAGAACCTGCCCGTGTTTGCACCCGTAGTGAAAATTTCTCAGCGTGCAGGTGGGTTCTTCCCTGTCAGTTTTCTCAGTGGAAACTGCAGGGTGGTGCATTCGCATTCACTTGGTTTCTGGTTTTGTTAGTCCTCAGGCTCCAGGGATGCGGCTCTAAGGGACAAACGCTCCCAGATCCTGTCACGCGGGCTGCCGAAACAGAAGCCCATAGAAGGAGTTAAGCAGGTGGTAGTCTTGGCTTCTGGAAAAGGGGGAGTTGGAAAATCAACAACAGCAGGTAAGATTTGTTTACCTTGAACATTCTGTAATACTTTGTAAGGAGTATTTGTGCACTTGTCAGTTACCTTGGAATTGAATACCACTAACGCAACCCTTCACCTATGTTAAGTCCTGTTGCAGCCATTGAGAATATGTCTGGGTACAAAGGTATTGGCTTTGAAGGAGATGCAAATTGAGCCGATAGCTTTGACGCAGGATCTTTGTAATAGTGCAGTGCTGTCCCAGGACAGCCTGCTTTCTTAAGAGGTGATGTGACCTCAGGTGGAGGGGATCATATGCTGGTGCAGTGATACTGTTCCTTCTTCCCTAGCAATGTAGGTGTGCCTGTAGAGTGCTCCCCTGTGCTATGTCGGCAGAGTCATGTGCTCTGTAGGGAATACTGATAGTTGAAGGCTTCAAAATCGGGTTTCTGTCCAATTTTCTCAACTACTTGTATAGGCATTTCATAAACCAAAGGTGAAGCAGTGGTTATAAGTCACACAAACTGATCAGAGCTTTGTGAAGCACTTTAAACTCCTCTCTCAGCCCCACCATTAGGTGCTGAATCAATTTTTCTCTAACTGTGCAGTTCCTGGGTGGTAGAGCAAGATAGTACATGGGTTACCGATACTTCAGAAATTTGCTTGAATTTAAAGATGACATTGAAGGTAAACCTGTTTGAAAAGATCTCTGTATAGTGTTAGAAATTTGCCTAAAAAGCTCTTCCTTAGCATCTAGATTGGAAAAGAGTCATTCTTTAGTTGAATGTTATTTACTATTCATCTCCATTTGCTGTGATTAACACATTGATATAGCTATTAATTTCTCATTTTTTGGTTTGTACTTCAGCTGTGCTTGAAAAGGAGTTTCTAAAAAAGAAAAAAATACTAGAACAGCAAACATATCCGTAGTAAGAGTAACCGTACTTAAAAAAACAAAGCGGAAATTTTTTCTTTCTGTACATAGGATAGACATAAATACTATCCGATTCATAGGATACATGTACTTGAACAAAAACATGCAAAACAGTCAAGACTTGCATTTCCTAATAATGTACCTTTCTGTTGATGGTTATAATTAATACACTGATTGTTTCAGGTTACTGAAAATACCAAATATCTGTTTGTAAACCAACAATTTACAAAATGAATGTAATTTGAACAGTAAATTCGGATTATCCTCCTTGTGTCTGCAAACGAATGTGCTAATTTAAGTTCTGCTAACTGGCGTCTGCGTGTAATTTGTGCGTATCTGTAATTTGTACATGAGGTATGATGCTTATCATAAATAATCCTTTGAGCTGGGAGTTCATAACAATGCATTTAAAAATAAAAAATCGTGTTTCAACAAGCATTAAATAAGCTTGTTGAAATGTAAATTAAACATTCAAATGTTGCTGTTTTAGACAGCCTTTTGTTACTGAGCATATTCATTTGTAATATTGAGAACAAGTCTAGATTCTTGTTTATTGAAATGGGAATATATTACGTGGTTGAGATGAGCAACTGAAGATCAAATCACTCATTAGCAAAAAGTATCGGATGGCATCATTGCTGAATGATGTACTTAGAATGATGTTCTTCATAATGGGGGATTGTGGGAAACGTGTTTGGTGACAATTCTGCTGACTCATTTTGAGAGCAGGACTTGAAAAGAAAGGAGGGACAGGTGCACCTCTAATTCCTAAATCATCACAGAAAATATAATCAGTCTTATTTTTTGCATCTCTCAGAAGGACTGTCAAGGCTCTTCATATTCCTTCCTTCAGTGCATTTATGTTTATCTTTCAGTTGCTCTGGGTTTCCGTTTCAGGACAGGTGGGTATGCATTCTGGTCAGGTTTGTCAGGGCCATTCTTTAAACTGATGAGTGACTATTGCATTTAGCTTTCATATTGTGTTGCTTCTAGCATTTTTGGGTCTTCTGAAATCAATGTAGTCAATTATTAAAAGAATGTTTAATGCATGTTTAAATACTTTGGGTTTTTTGTTGTTGTTGTTGTTTTTTTGTTTGCCTAGTGTGTTAGTGTGTTTGTTCCCTGTGCCTTTCCTGTAAAGTTTCTGTTGTATTTGCTCCATCTGGCCAAATGTGTTTCTTTTTTTTTGTTTGTTTGTTTTTTGTTTGCTTTGTTTTGTTTTTGTTTGCTTTTTGTTTATGTTCCCGCAGTGGTATTAACTCCTGGGTTTTATTTATTTATTTTTTCTCTTTCATGTTTTTATTCTGCATGTAACATGTGCTCTTATTGAAACTCACTTTTTCAAGGTAAAGGCTCAAATCCACCTATTCGCCTGACCAACCCAGACACAAGTCTAGGCCTTGGCAAAGGTGCTAATACTGTTAGTTCGTGGTTCTTTTCCAGGACTAATGTCACGTTTCTTTGATTCTGAGCCTTCCCTACTTGTTAAAAAAAATGATAAAAAGTCATAAACCAGATACTCTGTTTCTAAAATCCACTTACAATAAGATGTAAGTGTTGAAAGTTATCTTTCAGAGAGTTCATCTTAGTTACAGGTATCTTATTGATGATGCACGTTAACCATGTCACAGATGTAGACACATGTTCAGCAGCCTCTGTACATGTCTGATTTTGGGCCAAGAAGTTTTATTTGTACTGTTAGGTCAGTGTTCTGAGAATTCAATTGTGCTATTCCTAGGCCAGTTTGGATTTGGAAGTTACAAAGTCCAAACTGAAAACAAAACCTTCTCAGGCTTGTACTGATTTTAGGAGATCTCCTTGTGCATCATTTTCGATACTGGTTGGCTGGCTTAGCATGGATGAAGATACCCTGCCGACTTCTCTTGGAGATTGCTGCGAAGTTTTAAAAAATAATAAATAAATAATAAAAAAAAGTCATCTTGAACTTCTGGGATGTACCTGCTCTGCTTTTCTGGACTCCTGGTTATGGGAACTTACTTGTTAGGGCCAACATGAATGTTTAGGATCAGATTAGGTCCTAGATTGCATCTCTGCACCCTGTTGGAACTGGAGGTAATACAAAGACCACAGAGTGCAAGAATCAGGTGGGATTCAACAGAGAAGATGAGGTATCCAGCTAAAAATCTCAGGTTTTCCCACTAAATTATTCCTGCTGTGTCCCAGTTTTCCCTTTGATAATCAAATATCTTTTATTGAAGAAGTATTGTGGATCATACTTTAATTTTCACCCATGGTAATTTTATAGGAAGATGATGGATGCAGAAAGTGGTTTTAAGACAGTGTGTGGAACAGCTTGCTTCCTTTGTGCCTCTTCAGACATAAGCTGCAGTTGATCTATTTTTTAATTTTTTATTTATTGTTGTTTTGCTGTTTTTTCTCGTTATCTGTGATTTGTAGATGTCTCCAAGTTTCAGAGGATTAATTTTCCACCGATCAATTCAGGGAATGGTTAATCAAACATCTTTTTAAATAGCAAGCTGAAGAATAAAATGTATGTGCTTTCTCAGTTTAGGAGTAAACAGAGGCTGTGTGCCTCTTAGGGAGATTTTCTTTGTTAACCTTCTCACCATTTTGTTAAAAGAAGCTTATCTTTCTCAATACCAGGTTTTTTAAGTTGGGAATCTGGCTCCCTAGCTTGTTCTCAGCACCTTCATACTCTTCCATAGAACAAGGCTAATTCAGTCTGCCTTTCTTAAAAGGCTTTGTGGGCTGACACACAGCAATGTGTAAAGGAAACAAAAGATGTTACCTAAGAAAGAGTTGTGTGTGTGATGGTGTATTTTCTGTTGTTTTGCGGTTTGTTTTTTTGTTGTTGTTGTTTTTTTTTCCCCCTGCTTTTAGAACATGGTACTGCTTGGATTATAACAATTACTGTTTGGTTATACTGAAGCTTAATAAGAGGTCTTCCAAAATAATTGAAGCTCCTGAGCCATTAAAAGATAGCATTTCTTGTGTGTGATTTTTAGTTATGGGAGTTAAATATTGACGGAAATTTAAAAGCTGTAAACAAACTCACAGTCTTTTTAATTGCTTCACTCTGTTTTTCTGTTTCTTCAGTTGTTACAAATGCTCTCAGGGTAATTGAGATTTTGTTTTCTGACATAAAAATCAAGTGAAAACATTACACATTCCAGAAAATATCTACGTTTAATATGTCACAAGAAATAAAAAAAAGGGGTATTATCATGTCTCTGGTCACTGTACTTGATAGTTTAGATTAATACTTACCTAATTTCTAGTTTGAAGAAAGTTCATTAGAGGCGGTGGTGAAGGTTACTGTTGGTAGGGTTATTTTATAGTGTCTACTTTTCGAAAGTCGAGTGGGTACCTCAAAATTTTGTTTCCTAATGTTATCCTTTGGCAAAATACTTAGATTGTATTTTTATTTTTCAGTGTACTCTAGAAACTCAGAATTTGCAAATTGTTGCAGATGAGCTTGAGTATGTTAGCCTGTTAGCAAACATGGACTGAGATGTAGGTGCTGCTGCAACTTAAACTAGCAATATTGTAGAGGTGCAAGCAGCTAAGAGCCAAGATCGTGAATGCAATGACTAAGTAAGTATGATGTAATTATATTTTATCTTGTTAGTAGTGATAACTTTGATTGCAATGATAATACTTAGGAGTCAAATTTTCTTGCACCTAATTATTTGTTTTCCTCTTTCTTGCAGTAAATATAGCCCTCGCCCTAGTAGCAAATGATCCGGTAGGTGAACATTTAATTAATGTGGAACAAGCATGTGTGTCATAATTAAAATGGTTATTGCTTGTGGCAGTCGCATACATTAAATCTAAATATTTACTCTGACAGTTAATTTCTTTACATGTTTTTCATGGACCTTTGAGATTATTTGGTTTTATTTTATCAGTACCATGAATGACTTAGTAGCTCTCATCCTTCATCTGCGTTTGTCTGTGTCCTTTCACTTGTGTGTCTCTTAAGTTCAACTGCAATTCTGCAAGGCTGTGTAGACATAGTAGAGGATGTTTGTGCAGGTTGGACACACATAATAAATAATTAAACTCTATCACTTCAGAGCACTGAGTTGGAAAAAACATGAATAAGTGCTGGATGGTATCCAAAACATTTTTCACAGCTCTAAAGATTCACTTTTTCTGGAGAAATTAATTTGTAAAAAAACTTTACAAATAAACCGCTGAGAGGAAAAAAGAGCTGTGTATCTTCCTTAAAGCTTGGAAATACATTATTTGAGTGACAAAATATTGTTGGCCAGTTTGGTATTGTTCAAACTGTTATTTGGACTATAAATGGACAGTGGGAATCATTCAAGTGTAAAACCAGCAGCTCTTTGTTCTGTCCACCCGCTGCTATAAAATGCCATTGTATACATTTATTGCCCCAGAGGTAAACTTGGAAGCAAGCTTCACTTTCTGTGTAAGGGTGTAGTATATAATACATGTTTTGTACTTAGAATCATAGAATCATAGAATAGTTAGGGTTGGAAAGGACCTTAAGATCATATAGTTCAAACCCCCCTGCCAGGGGTAGGGACACCTCCTACTAAACCATGCCACCCAAGGCTATGTCCAATCCAGCCTTGAACACTGCCAGGGATGGAGCATTCACAACTTCCGTGGGCAGCCCATTCCAGTGCCTCACCACCCTTACAGTAAAGAAGTTCATCCTCATATCCAGTCTAAACTTCCCCTGTTTAAGTTTGAACCCATTACCCCTTGTCCTATCACCACAGTCTCTCATGAAGAGTCCCTCCCCAGCATCCCTATAGGCCCCCTTCAGATATTGGAAGGCTGCTATGAGGTCTCCACGCAGCCTTCCCTTCTCCAGGCTGAACAGCCCCAACTTTCTCAGCCTATCTTCATACGGGAGGTGCTCCAGTCCCCTGATCATCCTCGTGGCCCTCCTTTGGACTTGTTCCAACAGTTCCATGTCCTTTTTATGTTGAGGACACCAGAACTGCACACAATACTCCAAGTGAGGTCTCACGAGAGCAGAGTAGAGGGGCAGGATCACTTCCTTCGACCTGCTGGTCACACTCCTTTTGATGCAGCCCAGGATACGGTTGGCTTTCTGGACTGCAAGCGCACACTGAAGCTGGCTCATGTCCATTTTTTCATTGACCAACACCCCAAGTCCTTTTCTGCGGGGCTGCTCTGAATCTCTTCTCTGCCCAGCCTGTAGCTATGCCTGGGATTGCCCCGACCCAGATGGAGGACCTTGCACTTGTCATGGTTAAACTTCATCAGGTTGGCATCAGCCCACCTCACAAGCGTGTCAAGGCCCCTCTGGATGGCATTCCTTCCCTTCAGCATATCAGCTGAACCACCCAGCTTGGTGTCATTGGCAAATTTGCTGAGGGCGTACTCAATCCCACTGTCCATGTCACTGACAAAGATGTTGAACAAGACCAGTCCCAACACCGATCCCTGAGGGACACCACTCGTTACTGGTCTCCAGCTGGACACTGAGCCATTGAGCACAACTGTTTGTATGCAGCCATCCAGCCAGTCCTTTATCCACCGAGTGGTCCACCTATCAAATTGCTGTCTCTCCAGCTTAGAGACAAGGATGTCATGTGGGACAGTGTGGAATGCTTTGCACAAGTCCACGTAGATGACATCAACTGCTCTACCCCTGTCCATCAGTTCCGTAGCCCCATCATAGAAGGCCACCAGATTGGTCAGGCAGGATTGCCCCTTAGTGAAGCCATGCTGGCTGTCACCAAGCACCTTGTTGTTTTTCACATGCCTCAGCATGCCTTCCAGGAGAATCTGCTGCAAGATTTTGCCAGGCACAGAGGTGAGACTGACTGGTCTGTAGTTCCCCAGCTCATCCATTTTCCCCTTCTTGAAAATGGGGGTTATATTCCCCTTTTTCCAGTCATCGGGAACTTCATCTGACTGCCATGATTTTTCAAATATGATGGACAGTGGCTTAGCAACTTCATTTGCCAGCTCCTTCTGGACCATAAAGCATTAATTAAATAGAAAGTATCCTCAAGTACTTTAAAGATAGCATCTTTTTCTTCTCGCAAAAGATGAGTAAAAGCAAGCAGGTAGAGGGAGTGAGGTTTATATGAGATCTGCACACTTGCTCTAGGAATTTTATAATAGGTTTAAAAAAAAGTCCATAAACTCAGTCATACTTGATAAGAGAGTGTTTAAAGCTGTTATATGAAATATGTACTGTTTGTAATAGCATCTGATCTTGATATTTCACTGTTTTTAATTCTGCGTTTTAAATAGGCTGCTGGAGTAATTTAATTTCAGGGAAAAATCTGTCATCTTGAAAAGCAAAACTGCTTGAATGGTTCTTTCTAATTAACTTTAAGACATGGCATTTGCTGTAATACTTTTACAGAATGAGTGTGATCCTGCAATGTGATCTGTATTGTGTCAGGGTCATTGAGTAGTTCCATGGAAACCATGTCAATTAATTGCACATAACTTTCTGTACCAGTTTTAATTGCTTTTAGTATTGTGCCTGGTACTTTTCAAACATCCAGTTTTGTGCGTTGTTTGTGTTTAGATAAAGCATCTCTCAGTAATTCTGACGTACACAAGTTTTGGGATTCTGCCCTTTGTTAGGAGTCAATTATCTGTCTTTAAACATAATAATGTGATAAACCACTTCAGTAGCCCATTCAAACACTTGTAAAGCACACAAATAAGAGAGACCATAGTCTAGAGTGATTGAAGAGGTTGTTGCCGGAGTTATTTGGAAAATCAGGGACTGAGAAATAATTTTAAATGAAATTGGGCCAGTGAAGTTAAATAAACACAGAATAAGCTAGTCATTTCTGATGTTATGATTATGTAGTGGTATAAAATTGGAGGCCAGCATCTGGAGGATGTTAATCAGTGAAGAGCAGCTGAAATTGATGACATAGCTGTGACTTGCGTGCACTGATGGTCACAAGCTAGCAAGCTGCTGCCTTGGTGCAGCTGTGCATTGTATAGTTAGAGAATACAAAATTAAGGTGGATTGAATAAGCTTAACTCTATGTTTGTTCATGCGTTAATATATATATATAAACATAATGATGGCATACATCATGTTTATGTTTAATCTTTGGGCTTCGATTTGCTGGTGTGTTTATTTGCATACTCCCATTGATTTCAGCTCACTAGTTTTGTGAGTCAGGGTTATGAAAGTAGTATCTTGGCACCTTGGTCAAGGCTGAGATTGTCCAGTGCTTGGAGTTGTAGGGATCATTGCAATGTTTAGGTTTTGTTGTGGTGAAATAAATAAAGCGGTTGTTTTCCAGAGTCCATTGGTGCCTTCTGCTGAAGTTTATAGTGAATTTCTTTGATCTCAGATATGCAGCAGTGGACCTCTTAATTTTGCTTTTAATAACTACTGATTGTGCATCAGCTTCAGGTGGTTTCCCTTCCCTTCATTGCTATTATAAGTTCACCTTCCTTCTGAGGAAGCAGTTATGTTGCTGTTAGTAGATCAGAGCATCAGCAGACTCCTGCAGCTTCATTACAGTCCTTACGTCTCTTATAAGGCAAATATAGATTTATAGAAACCAATTCTTGATGTACTGCTTAAAGGAGGAATGAAAGGGCTTGTGAAGAAAGGTAGGTCACCATGACAATACAGATCTGTGCTTCCTTCATTAGATATAGTCTCTTTCTGTTACAAGTTCAATGTTTGTAACTAGATTTTCAAAGCAAGTAGTATACCAGAGCTAAATGACTTTAAAATAATGTTGTCTTCTGATCTTTCAAGTGGTCTTTCTCTAAGATTACAGGTCACAGGCTATTGAGAGCATTGTTTTCTAGTGAGGGAGATCTGAGGAGTATGTCTTCAGAGGAGATTGGATTAGAATAGATTCTTGTTGCTTTCAATAGCAGCTGTGACATCGTATTGTTTGATAATGTCATAAGAAGGAAGAAGATTAACAGTCGAAGCATAAGGAATAGTTTTTCCTCTTGATAAAGGAAAGCTTCTTTCCATCTTCTCTTTAAAGTCTACTTAATATAGTTAAAAAAGCAAAACAAAAACTCCACTGTTTATGTAGTTAGGTTTTCTTTTTTTCACATTGTTTCATGTGAAAGCTTTTCCAGTTATACAGATTGTTTGAAGTATTAAGGCATCGACAGAGCCTTGGACATTGTCATTGGCATACAGTGTTGTTGGCAGAGCTGTGATTAGAATTCAGGAGTTCAAGTCTTGCATGCTGGTGCTCAGTCTGTTTGGCATATTTTTGCCTCATGGTTACAGAATAAATAATTCAAGACAGGATTTCATTTAGATGCCTAGATACCATGTCCAAGACGAAGTAGGTTTTTGGGGGAGTTTTGTTTTGGTGGGGTTTGTTTTTGATGCAGAGCCAGGGAAGCAAGCCTGCATTAGAGGACAGTGTCTTATCCCTTTCTGGAATATTAGGGTTTTGGTACCCTGGGTTACCTGTTGTAGATGGATTAGTTAAGAATTGTGTAAGCTCTTGGGCCTGTACCAAGATCTATAAATCTATACAGTATTCTTTTTGTGTTAACTTAAAGTTTTACACTTGTGTCCTATTTTTAATTGCTTGCGTAGTTTGACAGCTGATTCTTTTCATTCTTTTGATGTACTAGCAGCTCCCCTAGGAGCACTTGGGAAGAATTTTTGGGTTTCATGCCAGACGATTCATATTCAGACTAGAATGACTATTTATGAAATCTGCCTGGCCAGAGACAATTTATTATAGTAGAAACAAGTTGAATTAATAGATGGCAGCAATAATAGGATAGAGATTGCTTGTTTATGCACAGAGTATTTTAGTGAGCAAACACCAGCTGTGCATGACGAAGGATGGCACAAATCCAGTTGGGAGGCTGCATGCTTGTGCTGTCACTGTGAGGCAAGCTCCCCAGTCAGATTTCCTTTGACTCTCCCTTTCTTTCCAGGAAGATTTACATTTTTCCCTATAGGATGAAACGGTTTTTATGTTGCAAAGGACAGAGGAGCAAATAACACCATAAGGAAAACATTAGCATGTAGGTGTAAGCAAGTGGCTTCTGCCTGTAGTAGTGGGGGACGTGATTAAAGGCATCAATTCTAACTATTTCAGCCTAACTCTTTGTCAGGGGATTACTGGGTCAAGCAGACGAGGACCAACATTTGAAATACAAAATTTGAAATACAAGTGTGAGTTATCTTAGGGAGTGGCCTTTGTTTTCTCAAGCAAACCCACTGGTTGCTGAGCAACGTAGCATTTTAAATGGAAGACCATCCATGTCTGTGTCCGCATGCAGGCGGGCAGGGCAGGCTGGCAGTAGAGGGAGTGCGGGAGGCCGATCAGAGTGCTCTCCCCCTGGCGTTGCGTTTAACCTCCGGCATTGAAAGGCCAAACATATTGTCTTGTGATGTAAATAAAGCTGGAGAAAGTTGATGATCAGCTACATGAAGAACACTCACTCAAGCAGTGCCACGGTCAGAGTGTCATAATGCAGGGTTTGTTTTCATTTTTGAAGCAGAAAACTCGTGGATATAAACCTATTATACACATACGCAATTAAGAGGTTTCTCACAAATACATAGTAAGTTATAGCATAGACATAATGTAGTCGTGGGCAGAGTTGTCATGTAAATTCACTGGTGTGGTAATAAAATCAGTTTTAATGATTTCAAACTGTGTATTTGATCAAACAACGCACAATAATTTTGAAACTACTCAAAATCTACTCAGCCTATTTTCCTTACATTCCAGCTTTTTTCAAATATTTAGTTCTTGTAATTAAACTGTTTGTATACAGGATAATACTCGACTACTGCATTAATAAGTAACCTCACAATATATATACATTTCTTTTTGGTAAGGAAAAAAATTCCGTATGGGGGGAACAAACAAATCTAGAAGAATTTAGGCAGTAATGATCTCCTTCACTGAATAATTGTAGAATGAAGGCAAGTTCTAACCTGTTTTGTCCTCCTCCTACGCAGCTTTCCTAATTATTAGGCTTTGATTCCTTTACTTTTGTTGCTTAGAGAATCAGAAGACTTTAACTGCTATAGATGAGGTGTGCATGCTTGTTACTTAATGCTAAAAAGTGTCAATAAAGCTGGAGATGCCAGTTAGAATTGATTTGGGTTATTTTGCAATGGCACCTCAGTTTCTAGATCAGCTGAGAAAATGAGAGTAAAGCTTGAAAAATCTTACTGTTTTCCAAGTATAAAATGAGTGAAATTTAAAATATTTTTAATCACAGGCCTCTAAAAAAGTAAAAAAAAAAAAAATTCCTCAAATTAAGCATATATTCATTTGAATAAAATAAAACATTCAAATGTTTTATTTATTTATTAATCCTGAGTCAGTATTACCTGCATCCTGAGTCTTCAGGTCATTGAAAGCCTAGTGCAGGTGTCAGAGGCTGATGTGAAAGGTGGAGCAAGTTTACAATGCTTTGATGTGCTTTGAAAGTGGGGAGGCATCTTGTACAGATGTAGTAATGTTTGAGATTCTGTTTTGGATTTTGGTACTTTATTTGTAAAATTGTGCTGTCTTGAATTTTTCAATAGGGAGAAGAGAAGGCTCCGAGGAGACTTTATGGCAGCCTTCTAGTAAATAAAGGGGGCTGACAAAAGATCTGGAGAGGGACTCTTTACAAGGGCATATAGGGATAGGACAAGGGGCAGCAGCTTCAAGCTGAAAGAGGGAGGATATAGATTAAATATTACGAAGAAGTTCTTCCCTATGAGAGTAGTGAGGCATTCAAACAGGTTGCCCAAACAAGTTGTGCATGCCCCATCCCTGGTTTGAGCAACCTGGTCTAGTGTAAGGTGTCCCTGCCTTGGCAGGGGGTTGGAACTAGATACTCTTGAAGGACCCTTCCAACCCAGACCATTCTATGATTCTGTGATACATAATGTCAAGAAGGCCAGAAGAGGTTGAATTCCTGGGGTCTGATTATTCAGAAACTTGACTAGGAGTTACTGCAGATTCCTGTGGAAAAAATGCCAGGGAAGTTCTGTAGCTGGCAAAAAATTAGATGATCTTCATATGAAGGAAAAAGGCTTTTAAACCAGTGGAAGAGTGTATAAAACAAGTCTGCATTTCTAGGATACAGACTTAGAAAACTGCAGAGGTACTTTATTGGCTTTAATCCAATTTACAGCTAGGCACTTAAATAGTGTGCAGCTGGAAGAGTTAGAGAATTAGGGATTAAAAGATGGCTATTCAGTGTGTCAGTATGTCAAATGAGGAACCTAGCGTCTATCCTGATTTTAAGTTCTCTTTTGTCTGGTGTGTTGCTGCTTGCAGTTTGGGATTAGCTCTAAGTCTATAATGACATTAAAAGGGTGAATTGAGAGTCCTGGTGATGGATTAAGATCACTAGCTTTAAAAATAATTGGAATCTTCATTTATCAAAGCTGTTTTTTCTGTCTTTGCAATGAGCTGCAGGTGCTAAGTCATAGAATCATAGAATAGTTAGGGTTGGAAAGGACCTTAAGATCATCTAGTTCCACCCCCCCTGCCAGGGGCAGGGACACCTCCCACTAAACCATGCCACCCAAGGCTATGTCCAGTCCAGCCTTGAACACCACCAGCGATGGAGCATTCACAACTTCCCTGGGCAACACTTTTAGTGCAGGGAATCCTTCACCATATAGAATGATATGTCAGTAACCTGTGCCTTTATCCCCCCTCCCCCGTTATGAACACCAGGGAATTCTGGAGGTCTGCAGAGTTTATTTCAAAGTAAAGTATCGAATAATGTCCAGTGGGGATACATATGCCCTACCAAGTATGGAAAATATTCTCACAGAAGATGAGCAAAAGTAAATTAGTACTGTCAAAGAGTCTGTGGATGTTTACCACTAAAGTAGGCTATGTTAAGTAACAACTATTTATAGTAGTTTTTTTGTGAACTAATTTTTATCTTTTTTTTTTTTTTTTTTTTAATTCTTTCTATGTTGGCATAAATTCTTTTGTCAGCCTTGTTCCTCAATAAAGCATTTGGCAACTTGGAAGAAATCAATGAATGTCACCAGATTCTCCTCTGAACACAGTATTATGTGTGGAGAGGTCCTCTGTGATATATGAATGGAACTGGTTGCATTTGGTTGAAAAATCTGTTACTGGAAAATGTAATTGATTTCATAGTTAATATTACCTGAAAGGCAAAAAGGGAAACCCACATAAAAGAAAATGTATTAGAGAGACCAAACAACTCTTAATTGTTTGCTGAAATAGTTAACAGGAAGAAGGATGTGGGTAATTTTGTCATTAGCTTGGGCCTATGTCATCTGTAGAAGGACCAGGTATAGTAAAACTCATCTGCCTAAGAATACAAACAATAGCAATTGAATAATTTTGAATCTGCATAAGGAAAAGCAAAGGAGGCAAAATTTACTATTTTTTTTTTTTTAATAAGACCTCTCTCTGCCAGTATAGAGGGACTGTGTCTACTATGGTCTTCAATAACTTCATTTTAATTACCCCCCCAAAAGATTTTATTACAGTTAAGCTCAGCACTTGAAAATAATTAATTCCGATTACAGCTATCTTGCAAATCTCTGTCGCTCACAAGGCAGTGGCCAAGTTCAGAGGCTAAACTGAACTTTAATTATGTTGAGAATTTTGCAAGGGAAGTTAAAGAGTTTTTTTTTAGTGAGGTTATCTATGCCTATGATTTGTGCAATGCATGAAACGAAGCTGTAGGATTCTCATCTTTAAGGGATTTATGCAAGAATATCTTCTTTATCTATTGATTAAGCACTTGTTTTTCTTGTAAATACAACATCTATACCTAGAAATTGAAAAGTGTAGGTGAGAGAAGTTTCTAAACTGGAATGAAAACTTTGCTGTATTTGTACTGGAGTAAGAAATGTGGTGATTATATAAATGTATCTTATGCTGAATATTTGTCAGAAATGTTTAGTGAGGTCTAATGGAGCAATTCAATATCTTGTTGAGAAAATTAATGGTAATGAAATAAAAAGGATGATGTGATTGACAATATAAAAGCAGAAGATGAAGAGGAGTTATACTTCTTTACCATGGTCCTTTATCCTGTGTATTTATTTTTTTTCTTTGTGGTCTTGTGCTCACCAATGGTCAGATGAGACTGCAACAGCTAGCACCAACACAGCAGGAAGAGCAAATCCTAGTAGTTAGCCTAGGGGGGAGAGAGCATTTGGCTAGAGAGAGGGGAAACCTTAAAAGGGTTGATAAGAAGGCAGATATGAACATCAGTGAGTGTTTAGGTATCCTTTTTGCTGAGCAGATGTAGAGAGTACCAAGAGAGTGTTGGTACCATATTTATTTCCAATTTTGTGTTCTCTCTGCCTGATGGAGTATTGGTAAGAATCTTTCTCTGTATGAAGAGGTTGATAATCCTGCATGTGTTAGTTTAGTGTATGAAAAACATATAGTAGCTTACAGCAATGTGGAAGTATTTGATTAAATCATATGGGAATGGTTACATTGTCAGTTTAAGCTGTTCAGAGCTGGCAATAGTGCAACAAAAATGCAGGTCTCTAGACAGTATTTTCCAAGTGTAGTAAACTTGAAGACTGGTTCAAAGTTTTTTCCACAGCTGGGCAGGTGGAGGGAAACGGGCAAATGTTAACTTGAGAACAGCTGTTTTGAACTTGGTTATAGCTATGCCAGCTGGGTAGATGGAATGCTGTTTATTTAATAGCACAGGATAGAAATATTTTTATAAGGAGAAAATGCAGTCATTAGAAGATGGTGGAGTTGTTGCACCTGAATCCTTTTCCTGCAGAATGCTGAGGATGGCTGCAGCAGTGGTGCGTGCTGTGCCCTGAAAAACAGTTGGAAGCAGGGGACTTAGACGTGCTTGGATGTGCTTTGAGTGCTGTATTTCTGTCTGCCTAACACTAGTATTACTTAAGAAAAAAAAGCAATTCAGCATCGGTATGAGATGTATATGCATATCAAAACAATGTCAGAGGACGTTAGAGGAATCCTAGAGATTTTTTTTTCCTTTTTTTCTTTCAGTTGCCTTTTTGCTCCTGCTTGTGATCCCCTGTCATCTGTTCCTTCTGTCCAAATGCTTTATGCCTTGTCTGATGTTATGCATGTTTTTTAGGGTTTGATTTAATGCAGCAGTATTTTGAAAGGTGTACAGATTTATATGAGGTGTGGGTTATATGGGTGAAAACACTATTAACATTTAATTTGGGGTTTTTAGTTACTGTAAGTCATACATCTGAATTAAACTTTACTCAGGATATGAAGTATCTGGTGTTGGTAACCCTATTTAACAGTTTCATGTGGTAGCATCCAGGTGTGTGAAAATTATTTTGTCTCTTGGGGTTTTAAAACATTATAAATACTGGAAGAGATGATCTGGACTGTGCTGAGCCTGTTTTAAAAGATCCTGTGGTAGCTGCCATTAATGCTTTTCCAAGATAATTAAACCTTGAGTAAAGGATTGTACTACTATTCTAGGGATGCTTACATACTGCAAATGCAGGGATAGTTGGAAGAATCAAAACTCAAAGCCTTAGTTTATTGGCCAATGCTTTCTGCATAAGCTGCTATTTTTAGCTAGTATGAACTCTTTTGACTTAACAAGTTGAATTGCTTGGTGAAGTAAAAAATGTACCTGAGGCTATCTTTAGTGAGGTTCTGCCAGTGGTTTAAAGAATTTCCAAAAGTCTTTTCTCCTATAATCCTGTAGAAAGCACCATGCTTACAGGAGCACTTCTGCTTTCATTAACACAAGTTGTAGAAACTGGAGAATCTATTATATTTCCATTTGAAGACAACTGTTTTATTGAACCGCATCCACTGACAAAAGCAACACATCTCGGAAATGGGCATCTTTCTGAATTTTGAGGAAATAATTTTTTTTTCTCTTTTTTTTTTGAGAAACTGCCAGATTCATTGTATGAGCTTGAAACAAAGATCAGGTTTTTAGTTTGAAGCAGTAGCTGAATTTGCAAACTCTCCTTGGTAATTGAGGGATATTTTTCTCCAGTGTGCATGCATTATGTTTAATTTCAGGAAATTTGGTATGCTTGCAGACACATTCCTGCTGACTCTTAGGAATAAGTGGCCTGTAGTGGTAAAGATCTTCTTATGCCCAGAAGGTCACAAAGTCAATCTAATTAATTTAGCTTATCCTAAATCTTCAGTTCCTTCAGGCTGAAAACAAAACTGTAGTGAGTTGTAAGATCATTGTGGTTAGTCAGTGGGTAGTCATGATCCTTGCTGGGGGAAAACCTTCAGAAAATTGAGGGAAACTATATCAGTCAGGTTTAAAACACCATGTAGGTTGTTCTGCAAATATTTACTTTTATTTGAGAAGGAATTATGTGGTACAGCCCCTAGATGATGTTTTGATGGGTTTGATTAGCTGCTGGCACAGATAAAGGGACTGAGTCATGAAACTTTCTGATCTGTTAAAATATGCATTTTGTAGAAGAACAAAGAAGCTCTAATACTGTTGTTGATGTCTTTGAAATCTAACACAAAAATGGGTCTTTTCAATCTTTTTGAAATTGCAGTTTTTATGCAGTAGGCAAGAAGTAGAATAATTTGTCAGAGCAACTCCTGAACATTTTGTAATAGTTTTAATAAGGTTTTACAAAGAAAGTAATGTTAAAAAATCTAAATTAATTCATATAATTACACATGCTTTGCTCTCTTCTGTAAAAAAGTATTTTGAATAATTGAACCTGAATTTGGTTGATTTTTGTAGTAAAAACTTATTTTTGAAAGTACATAGATTATATATGGTAATGCAGTTTTTACTTCTTGGTTGTAAAATTTAAGAGGCATTTGGCTTATATTAGGTAAATTTAGCACTTTAAATTGTTCAGCTGTTAAGGATTTCTTCACGGTTCAATATCAACAGCTTGAAAAAAGAGAAGAAGTGAAAAAAAAAAAGAAGAAAGCAACCCCCCCACAAAACTCTCCAAACTCAAAGTATTATGTATGTTGTAGTAAAAAGGGTCAGTCTTGTTTCTGAGGTATCTAGGTTTCTATGAGTTGGTTTCTGTATCTTATTTAAAATTCAGAATTATTCAGAAGTAGTGGCCTGAATACCTGGGGTTTTACTCCAAGTGCATTTCTGTTAACAAACAAACAAAAAACAACAACAAAACTCCCAAAACCCAACCAAAACCCAAACCAAACAAACCCAGCCCCCCCCAACAACCCCCAAAAAAACAAAAAACCAACCCCAAAACAAAGCAAAACTGCAAAACAAAAAAACCCCAACAAGAGAACCCAAGCTGATTGTGATGCCACAGAATATACTTCATGTTTAGAAATCCTGTTCAAAGGTAGAGATGCTGCATACTTGCATTAAAAGCCTTGCTTATACCTTTCTTCTAACAAAAAAAAAAAGTGATAGTTATCACTGAGCCTTTATCTTTCTCTCCATCCTTCTGTCAATACTGTGATAACGGAATAGCTTAATTTACGATATCTCATTACAAAAGCATCATCCAGAAAGTGAAGCATGCATTTTGAAACAGTAACAGTGAAAATCTGATTTGGCATTGTTGGAAAAGCTCCCATTGCTGCCTTAACCTTTCAAACAAGCCCTTAAACATACTTGCTTGCAATTTTGTAAAATGATGAATACACTTAGCTTTTTATATAGAGAAACTTGATGTTCAGCACTTTAAAGGGCTTGCTCTTTACTGCTTAATTTGCATAATTTGGTAATTGGTAGTGTGTCTTGCCATCTGTAGGAAAAACAGTTGAGTTTCCACTAAATATGTATATATATATCTATAAAAAAGCACATAGAAATCAATCCTGTAAGTCTAGACTACATAGCTGAAATGTACCATATGTAGTTAAATAAACCCATTTTTAGCATTCTTTTGTGCTAATGCGTTTGATTAAAATGTTACGCCTGTTTAATTGGCTTCACAGACTTGCATTTCAATATTTTCAAGATGTCCGCAAATGTTTACACTGACCATTTCAACAGAAGATAAAAATACGGTTTTTCCCTCTTGTGGTCACTAATATAACTCAAATTGCATTAATTCAAATATATTTACGATCATAATTTGTTTTTATTTTTCAATAAAATCTGATACATTTTAAAAAATAAAATTTTAGTTCTGTATAAATTTGCATGGAATATGGAGAACATCGCTTACAATGTTTTAATGTGAAGGCTGTGGTCTACTTTGTAAGTAAGAAAATGTGCAAATGAGGATTCTGTGTATTGTGAATTGATTTTCTGAAGATGTCTGGCTCAGCTTCTAGAGACATTGTTATATTTCATGCTTCAGTTGCACTTCAGAGAGAAAAAAAACAGTGATATGTCTAAAACCAAGATAATATTTTTATTTGTATGGGCAGTTTTTACATTTTGCTCAACTAGTAATTCATAAAAGAAGACATGTTTTGACAAATACTTTTATTTGTTCCTTACACAGACAAAAGAAGTTGGTTTGCTTGATGCAGATGTATATGGACCTTCAGTTCCAAAGATGATGAACTTAAAAGGAAACCCAGAATTAACACCAAGTAAGTGGAAGTAATTTTTTTTTCTTGCTGTCTTCTTTGTACATGGGTGAGCATGGATCACTCATTGGTGTGGTACAGAGGGAATGCAAACAGAACATAAAGAGTTAATGTATTTGTTGATTTTATTTTCAGTAATGAGGTTGCTTTCAAAGCTAGCTCGTACAGCTAGGAGCAATATTCAGTAGTTTTGTGGATTATTACTGGAGAACCTGTCAAATGGAGTACTTTCTAAATTTAAGTACCTGGCTTACAAATACGGGCTTTATTAAATTAATTTCTAAGAGAGGAGAATATTTGGTTTTATTTTTCGTGTTTCTGTTTTGAAGTCAAAGGCTAATTATGTTGGGAATAAATACACGAATCCTCTCATGTATCATCAGTAGAGTTTGACTTCGCTGATACGAACTGAAATATTCTTGTATTTTCTTGTACTTTGGACCCCATTGAAGGTGTGTCTTACAGGCCGTGTTTTCCTGTAACAGATTTTTTTGCAATGAATTTTCCATTTGAAGTGCATTATGCAAGATGAACACAAAAGGGACTATGTTGCAGTGTTCTTCATATCTCTCCTTTTTTAATGTGACCTTGATTTTTAACTTTGCAAAGGAGATGAGTTAAAAATTCAATTCTCCATTTATTTTTTTCCTCACTGTCTAAAAAATTGATTAGATAAATTTGAACTTCTTACATGTTCTGCTGTGCTTTTTGTCAATCCATACAAAATTTAAATCCATGTCATGAGCCACAGATAAGCAACTTGCCCAGTCTATTTTGTATGGTCATATAAATTAACTTGCTAGGGATGCAAGAACTGAAGAGTACATTCAGTCAGGTATTAGGGCAGCTCAATTTTGTTTGTACATAAATTTCAGTTACTAGATATTTTGGGTATATAGCTGAAAATTCACTATAAGCTTTTGTCTTAACAGGTATCAAGTGTTAAAAATACACAGTTCATTGTAATGGAAAGAAATTGGAGGATTTCCCTGAATTTAAATTGGTGCTGTTGACTTTTAAGCACTAATGTTTTGATCACTAAGATGTATTCTCTCTACTTCTGTGTGGAAAGTACAAGCAAATATTACCATGATTTAAGAACATTCCTTATTTTTTAACTCTCAGAAGATGAATATGTATATTTCACATCTGAACACATTACAGTAGTCTACTGAGGAACTCATGTAGTAATTCAGCATGAATGATAACAGGATAGAATTTGAATTTCAGGAATTCTGCTCACTTCTCTGTGTGCTTTTAACTCTTGAGTTGCTGAAGCTGTAGAGTAACAACAGTGACAGTGCTGACAAAGTAGCTGACATGATTTGATTGTGAAAGTAGGAATTTGGAGGGCCTTGGAGGCTTTAATTGTGAACTTCCAGGATTCCTTCTAATGAGTGACAGATAGGATAAGCTTGCAAGGAAGTAATCCATGATGGGGGGGGTGTGTGCGTGTGTGTGTGTGCGTGTGTGTGTATGTGTATGTATATATATATGTGTGTCAATATACATGTATAGATATGAAAATATGTATGACCCTTGTATGTTGGTATAATGAGGTTTAGTGTTATTTTCTAATTTCTTCCTACATTTTCAAGAATAAAATGTAAACTCTGAATATAGTTTTGTACAGAAACTGAGGAAAGCCAGGCAGTTCAGTGTTAAAGATGTGCATTAACAATGTATACATAAGTCATAGAGTCAATTAAAACCTTTTTTTTCCAATAGCATAGCAATCAAAAATTGTGTTTAAACTCTATTGTTGTGTTCATTGTGAGGCCTCGATTTGTAAATGAAACTGTAGAGTAATCCTTTCAGGTTCTGAGCACTCTTGCACTCTTTGACTTCTAGTTCTTTTCTCACACATAGCAGCTGAAAAGGGATTAGGGATGTCCAGTGCTATACAGAATAAATCCATGGAGCAATTATTAGTTCCAAATAGGAATTATTATAGTTATGCTATAATTTAAGTTTTCAAAATGAGTTAGGAGTTGTTAGTGAGGGGAGACTGTATAAATATGAGACACTCCATTAGTTTAATTTTGCAAACTGTAGTACATTGGAAAGTCTGTTAACATTTAATAGGGTGTCATTCAAAATACTATAACTAAACGGTCAGGGAATTGCTGTTTAATAAGTTCACAACTGAATTTAATTAGCTAATGGAGGATTATCTAACTATGGAATAAATATTAATATCAGCTACAATACAGACACAGGGCAACACTTTTAATGCAAGTCGCAAAAGCATTACTTCTATTTTTACCCCAAATAATTTACTTAAAAGCTGTTTTCTGGCTTAGTGTACTGCCTAATTTATTTATTTATTTTTTTTTTTAATCTGCCATTTAAACTAGCTGGCAGAGAGCAAAAGCTATTATACTGCCAAGAAGACATTGCCATTTTGCCAGATAAATATAATGTTTATTTGCTTAATTTAAATGATGATGAAGGATATGATGTGCTTTTTTTTCCTTTGTGACAGTTGAGTGCTCTCTTAATATTTCAAAGCTTTGTTGCCTTTTTATGATATCCTCAGTGTCTTTTTTTATTTCTTAATAAAATAGTATAGTCGAAGGATCAGTAGTGGGCATCTGTGTTCCAAATTTGGAATAGAAAGTAATTTCTGAGAGAAAGCTAGCAGTAGTTGTGGCTGCCCCGTTAAGCCGGATAATACTGCAGGGGCTATAGAAACTAAGTTCCTGATAAAATGCCAAAGTCAGAAATAGACGTGCATTTTTTCACTGGGACACGTTTACATGTCTGATAATCTTTAGACTGTGATTGCTGAATCTTGTAACAGAAAGTAATTTAAAATAGCATCTGTTGAAAACTGCTTAAAGATGTCTACTGAAAATATCAAGGGATTGTGGTGCAGCCATTTGTGGGTTATAAATAGAAAATTTTGAATGGACTACTTAAATAGAGAAAATACAACACAGGTAGGGTAGTTATTGAGGTAACCATGCAGAAGTTTCTTGATCTAACATATGGGTTTGATTTTAAAAGTACAGCTTGTATTCTCAAAGAATGTTGTCTTTCTCATGCTTTACCAGCATAACTATATCATGATTAATTTAAAGAAAACCAAAATTTGATTCTTTCAGAAAAAGTCGTAATTGCTATTGCCATTACCTCTGGATTTGAGAACAAATGATTTTTCAATTGTGTTTAGTCTAATGATACACTTTATTTTAGAAGAAGTCTGAACTGAAACTGTGTTTTACTTTTGATGATGCCTTAACCCAGTTGATCAGGGTGACTGCAGTAGTCCCATGTCTTACATGTGACAAAATAATGATTCAGAAAGTCATAATTAGTTGTGGTTTATATTTTGGAAGCTCTTTCATATGTGATGAGGTAGTTAAAAATGTGAAGAATACTGAAGTGTTAAATACTTTATTCTGGACTTGATTATTGCCCTCAAGCCTGTAACAACCTCAAGCTTGATTAATTCAGCTGTTGTTGAGTTCACTTGTGGAAAAAATTGTTGACATTGGGAGGGAAAGGAGATGGAGGATACCGAACTCTACAAGGAATTATTTATAGGCATGATATATTTATATGCAGTTGGTAGCTGCTGTTTAAAAAAAATAAAAAAACCTCTCTGGACAGTTAATTTATTAAAATTTTTTCTTCATTATGCATAAATTCATACTTACAATTACCAAAAAGTAAGGCAGAAAAGTATAAGATGAGAAATGTAGTGCAGTAATTGAAGTCTCTTACTGAGAGCAGTCTTTTTTGGTTAAATGGCAAATCAAATTTTACTAAATGTTTTTCCAGTATAAATTACTGAAACACTGTAACCTGAAAAAAATACACTTCATGTACTTGAAAACGGAAGTGTGTTACTCTTTGTGTTGTTAATCCTGGAGTGCAATAAGTATATATGTTTTAATATGCATTATGGCTAGCGAATTATTCATTACCTCATGAAGTTTACTCTTAAGAGATACGAACTGTTTGCCTGGTTCAACTTTTATACAAATTAGAATTAAATTGCAAGATGCTTTTCTTACAGGAACATGATAGATACACATTTCATTGTATGTACATAAATGATAGAAATTGTTCTTTCTTTGTATATTGAATACATTTACCTTTATGCTTATTTCAGAGGCATAAATGTTTCCATCCCTCTCGTCTGGTAGAAGTAAAATTCAAGAACTATATCTAATTCTGAATTTTCACAGTATCTTTGCCTAGCAATTTCACTTCCATGTTTTTGGTTTTTTCTGTGAGTTTCTTGCTGTATTTTCCCTCTTTTGTTCTCCTTCTCTACAGTACGATGGAGTGGCTTTTCAGAATAAAGAAATAAAGTGGAATACATCAAAAATAGAAAAAAACGTATTTCAGTCCTCGCCGTATATTGACCGGTAGCTGAAAGTGACGGAGTTTAAAAGTTAGCATCAGTTTCCTTGGCTTTAGTTGATGGTCATAATTTTGTAAAGTACATAGAACTCAACTTTGCACGGGGTGAAATTGGAATAAAATCAGAGAAGGATGCATGAGGGAGTTCATGTGAAATGCAAAAGGGAATATTTAATATACACAGAAACACTTATTTTTTTAAAGTGGACGATCAACAAGTTTACTGTAGTTTACATCTGTGTTATCAGTGTCGAGGTGTGCTTTGATGAAAACAGTATAAGTTCCTTGTTACCTGGAATGTTTTTTGAAATTAGATCTTGAACTGAAGGTAATGCGTAGGGAATGCATGCCCCTGGGTCTCCTGCTTCTCCGTGTTCTGCTTTACTGTTGTCTGTGACACAATTACGTGGCTGACCTGGGCAGTCCCTCTCTCTCAGGAGCAAGTCAGTGCTTCAGACACCACGAGCCTTCCCAGAGGTTTTGCATGTCAGGACAAAAGCCTCAAACTGAATGTTATATTAGTCTTATTTCATTCCTCATGGGTATAATGAACTAAAAGAACACACCCAAATTAATCTAATAAAGCTTTTGATCCACTATAAATAATATTTTTGGCTCTGTGGTTTATTTTAGCAGTTGTAAGGAAGACGTTTGTGATGAGAGTTAATGCGGAGATACTTAAAACTAGTCCTTTATTAGTATTCTAAACCTAACAAATCAGCAGTGCTTCAAAATGTAACAAAGATACGACTAAATCACTGTGCTGTTTACTTGTGTCAGACTTGCTTTTTGAGTATTCTGGCAAGCAATTAGTTCTTTCGCTTTTAGGTAGGACTGATGAAGTTCTATCTGCAAAACAATTCTGTTAATGAAAAAGCTTTTACAGAGCTTTGTTTCCTTTGCAGTCTATTAAGAGGAAAAAAAAGTGGAAAACCTACGTGGATAATGGGGTTGGTAGGCTGACTAAATATGAGAAGCAAATCTTTTGGGAAAAGCTGTGTTTCTTTATGCATTTGTTTCTTTAAGTTAAACTGTGAGCACTGAATAATGCTCTTTGAGTCTCATTTGCTTTGGTTTAAGTATTTGTGATGTCTTCGTGGTTAGATAACACTGTTAGTGCGGGGTGTAATGGGAAATCACAGCCTTCCTTGTGGGGAGCTCTTCAACCTTAAAATACAAATTGCAGTATTTCTAGTGCAATCCTGCAAATAAACGCAGTGTGAAATCAAGCTTGAAGTCTGAATTGGTCTGTCACGTGCCATAGAATATTCTGGGCTTCTGGCATAAGCAGTTAAAGATTTAAAATCTGTGACTGACCAACATTTTGGTCAAAGCATCCTTTCCCCTCTGGCATAGGTTGGTGTCTCTGTGTTTTATTGTTGGATACACTGGGATCCTGTTGCTGTTTGTCCCCTTCCCCTCCAATGCATTTCTTTTCCCTTTACCGCACTGTGGGTGGAATTCATTTGCCTGTGCTTAAGAAACTAGTACTGCTTTAAACACACTGGAGCATGGTGTCAGGTGTCTAGCTGTTCCTTCCAGAGGTATGGCTCTCCCTATGCTCTGTGTTAAGTCTGCTAGCCCTGTTTAAATCTCAACTCCCTAAGGCAACCAGGGTGGGTGGAGACATCTATATTTACATAAGTAAGGCCCAACCTTTTTGTTACTCTTCCTGTGTCCTCATCCTTCGTTCTTCCTTTCCTCCTTACTTTCTTCTCTTTCTCCTCCACTTCTTTCCTTCTCCCTTCCTTCCCTTCTTTCTTTCCCTCCCTCATAGATAGAAACCCTATATAGTCTGAAGTCTTTATGTCCTTGTCTGGAACCTGGATCCTCCCGTTACAGAACATTGATCTTCAGAGGTGACTTTCAAAATATACAGCACATAAGTTCTTTATACTTCTACATAGTGACAGCCATAGGAGAATTACTGCTTACTGTGATTAGGAGAAGGTGCTGTGTAAGTTGCTAGTCCTAACTCAGTGTAATCACTGCAGCATGAAATTGTGCACAATTAAAAACCAGATGATACAAAAATTTTTGAGATTCTACGAGTGACCATGCTGAAAATCTGTTTCAGCTTGTCTGTATGTATGGCACATTAACTGAGTTTGTCCCAGATAACCTTGTTGAGTGTACTGGAATCCACAGACTATTCTGCTGTGTCTATCTGTGACTTGCTTAGTGGCTGTGTGTTTTGTTGTGCCATACATCATCTGCGTTTCAGGTAGTGAGATACCATTGAGATGCGAGGAGGTGCAAAATAGCAATTTGTCATGAAAAACCTCAGCTAATGATGAACTGTGCAAACAGCAGCAGAACCTTTAAATTTTGTATAAACTATGAAGAAGTGTCCCCTTGCTTAAATTTTGATAAATGTATGCAGGGGAGTTACAGTATGGATTTTATTTGAATAACATAGTATGAAAAGATGAAGGAATATTTAAGCCTGTGAGCTACTCAGAAATACGTTTTTAAAGCTGCTACTTTAATGCTCTAAATGTGAGATGCTAAAATATTGTCAATAATACCTAAATCTCCTAATAAACATATAGTGTAACTTTCTACAGCTTTTTCTGTTGCAAACTGTGCCTCAGTTTGCTTTTTAAAATTTTAATTCTTTCAGGTATATTTGGGAGTTTCAAGGGAAAATACATCCACCTAAATGTCTAGATCTAGATGTTTATCAGTTGTGCATTATATGCTTTCCAACATTGAAGGTGCTCCAAGTGGAGCTGTGGCTCAGTTAGAGCATCAGACCTTGGGAGAACAGGTTTCTAAATCCACAGTATTCCTGAATAACCTAGAGCAAGTTTCACAGCTCAGGTCTTGATTCCCTTATCCATTATATGAGATAATAGTTCTGCATCTCAAAGGCATGTTTTTGGAGAAAAATATTCATTTTGGGTACATGGGTGTTACAGAAACAGGGGTTGCATAAAACTTAAGGATCAGGGAACAGGCTCATTCAGAGCATAGCCCGGAGCTTACAGTGGTGTCTGCACTGGCAAACACTTCTGCACTGGTAGTATGTTTGGAAACATTTGGAAATTGCCATGCAAAGGTCAGTAGGATACTTTTAACAGGAAAATCACACAATTGTTCTGCTTTTTTATAGATTTAGGTATTGATGTCCGATCACAGAACAACTTAAAAGCACCACTTTCCTGCTCAATGACCAAAATCCAATTAGGACAGACAGGTGACTATTGAGATTTATTGAAAACAAATAGTAAGATAATCAGTTACCCTTCTAAGAAGTCTGTGATATTGTTATAGTGGTAAGTTCCGAAAATAGCTGAGTATGGTAGGAAATGTTTAACAGGGAAGAAAAACCTGAGCTTCTAGTGTTCTTATCTCCTGTTTGCATATACTTTTTGCCTTTGAAATGGTAAAAATCCCCAACCTACCCCTTTTTTCAGACACTTGAAAACTCTGAGCAAGTCATCTGCATTAGTGCTCACTCAGTCAGTGAGCTCAAAATAGATTTGCTAGGGTGTTGCATGATCCGCTCTAGTCATATTTAATAATTATAAGTTATCTTTTGCTTTTATTAAATAGCGTGATGCCTGCTAGGGAGGTGTAGTATCAACATTGCGATTTTCTGCAGTAATGATCTTTACTTACCTGATAAGACTATATGTAAAACTTTGCTTGCTGTAGTGTATCAGTCAGTAAACCTTCTCTGAAAACTAAGCCAAGAATTGAAATGTCTCCATGTGGTTTAAACCCTGGTGCGCAACTGAGCACTATGCAGCCACTTGCTCACTTCCCCCCAGCAGGATGGGGAGATGATTGGAAAGATAAAAGTGCAAAAACTTGAGGGTTGAGATAATGACAGTTTAATAGGTAAAGCAAAAGCTGCATGCAAGCAAAGCAAAACAAAACAAGGAATTAATTTCCTACTTCCCATAGCCAGGCAGGTGTCAGCCATCTCCAGGAAAGGAGTGCTCCATCACACGTAACCATTACTTGGGAAGACAAACATCATCGCTCTGAACATCCCCCACTTCCTTCTTCTTCCCTCAGCGTTATATGCTGAGCCATGACACCATGTGGTATGGGATATCCCTCTGGTCAGATGGGGGTCAGCTATTCTGGCTGTGTCCCCTCCCAATTCCTTGTGCACCCTCAGCCTACTGCTGGTGTGGTGGTGTGAGGAACAGACTCTGTAAGCACTGCTCAGCAATAGCTAAAATATCTCAGTGATGATATGTTATCATCATAAACCCAAAGCACAGCACCATGCAAGCTACTGTGAAGAAACTGAACTCTTATCAAAGCCAAAACCATGTAAATATAGCTCTGTACATATTTTCTGTGCTGCACTAACCTATGATCACCACTGAATGGCTGTGTTGGGCTTTCAAGAGAAAAAGAATGGAGTAACTCAGTCACCTTCTTAGCTTAGTCTGTCAGGCTTTATTTTTTTGTAGTAAAAAAAAGTTAAACCCAATGTACAAAAAAGAAACCAAAACAAAACAAACAAAACAAAAAAACCCACCAAAACCCCACCACAAAAAGGCAACCCCCCCAAAAAGAAAATCACAATGCATGTCCATCCTAATGACTTCAACATCATTCTTCCTCATGTGAGTAACAGTCCAGCCTTCAGACCATAGAATCATAGAATAGTTAGGGTTGGAAAGGACCTTAAGATCATCTAGTTCCAACCCCCCTGCCAGGGGCAGGGACACCTCCCACTAAACCATGCCACCCAAGGCTATGTCCAACCTGGCCTTGAACAGCGCCAGCGATGGAGCATTCACAACTTCCGTGGGCAGCCCATTCCAGTGCCTCACCACCCACACAGTAAAGAATTTCTTCCTCATATCCAGTCTAAACTTCCCCTGTTTAAGTTTGAACCTGTTACCACTTGTCCTATCACTACAGTTCCTCATGAAGAGTCCCTCCCCAGCATCCCTATAGGCCCCCTTCAGATACTGGAAGGCTGCTATGATGTCTCCACACAGCCTTCTCTTCTCCAGGCTGAACAGCCCCTACTTTCTCAGCCTATCTTCATATGGGAGGTGCTCCATTCCCCTGATCATCCTTGTGGCCCTCCTTTGGACTTGTTCCAAGAGTTCCATGTCCTTTTTATGTTGAGGACAGTACTTTTTTAATTGGCAACTGTTGTAATGCTGTCATGAATTTGCACATGCCTGCCTTCTCTAGTGCCCTGTGTTCTACCAGAAAAGGCATGTTACTGATATTTCATTGGTGCTCTGTCGATCTTATTGATCTGATTTTGTATGTTTAGAGGAATCACGGCCCCCTTTTATGTAGGGCCACCAAGCTTACTGAAAGGTTGTAAACAAGAATATTGATATCTTGGCTTAGGTGGCATAGTACTGCTATGTGTTGTGATTTTAAGAAATGTGTTTTGTTGGATTTTGTATTTTTGGAGGTTTATGGCAGGCATCTGATAACAGGGAAGGAAGTGTTTACTCTGGAAGCAATGGGAATTAAAGATGTTACTGAGATCTCATTAAGCTAAATCTTCTTTATATGTTACGTTTTAGAAAATCTTCACGAGACCCAGGGCGAAGGAGGAGGAATGCCTGTTGCTTTTGATGAGACAAGGGTGATTACCAGAGCTCACTGAAGCACTTTAGATTTGAGATGGTCTTAAGAATGTTTTTTAGCAGTAGGCAAACAGTGGGGTGCTCTGCAGTATTTTGTATTACTTTGAAACCTTGCAGAATATTATAGCTATAATATACAGCAGGTTGTGAATTGTTCTTGTGCATTGTATAAATCTGATTAAATCTTGCTGCTCAGAGCAGTTTATAGTCGTTGTTGTTAACCAAAGACAATAAGATCCAGTTTTCATGAAATTAAACACTGCCATTGAGAAATAAACAATGCACGTGTTTCAACAGCAGGGGCCCCCTTGGTTATTCTGTAGGTCAGTAACTTTCTTATTTTACCCACTGAGGTGAAGGAGAGGGTGATCTCTCAAGGTGTGTCTGTTCTGTGAGATTGGTATGTCTGCCTAAGCTCTCTACAGAGGAAACTGTCCGTGCAGGCAGTGGCTGTTGAGATGTTAGCCTCTAGATATTTAACGTACTGTAGAGCACTTGGATTGAACTGAGAAGTTAGCATTTTGGTGAACTTTCTCAGAATGAGCACATCTTTTCCATACTTCTTACTCTCCGGTTCCTGGTACTCATGTGCTGAGTGGTCAAGGATTGGCCTCCCCTGTTTGTTTTCTTTTGTTATTTCTTAAAATCTGTCCTATTTCACTGCAAGAATGAAGCAGTCCTTGAACCTACAGTTACATATGTTGTTGCAGACCTTTTTTTGTCCCTGTTTTCAGAACCTTCTCGTAGGTAAATATGTAGTCATTTTTCTCAAATCTTAGTATTGTAACTTGTCGTGGTACATACATTGTTTGCAAGGACACCAGAGCAGTGCTAGAGATGGCTCTAGGCTGAAGTTCAAATGTCATCAGGCTCTTCATAACAAAGCTATCTTACTGCAGGGGGGAGAAGTAAGACACTGATTCCTAGAAATGAGGTTAGACAGTATAATGACATCAGAATAAGCTGTGACTAAACACTGTGGAGAGCTGAGCGAGTAGAGAAAAGTTGTGTTAACACTGGTGCAGTACAACAGTCCAAGCCCATCTCTTTTTCCAATGGCAGTTCCATATTCATTCCTGAGCGCAGTAGTCATAGGAGTGATTTGTTTAGCTTCCTATATTACTCTTTCTGATTTGTAAACCAAAACATTCCATTTATTTTCATCCGTATTTCTACAAAATTGCACGGCTTGAATGTCTGCTTACTTGATTGCTTGAAAGCATTCATCTGTAGAGTTTAGCTCTTTAATTTGCGTGCTCTTTGGTGTTATTTTGCTTGAATTTGTAGTTCAGATTTGAATGGCCTGCATTATATTCACATTGTTTTTATTTTACTATCCATATATATTTTACTTTGGGTCCATCAAAGGCTTCTGTCAAAATATGTATTATAATATATTTTTTATTGCTTAAAGTAGTCTTTCAATTTTATGCTGGTTCTTGCCTGTGCACGCTCTTAAAATAAACCAACTAGACCAAGTAAAATTTCTCTTGTTCTTTTGTGTGTGTGCGCATCTGCCATTTTGAGGTAAGGTATGGATTTGGGTGGCAGAGACTCCATCCTGAGTTCTTGGCTTTTGAGGGGTTTTGTTCTGAATGCACTCATGTTGTTTGTTTACCTTCTGCTTGCCTGCCCCTTTGCCATCAGAACAATGACCATATTTCTCCCCACTTTGTTTTCTTGACCCTGGAAGGCATGGGAATATGGAGCACGACAAGGGCATTACCTCTGTAATATTCAAATACCCATCTTTTGTTCCTGCAGAAAATTTGGAAGTCCTGCAGACTTGTGCCAGTCTGAAGACAGCCAGGACATCTTACCCAGAGCTGGTGACAGCATGTAGTTTATGGGGGGCTTTATTTGGGACCTCTACTCTGGGGTTCCAAGCCCACTGAATACCAGGAGAATAATTCCGTAAAACACTGGTGTGTTAATGGGAAAATCCTCTGATTCACGAGATTAGTGAATAACATCTTAAAAGAAGTTAAAATCCCATCATGTTATAGGACTTTGATGTTGTTCTGATATAAATGACTCAGCATTTACTGAAGTGTTGCAGAAGTAGAAGGCTGCCTAATAGGGGATTTATGCCTCACAGCATGGGGATTTCATGCAAATAGATGAGGTTGGTTTCCACAGCATGAAGTGATATTATATTATGGGCAAATGTATTGTTATTCTGACAAAAGATGAGTGGTGTCAGTAAAAACAGAAAAAGTGGGGCCACGTTCTTGGATAGAATAGATAAATGTATACATATATTGAAGGGATGAGGGGGAAAAATGGACGAATGGTTTTAACCGAGAGGGAAGACTGGCCTGAAAAGAAAAAAAAAAAAAAAAGTGTAAGCTTATTTCTTTAAAAACAAAACACGAAACCCAAAAGCATTTCCCACCCCCAAAAAACCTTGTTTGCTTCTGTTGTAGAAAATCTAATGAGGCCCCTTAAGAACTATGGAATCGCATGGTGAGCATATGTTTTAATTTCAATCAACCTTTTTTACAGATGTACTTGGTGGTGTTGTGCTGGAAAGCTTAAGTTTTTGCTTTGTTGTTTCAGCATGTCTATGGGCTTCTTGATAGAAGAGACTGCCCCTGTTGTGTGGAGGGGCCTCATGGTAATGTCAGCTGTTGAAAAATTGTTGAGACAGGTAAGGACTTAGGGTATATACTGGTGTTTCAAATTGTTTATTTTAAGATGCATTTAACTGATACATGAGTGTCAATGGCATTATTTAATATGTTAGCAGTGAGCATTTTTGTATCTTGGTCATCTTAAATTCTGAAGAATTTAATCTTAGCTTCAGGTAAAAGGAAAAGTTGAAATTTTTTGCATTTGCATATCTCCTTCAAACAGAGCTGTTGTTCCATGCATTTCATGAGTGAAGCATCCCAATTTGCCTGCCTTCTCATTCCTTTTTACGTTTCTTTATGCAATTGTTAATAAAAAAAAAAAAAGGCATTTTGATGTTGCCTGAGGATTTGAATGTATAGGTATCTATGCATCACTACAGCTGTATTCCCTTATGTGCTTGTTAATTCACCAGTGCTAAGAATTCTTGGATGGTGTTTGACATATGACAGGTACATGAAAATCATTAGATACCATCTCTGTGTAATGCAGATAGATTGTTAGTTAATAAATTTCTTGGCATATGGAAGCCGGGTGGTTTTTTTATTTCTTGACAGATTCTTCCCCCCCTTTCCCTCTCTTTTTTATTGTGAATAGATCTGTGAAGTGCTAATGAGACAAACAACTGAAAAAATGCATTAGGGTTGCATGTTTAGACTTTGAAGTGATCCAGATTGTTCACAGCTTAACATCTATTCCAGGGATTTAATGTATACAGCTTGGAGATCACTAGGTTTCTGTATGTCTTCTGTAAATGCCTCCAAATCTTCTGCTCCCTTAATGACAGCAAAAAAGAAGGTACTTTTTTTTTTTTTTTAACCCCCAAGCCTTTTCCCATTTTTACTGAATTCTCCTCTAACATAGATTTTAGAATAGTGCGCTCATTGCCCTAGTCAGAAAAGGCGTGTGTTTGCCAAAATTTCAGGAAGAATATCTGTGTCTAGATTTGTCTTTATTTGTCTTTATTTTAAAAATAAGGGGTATCTATGCCAGTAGCTGCGGAAGGGTGTTCTGATCTCTTTCTGTGTTGCATTGCATTGGCCAGGCTCACAAAGACTTGAGCCTAAAACCTCGAAGGTAGAGCTAAAGTTAGCACCTGCTGTATTGGCATGCTCCACCCTGGGAGACTGAAGACTGGCAGGCACCTCCAGTGCTGTTGCTTCAATCAGTAGTATCCCCAGATGGGAAGCATGTGCCAGCATCCGTGTGGAGGGTGCGGATGATGCCATGTAATGAGCTCATTGCTCCCTAGCAACCAATGAAGCAAGTTACATGCTGGCTGATCATGCTGTAGGAATGAGACAGAGTCCATTAATACTTGGGGCATCAGTTATTTCCCTTACAGTGGAACCTGAATTCTGAAAGAGGAAAGTTTTACAGCTAAATTCTTTTCTCCTCACAAGCATTTTGCTTCTGAATGATGACCAGGGTAGTTTTAAACCTCTGCTGGAAAAAGTTTTTTCCATCTCCTCCTTTGAAGAAAGAATCTCACAGATCACAGGGAGAACCAGTGTAGAACCAGCAGGTTCTATGTAATGTGCAGGTGGTTTCCAGACTACCATGTGCTATTTTGGTTTTAAAAATTATAATCTCCCTTCTGACATAGTTATATTCGTAACTCTTTCATTTACATATATCTCTATTTTACAAGCCTCGAAATTATCCAAAGTTTTGTTGTGGCTGTGAAGTGACTTCTTTGTTCACATACTTAGATGTTGTGTAGGCCTGTTTACACTTCAGGGTCATCTTTTTCTCTTATCTGGGTTTTAACTCTTCCCATTTGCCACATTTATCCTAATGTAAAATATTTTTCACCTCTGCTAACACTTCCTTTGAATTTTGCTTGCCTGTAGGTGAGATAGAAGAGAGAGTATATTTTTGTTTACTTGAGCTTTTTAGAAGATAATTCTTTTCTTAGAAGATATTGTTAAAGCCCAGGTAAGGAAGTTTTGGTAGTTCGTCAGTGTCATCTGTTGCACTAGGCTTTTTCTATTCAATTTTCACTTAAGTACTTCAGAAGCTGCCTACTCTTGTATAGTCCCATTTAGCACTTGTTCCTTTGCACTGTGTGTGTCTTGACTCACTGCTATGGTACTCCGTTCTGAGTAAACAAGCTACCTCAAACTGCATCATCTTGGTGTATTTGTTGTAGAAGTGACTTCTGAAAAGCCTTTAGGCTAAGTATAGTAAAGATATGACTTTTTTGAGAGTTACCTAAAACCTGTACTTGAACAGCAATTTGTCTGAAAAGCTCTGCTGAAAGAGGTATCAAGTAGGCAGTGAAGAACCTTAGAAATATGAAGATTATTTAAAAGAAAAAAGGCAAGCAAAATAGTTTGCTGGTCTAAACGGCTTTTGCAATGAGAATTTTAAATGGTCATTGCTACTGTTCCATGCAACCTGTATGGTAAGTTTTCTAGCACAGTTCTCACTTCTGTCTGAGGACATCTTGACAGTTCAGTGGCAAAGGAGCAATTAGAAGGGTGCAGCCACAAACTTGAACTGATCGAGGAGCAGGGTGACTGGCTGCTTTGCATCCTGGAGTATACTGTGGCAATTATTCTGCCAAAAGGTTGAGTTAGGGGACGAGGCACTTTATAATACAGATGGTGGGGGTTTCTTGTTTAGGCAGTAATCAGTAAAACTTTTAATACAAAGGATAGTAAGCGTTGGTTTCTCTGATCTTGAATTCTGTCTTCTGTATGTGTTAACCAAGTTGAAATATCAGCAGGGAAGGAAAAAAAAAATCAGTATGCAGTGGACAAGTCAGCTTTTCTATTAAAAAAACCAAAACAGGTAAAATACAAGGGCATATTTCAGCATGTAGTATTCTCCATGTATCTTTGTCACATCAGTAGATAAAGTTGTATCATTATTAGAAGCAAACATTACCTACACATGGATTCTAGGTGTCAGCAGTTCTGTTAAGTGCAGTCTTCTTGGAACTAGCCCAAAAATCTGTCCTTTCCAAGGCAGGGATCTCTGGTTGATTGAAGTCCTTAACAGGATTTCTTACCCCGACTATGACATTTCAACCTATGTTTTTGTAGGCTAGTCAGATCTTACATGGAAAGACTCTTGTATTTCTTCATTATCATGCTTCTCTAGAGCATCAAGAACATTTTGTGCATTGGCAGCATCCCTGGTATGGTATGGCTATAAAGTAGAGCCTCAGCGCTATTAAGTGTATTGTGACCTCTAAAGGTTCCTTAGATGTACCTGACAAGGATGAACACATTTTTCCAGAAAGATGATGAAGATTTTCCTGGAGTGGCTCAATTCTAGTGAGTCCCTAAAATACTCCTCTGATTATCTAACTGCAGTTCCTCCATCTCTTTCTTCCTGCTGCTTTTAGCACCACTTTTTAAATGAAAGCTATGTATTGAAAGAAAATTGAAACAAAGTTTCCCTAGGAGGGGTATAATTAGAAAGGAAAGAATACAGGAAAGTTAGAAAGTAAATTATATAAACCTTTGAATGCCGAACAGTTGCACACGTGCAGAAGGAAATGAGGCCTTGCACTTTGAAGCATAGACAGGCTTTATCTCCTGTAGATTCATGCTGAAAACCATAAATTCAGCAGAAGAATGATGAATATTATTTTATTAGCTCAACCCAAAGCTGAGTAAGACTGTAATCTGAAGATCCAGTCTTGTCCTTTAAATAGATTTTTAACTCGGTTTATGTGATTGTTCCAGTTGTATGTAATTTTAAAGTTTAGGTGGAGATGAAGATTTTGTGTGCTTCCTTCTGAAGCTGTCCTCTATCAAGAGAACAATTGTTTTGTAACTAGCACTTGCCAGAGGTAATGGTGGTAGTATTTATATAGTAGATTGTGTATGTGTGAATGTACATGTATGTACACAAACCTTTTTTGTAATGTAATTCTCTGATGCTTAGTTATCATACACAAGTAGTTGTAGAGTTTCATGTGTTTTTGGGAATAGGAAAGATGCAGACGGATAAATTTTCTTTGAAATATTGAGCAAACTGCAGCTTGTGAGGTCTGGGGTATTTCAAGAGCCTCTGTTAAAAAGCTGTCATAAAAGCAACAGTGGAGTGAATTGAACAATAAAAATTAATCATAGAATAGTTAGGGTTAGAAAGGACCTTAAGATCATCTAGTTCCACCCCCCTGCCACGGGCAGGTTTAAAGATTTGGGATTAGATTAATTTGAAAACAGTAGTAGTATTTAATTCTTAGAGGAGAAAGACTATGGAGGCTATATTGTTGTAGATTTTTGATCATTGCCTGAAGTGGCCCATCTCTATTGAGGAGATTATAGCTGTTCAGTATTATTTTTGTTTGACATACGTTAGTAAATTATTTTGTGTAGTTGCTACTGTTTGAAGAGTGTTTATGTGGTTATCGGTGTTCTCCTTTCCAGCATTTAATTGGAGAGGTTGCATATGTGGATTTAGAGAAAACTTTTCTTTAAATGTGGCTTATTTTAGGTATATAATAATGCTGCACTTTGGAAGACAAGAATAATACATAAGGTACTGAGGGCAAATGTGTTTATACCTGGTAAAATAGCTACCATGCCGCCACTGACTGTTTACTGTGCATGTTCTATGCAGCAGAATGTTCTGTATATGGTGTCTGTAGACATTAGTCCAGCCTCACTTATCATGTGTTTTTATAGCATGCTGTGTTAAGTCTCACAAATTCTTCAGCATATAAATTTTCACAGTTTTTGTATTGTCTTGTTTGGCTCTGTGTATAAATAAATTTCTTACAAACAGAACAATGGAGAAACTGGGGGAAAACATTCCAAATTAGAAGGAATGATGAGCATTTGATTTGGAAGCAATACATGACAAGAACATTGTCAGTAAGGTAGTTAGGTACTACCTGCTGAGCCATCTGCCTGATTGATTAGTGTGGTTGTCCTTCAGCTTCTGTTTGTGCCCACATACTGTCTTTTGCCTTACATTTTTGGGACTCTGGCAATTTCATTCTGTGTTTATTCAGTGTCTAGCACTGTTGTGAGTTAGCACTTGATGAACAAAAATACAATGACTAGTATTTTCAACTTCCAAGTAAATATAAACATCTTTCTCTGATACTTTTTCATTTTTCCAAAATAAATTTATTGTATTTTTTTTTCCTATTGAGCATAATGTATTTTGGTAGAAGGTTAAAGGAAGATAGGAATTGCTGTTTTCAACTACTTAATGGGTAGGTACAGAGAAGATAAAGGTAGATGCTTCCTGAATGCGTGGTTGGTTGGTTGTTTTGTTACAGTGAAAGCAATTGCACATCAGAACAGGTTGCGCAGAGATTCTAGAATCTCTCTTTGAGCAGCAAGATGGACAGACAACCTCTTGGGGTCTCTTCAAACCTAAGTTATCCTGTGAATGTGGGATTAGTTCTGAAACTGGCATTCCACTGCCTGTTTGACTGTTGGTATATAACTCCATTAAAGCCTACGGCTCAAAGAGGAGAAAACGGTTCTGCCTTTCACAGAGATCACTGGTTAGAGCATTCAGTCAAAACCTAAACTGAAATACAGGTGTCTCTCTGAGTGCCCTAATCATTAAGCTGGACAGTCATACTAGCTAATTTCTCTTGCTCAAATGGATGTACACTTATGTCTTGCAATCAGATGAGCAAGTTTCAGCTAATGACTGAGAGCATCCTTTTCGCAGTAGCATTTCCAGTTATTTGGCCAGTCTCTTTAGACTTTAAAGATGCTATTTAGATCCCTGTTTAGCTGTTTAGATGCTGTTTTTTTAGACATAAAAGTCAAACCCAAATAAGCCTTATCTCTTGAATGAGCATCCTTAATATGAACTATGAAATAAAAAATGATAGATACATTTTTCCTCTTGTTTTGAGTGAAATACCTTGATCTAGAAGAGTTTTAAAATGTGGGGATTCTAGTCTTGTATGCATTAATGTGCTCTCAGGCATCTTAGAGTTGAGTAGCAGTGCCACCAAGAAGATTGTGCTGGAAACTTACGGCAATTTTTGCTCTAGCTTTAGCAGTTTGCTGCCTAGGATGCAGACATTTATGAAACAATCTGAGACATCTGGCTCTCCTCTGTAACGCATGGAGAGATATAGGCTGATTTTTTTTTTGTTTTTTTTTTTAAACCCTGCTATCAGTGTTTGCCTTGAGTATTTTACAGTCTAAATTGGACAAATTCAAAGATGGCAGCAAAAGACATCTTCACATAGGATGTTACAAGCGTAGAATAAATTTAGTATGTCCAAAGTTTTTGGAAGAAAGGCAAGCAGGGATGACTCTGGAGACATGAATTTGAAGGCTAGCATGTTTTGAAGTGTTACCTAAACAACAGTACTGGTGGCGCTTAATTTCAAATTCAGTCTATAGTAGACACCTTATGCCACTCTTCTGTGTTTTTTTTTTCTCTTTTTTTTCCTCACTAACAAAGGAGTCCTTTCTTTCTAGTTACTGTAGGTTAGATGCTAAAAGGGTCATGGGTATTGCTGTGCTGAACACTGCAGTGCCTAAGAGGTAGGTGCCCTGTGTGTGAGAATGGAAAGTCAAGCTAAAGCCTAGGTGTACCTGTGATGGTGGGAGTACATCACTTGTCATTCCCAATAGTACTGTTTGCCTTCATGCACTTTGGCACTGTCATGGGAGAATAGGGGCAAGCCTTGGATTTTAAGGGTAGCAAAAACTTCTTATCATTTGGATCCAGGGTTTGAGCAAATTCTTGTAAAGTTCCAGTTTTGCTGTGCTTCATCACTTACATGGTAAACATCACTGGGGGCTTGCTCAAAGATGAAGTTAGTATTAGTGTGGACAAAAAACTGTGTCTTATCAGTATAAAATCAGTGAGAGAACGTATTGGTGGATGAGAGGGAGCAGTGAAATGGGATTTAGCAGAGAATGACATGTACTGGGTCAGGAGGAAGAATACAATAACAAATTGATGGCTCTGATTTTTATGCAGCTATATTTTGAATGTACTGAAAGGATCCCCAGAATAGTAATAGTGAGTCAATGATGAAAATTATTCTTATTGTAAATGTAAAGAGCAAGTGAAGAAAAAGCATTGCAGTGAAGCCAGATGATTTTTTTAATTATTACTATTTTTGAGTCTGAAATTTATTTTTAACATTTTTTGGCTTAGGAAGGGCACTCTATCAGGAGATTACCATTGAAGGCATTTAACTTGCATTATGGCAGTAAATTTTCAAGACTGGAAAAGAGTGAGATGCTGCAATGGGAAATTGTAGCAAACATGAATAGCTCAGTATATTTATTTTTTTAAACTTTTATCATCTTTTGCCTTTTAAAACATGTTAAAGAGTCTGTGCACACTCATCTGTTTATTAACAGAGTAGATGTACTTCAAGTTTATAAACTAAAATCATATTAATAGTGTTTTCCTCTTTCTATATTTTATGTTTTGGCAGCATAATCCATTTGAGAATTTTTGCTAATTTCAAAATTGACTTGTATTTCACAATATTCATGTATTTATCTGCAAGTAATTGGGGAATTGAGGCAGATAGTCTGTAGCAGGATATTTATAGTTTATGTTTCACAGAGCTAAACAAAGCTGTGCTTATATTATAAACTACAAAGATGTGTTTATACTTTGCAGTGCGTAGTTCTAAAATACAGTAGTCTTACCAGGTGTCGCTACAATGAAATATATGCCAAATTTTCAGCAATTAAAAATATATTTATTCTATTTATTTTCCTGTTTTGAGTTATCTTAGCCTGAGATGGGCACAGAAATTGTTAGTTCAGGCTAACACCTGCTACTTTACAGTTGAGAGTGGGGATGTTGAACCATCACTGTTCTTCAGAACAGTAAGAGCAGTTGCATCTTTAGGGAGTTGGGATGCTTTTCTGTTTTAATTTTTGTGATCCGAAGTACAGAAATGAAAAAATCCAGACATTTCAACCCTACACATGAAGTCATTGAGGTTATGTATTTGTTCTATTTAGAAACAGATAATGCTGTTGAGATTTTTCAAAAAAAGGAACAACATAAATAGTGGTCAAACTGCAGTGCTAAGACTGCATTTAGGCTTGCTACTAAGACTGCATCGGCAGCTGGCAGACAGTAAAGAATAACTATGAATGCTTGTGAGATTTTTTTCCTTAAATCTTTAATAAACTTTCATTTAAAGTAAGGAAGGTCAATTGGCATCCCTCATTGCGGAAATTAAGGAGACTTGTTTCAAGGACAAGCTAAACAGATGACCCACTTGTACCTTACAAAAGAATTTAGTTTAAAAATTGACTATACAGATTTTCTTTTGTTTCATTTATTTTGCTAAGACTAAAGAACAAATAAACTAGTTTCTTCTCCTCCAGAGCCCACTGAAATAAATGAAAATCTTGGCTAATTTCTCCACCATGCTTGAGTAGTGATGTTGATGTTTAGAAAAGCCTGTTACAGGAATTTGTATAATCATCACTGATTTACTCACATGCTAATAATCACCTTGAAGGGTCCTGTCTGTCCAGAGAGAACTGCCTTAACCAGTCCCAATCAGTATGTACATATTTAAAGGAAATGATTGCACTTCCTGGACATGAGAAGCTTAACATAGATCCAGAGATGCACAGCAGCCAAAAGTGTGGGAGATGACAGAAAGCTCCTTATTTCCACCCCTTTGCCACCCAGTTTAACTGGAGTTAGAGTATTCGTACCTATGGACTTGACTGCTCCTGTATGTTTTGGGATGGGTATGATTGAATGAACATGGGCTTGATTCTTTCTTTTTGTTTCCAGGTGAAGCTACAAAACCTGTTCTGTTGCCTTTCTTCCTTTAGTGAAGGGAGCAGAATCTATATGGATCCCTGTTGCTTTATTGGCTCACATTAGCAGCTGATATGAAAAGGGATTATAGTCTCTGAAAGCAATTGACAGTCACAGGAGAAGTGTTAGGAAAGCCAGAAGAAAACAAAAACATTAGCCAACAAGTTATTGCTGAACTGGCAGCGTTTGCAGTAAATGTACTTTAGCTGTCTTTGAGGATTAAAAAAAAAGGCAGGAAAAAAAAAGGCAAACCTAGCACATAGTGAGAATGTATTTACAGCAAGCATTTCTTGGCCTGGTTCCTCAGCTGTCATGGTTATGACTGTGCAGCTACTGCTGCTGTGGGAACAGGCTGTGAGAGTGTTTCCTTTGCTCTGCTTCCAGTAGTCTCATCTCTCACACAGATCACACAGGTATGCATGTATCTGCCCTCCTTTGCATAAAACAAAACAAAGGCAAAACATGCAACTGTTTTGTTTGGTTTGTTGACTAGACAGGAAGAAACAGAAGAGAGCTTGTGGTATCTCAAAATGGCTGCGCTGGGGCTAGGACAGAATATTTTTTTCTTTTTTACTTTTTCCCCCCTTTTTTTTTTCCTTGAGCTTTGAAGGGAAACTGCTGTGAGGTTTGAGGTTTCTCGGCAGCCAAGTTCAGAAGCTTGTACCTAAATGACTTCTTTCCTTCATTCTTGGAAAGAAGTGGTGTTTTAAGCACGTTCTGGAGTGGTTGCTAAACAGGAATACCAGTGGTAGACGAACTAGGGAAAGAAGGTGGCACTATTTGTTCTCTTTCCTAAATGAAGCTTCCAAAAAATAGCAGTCACCTAATGCCAGTGTTGTGCTTTCTCTGTTCTTTGCTAATAAGGGCATCTGTTCTTTCTTTCTACTGCTGTATGTTAGATGCAAAAAACGTCATGGGTATTGCTGTGCCAAACATGACGGTGCCTACGAGGTAGGTGCCCTGGCTGCCTGCAGGCAGGAAGCGGATGGAAAGTTAAACTAAAGCCTAGACTAAAGCCACTGCATACCTGAAACAGAGGAATACATCGCTTGTCATTCGCAGTGGTACTGAGAGGTTACTTCAGGTAATTTGAACTCTTCGGTGGTGCCATAGCAGGGTAGCTGCTGTATCTTTGAGTTTGGAAGTTTAGAGCTTCGTGTGGAATAAGTGGAAATTAAGTCAAAGTTGGTAGGTTCACTGGCTGGAAATGAACAATACCAAAGGTGTTGAGCAAGAGGGCTCTTCGGAAAAGCCTATGGGATATGTCTTACTGTTTGTGTCCTGGATTTCAGCACCTAATTGTAGCCTGTATTGGACAGCTCTACGTAGCAGAGGTTTAGAAGCATGGTATCTTCTGTTAGGTGACAAGGCCTTTCTTTGGTTTAACTTGACAGGCTTATTCTGTGTTTGTAATAACAACCTGGCAAGTTTCCATAGCCATTCAGCCAGGATGTGGGAGCTGCAAGCTCAGTTTAGGATTTAAGCTGTATTTCCTGCTAACCAGGAGACTACCGTGAAATCATATACAGCAGTTAAAACCTTCTGCTCTACATCTAGGCATGCAAGATTCCTGGGGCCAGAACTAGACGTCTGACGGTGGAGCATGAGCAGTGCTATACAGGAAATTCAGTTAATCTGAAGTTTCATCCTTCCAGGTGAATCCCATGCCTACTGGCTTTATATAGGTACTGGTTGTTTTTATGGCTTTCGCATTCTTGGTTGTACAGTGGCCCAGTTAAATACCACCTGACTGAGAAACTGAAACACACATCTTCCAATTCATAGAGTTTCTCCTGTATGTCTAATTATGACATTAAGCAGCTGCAGTTTTAAAAGCAGAACCACAGGTTTTTAATTTTATTTAATGGCTGCAAGTGCTCATCTTTGTGTTGGATTCAGTGTTATTACTGGTAGGTGCAGTTAGAGCATGCCTGCTAGATTTGGCCTGTAAGACTTGCTCCTTTCTCACAAATATGTGTGTAATTAATGGATCCCAAGTGGGCTTCTGGTCCAAACTTGGTGCTTAATGGAGATTGTAGTATTTCCCTTCTCTCTGGAAGAATGTTTAGGGTTTCTTCTGAATGTGTAGGTGGAGCCTCAGCAAAGCTGTTTTTTTAGGTTTGGTTTTTTGTTTGGTTTTTTTGTATTTACTTTATTTCTCACCATTTCTTTTTCATCTTTTTGACCAAAACAAAAGTGGAATCTCCCTACCCCTGAACACTGATATTATTATTTAGCATTGCTCACCAATTGTACTTAGTAAATATACTAGGAATATAACTATATAAACAGCTTTTAAAACTTAATATTGAATTAGCATATGTTAAACTGATTGCACAGAGTTTGTTCTTTTAAATAATCCAGGTTGTGTTCTGGAAGCTGACAGACTGATCCTCTACTCACACCATCCTTCCATATCTCTTTTTCTCCCAGAAAATAACTGCAGATATCCAAGAATAGCAGCAGCTTTTGTACCAGTATTCTTTGTAGAAAATGATTATTTCTCACATACCAAGTGATTGACACAAACATAAAGTAATTGTGCTTAAGGTGCCAGAGATTTATGTGACTTGTTCCCCCCCCTTTCCCCCCAAGGAAAGCTCCCACTTTCCATACTATTTATGAAGCTGCAGTAGATGTTTTTCCTCTTACAGTGTTTTGCTCCATCAGCAGAATCTTCTAAAAGAAGGAATATATTCTCCCAGCAGAATAATGCCTTTGGAATACAGCTTTTTTTATTGTGCATCTAAAGTGGGTGCTAGATGTAAACAGTTGGGTTTGGTTTGGGTTTTTTTTCCCTGAAAAAAGAACTTTAAGTAAGAATTGGAGCTAAATAAAAATGTAGGAAGCAAATGAAAATATGATGACTGTCCCTTGCTTGGCGGCAATCACTGAATGTCCCTGAAACACGTAGTATTAGCACCTTCAGCAGATTATTTATGTAGGGTTAGAATACAAGTAGCACTTTTAATTTATTATTGCAGATTCATAACTGAGGGCACTGGTGAATGCAAAAGACTGGTTCTGTGGGCACAGCAATTATTTTGGCCATCTATATGTGATGCTTTCACAGATTATCGGTTGTCTAATTCATAGTAAATGCTCTAGGAATAAGACATTCAGCACATCTTTAAATCATGGGAATGTTGTCTATGCAACTGCAAAATGTGTGCAATTTTAAATTGTATTTATTTTCATTTTCACACCTTGTCTATGTCTTTAATGCTCTTTCTGTGTTCCACTCTTTGTAAGGACTCTTTGTAAGTTACTCCCTTCCGATCTGAAGGATTTTTTTTGACAGAGAAGGTATACTAGCTTCACAGTCATAGTCTTATGGTCAAGAATCCCAGCAAATCAGTGATCTGCTCTGCTGGCTCTAGCACATACTCTCACTTACGTTCTTTTTTCACACTCTCTTATCCTTTTGCATCCCTGGCAGTGTTCAAGGCCAGGTTGGACAGAGCCTTGCGTGACATGGTTTAGTGTGAGGTATCCCTGCCCATGGCAGGGGGGTTGGAAATAAATGATCTTAAGGTCCTTTCCAACCCTAACTATTCTATGATTCTATGAATTGTCCTGTGGAATTGAAAGGTTCTGTATTTTGTGCAGCTTTATTATGGCTTTTTGTTGTGAATATTGATTGTTGTGCTCCAGAGTAATTCAAGCAGACTCTCCAATGCAGGTTTCATTAGCAAGGGTAGGCTATTTTCAATTCAGTGGCTGGGGAGGATATGCTTTTGAATTTTAAGTATGGAAAGCTTGTAAAGATTTATTTTTGTCCATATGTGTGAAAACCAGGTTATTTTAAAAAAAGTAAAATAACATTTTATTAATGTTTCACCTCAAGACTACTTTGAGATTTGATTGCATCTCACCAGGCAAAGACCCAAGCCCTATATTGAGATTTACTGTCTTTTAGCCTCTATTCAGTGGTCTCTATCTAATTCATTCTATTCCAGTTTTTATATTGCATGATTTATGGTAATATTGAGGGTGTTCTTCAGCAGCATTTTAAGTGGCTTGAATAACATCTATCATATTATTTTCTTCTGTAATCCTTTTACTGAAGACCTTAGACTGGCCTCTAGAAATTCCCTTTTGTGTACAAAAAAGCGTTGTACATTATACTGAGGAAATAATTTTCTGACCTTTTTAATTTAATGATTCTAAGTTTAAGCACTAATTTAAAATCAGTGTGTCTATGATGGGCATAAATGATGCCTATATTAGTCTGTTCGTACCCCAATAAGGAATTTACTAATTTTCTTATTATACTGGAATATGAACTGAAGCTTAAGGAAGTTAAATAACTTGTGAAGAGAAATAGGAACATTGCTTTCAATTGTATAGCTTAAACATTCAGGTTTTGTCATGGGCTCAGCAGCAGCAGTCATTTTTTCTCCTTCTTGATAGCTGGTGCAGCGCTGTGTTTTTGATTTTGGGCCTGGGAACAGCACTGATAACACCAGTGTTTCGGTTACTGCTTAGTGATGTTTTGGTCTGACCGAGGACTTTCTGAGTCTCATGCTCTGCCAGGGAGGAGGGGAAGCCGGGAGGAAGCAGAGACAGGACACCTGACCCAAACTGACCAAAGAGGTATTCCATGCCACAGCACGTCATGCTCAGGGTGTGAAAATGGAGAGCAGAGACCCGGAAGGGTGGGGTGTGCACTGCTTGGTCGGGCTGGGCATAGGTGGTGAGAATTGTATTCTTTCCTTGTATTTGCCTTGTCATTATTATTGGTGGTAGCAGTAGTGATTTGTGTTATACTTTAGTTAGTAAACTGTTCTTATCTCAACCTGTGTGGTAGTTGCATTCTTTTGATTCTCCTCCCCATCCCTCCGGGAGCGGGGGGAAGAAAGAGGGGGGGAGTGAGTGAGAGAGCGACTGCGTGAGTTAGAGAGGCTTAAACCACAACAGGTTTTAACCCCATTACAGAAATACAATCTAAAATATATGCAGTGAGTGGGTTTAATAAGCTTCTCCCTTTTGATATTTGTTGTCCACGTTTGTTTCCTTCTGTTATTATTGTACGAAAAATCTGAATCAGCCAGCACATATAAATCGGGTCCTGATAATACTTCCTTAAAAATGTGTTGTTGGGTTTGATAGCTAAACAGTGGTTTTGCCCTTCTGTGCCTTAGTAGGGAGAGCTCAAAGAGAATTTACAGTTTTGATGATGTGCTTAACATAGCTGCATCACTCTGGTGATCAGTTGAATTAGATGGTCTGATGCTAGCCTACTTTCTTCTGATTCGTTTACCTTTATATTATTTTACTTTTGTGCTTAATTTTATTGCTAAAAGGCATAAGAATGGAAACTTGCCTCATTTCATATTTGTTTTCCAGATGTCAGATGAACTATAGACAGCTCTGTATCATAGAACAAGAAAAAAAAGCTGGTGTATTTCTGAGGAAATATTTCTGCAAATATGTAGTGCAGACTCTTTGTGGGTCAAGGATAGAGAGCAGCAAATCAAAGATTAGTCTCAAGACTGACTGCATAATAGAAGTTTGCTTCTCCAACTGTCATCTTTTAAAGAATAACTGCTTTGAATCCCTGAGAAATGGAAATCTCAGCTCATCAAAGCTCCTTGTAGTAACAACTTGAATGTAGTGGAAGTCTTTTATATGCAGTAGTGCTGATACGGTCTTCAGCAGTTGTGTGGGGAATTGCACAGAAGTATTCCTTTTCAGTCATTCCCAGAGACTGTCCCCTGACTCTTGCAGACATGCCAGACTCCTGCACAGCCATATGTCGTCTTCTCTTTGGGATGACATAACAGTGAATGAGCTTTCTGAAGGTGAGTAGAAGCCCAGTGTTGAGTGCCTTTCCTCTGTCTCCTGGAATGCCCCATAGAGAATAACCTCTTTATTGTTGTCTTCTGGGAGTTGTTTAGTTTTGTAGGTTATATAAATGAAGGTAATGGAAACTTCAGGCTACTGTGTTTGCTTGAAGTTCTTCATATTATTAAAAGCCATCAGGGAGGAGTAGGAGGCCAGTTTCTGTTTCTGGTTGGTTAATTGAACAGGACCTTGGCTTTCTTCCTAGGCAGTTATTTCTAAAAGCTACTTTTAGCCTATATTGAGAAAGAATAGGAAAATTCCCTTCTCTTTATGGAAACCTTTGGAGCAAACTGTTCTTATGCTTCACCTCAGTTTCTCTCTGAACTTGGCAGATCAAGCTTCTCAGAAATACCTTCAAGGGAACTTGAACCATTGCAATGCATCTGTTTTTCATGGTTAGATGCAAGGCTTTGAGACTGCTTAAGCGTCAGAGAACAAGTCAAAGGGGCAGACATCTTTGTTCTGAAAGTGTTGTATTAGGCTATATTCAGAAAGAAGAGTTGTATTAAGCACTGTGGAATATCATGCTGTGGCATAAGTACCTATTTCACTACTAGAGAGAAAGTTTTGTAGGGAGTAAAAATCTTCTGGTTTATGTCTGTGGAATATCTCCTATATCAAATATTTGTGGAAATAACTGAAAATATTTTTAAATTAAAATGCCATACTTCATTATGCTATACCTAAATTATCTGTTTTCTTACATCATGAAACTACTTATTTACTCCCAATATCTATGTATGCTTAAGCAGAATCTAAGTAATTTTTCAAGGAAATATTTTAAAATATTTATCTTCTACTAACATATAAATATATGTAAACAGTTCTATACATATTCATTTAACAACAGCATTTCTTACCTTAATTTTGTTCTACTGTTTGCATGTATTAAATGATTTGTATACACAACAAAGTAGTTAGGAGGAGTGGGGATCTGGCAGGAATAGGCCTTAAGCTGCCTGCAATGTAGCTCTTGGTACTTTTCTGATACTGGTGTTCAGAGTTTGGCTGACTGCTGTCAAGCCTGCACCTGCAGTGCTGCTTGATTGAAACTCTGCATGTATTCCTCTTAATAAGAACAAATAAATAATGTCTTCTGTTATTTACCAAACACCAGGATTACTTCAAAACCGCAAGTAGAAATCCCTCTTCTGTGCTAATATTCTGTCATTTCTGCCTCGTGTTCAGTGGATGTTCAGGCTTCATTCATCAATAGAAATGCCCTCTGTACCTCTGTGCTCTACTTGGGTTTAACTTGCTATTTGGAACCCTTACTCAATGAATATCTGGTATTTTGATTAGGAATTGTCACATAAATGGAGTGATTGATTAAAGTAATTTACATGGAAGCATTTGTGGTGTTTCTGAACAAGGGAAAATACACAGAAGCACATGGCACTTAATTACATTGCTTAACAATAAATGTCAAGTTAAACCTTTTTTTAAAAAGATGAATGCTATACTTAAGGAAAGTGCAATTACATTTCCATGGTTTGAAATGTTGTACACACTGTATATGTTAGAGGGGCAAAGATTAACACTTTTGTACATGCAGAGGTGCTGACAGATTTCAGATGCTATAAGCCAGGCTTTTGTAACCACTGTCCGCTTATTGCTTGCAAAGGGAACTCGTTTACTGTAATGTGCTGTTAATCTGAGCTCATTTACTTGTATGCATCCACATTTGCATACAGACACACTTCTCAGAACTGATTGAGAACATGAGGGCTAGTGGTTCTGATTTGATAAATTGTTGCATATAAACAGGATTTGCATTCAAATTGGTGTTTTATATCACTGCCTGATTATATGTCCCATTCTAATATTGTTGAATGGATGGCAATAGTAGGTTTCAGAAAGCCACTCCTCTGATTGTATGTTCCAGGTCAAAATTTAATTAAAATGTCTTTACCCCCTTTTTTTCTCCTTTGCTGAAATTTAGTAAGAGACCTAGAATTTCTTCTCTCATTAAGTGTGTGCACTTCTACAACAAATCAATATACCTTCCAATTACATTCAGTAATTTGTTTAATAAAAGACTGCCGTACGGCTTCTGTGTTAGTGAAGAACAGCTGAACTCTATAGTGTTCATCATCATCTTCTTGCAGAACAGAACGGAGTAAGAGGAAGTCTACAGAGAGAAATCGAATGAAATACTGAGTTGGTTGAGCAAATCCATGTCTTGAGGACACTGCTCACTACTGTGCAAAAACACTAGTTCAGGTCTTTTCAGCAATTATAGCTATGTCATGGTGGTGCAGCTCTCCGTTCTCACCTTGAATTACAAATGAAGAGGAAGAGGGTAAAATTGTGAGGATAACTGACTCCAGCCGAAATGAAAAGCGAGGTTAGTTCTAGTAAGGAGTGGTTTTCCAATCTAGTTTTGCCAACTGATTTCCACCCTTTCAGTGCCACAGCAGTTGCATAACACATAGAGATGTGCGGAGGCATCCGCACTGTTGCCTTTTCTGAACTTGTGTGACAAAGCCTGTCCTCCTGCAGTGCGCAGCAGCAACCCATCCTCTCCACTGGTGCTGGGATGGTGTAGCTTCTTCATTTTTCTGCGCTAGATTTAAAAGCATTATAATGGAGCACAGTTCATTTGATAAAGACACCTCATTTCTTTTTTTTTTCTTTTTCAGTCCATGAATTTGATCAAAATATATGAAATAAGATGGTTTCAATGCCATAAATTAAATAAAGCGTTATAATTTAATTGCACTGTTAAGAGTATTTTTCCTGTTGCCTAGCAATGAGATTTACCATGATCTTCACCATGTGCTTAAGATTCCATTATTAATTTCTGTTTTCAGAGGTTTATAACTTTAATAAGAATCATTACTCATAGGGCAATCCAGAAAGTACATGTTAGAAGTTGTTTTCATTTTTACAGGGTCACTTACTGAGGAAGCTTGAGGCAGGAAGTTGTGGTGCCCACTGATTTCTGTACCCACTCTTCTACTTGTGGTAAATTTTCAAAGTAACTTCTTGAGCAACGGTTGTTTTGTGAAGCAGTAAAGCTGTTTATACACATGCTCTCTTACTTTAAAATTTTTACCAAGGCAGCTACCTTGGCTTAGACAAGCAGCAACTGCTTTGTGCTTCCCCACAAAACTGAACATCTGAAAAAGACTGAGCGCTGGTGTTCAAGGTCTTCTCCATTAGTGTTACACGTAGTAGTGGGTTACGGCTAGATGTTTTCTTCAGGGAAGTGTAGTGCTTTCTAGGTAGGAGGATCACATGGAGCTTGCTGGAGGAGACTAGAGCTGGAAGAGGTTGGAGGAGCAGAACCTCTGGTAACAGTGAAAAGAAAAATCATAGGACAGGACCAGAAAGTCACCTTGTTCCGCTAAGGAGCTAGCTTAAAGTTAGGGCCAGCAAGTGTATGCAAAACAAGACAGCTTTTAACTATGTGAAAAAAAACCCAGTGTACTTACTTTTTTTTATACAAATTACCTCTAATAGGGGTGGGATTTGGTTTGTCTTGTACTACTCCCATGAGGCGGTGCTGTACCTAAAAGGACGTGAATGTTTTGCTTATGGAGCAAAGGTCTGAAAACTGAAAAAAGGAGAATATGATTACTGGACTTGTAAATTTGGATTTAACAAATGATTCTGGGATCAGCCTTTATAAAAAGATAGGGTGATAAAGGTATTTTGAGTTAATACTTTGAAAAAAGTAAACCTCTCTATACCGTAGTGTTTCAAAATGGCTGTGATTATTGCGAAAGATTCGATTTTGCATATTGAGATTTATGCAATCATTTATAGAGGATCTGTGTATTTAGTTGTGAATCTTTAAGGAACTTGACTCATGTTGTAAGCTACTACTTTTTGATATCTATAATTTCAGTTTATCACCTTTATAATGGTTAATTTTTAATTAAGAAATGCAGAAATTTAAAGTTGATACCTTCAAGTGAGCCAAGTGGCTTTCATGGGAAAAGAAGGCATTCACCAGCACTGGCATTTATCTTGCTTTATAACTAAGCAAGATTAGCAAAGAAAAACAAAGTAAAAAACAGATATTTTTTTTTGTAGATAAACTGTCTTCTCTACCCTATGCATACATTTTTGCGCATATATGTAATCTTTATTTGGGTTTTCTTAGTCTTAATATGATAATGAATGCCAATTACTTTTAGAAATCTTCTAGGTATGTGTTGTTTTTGTTGACAAAATACAGATAATATAAAATGACATAGTATAGATAATACAGATCAATACTAAATATGAAAAAGTGCAGTGTTTGCTGTGGTTAACATAAGTAGCATTTCCTGTTTAGCAAGACTGTCTTTGGCACCATTTAGTGCTCCTGCAGCCTTTGTATAAAAAAGGAGAAAGGGGAGGTGTGCCTGAGAGTCCCTAATTTAGATGTCTGAAGTTAGAGTTTGCAGCTAACCTTCCCCATCCCCCTTCTCCCATAAGTACTCTGTAATCTTCCGTCTTCATCAGTCTGCCTTGAAAATTTCGATTTCTTACTGGAGTGCTGCACTGGGTTTGTGGTCTGGATTTCACATGGCATGTGCTTCCCCAGAAGATCATCATCTGTACAGGAACTGAATGAAAATGAATGAGTGTTCCCCTGGCAGGGTCTAACACTTCAGGACAGCAACTGGGGAACTGGAAAAATGTCAGTTGTTTTTGCTGATAAAATGACACTGAGAGAATGTGTAAAATGAAAGAGAAAGTAAAATTCTCTTCTTTTGTATTGTCCTGTAGTACAGGAGATCATACTGTTGTATCTTATATATCAGAAACATACTGTATTTGAACATACCCATTTGTGGGTCTTTATTTTTAATGCAGTTATGATTTTCCAAAAATTCTATAGTGCAGAGACCAAAGACCTAGTATATCTTGGCTATATATTATACAGAGTAGGCCTAGGACCGTTTCTGTTCTCATGAAGAGAACATTTATTGCAGTACACAGTGCTCTGAAGAGTTATTTGGCTCTCCTGAAAATGTGTCCTAGTAAAGAAGGGAAAGAGTCATGGCATTCTCATGCCTAATATCTGTAGCCTAATCTTTAATGGTCACTCTCATGCCTAGCAACCAGTAAACTTTTTTTATTGTGTGATCTTATGTATGTTGTAAGTGTGACTAAAAGGGCATCTTTTGAGGTGTCCTTAGTTCATTTGCATTACAGGAAACAGGACTGCAATAAAATATAAAGTGCCTTAAGTAAAAGCATTTCAAACCTCCAGTATACGTTTTTATTGTCTTCTAGGTTGACTGGGGTCAACTGGACTATTTAGTAATTGACATGCCACCTGGGACTGGAGATGTACAGCTGTCAGTCTCACAGAATATTCCAGTTGCAGGTACGTGTCTTGCTTGACTGTTTCAGAGATTTGAAGTTATTAAGTCTGGTAGCTTTAGAAAGATCTTATTTTAAAATGCTGTTCAAAAATACTTTTAGTTGGTTGGCTAACACACTAAGAAGCTGTTGTGTTAGTTTTGTGGTGATGAAAAATGCTATCAATGGTTTTTAACATATTAGCATTTATGACTGTATTACTTTGTTTTAAACTAACTTGCAAAAAGATTGAGAAATATGGGAATACTCTTGATGGAAAAGCAGTCATGCCAAATACTGGCAAGGTTTGTAGTAGAAAATATTTTGTCTGTATCCACTGCATAGTAAAGCTAGTAAAGCAGTTTGTCTTCATGATTGCTTTTAATTGGAAGCTGACAGTGTTGTTAATGCACACCTTTTATTCAGATAAGCTGTGCAGCACTGTAATATGCTAATGCATTCTTTTTCTTCTTGTGTTCTTCTACTTTTCGTAGGGGATTTAAACTTTTTAATCTTGAGCTATGTAAGCTGCCCTCTAATCTCATTGGTTTCAGCAGGAGTCAGAAATACTGCTTCTGAAAGAATGCTGAGTGTCTCATGAGATATAATGGTTTATTACCTGTCTGACATACTTCAACAGAAGCAGTTGTCAATAGCCAACATAATCAGTGCTAGGAACTCAGTGGTAAAAGAGGCAAAGCAATCCTTACAGTTCCAGGAATAATTCAGGAATTGCTGTGGCTCTTCACCAGGAGGATAGTGCAGTGCTGGAACACGTTACCCAAAATGTGCACGAGATGTTCATCCTTGGCAGCTGTCCAGATTGTACTAGACAAAGCCCTGGCTGGCCCTGTCTAGTGTATCCTGTACATGACCTCCAGAGGCCTTTTCTAAGTAGCAATTCTGTGATTCTGAGTTATTAAGGAATCAGCGGGACAAGTTGCTTCACTTTCTGATGATAGCACATAAATATGTTGGTACAAACCCAAAATGGTGTCATCTTCAACTGCTCTTACTCTTTTCTGATTGCAGACTAGATCATGTGCACAGGCAAGCTCTTGTTCCCCCTGACATTCCTTTCTTTCTGCACTTTGACGGCAGTAATGCATGGGTTGAAGTCACTAAATATTACATTTGTCAAACTATTTTACTTGCATGTAGAACTCTTACCAGGTTGCCTGGTAAGTTTAGTGAGTAAGTAGTTGTGCGTCTCTAAAAGTTAATAGGATAGGATAGAAGAGTTAGCTGTGGGTATAGACAGAAAGACTGGTAGGCATTATAGACATGCCCATATATAAATGGACTAGAGCTAATGGAATTTAGAATGTACATCCCGGTTTCACAGCAAAACTGTCACCACTGTTACAGCACAGTGAAGTCCATGGGAATGAAGGGAGCCCTTAAACAATCAGGCAGCACCTTGTATCTTTTCCTCAACACAGTCATGTCTCAGCTGCAGTCGTACATGACAACCACAGTTACTTATTTATCTACAGGCCAAGACTTTTGACAAATTGTTAAACTTAGTGCTAAGGCCACATGGTGGTATCTCATGATCTTCCATGATCAGATGTTCAGAAAAACTTCACACTTATATATCATACTTTATACGTCAAAAAATTCAAGGCACGTGCTAACTCAGCCATAACCCTCTTGCCCCAAGATTGTTAACAGCCGTGGAAGGTTCTCTCTGCTGTCTGTGATCGTGTTGCATGGTGGAAGGGAGCACATCAGAGCTGTGAGGGGGGGTTGGAACTAGATGATCTTCAGGTCCTTTCCAACCCTAACTATTCTATGATTTAATGGTTTTTTTTCCCCATAAGAAGTAGAAGTGGAAGCTTCTAGCGCCTTAGCTTATCTGTGACCTGGAGCATATGACGTAAAGCAAACCATGATTCATGGATTTTCTGATATTTTTTTGTGCGAGTGTGCACTTTTACAACTTCCTAACTGAAAACAGGATTTTGATTTGAATTTTGAAATTGCTTCACACTGTTACCACAGTTGCTCAGTCAGCTTATTACTTCATCAATCCTAACGCCATAACATTAGGAGTGCTAGTAGCACTTTATATTTGTCTTTCACATTAGTTGGTTTTGTTGTTCGAGTTGAGGTAAACTCTTGCAATTTAAAAAACCCCAAAAGCGTATTGTGCTTTTGATGAAGACAAGCACAGCAGACAAGGCCTGATAACATTTGTAATTCCCTGTATTCTTACTGGCTCAATGAATTTTAGTGACTTACAAAGAATTTTCTCTGTTGTGTATTGTGGGTGTTTTACATTGTCAGTGGAAGAGCTTCTTTTTGTGTTAGAGCTTGAACTGTGCTTTCTTTTATTCTTGTTACTTGGTTTCTGTCTCTTTGACAGTCCATAGCCTTGCTTAGCATGCTTTTATTTTCTTCACCTTGTTCCTTTCAGGGGTATGGAAGACAGTTTTACAAATCTCCATGATGATGTCTTTGGAGCAGTCTGCAGAATTCTGCTGGTTTTGTGGGCTCCATCTTCATTTGCAATTCATGTTTCTAAGCTTTGTGTTCTCTTACAGAAAATATTTGGTGTTTTGCCATTCTGTTCCCTCTCCAGTTTTCTTGTTCTTTCTTCATCCTTTGATATTAGTGGCATAACTTATTTCTTTCTTCTCCTAGACAGCATGTGCATTTCAGTTACATATTATTTAGAAGTGCATTATGAAAGTTGTATATTATGTAAGTTTGCATGAAAGTTGTACTTTGATTTGCATGCATGCATGTGTGAGATACAGTATTTGCATTATGGTTTCTTCATTATTTATCTGTGGCTTCCTAGGGATAGACAATATAGAAGATTTTTATTCTGCCTCTAAATAAATTTACAAAACCTGCGCTCATGTTTTTGCCAGCCACTTAATGATTTTTCTGTGAGTGTGAGAAAGAACACTGGTAAAGATGCTTTTTTTTGGGGGGCAGCTTTGCCCTGATGGGGCATGAAGAACTGCAGTATTGCAGTATCCGACAGTAAGAGAAGGACAGAGAGGATGTGTCAAATGGCATTGAGTTTTAATTTTAGAGGGCTTTTATCCTGCATCACAGGTACCCTAACTTTCTTGAGTCAGAAAGAGATTAGAGCAATAACTAATGGGTAAAAGCAAACAACAAAATATGTTTCCAACCTAGTTGATTGTATGATTCTATGTCTTATAATTCTGGTTGTCATTAAAGAGAATATCAGTCTTGCTGGAGTGACAGTTTTGTGTGGGTACTTTTCCTTCTTTAAAAGAAAATGAAAAAGGAAACTACTGAGGCTTTCATTTTTTATTGTATTATTTTTAGTCACCTTACAAGGACATGCATATTATTTAGCATATTCTTTAATCATCTGTAGGTTTTCTCATGTTGCAGTCATTCCTCAACAAACTAGTGTATGAGAAATTATATAGTAGCTTGAAAATGTAACATATATTTCTGCTCAACCACCACTTCTCTCTTCAGATGCAAGTCTGCTTTCCAGATGGAAATCCACAGTCAGTCCGGAGAAAAAGGCTTTGTTTATGGTCGGTTGTTTCTTCATTAGTATTTAGTTCTATTTCTTCACTTCTACTTTGTTCTTCTGTTTCATCCTTAGCATAAGATGTGTAGAAGTAGGTTCTTTATCATGTATTGAACATGCATGCTTGGGAATGTTGAAGTGTCCTTAGATTTTTTTCAGCTTTTAAAGCACAGGGTGTTTCAGATGATGTTATGATGTTTGATGTCAAGATACAGTGTGAACTACAGATACGAAGAGTAAGACTTGTGATTCTTCTGCATTACCTAGTTGCTAAATTCAGAAATCTAAATGTATTTGCTCGATTAGGTAAAGGAACCATAAATCAATTAATAAAATTGGAGATGGAGGATTAGCCTCCTAAAGATCTGGGGAGAAATTTATCATTTTCTCCCCTTAGAGTCTGAAGGCTGTGGACAGCTGCAAGGGCATCTCTGTCGAGAGGCAGTCTTAGAGCCTTGCACAAGTGTTTCTTCTTTGTGGGAAGGCTGCATTGTAGGGGCTGACTGTTAAATAAATTAGGCTGTCTACTGCCCCTTCTTTATTAATGTTGAAGTGAATGCTACGTTAGTGACGCATGACAACTTGACGTCTCTGGAGACTGATACTGTCTCAATTGGCAGAACCAGCTCTAGGTTAATACTGGAGTTGTTTCATTTGCTGAACTTTGTCATACCGCTCTTTTCTTTGGATATCAAGATGCCATGGCAGTGAAAAATATTAGAAATATACACCTATCTAGTGGGACTGAGCAGACTGAGAAAACCAGATAATTTCACATCTTAGCCAATCTTTTAATAATTACAGCAGCAGGCATTGGCCTGGACTGTGTTTGTACAGGAGATCTAAAGGTAAAAGGCTGTGTTTTATTTTAGCGTCTTAATTTTCCTGCCTGATGGAAATAACTCTTTTTTCCCCACAAAACACGTATTGTTATAGCCTTATGATAATAAGCTCTAAAAAGTCTTTTAATAAGAATCAGAAAAGAATTTCTTCAAGATAAGTGAAGTGAAAGGAATGTGAATGCTAGTTTATATTTCTCTCAAGTTCTGTAAAAGCAGAGGCACTGCCGTTGCTAGTCATACAGGGAATGACTTTTCGTCACCTTTTAGAATGGAGTCATGCATCTTTCACCAGTATGTAGATCTTAATTATCTCCTGAATGTCTTTTGCAGGTAAGGCTGAAATATTTGCCAAAGCAGTTTTTGTTACTTCAAACATGAATTTTCAAAGAATTGTGATTAAAAGGGTTTCTTTTGATGGCAGTGTTCTGACAGATTGGTTTAAATAAACACAAAAAGTGTATTTCTCTCTTTACTGATTAAGTGTTAAAAGTCTGACTTCTATTCAGACATGTACATTGAAGAGGAAAGAGTAGAAGGATGCCACCAACTTGAAGACACTTGGCATTTTAAATACTGAATGAAATGTGACATACCAAACTGGTGAACCCAACTATTTACTCATATTTATGTCAGTGTCCCACAGACCAGAGTGTAGGCTTGTGCACAGTTGTGTGGGACTTAGGACAACTGGATCCTGCCTAAGCATAAAATAATGTATAAGAACAGGAAATTCCAGGTGATGATTAGACTGTAGAATCATAGAATAGTTAGGGTTGGAAAGGACCTTAAGATCATCTACTTCCAACACCCCTGCCATGGGCAGGAGCACCTCACACTAAACCATGCCACCCAAGGCTATGTCCAATCCAGCCTTGAACACTGCCAGCAATGGAGCATTCAGAACTTCCCTGGGCAACCCATTCCATTGCCTCATCACCCTTACAGTAAAGAATTTCTTCCTCATATCCAATCTAAACTTCCCCTGTTTAAGTTTGAACCCATTACCCCTTGTCCTCTCACTACAGTTCCTCATGAAGAGTCCCTCCCCAGCATCCCTATAGGTCCCCTTCAGATACTGGAAGGCTGCTATGAGGTCTCCACGCAGCCTTCTCTTCTCCAGGCTGAACAGCCCCAACTTTCTCAGCCTATCTTCATATGGGAGGTGCTCCAGTCCTTGTGGCCCTCCTTTGGAGTCGTTCCAAGAGTTCCATGTCCTTTTTATGTTGAGGACCCCAGAACTGCACACAATACTCCAAGTGAGGTCTCACGAGAGCAGAGTAGAGGGGCACGATCACCTCCCTTGACCTGCTGGTCATGCTCCTTTTGATGCAGCCCAGGATACAGTTGGCTTTCTGGGCTGCAAGCGCACACTGCCAGCTCATGTTCATTTTTTCATTGACCAACACCCCCAAGTCCTTCTCTGCAGGGCTGCTCTGAATCTCTTCTCTGCCCAACCTGTAGGTGTGCCTGGGATTGCTCTGACCCAGGTGTAGGACCTTGCACTTGGCGTGGTTAAACTTCAGTGAGCATTAAAAATGACAAACAGAATTTCAAATAAGATTTTTAAAACTAAAATATTGTTGGATGTGTTATAAAATTATGCAGGAATTATCATGGAAAGAAGATTGATTAGTGAGTTAAAGGTGTCTTTATAATCCCCCAGAATTGCAAGCTGAGTAGGTACAGTGCTATTCTCATCTTTTCTGAAAAGAAATGATCAAAAAAACCCAAACCCAATGCTGCAGTACAAGTTGTGTGTAGCACACAGTTAAAAGATTAGAGGTGTATCTGTATTCTTTCATTGCTCTTTGTGTAAGTGTCTGTTTGCCCCTTGTTGAATATTTCTTACTTTGATGCAAATCAGTTGCAAGGCATCTGATCTTCTTTCCCTTTAGTTTAACAATCACATACAATGTTTCTCTCCATTTCTGAGCTTGCTTGCTTCTTTTGTGGAAGAGGTGCATAATTAGTTTCTACAGTAAATATTTGAAGTTATTTTATGGAAGTCATCTGGGTAATAGTAGATTTTAGTTGATCTATTTTTGAATGGCAAATATTTGTAATATCAGACTTCTATATAGATTTACTCTTTCTTTCGTGCTCTATTTTGATATTTTAAATAACTGCAGGAAAGGAAGGGCCATAGGTTTAGGATAGATTGACAAGCAAAAAAAAAAACCCCAAAAACCTTAGTCACACCAATGGGGATTTTAAAACAGTTCTTTGTATTAATGCAAATATAATTTGTATGCCGAAATAGTTTTGCTTCTGTTGTCAGGAAAAATGTAGCTGACAAATGGAAATTATCATCATGGTTATCTTAGCTTTGGACACTCCTGGTACTTCATTGAGAAGTATCAGACTCAGTAGACTCTGTAAACTTAATTTCAAGATCAAAATACAGTATGAATTCACACGTAAATACCTCACACTCAGTATAAATTGAAATTTAACTCTTGGCTCATGGAGATTGATTTAAGACACACTTCCTGTCCAAGCTGAAGTTACAGTATATTATGTGCAGGTTCTTTATATTTTATCATTCCTAAAAACCATTTTTCAGGTATTGAGTAAAAAAAGCTGTGAAGTTTAGAGGCATTGAAAACTGAGGTTCTCTGAGGTACGGAAACTGTGACTAAGGGCATGTTAAGTACTAGATTAGCTGCAGTTGCCTTGTGGGGTTTTTACACCAATTACTGTGAATAGGAGGAATAAATGAGCATAGTGTTCAGCTGACAATTGCGAAAGATAAGAGAAATCCATACCGCATTCTCTCCTCTAGCTGTTTATCATGAGATAGTAAATGTTTAAATCTGCCCCTTACTACCTCCATCTCTGGGGTTGGGGGGGAAATGAATTGAATGTGGTCTTTTTTTCTGTAGTAGCATCACTCTTTCACTCAGTTCTCCTCTTTACATTAGGGCCTTTCTCTTAAAAAAATCTATTCTTCAAAAGAGGCTGTTTGGACTTTGCTCTTGCCTAGTACAGTGCTCATTACAATCTAGACATGATTGGCAAATGCCCTTGAAAGCAGGAGGTGGAATGGAGTAGAGTGGAAAAATGCTAATTCAGATTAGCCAAGGAAAAGTGTAAAGTGACAGCATGTCTGTGAGGGACTCACTTTTTATTGTATGCCTATACTTTGCAAATAATGCTTGTTCACAGATGTTATTACAAATGTTTTCAGTGTTTTCCCTTCGCTAAATAAATATTGCATCGTAAATTGTATTAGTGTGACATTTTAACATAGCGACAGTTATCTTTCCACATCTTTCTCCGTGTGATCTAGTGTGAAATAGATGTTATAATACTTACTGATCAGTTAGATGAGGGCAGTTTAACTTCAGGGTGACAGCTTTATTCAGCTTGCGATATTCCTTAGCTTAGTGGTTTCACTGACAGTTCCTCTTGCCAGAAGGAAGAAGCTTGCTCTAAGGTTTATGTCCTCTTTTCATGTGGGCAAAGTGGTAGTGTTCCAGTCTCTTAATTAACTGCTAGTTCTTGGGCAGAAGAGGATGTGTGGCTGTTGGAAATGTACAGTGTCTGAGCAGTTGTTCAAAGACTCCTCCAACAAGGAGGTATCAAGCAGGCTGGAGGTGTAACACACCAGGATCCTGCCTCTGGGACAGTTCTGAGCTGGGAATGTGTCTCATACCTTAAGGGAAAATCACACTAATGGTTCTTTTAAGCTCAAAAGCTAAAGGAACTTCTTTACAAGGTTTATCCAAGGAGATGGACTATTTTTAAATGTTAATGTATCTGTAATCCTTGCTAGCTGCAATCCTATCAAAGACAGAAATCTTTGTTCTTGCAAGATCTTTTTTAGCATCTTCAAATGCAAGCTCTATCTGTAATTCCACGCACATTTTACATGAGGTAACAAGAAATTTAGCAGAAGGTGAGAGAGACTCTGAAGAGATCCACAGCAGGAGGATTCAGATCCACCAGGATATTAATAACTTGAAAGTCTTGGGTAGAAGTTTGAAATGGATGTTGTGGAAAAGGTAGCAGAAGTTGCAAAAATCCATGAGTGGTGTGGTCTCAGGCCATCCACAGCTGCATTGAGGCCTGCAAGAGTGTTTAGTACCTGTCAGTGGATGCAATTATTAGAATAATATAGGATATTCTTCTGTCTTCATCCTCCATAATGGTGTTTGTCAGTCTGTTTGGTCAGTTACATCTCACTCTGCGGGTTTTGAGGTAATATTATTTGCTAAGTTAATGAGAATCAGGGTTATAGAAGACGTGGTGTAATACTTATGTTTGAGAGGGTTCTTAATCTGTTTGGATGAGAAGCATGAAGCCTGGTTCTGAAGTCTGCCTTTGAAGACCCTGGAGGAAAAAAAGAGTATGATAGGGGGATTCTTTTCATCTTAAGGTAGACCTTCTAAACTGCTGCCTATTAGACCTGCCAGTTTATTGCTTGGGTGGAAATTGACTATAGTTAAGGTTTGGTGAGATTCTACCTTACGCCTCATAACCCAGAGCATCTAATGCAAACCTTAATGATACAGTGAATGTAAGTGATATTTACTATTAACAGAAATTATGGGCTGTTTCAGTGCTTGTAATTTCCTGAACACCAATCCACCAGAAGGATGAGTACCAACCTACTGTGTAGGCACACTTCTCTCTTACTGAGGATTAAGGACCTGGGGTTAAAAAGGAAAGGCAAACATCAGTGTTACAGGCTGCTGTTATTTTTGTTTCTATATATTATGCGTACTATTATATAGTCGGCACAGTTTTTACTAATGCAACATGCATCAGCTTCTTTTGTCATCTAGAATGCGGTGAAGTCACAGAAATAAATGGAATGCATGAATGTCGATATGTCAGTTAAACCTAAATGTGCTCAGCTTAGATATCTTACTGTGCTCAAGGCACAAAAATCACTCTTCTGTGCACGGCTGCAGACAGAATTTGTAGTATGTTTTAATGTGCTGTGTGATAGCATTATATTTTCTGCAGCTTCTCTGTTCAATTTGTCAGTCTTCGTTTGCTCATTCAGACAGAGGCTTGTGTAAACATTGCGTGTATTGCTTCAAGAGGCATACTGTGCACATGAATTCAATAGTATTTCATTACTTTATTGATCAAAATAACTATTTACTCTTTGATATTCCTGTTAACCATGTAGGGCCAAGATGCCAAAGAAAGTGTGGGCTGTGTTCTTTCTTGCTCATCATTTGAATCATTTGCTGAATTAAACAAATGCAAATTTATCTGGGGAGAAGAGCCCCATGGAAAGTCTCATTGCCCATATTCAGCTGCTAGTGAAGGAAATAATGCTGATAATAATTTGAATTCTTGAACTTCAGGTTGAGTTTGCTGGACTAGCAGTTGCACCGAAGAAAAAAAAAAGGTACTTATTTAAATGGGCATTGGTGTAAGTCAGCACAACCTGGCTGTGAATAAATTTTCTCTGTAATCCAGCTCAGAGTAAAAGGAAAATAGGAGAGGCACACCTATTACAACCTCAGCAGCAGCTACTTGAGCATGTTGGCTTTCATTCTGTGGAAGAAGACATGCAAGTTGTCCATGAGCATAATTTCAACTCATGTATTTCAGAAGCCAGTTTCTTGTAGAGGGAATTGGTGTTTGCGGCAGCCTAACTTCTGGGTCTTTTCGGCATTTTAGCTTTTTCCCTTCGGATGAGAATTTGTTAGTCAAAAATATTTCTTGGATATGGTTCTTGTGGTTCTAGTGGGTGTTTTCATTGTTCTTTATGCCATGCCAATTACTGGATTCTTAAAAAAAAATACAGACTTCAGTTTTGTTGACTGTGTATTAGCTTCTGCCCGAAGATTCAGGGAACGCTGAGCCAGCATCTTCAGAGAGGAGTGCAAACTAAAGCGTGAAAGAGCTAACATGAGTGTGTACACGTAAGACACAGATTTCCAAATTTGTTTGAAAAGAAAGCAGTAATAAGCATTTTTCCAAGTATTGAAAAGCCTTTGTTTTACAAATATGTGGAAAACCCCAAGACTTTGAGTCTCAATTGCTTATTTGTGGACTGTACTTTTAGGAAAGGATGCATTCATTTTGTGGAATTAGTCCTACATTTCAATGTTAGCTGCGAAGTGTAACCCTATACATAGTGAAACAAGGAGCTAAGGTGACTTGCATGTAACTGAAAGGCTTCTGTGTTGTTCTTCATGGTGCTGTTGGCAAAAGGTTCACTTGGGAAAACCAGCAAATTATTTGAATGCTGGAGTTTTAGTGAACAATAGGGAAATTGCGTTTGCTCAGTACATAACATATGCTGTTCAGTTTTTGGACTTGTGTCTGATATTATGTAAGGCAGAGATTGGCAGCTTTTCATGATCTAGGTGCCAGATTGTATTTTTCTCTCACAAATTAGAGGTTAAGAGCGCCGGCTGAAAACATTCAAACATGCTGTCAGGCGGTGTTTGGAAATGACTGGCTGTCAGGCAGGCAGGGGATGGCATGAGGCTGGTGTGAGGGATAGGACTCTCTGTCCCAGTGCTGCCAGAGATGGGAGTGCTCTTGGCACACCAAGGCTCCCAGTGCTCCAGCCTGTGCCAGCAATGGCAGTGTTGTGTGCCTCTGGAAACCTACACACTTCTTCATTGCCATGTATTTTTGGGAGCTGCAGGCCCAGTACGAAACTCTGTCTCATGCATCTAAAATTGTAATTGCTGTTAAAGTTTGCCATAAATGTCTTATGCGACATTGGCTTAACATGGCTCTGCAGAAGTGCTTTTATAACAGATACTTCGGAGACTGGATGGTCACTGTGAAACCAGAGCTAATCAATTGACCAGTAAAGTCCTCCTTTACCTTGAACTTTTCTGAAACAGGAATGAGAATGAGCAGGTACTTGGTGCAAGTTTTGAAGAATTGAAACCCCTGAGCATATGCAAAAAGAAGGTCTTTGTGAAGTGATGTGGCATGTTATAATGTCTGTATTGTTTTTGCAGGCTGTATTAATCAAGAAGTGATACAGGGTAACATAGGATAGTAACCTTGAGGCTTACTTTAGAGTCTAATCTTTGACAAAGATTAGATTCTAGCTGGTTTATATGCTTGGGAGTACTAATTATCAGGAAACCTGGAGCCATGTCTGAACAGTGAGCAGTACTTGTATTTTTCAAACCTAGTGCAAGTGTGCACCAGTTGGCCTCTTACTTTGTGGTATGATTCATAGGAGCTCACTGGTGGTGTGTCTAGTGTAACATGTTTCAAGACTGTGCCTGTCAGTGGTTGTATCAGAAAGTGTAGCAGGTTCAGAAAGCAGCAGTCTGATCGTAGGCAGCTGCCTCTTGATTTTCGGACAAGGCTTATTGTTAAATCAGAAGTTTTTAAGTACAGCTATGGCGTGGGACAGCTACTGTGTAGATTTTCCCAGAGTACCACCTCTGCAACATGTCAGTATGTGGACCATGTCTTCCATTGTTGTTTTCTATTAATGGTCATAAGACAGCTAGGTCAGTTTTCTCATTTAGAAAATATAAGTGGTTTCTACATAGAAAACTTATAATGAAAATGTCTAAATTATTTCCATCACTTCATATTTGTCATAATTTGTCAGTGATTTTGGTCACTGCATAACAAAAAAAGTAGCATCATTTTCTTCCTTAAAAAAAAAAAGGCATATGAATGTGTGGCTACTTGGAATTTGGTAACATACTAATAGTAAAAATATTTAAGAGTATAATTTATAATACACATTTTAATGGTATTTCATGTTTTCTTTTCCCAGGAGCTGTGATCATCTCCACTCCACAAGACGTGGCTTTATTGGATGCACGCAAAGGAGCTGAAATGTTTAGAAAAGTTCATGTGCCTGTAAGTCCCTATATTAAATATATTAGTAGATTGTATCCCCAAAATGTAAAAAAAAAAGATAATAATAAAATTAATCCATATACTGCATTAGGTCAACAAACCATTCAAGAATCAGATGAATTTCATAAATTCGTGTTTGAAAAATAGGGATTAGAATACATGTTATATCTGTATCAGGAACTTGTTTTAACAGAAAGGAAAGAATGTCCTCAGGTCAAGGTCATAGTAGTACTTGATTTCTTTTAAGTCAGTTTGTTTTATCACCTGGAATGGAACAGGCTGCTGAACAAAGTATCTTATCAAACACTGTGTGTTTTCCAATTATACTGTCTTACTATATCCTCATTATGTGTTCTCTTCAGCACTGTATGTGTTGGAGGTTAAAATGTGAAATTTCTTCAAATGTGGAAAAAATCTTATATTGGTATATTTAAGGAAAGAAATGTAAGTTTTTGGAGGATATGCATATACCTAAGTGTTACTTTGCCATTTGAAGGGCTCTGTGGCTATCATGACAAGTAGAAAGCTGTCTATATCACTTTCTTTTTATGAGCCCTGTAGCTTATATGGTAGCTTTCTTGTTTGGGAAATGCAAAATTTAAAAATATCAATAGTACTGATATGGATTAGGAGAAAATATTAAGCGGGGTGACATCTTTGACTTGGTGTTGTTTGACTATGTGTGCTACAAGTTGCTAAGTAACTGAATGTTATACTCTGGAGCGTGCTCATGAAGAGATTCAGTTTTCATTTGAGCTGTGTAGTTGATGAGAAAATATAAACTGAAATATGCTTCAGTATCTTAAACAATAAAGAAAAAAAGCCATGTAATGCTTCTTTCTTACCTCTGTGAAGGTTACTTTGACTCTTTATCGAGAGGAAATTTCTTCCATAGCTAGTGCTTTGTTAATTTAAAAAATGCAGCAGAAATCTTGAAGTGGCTGTTCCTGGGTTGTGGGTTTGTTTTCTTTTGTTGTTGTTGTTGTTTTGCATTGGTTTTGGGGTTGTTTTGATTTGGTTTTTTTGTTGTTTTTTTTCTTGTTTTAGTTTACAGAATAGTTTAATAAAAGAAGTACATTGATAAATTCCTTATTGTTAACTATTCTTTAAGCATATTTGCACCAAAATGAAACTACAGTAGCATTTATCATTTGCTACTAGAATAAAAACAAATATATATAACAAAAGAAAAACATTAAGTGTTGTGTTCTGATTTTATGTTTGCGTTTGCTAAAATCATGCAAAATTTTAGCACGCTAACCTGAACAGAAATAAAACTGCCTTCAGGTTAGTATTTTGCTGGATTTTCCTTTTTATTTGATGAGAAATTACCAAGATTTCTCTCTAAGTCTGTTTTGTTCAGTGTTCTTCAAAGGGAATGGCCTCTCTGTGCATTCTAGGATAGGCTTGGTTGTTATTAATGACTAATGGTGGCTAAGAAATTAAATATGATGTATGTTAATTTGCTGGAATTTGCAAATCTTTCTAAATGAAATGAAAACCATAGCAAAGCTGTTGTGCCAGATGCTGAGTGCACTTCAGCCAGTCCAGGTCTTACCTTTTCCATGCTGCTGCTTTGTTTTTTTTTAGCCTTATATGTACATCAGTACAGATGTATCATTTACTCCAGTATAAAGTGGCTCCTGCCTACCTATTACATTTCTAAGTGTCAACAAAATCTGACGATCTAAAAAAAAATTCAGTTACATCATTTTTGATGGAAAACTTCAAACTTGAGATTTACATCAGAGGTGGAATCTGTGTGACTGTGCTAAAAGTGCATATTCTGATTATATAATTGACTGATCTTTAAAATCTTTAATCTTTAAAAAGTGCTTTCAAAGAGACTACTTTTCAAAGAAACAGGAAGTCTATAGGTTGCTGAGTTTTGAGTCTTTGAATATGCTTGCTTTTATTTTATGAACGGGTCTCTCCCTTGTACATACAGGTATACATACATCATCTTCCTCTCACTCTGGAGTCTCAAATGACGTGTAGTATTATCACAGTAAAGTCACAATTGTTAACATTACTTGTCTCTTACTGCACTGAAATTAGAATAGAATGACTGAAGGAACCAATGAAAAGCTGGCAATGAGGGTCAGTGTTAGAACCAGGAGTACAATGCAAAAGTCTTATTTTCAGTCTTAGGATATAGTCATTAAAAGAGGAGTGCCATTTCTTGTGCAGTGGAGCACACCTGGTAAGGAACAAGTTTGCAGAGTGATGCTGACTTCTCTTGCAACAAGTTTCAGGATTCTTTCCTGTTATGTGATTTTGCCCATCGTTTTTATGCATCCCAGAGGCTTGCTCTAGGCAGGTGACAAAATGTGAATAACTTGAGTATTTAGGAAAAAGTTGCCTATTTTCACCTGCTGAAATTGAGTTCAGTTCAGTATGATTTATCTTATCAATCATATTCCTGAAAGAAAAGGATGGGGGTATAGTTAAATCTGTAATTTTTCTGGTAGTTTCCTGGAACTGGAAGGTTATGTTGTCGATTTCACAGGTTTCAAAAAAACTACTTATGTAAACTAAGCTATGTATTTCCTTCTGAGATATACTAAAATTGGTTATTTGTCTTTGTACTTTTGGGTATTTCTGTAGCATCCAGATTACCCAGCCAAGATTATGGCTTCATACTGGGACCGGATGTTAGAGCTGAAAGTTGCTCATTATAAGATGAAAGGCAGGAAGACATAAATATTATTGTGCATCTTTACTTGAAGTACTAAAATATCAAGTTTCTGACTGATGATTACGTAGGAAGTTGATGTAGAACTGTAACTAATCACTTCAGCCCCTGTCAAGTTGGAGTCAGACCTCAGCGCCATCTGTCCTCAAATGCAGTGAATTACTTTTGTGGGTTTCTCAGGAATTGTCTTCTTGAGTAAAGACAGAGGGCATTGATTTTCTCACCATATTTTCTGTGACTTAGAAGGTAGTCTCTTTGGATCTTGGCATGATTTGTTGTAACTAGAAGTTCAGTTGAGCATAAGAAATAGGTAAACATTCATAAACTGGGTGTGCAGATTATTTATAATGAAAGGTTTCTTCTTCTTCTGTAGTTTCTTGATAGATGTTTCTTCACCTTTTAAAATAATGATTTGACTAAATGAAATTCAGTTCCATGGATTATAACTATCCTTTCCTCTGCTTCCATAGTTTAGCTCCTGTTTGGGGTGCATCTCATTATACTAGTTTTCATGTCATTACTGAGCCAAGTTTGCTGAGAGATGTACAGGGAAAGGAACTCACTGTGGACTTGAATAGGATTCACACATTCTTGTGGGATAGTTTATGTAGACATGAACAACTGCTTTGAAGCTATTCCAGATCGGTTATTTGAACAGGGAAATGAGAGTTATTACTGACTTTATTAGCAAGACCTATTACTTTGTCTGTAGATTTAAAAGCTCCGGAGATCCTAGTGAACTCTCTTCCTTCCGTAAATATATCTGCAGAAATGTGTATTAAAAACACATTTCAGCACTAAAGTTGGCGAGAGAGCTCTTTTTATCTGCCCTGCACCTTGTACCCTTGGCCATGCAGTATCTCATGTCTCTTAGTTTAAGAACTGTATGAGAAAATTACTTGTAATAACATCCTAGTAAATAGAAATACCTTCCTCTTGCTCCTCTGGTAGTCCCAGAGAGTAGAAAATGGGGAAAGTTGCAGTGTTAAATTGAAAGTAGGTAATCTTTATTGTTGTTACTGTTTCTTAAAATGTTCTTTGCTTTAAACCCTCTGAAATTTTTACATAAGTAAGGGAAGACTTCTTAGAAATGCACATTATGGTGGTATACAAGAAACCACATGATCATATTTTGATCATTTTTAGCTTATATCTAAGGAAATTTTTATTAAGATATTAAAAATAACACACTTTTTTTGGGTTTGCTGCTAAAAGTTGCACATTCACGCTTAATTAAAAAACAATATTTGTTGTTTGCATTGGACACTGGTATATCCTTTTAGATATGCTTTATTAGCATAGTAGATATGTTATTCTTCTAATAAACAGGCCAGCTTGTTCAAGCACAAAACTAGAATGCTCAGGGAAATTTGCAAGTTACAAAGTAAATATCAGCTTTTTGTGCTTGGAAATATATATTCATAATTTTTAAAGTTGGCTATAGTGTGTTTGATATATCTAGATAACATAAATCTTCAAGTGTAATATTGTAGCATGGAGTTTTGTAACGCAGGTCTTCTGTTGATTAGCAGATGCGTAAAAGCTTTTACTCTGTAGTGCATGAATGCCGTTTTTATGACTTTGAGAAATCCTGCTCTGCCTCAATGAACAGTTTTGTTTACTAGGTGAATAAAATGAGATCAATGCTATCATTAGCATTATTGTACATTGTGAAAGAAGATTTTTGTGTACATGATTTGGCAAATTTTCATTGGACATAGTTTGCAAGGATGATGTTGAACATTGGGCATCAACAAAAAGGTACCGAATAAATGTGTATTAGATTTTTATGCTGTGGTTTTTGTCACTTAGTTTCACATAATTATTTCTTTTGTTTGATCTTTCAAATGTGTTTCTGCTCTTCAGAACAAAAACAAATCTGCCCTTTTTGAAAACATTTCCCTACAGGATAACTTGCAAAAATACCTTAAAAACATGTCTGATTGTGTCATTTCTTGTAATGGTATGTTTTTGTTTTGTGTTTCCTGAAACTGCAAATTACAAAGCTATAAAATACAACTTGAAAATTCTTTCAGTATTCATAGTTCGAACTGAAATACTACAAGGAGAGTTCTTGGAAAGATAGGTCTGTACAAGAGGTACTTTTTTTAGGAATAAGTTTGTTCATCTTTGAGAGGTATGAATGTCAAAATGATAGTGTAACTGAGATGACTAAGAATAGTTGATAATGATGCTAATGCATCTAATTATATATATTTAGCAAATATATACTAGTTATCATTATAAATGAGTAGTCTTTGTCAGTTCATAGAATCATAGAATAGTTAGAATTGGAAAGAACCTTAAGATCATAGAGTTCCAACACCCGTGCCATGGGCAGGGACACCTCACACTAAACCATGCCACCCAAGGTTCTGTCCAACCTGGCCTCGAACACTGCCAGCGGTGGAGCATTCACAACTTCCCTGGGCAACAGATTCCAGTGCCTCACCACCCTTACAGTAAAGAATTTCTTCCTTATGTCCAATCTAAACTTCCCCTGTTTAAGTTTGAACCCGTTACCCCTTGTCCTATCACTACAGTCCCTAATGAAGAGTCCCTCCCCAGCATCCCTATAGGCCCCCTTCAGATACTGGAAGGCTGCTATGAGATTTCCACGCAGCCTTCTCTTCTCCAGGCTGAACAGCCCCAACTTTCTCATCCTATCTTCATACAGGAGGTGCTCCAGTCCCCTGATCGTCCTCGTGGCCCTCCTTTGGAGTCGTTCCAAGAGTTCCATGTCCTTTTTATGTTGAGGACCCCAGAACTGCACACAGTACTCCAAGTGAGGTCTCACGAGAGCAGAGTAGAGGGGCAGGATCACCTCCCTCGACCTGCTGGTCACACTCCTTTTGATGCAGCCCAGGATATGGTTGGCTTTCTGGGCTGCAAGCACACACTGCTGGCTCATGTTCATTTTTTCATCGAGCAACACCCCAAGTCCTTCTCTGCAGGGCTGCTCTGAATCTCTTCTCTGCCCAACCTGTAGGTGTGCCTGGGATTGCTCTGACCCAGCTGTAGGACCTTGCACTTGGCATGGTTAAACTTCATCAGGTTGGCATCAGCCCACCTCACAAGCGTGTCAAGGTCCCTCTGGATGGCATTCCTTCCCTTCAGCGTATCAACTGAACCACACAGCTTGGCGTCATCAGCAAACTTGCTGAGGGCGCACTCAATCCCACTGTCCATGTCAATGACAAAGATGTTGAACAAGACCAGTCCCAACACCGATCCCTGAGGGACACCACTTGTTACTGGTCTCCAGCTGGACACTGAGCCATTGAGCACAGCTCTTTGCGTGCGGCCATCCAGCCAGTTCTTTATCCACCAAGTGGTCCACCTATCAAACTGATGTCTCTCCAACTTAGAGACAAGGATGTCATGTGAGACAGTGTCAAACACTTTGCAGAAGTCCAGGTAGATGACATCAACTGCTCTACCCCTGTCCATCAGTTCCATAGCCCCATCATAGAAGGCCACCAGATTGGCCAGATAGGATTTCCCCTTAGTGAAGCCATGCTGGCTGTCACCAAGCACCTTGTTGGTTTTCATGTGCCTCAGCATGCCTTCCAGGAGAATCTGCTGCAAGATTTTGCCAGGCACAGAGGTGAGGCTGACTGGTCTGTAGTTCCCCGGCTCATTCATTTTCCCCTTCTTGAAAATGGGGGTTATATTTCCCTTTTTCCAGTTGTCAGGAACTTCACCTGACTGCCATGATTTTTCAAATATGATGAACAGTGGCTTAGCAACTTCATTTGCCAGCTCCTTCAGGACCCGCGGATGGATTTCGTCAGGTCCCATGGACTTGTGCACATTCAGGTTCCTAAGATGGTCTCGAACCAGATCCTCTCCTACAGTGGGCCCGAGGTCTTCATTCTCACAGTCCCTGTGTCTGCCTTCCAAGCTTTGGGTGGTGTGGTCAGAGCATTTGCCAGTGAAGACTGAGGCAAAGAAGTCATTAAGAACCTCAGCCTTCACCAGATCCAGGGAAGCCAGTTCTCCTGATAGCTTCCGGAGGGGGCCCACATTGTCCCTAGTCTGTCTTTTATTCGCTGCATACCTATATAATCCCTTCCTCTTATCTTTAATATCCCTAGCCAAGTTTAATTCTAAGTGGGCCTTAACTTTCCTAACCTGGTCCCTAGCTTCCCGGACAACATCCCTGTATTCTTCCCAGGCTGCCTGTCCTTGCTTCCGCCTTTTATAAGCCTCTTTTTTCCCCTCGAAGTTTCCTCAGCAGGTCCTTATCCATCCAAGGGGGTCTCCTGGCCCTCCTACTGCACTTCCTTCTAGTTGGGATGCAACACTCCTGAGCTTGCAGCAGGTGATCCTTGAATATCAACCAGCAGTCTTGGGCCTCCCTGCCCTCTAGGGCTATATCCCATGGAACCTTACTGAGCAGGTTCCTGAAGAGGCCAAAGTCTGCTCTCTTGAAGTCCAGGGCAGTGAGCTTGCTGCATGCTCTTCTCACTGTCCTGAGGATCTCGAATTTGACCATCTCATGACCGCTGCAATCAAGGGTGCCCTGGAGCATCATATTTTAAACCAGCCCTTCCCTTTTGGTGAGGACGAGGTCAAGCATGGCACCTCTCCTTGTTGGCTCCTCTATTACTTGCAGAAGGAAGCTGTCTTCCACACAATCGAGGAACTTCCTGGATTGCTTGTGCTGGGCCATACCATCCCTCCAGCAGATATCAGGGTGGTTGAAGTCCCCCATGAGAACAAGGGCCTGCGAGCATGAGGCTGCTCCTATCTGTCTATAGCGCACTTCATGCACCAAGTCCTCTTGGTCAGGCGGTCTGTAACAGATCCCCGCAATAGTGTCTCCCATCACTGTTCTCCCTTTAACCCTGACCCACAAATACTCTGTCAACTGCTCATCTGTCCCCAGATAGAGTTCCATACTCTCCAGCCTATCCCTAACATAAATAGCAACTCTTCCTCCCTGACTGCGAGGCCTGTTTTTCCTAAAGAGCCTGTAACCTTCCATTCCAACACACTAGTCATAGGAGCCATCCCACCATGTTTCTCTGATGCCTATGATACCATGCCCCTGTAGACGTGCACACATCTCTAATTCCTCTTGTTTGTTCCCCATGCTACAGGCATTTGTGTAGAGACATCTGAGCCGAACTGCTATTGAAGCCAGCTCATTGGCTGGAGCAGCTGGAATATCTCTACGTAGCTCTGAATGTTTACTGTAGGTGCTGGCCAGTGATTGGGTGTGTTGGGATGGAATGATGCCCCCCTCCCCCAACACATCTAGTTTAAAGCATCCTTGACCAGTCTGGGAAACCTCCTCCCAAATCCACTCTTCCCTTTCTTTGTCGGAGCCGCTCCACCAGCCCCCAGTAGACCTGGCCTACTAAATTGAGTCCCATGTTCAAGGTACCCAAACCCCTGACTATGGCACCACCCTTCTAACCATTTATTAACCTGGCCAATCCTCCTAGCCTTTTTAAGGTCCTGCCCTGTATCCTGGAGAATTGACGAAAAGACAGTTTGAGCTCCAGAGCCCCTAACCACCTCTCCCAGGGCTCTGTAGTCCTTCTTTATGTTCTCCAGGCTACTGCTATCTATATCAGTAGCATCACATGGATCACTAGAAGTGGGTAATAGTCAGTGGGACCGACTGGAGCAGGCAGCTTCTCTGCAACATCCCTGATCCGAGCCCCTGGTAGGCAACACACCTCCCTTGAGCCTGGGTCAGGCTGACAGATGTGTGCCTCTGTTCCTTTCTGAGTAGTCCCCTACTCCTACGGCTCGCTGCTTTTTCCTGGCAGCACCAGTAGAGATCTTCTTTACCAGTGCATCAGCCGGTTGTTCCTGGTGGGAGTGTGGTTCCTCATCAGCCCCCTGCAGGACAGCAAAGCAGTTCTGGGTGGGGACAACAGATTTAGGAGGAAGCCCCTTGCTTTTAATTGTCCTCTTCCTCCTTTTTTTGTTGTCTTTTTCTGTTACTGTTTCCCAGCTTCCTGGGTTAGCGGCCTCCTTTCCTGCATGAGCGACAGTAGACACTTGAGGCCCCTGCACAGTCTGGTCCTGGAGCAAGCAGTGCTGCTTCCCTTCAGCTTCCCTGACACCTTTCAGCCTCGTAACAGCGTCCCGCAGCTCAGCCACCTGCTGCAGGAGGACCTCCACCAGGGATCACAGAGTGCAGCCCTGCCCATTGCGTACCCTCCTCTCCGGAGAGCGGTGCAGGCACTCTCTATACCCAGAGCTCTGCACTGCAGCCTCCCCTCTCATGGGCTCTGTCTGGGTGCCTACACTGGCCACTGCCGGGGCAGCCAGAGCAGAGCTCCCAGCCTGGGCCCTGGTCATACAGCGAGTGCTCACCATCCCGCTCACCTGCCTGCCCGAACTGCCTCGAACCCACCCTGATCACTCGCGCTCCCTGGGGCAGGTTTTTACCCAGTCAGGGCTGGTGCCGCTCCTCCTGGCGCTGCCCCCTGTGTGTCAGCTGCTCGTGTCTGCTGAGCTGCCGGCTGCTGGGCAAGTCCTGTTGAGGACTTGAGGCTCCTTCAGTGGCTCTTGCCGCTCTGAGTTGGGGCTCCTGGATGCTGAGCTTCCCCCAGTTCAGGTGCTGAGGGCGTCCTCTCTCGAACTAATCACCTCAGTTCGTTGTTGATAACCGCTTCCTTATTGTCAGACATGAGTAATGGAAATGCCGATGCTTGAATCCCAAGTTTGAACATTTCTTTCCTTAACAGGTTTTAGGACTGATTCAAAATATGAGTGTTTTCCAGTGTCCCAAGTGTAAGCATGAGACACACATTTTTGGAGCTGATGGTGTAAGAGATCTAGCCAAAACCCTTGGATTGGATATTTTAGGTAAGACTACAGAAAAGCAGTTTTATTTTTGAAGAAAAAAATACTTGTGTGCATGAGAGAAGCATTAACTGAAGTATGTAACTGTGTAATCCTAGTTTGTCTGAAGTTCATTATGTTATTGATCATACAACAGTTTTTACCAGTAATGAAGAATTCTATTTGGTCTTGTAAAGCAGACCCAAACTCTGCCTGTTAATGTCAATAGAAGCTTTTTCATGTATTTCATTGAAATGAAATGAGTTGTTACGTAGTGAAAGAAGCATGGTAATTTGAAATGCAGTCCCTTAAAAGCAGTGGGGTTTATGCCCATATGAAGATATCTTGACTCTTGTATGGAAGCAAGCAGACTGTAATGATTGTATTTAAGTGTTGAGATTAAAAGAATATGCTGAATTGCAAAATGTTGTTTCAAAAGAATATTTATCTTTATTGAAAACAAAAATTAGCCATGATTAAACAATCTGGCGTGCCTATAAGCTGAAATACACATTGATCTTTAAAATAAACATTGCTATTTTAAAAAGGCATATTTCAACCTGTGCTGTCAGTAAAAAAAATCACAGAATGTAACATAGCGTAATTAAGTTGGTAAATGGGATAATTGCATGTGCTAATGATGTGTTTCCATGTATTACTATAATTATCTCAATGATTTTCCATAGCTAATTCATTAAAAAGAACCAGGAAGCTCGTTTAGGAAGATCAACACAGAAACATCAAGGTCTGACATAAAGTTAAGATAGCAGGGCAACACATAATTAAAGACATGCTTTTGGGCTGTCTTTTAGTTTTCTGAATATATAATGAGTTGTGATCAGAGCCCAGGGGGACTTCTGCAGCCCTGAGTTATGTGGATGGATGCAAATCCTCTTCAAGCCGTTGAATCAAACATGCATTTAGATATACAAACACAAATGATGTGCCACGCCATTGGTGCATAGATGGTTTTTGTTATTCCCTAAGAGGCCAGAACTGATTGTGATTGCATTTAATTAGGAGTGATGTGAGAGATTTACAGGTTTAGGAGGGGATGGATGCGATGTATGAAGAAAAATAGAGTGAAGTTTACTTTTAGACTATTGGTGAAAGACTGGATTAAGATAAAGAATAATGCCACAAGGGTTAAATTTAGAATTATGGTACTTGATCTGATTAGTATACTCCTCCTTCCAGGGATAGTACCATTACATAGTATGGTATTATAAGAATTGCTGCTTACAGATTTTACTTTCATCTATCCCAAGTGGAAGTTTTTTCCCAATGTTATATGAATTCTGCCCAAAACACTAAAGAACTTATTGTTATATGTATATAATAAATGCATATATTTAAAATTAGTACATCTGTATTTTTAATTCTCTAAATTTATTTGGTTATATTATGCAGCACCTGTGGCTGTTCTGTTTGTTCAGCTAAGCACCTAGTCCTCTAGTGAGAACAGACAAGCTTTTACTTTACATGGTAACATCTGACAAATTCTGCATGCTAACAATGTGCAGGATAGAAAAGTATTTTCCTTTTATTTGCTCAGAATTGGCTGCCCTTAATATTACTGAATACCTCCTTTGTTTTTTGTTTATGGCAGAAGACAATTAGCAGTTGCCAATGAACTTTTTTACGTAGTTCATTGTTTCATGTACTTTTGATTGTCTCATCTTTTTATTGTTACCTAAAGGAAAGTGTGCCAGAGTTTGTAAGAAAGACTTTGTGCTGCTGATTGTTTCTCTCCTGTCTCTGAAATACCCCTATTCAGCTTTCTTTTTAGTTTGGTGAGAGTGACTGTCACCATAAAGCTATACCATTAATATACATAATACTAAGATAATTTCTGTATACTTACTCCATCCTGACCTTTCCACTTCATAATGTTTTAAACTGCATCTGATAATAGAACCAGCAACAATGACTCCCAGATTTCTAATATTCTTTTAGTTTTTGCTTCCTACAATAAATTCAAATTATTCTCAGCACTTACCCTTTTATTGCAGTCAGCAATAATTGTTAGTATCAGAAAAAAGTACAGTGGCAAATTCCCATCATATTCTGTAGTGAATAGTGCAAAAACTTCTGACTTGCACTTTTGCTCATACAAGTTCTGTTATGTTCCTGTAGTGCCAGCACATCTTTGTAAGTTCTTTTTGTAATTTCTGAGATTGTTATTAAGCTGATAGTGAAGAAGTGTGTTTTCATTAACAAAGCATCCTTCAGGGAAAAAGTCAAGATTAGTCTCTGCATGAAATAATTGGTAGGAACTAACTTCTGGGAGATTTACAAAGTTTCTGTTATTCTGTTGTCTAGGGTTAAAAAAAAAACAACAACAAACCAACCAAACCAAACCAAAACACACAAAACTCCCCAACAATTTTTAAAGGCCCCCCTAAATATATTTTGTAATGAATAGATAAGCAGACTTTTATGCTTTATGCCTGAAGAACTTTATTCATGACTGAAACAAGTAAGAAACAAATTTGAGGAAAATGGACTGTAATCATCATATTACAAGTCAAGATAAGTTTTTCAAAGATTCAGCTCACTAATGGAGCTACAGCTTTTGTGTTTGCTATTTGGACTTTTGTTTGTATTGCTGCTTGCTTTCAGGTTTTTTTTGTTGTGTGTGGTTTTTTTATCTCTTAAGCTGCGTCAATCTTATTTCTTTTTTTTTTTAACGTTTCTTTTTCTGACTAATTTGAACTTCAGCGATTTACACCGGCATTGGTTTGGGTTAAAGAAATGTTGCTAGGTGTATGATTAGACAGATGCAGTTTCTGTGACCAGTCAGGATTGAACTAGGCTAGGTTGTTCTGTCTGTGTCTAAAATGTAGCTCTATCTTCCATTAAAAGAAAAGTTGGTCTTCAGGTCATTTCAGAATTATCTGTGTAGCAATGAACTAAACATGGGAATTCCAAGTTTTCTGTAGTGCTGAAAAACTGTTTCAGAAAGTATGCTTCAGAGTGGAATAGGGCTGCTAATTGATTCTCCGTTAGAGCGTTCCTTTCCTCTCTGACAGTTCTCTGCTTCTTATGAAAACAGAATATAAAAAAGATTTCTATTGGAAAGAAGAATGAAGTGAATAGCTGTCTGCCTTTTAATTGGATCCAGAGCCTAATAAGGACAATAACAAATACTACTATTTCAAAATTAAGTATTCAAAAAGTATTTGAACAGTGATTAAAATCTTAAAACAGCTGTGGAAACAATATACAGTGGGGAAGATCGTCTGAACAGTAAGATGCATGCTAAGCATTTACCTGACACTCAAGCAAATAATTTATATCTCAGCCTATGCTTTTCTGTTTATTACATCAAAAAAGCAAACTGTCTTCTCTAATAGATGACTGCAGAGTATGATCCTTCCTATTCAGAGAATAAAATATACAGAATATGTTTGGCATTAATCATTATGGATGTACAGAAATCGTACTGCAGCATATTTTCACTTTAAATGCTAATTTTTTTGAGATTAAGTAATTCAAAGAATACACCAAACTGGAATTTGATTTCATGTTGCTTCAGGGCCTATTTTAATGAAACATTTAAGAAATATTAGGTATTCACATATGTGTATCTTGGTATTTTTGATACAGGAGACATTCCACTGCATGTTAATATACGGGAGACATGTGATTCAGGACGGCCTGTGGTGATCTCGCAGCCCCAAAGTGATGCTGTAAGTTTGGTGCACTGCACTTAAAACACCAAAAAGCCCTCCAGAAAAAGTGAATTCAGAATGCTTCTTCTAATTGCTGTTTGAAAAGAAACATGTATCTGAATGTAACTTAGGGAAATAAAGTGAAAGAGGGGTGGTATCAGCAGGTAACTCAGGCCCTTGGCTTTGGAATGCTGGTCATCGTTTCTGCTTCTTTGGGTTTGGTTTTGTTTAGTTAGTCTGAATCATTCAGAATAGTGAAGATTTGATCCAGGTTCTGGCATGCCCAGAAGAGGAAGGTCAGTGTCAAGTCTCATGAGACCTTGCAGCTAATGTAGGTCCTCTAAAACTGTCAGTTGGGCCTTTGGTAGTTGAGCCTGGGAACTGTCAAAGGGTCCTCCAAAGGTATTTGGAACAAAATCTGTGTATTGTCAGTACCTGGGTTGTTTTCAGCAGGAAGTGCGGCAATTTACATACGAGAGGAAATGGATTTTTAGGTGCATTTATCATAGCATTTTGTTGCCAAAGGAAAATACAAGTTGTCAAGGTGGTACGAGTAAAATATGCATGTCTGTAAAGAAAAACAGTTGCCCATAGAAAACTTCATTAACATTGACAGAGTGAGATTTTCCTGGCTAGTATTTTCTTTGTCCTCTGCTGGAGTTTGTCTTCTGGGTTCTGTAGGGCAGGGCGTTGTCTGCCACATTGTGTTTGTGCAGTATGTAGTATGATGCAGCCCCACTCTTGACTGCTGCTTAGGTGTTACCCTTAAAAAAAAAAGTGGTTAATGCTGAGAATAGATCATGGAATCAATTAAATATATAGGTAGAATATACTGTAGGTACATTTTAGTATTGATAACCTTTCTAACATGATTGCTAGGTAAGTGCTGAAATATTCTTTTCCTTTCCACTGTTTGCTTCTCATTTTAAAGACTGAGAAAATTATTGTTGGTCTCTTATAACTTAAAAGAAAAAATAATTTCTCAGCACATAAGTGATGATGGGAGAGGTCATATAAGGTCAGATTCTAATCGTTAATTGACACATATCGCTAATACATGACACCCATTGCCATGCTTCTCAAATCAAGTAAAATCCTGGCTACTTCATTCATGAACAATCACAATTTTTCAGATAGAGAACAATATGCTCAGAGCTGCTGAAATTATCACTGCTCTTGTCCCTGAAATTTACAGAGTTTTTTTATAGAAAATTCTGTGCCATTTTTGTTGGAACACTTACAAATCAAATACAGAATCGTAGAACTGAAATAATACGTAGCAGAGTCATACACTGGGGAATAAGGATACTGACTGACTTCTGAGAAACCCAGCATGCTGTTACACCCTCTCAGCTCTGTCAAGACTAGAATAAAGGGTGTTTCTAAACTATGTTAGCTAATACTTTTTTTTGTGTATACACCTGCCATGGTGTTCAACTTGCCTTGCTAATATATAAAAGTAAACCTCTCACTCTACATTGGAATTTTAAAATGCGTAAACAAACTTGTCTAAATTCATTATTTTAAAGCTGAAATGTAGTTGGTTGCAAAGGAAGTTTCTTTTTCACAACAGGCAAGGAAATTGTAAGCAACTAAACCTTTCCAAAAAGAAAATTACTTATAAAATTGTGCATGTGTGACACTTAGAAAGTTCTTCCTCAGGGATGCTCAGAATAAATAAGACTCATCTACTTAAGGAAAGGGCTGACTATGTAGCTAAAGGTTGTGAAGCTTAATGATTGGAGTTCTCTTCTGGTGAAGCTTGAGACAGTCCCCATGGAGAAATAAACATTGCTAGTAAAATGTTTTTGCTCTCGGTATACCATTGTCTACATTAGTGTTTCTGTCAGCTTTTTAAGTTGTGGCTTTTTCTTAACACTTTTCATTGACAAAACTGTTATGTGCTATAGAAACGGGATATTGCTGTAGTCATATATTAGCCTAAACGGCAGGGACTTGGCTTACAGAAAGAGAGCAAACACACTGCAGCAAGTGGGAGTGACCTAAGATCCTTTACAAGAAGCTAGTAATTTCTTAGTTTAATCAACAGTGAGGACTTACCAGACCCTTCTGGAGATAATTGAGAGTCCTGAGAGCATTTTTCTCCTTCATCAAGCTGTGGAGGTGGATTGGCTGGCTAGGGCTTAATTTTTTTTGCTCACCCAAGCATACAAGAGAATCTCTAGGAGCAAAAGCTAGTAAAGTGAAATCAGGAATACTGAGAAAATCATAGAATATGGAAAACAGTAGAGAAAAAGGCAGAATAGGGAAAACAAATGAGTTGCTGAAACTAGGTAGAAATCATCATGCTCAGATGTAGCGGAATCTCTTAGGGATCATGAGAAGGAACCGGCAGGACAATAGGTGTTTGAAAGAGGCATCATGAAACTTGTGGATAAGAGGGCTAGAAACACAGCAAGACATGTAGAGCATGATTAATTGCAGTGGAGTCATTCTTCCACCAAATGAATTTAAATGCCCAGTGAGCTCTCCATTAATACTGGGGAAAAGGTAAGCAGGGATTCCTAAGGACTCTTCCATCTGTGAGCATAAAACCAGAGAGCTGTGGGGCAGCTGGTGGTTATCTTGAGAGGACTTGCTGCTAGAAACTTTTGGGTATATCACAGTCTTGATGGCACAATGGATTTGTTAATGCCTTTCTAGAACAAACAGGTTATTTGTGACCACCCCCAAACTTTCATGTGTCTCAAGATAAAGAAGCAGCTCAAGCAAGTACGAGATACTTTCTCTGTGCCAGCATGTCCATTCACCTTCTAAAAGCTAGGGAATTTTGTTGGGATACACATTTCAGGGAGGAGATATGCAGGAGGCTGAGGCGAGCAGTAGATGTTGTCTGTCATCTTCTTGACTTGGGAATGAGATTTAAGAAAAAAAGTTTTTGTGGAGGAGAGATGATACACCTGTGAGGTTCAGCAGGGATAATGTATCGAAGACAGCAGAGAGGTCATGAAAAAAATGAAGTTTAGATTTCACCTTCTTCCCCATTATTAAAGAGATAGTGAGCCCTCATGGCAGAAAGTATAAAGAGAAAGGAAACAAACCAAAACCAAATTCCATGAAATACGGAGTAGTCAATTCCTTAGTGTTTGCTTGCCAGATATTGTTGTGGAAAGCATTTGGAATGTATTAAGGAAAAACATTTTGAGTTCACCCTCTTGTTCTGTAAAAATCAAGTTGGAGAAAAATTGGAGTAATGGTAGCAAATAATGTGTGCTGTTGTTTAGCTGTCATCAATAATTCCATTTAGAGTGGTCTCTCCAGAGTGTGATATCTTTAAAAGAAAAGCAAACCCTGAAGAAGGCTGCACGATAGATGATTTATGGTATGCTTTATCGTCAAAGCTTCCTTTGAATGATTGCAGTAACATTTGGTATTTGTAGGTTCAAATCCTTCATTCAGGTTGTAGATAGTACAATGCATCATCAGACCCTCATTTATGCTTCTGCTGAAGAAAGTGCTGAGTGGTAGGATAATCTGTTTGAAGGATGTTACTATATTGCATTTGAATTGCACTCTTCTACTTAACCATGTTTTCTGGGCAGGATGTCTTTTTTGATGTATGTAATGGCGCCTGAATGATATACATGTATAGTAGCACCTTGGGCCTAGCAGTGTTTCCCAGCTAAGGCTCCCCCAGATGATGGCCTGGCTGTTGTAACTGGTGATGTATAGGATCAGTAGGAAATTTCCCATGAATGCTAAGAATTGTTTTGTTTGTTTTTTTTCTTTAGGTATTAAATTCAGCAAGTATCCAGTTTACTTACTCATCTCTTCCATTTCATGTTGAAATTTATTGATTGACTTTTATTGTCTTGTTAACTCACCTGTCTGGGCTGAGACTTCACTGAAGCTTGGCAGGAGTTGCCAGTACATCTTATAGAACAGAATTTTATAGAACTGCCCAGAGGAGGACAAAGTGGGAGGGGCTCTGGGAGTCTTGCAGTAAACAAGAATTTCTCTAGGTGCCATGAAGCTTTCATCTGAAGTGGAAGCTCACTTAAAGCTGTGTTTATCTTCATGCTTTTAGTGCCTTCTGAGTTTACCATAGAAAAATACATTCTTCTGAAGGCAGCTGTGGTCATGCACTGAAAGTGGGAGTTATGTCAAAGTACCAAGCAATTTCCATGGAAATTAAAGCTATTTAAAAATCTGATTGAGCTGGAAAATGACCTGTGGTTGAGCAAAGAGAGTGCTAATAAGAACAGAAGCTATCACCTATCATTATTTTCATGGACATGGTAGTTGAGTCTAGTATTTGTCTTTGTGATAGTTACTGCTTGATTAGTTGCTTATGGTTGATAATTTCCTTTAGCCATGAATAAACTATAAGCCCTTAACAGCTCATTTCAGCAGACCTAAATACCTTATCCTTCTTTACAGGTATATTAACATCCACAGCATTTGATATTCCAGATAGTTGTGACTTGCATAGATTCTCCCTTGGGCTGCTGGTCTAGATAAAGCATCTTAATAGTCTTGGAGTCTTAGTCACGAGCAGAAGTTAGAAACCATGTCAGTACTAGGATTTACACTCTGTGATGTACTTGGCTCACAACCAAGTGATGTGATCAGTATGCTTTTTCAAAGTTGCTGGTCCGAAGTTCTTTGTATGCAGTGGTTTGGGTGAAGGCAAATGTGTTACCACCTATTTGTGTTGACTTTGATGGGCAAGTTTTATTCTGTATTTGCGTCGCCATTGCACTAGACACTTGAAAGCCACTGTAGTGAGCTGTTTGCCAGCTAAGATATGCACTTCAGTGAAAGGCAGAGTAGCAGGTGAAGCCAAGCCGATCCATGAGAAGAGGGCAGTCAGCTATGACGTGTACTGTCAGTTTGTAGTAATCTTAGCAGTGATGCTCTGACCACACCACCCAAGTCTTGGAAGGCAGACACAGGGACTGTGAGAATGAAGACCTCGGGCCCACTGTAGGAGAGGATCTGGGTCGAGACCATCTTAAGAACCTGAATGGGCACAAGCCCATGGGACCTGATGAAATCCATCCGCGGGTCCTGAAGGAGCTGGCAAATGAAATTGCTAAGCCACTGTTCATCATATTTGAAAAATCATGGCAGTCAGTTGAAGTTCCAGACTACTGGAAAAAGGGAAATATAACCCCCATTTTCAAGAAGGGGAAAATGGATGAGCCGGGGAACTACAGACCAGTCAGCCTCACCTCTGTGCCTGGCAAAATCTTGGAGCGGATTGTCCTGGAAGGCATGCTGAGGCACATGAAAAACAACAAGGTGGTTGGTGACAGCCAGCATGGCTTCACTAAGGGGAAATCCTACCTGGCCTTCTGTGATGGAGCTATGGAACTGATGGACAGGGGTAGAGCAGTTGATGTCATCTGCCTGGACTTGTGCAAAGCGTTTGACACTCTCTCACATGACATCCTTATCTCTAAGCTGGAGAGACATCAATTTGATAGGTGGACCACTTGGTGGATAAAGAACTGGCTGGATGGCCGCACGCAAAGAGCTGTGCTCAATGGCTCAGTGTCCAGCTGGAGACCAGTAACGAGTGGTGTCCCTCGGGGATCGCTGTTGGGATCAGTCTTGTTCAGCATCTTTGTTGGTGACATGGACAGTGGGATTGAGTGCTCCCTCAGCAAGTTTGCTGATGACGCCAAGCTGTGTGGTTCAGTTGATACGTTGGAGGGAAGGAATGCCATCCAGAGGGACCTTGACACGCTTGTGAGGTGGGCTGATGCCAACCTGATGAAGTTTAACCATGCCAAGTGCAAGGTCCTACAGCTGGGTCAGAGCAATCCCAGGCACACCTACAGGTTGGGCAGAGAAGATTCAGAGCAGCCCTGCAGAGAAGGACTTGGGGTGCTGGTCGATGAGAAAATGAACATGAGCCGGCTTCAGTGTGCGCTTGCAGCCCAGAAAGCCAACCGTATCCTGGGCTGCTTCAAAAGGAGCGTGACCAGCAGGTCGAGGGAGGTGATCCTGCCCCTCTACTCTGCTCTTGTGAGACTTCACTTGGAGTATTGTGTGCAGTTCTGGGGTCCTCAACATAAAAAGGACGCAGAACTGTTGGAACAAGTCCAAAGGAGGGCCACGAGGATGATCAGGGGACTGGAGCACCTCCCGTATGAAGATAGGCTGAGAAAGTTGGGGCTGTTCAGCCTGGAGAAGAGAAGGCTGTGTGGAGACCTCATAGCATCCTTCCAGTATCTGAAGGGGGCCTATAGGGATGCTGGGGAGGGACTCTTCATTAGGGACTGTAGTGATAGGACAAGGGGTAACAGGTTCAACTTAAACAGGGGAAGTTCAGATTGGATATGAGGAAGAAATTCTTTCCTGTAAGAGTGGTGAGGCACTGGAATGGGCTGCCCAGGGAAGCTGTGAGTGTTTCATTGCTGGCGGTGTTCAAGGCTGGATTGGACAGAGCCTTGGGTGGCATGGTTTAGTGGGAGGTGTTCCTGCCCCTGTCAGGGGGGCTGGGACTGGATGATCTTAAGGTCCTTTCCAACCCTAACTATTCTATGATTCTATTCATAATTCCCTCATGGGTAAGATTTTTAGGGAGAATGAAATGCCAGGACTGAAAGGCTCACATTTCTCTAGGATTATCGTAGTGCTTCATTAGATGAGCTAATCAAAAGACTTGCTGTTTAAATCTATCCCATGTCTTTTATTCCATGGCAGTAATGATTCTGGATGTTCTGATTATTTAGGCTAAGTAGGACTTTTCAGTCCTTTTCCTGATGGACATCATTACAAGTTCTTCATTTCCTACTCCGTGATCTGTGCTGTCATTAGTTACTTCATCATCTGCCATGCCCTCTCAGTCCTGTGATTTAAAGAATGCTGCATTCTTCTGGCAGTGTTTGTACCAGTGTCTGAGAGGCGAACAGTCATTCACATGGCCGTTATCCAGCTCTTTCAACTCTCTGAATATCAGCTTCCACCTCTGCCTCTGCCCTCTGCAGTGCTGCTCTCAGACGCTATCTAGGCGGCCCTTGTAATTAACAAGTCTGTTTTTTGGGCATTCTGTCTTCCTGTGCCCTTCTTGTTCATCCTCTTGAAGCAGGGAGAATGCTTGGCTTCTAGCTAACTGGTATGTTATTGTTAAATATTAAGTTACCTGCAAAAAACTGTTTTCAGAAAGACAGTGTATAAACCATTCATTTAGATCTTTCAAACCACAAAAGGAAAAATTGATCAGTAAAGTTCACTTTCATCCTATGGCTGTGAGTGATAAGAACTCATCCTTTATTTTTCATCCTGTGGCTTTCCACCCAAAAAGGAAATAAAACCCCTTTCCATTTTAAGTTGCAACCCATCTTCTTTTGCTTAGTAACGGTAAACAGCTGACCTGAGCTGTGCTCTGTCTCCAGATGCCACATTGAAAAGATCATGAGTATGAGAAACTATTCAGTACAGTTGTATGTAATAAAAGGTGTATTGACAGGCACTGAGATTCCATTTAGACCTTTCATATATATTGATTGATAGATGGGTCCTCACTCATAGCTGAATGATTTGTTAAACTATGGGAAACTAAGGCTTGAAACAGTTGATTTTGTTAGATAATGTTCTGTAAGAACATGTATGAGATACAGGTCTGTTCAACATATAAAGTAGTGATCTATGAAAACAAAAAAAGGATGCTTCGCAGGTAAGATGGACTGCCACTGACAGCAGGGCTAAGTAATACTAGCATGCTGGTTGCAAAGAGTTGTACCAGGAACCTCCTGTTATGGAGCGACAGATCAGCCACTTTGCAAATGAGAGTGAGCATACATTGTGCAATCATTGCCCAGGCACTCATTAACAGTGCCTTTTTTTTGGGGAAAGAAATGTAGTTTATTGGGATCTTGAAGTAGGGTAACACACAAGCAATCAAGTTTCCCAAGCAGGATGACTGGTTGCTGTCTGGCTGGTTATGGAAGTCTATGTGCCAGTGCTGTCTTTGGCTGCATCGAACGAGACTCCCTGAACTGCTTTTTAGCTCAGTTTTAGCAATGCAGCTAGTTCATGGTCCTGTATGACTGCCAGAGAGTACGAACGATCAATTGCTGCTGATTATCTTGATTTATGTGCAAAATATCTCCTATCTTAGCTGTGTATAAAACCACTCTCCTATATTACTATTTCTGCATCTACAGGAACAATTTATACAGTGTATTTTTAATTCTGTGTACAATCTGGTCAGCTCTGGAGCAGGAACAGCCCAGCCCATTGCTAGAAGGGGCCAGATTTTCCATGCAAGTTGTTAATTGACTTATTAAAACACAAAAATTGATCTGTGCAAAGTGGGAGCTGTCTGCAGGACTCTTCAAGATAGTCCAAAATTCCCAGCTGGAGCCCTCCTACACCAATTAGTCAAATACTTAACTGCATAGGCAGCTTGTCTTCAGTCAATCACCTTATTTCACATTGGTCCATTATTTCATCTAGGCAGGTTTCTAGCTGGGGAGTAGCTAGATCACCCAGGGAATTAATAGCTAAGCGTGGTGGGTGCTGCACACAGGCGCAGCTGTGCTACCCAACTGCACTGCAATTATACCCATAGGAGTAGTTTGAATTTCATGCTTGTGATTTAAGTTCTATAGTTCTTGCCACAAACAAAGTCTCACGTATGAGAGAAAACAGTCCTTGCTTGGAGTCTGCATGCCTTACCAACTCAGAAAATTACTTGACTTCAGTTTTAAGGTGACGTAAGCACTGAGACTATGAGGCACTGAGGCTGGGGGTGCCAGAAAAGAAAACCTTACAAGGTTTATAGGAATATACCTTAGAAGAAAGGAGGCATGTTATAGGGGTGCCTGGCCCTGCAAAAGACTGCCACCTGCTTCAGTCCAGTGGCAGTTGGTGCCGGTGGTCCAAGCGAGAGACAGACCTTCTCTTCCTGCCCCGCAAGCTCTGGTCTTGGGCATTTGTCAGTCTGCTTGCTGTTTAAAGGGTCGTCAGGGATACAAGTTCCAACTCTAGGTCAGCACCATCTAAGAGTGTCGTGGGGGGCAGGATAGATCAGCACAGTAGGGAATATTCTGGTGATTTCTTCTAATAAAACAGAAAGTTGTCAGTGTGGGCTCCATATGCAGAGTTACTTGATATGATGAAGTAGCTTGGTTACAATTTAACAAAGTAGAAGCCAGCTGAGTAGGGGGGAGTTTTCTTTTGTACTAGACAAGCATAGAACATGATGCACCAGCTGGAAATTGAAACATGACAAATTCAAATTTAGATAAGGTCTACATTTTTAACAATGGAAGTAATCAACCTTGGAAGCAATGTACAAGATATTTATATGTGCACACACACAAATATGCAAAAAGATAGTCTTTTAGTTGAAAATCTGTGCAAGATTGGAGACCTTTCTGAAAAGCATGTTCCATTTTGGCTACAAGTTGTTAAGCTTGGTACAGGATTTTTTTCCTTTTGTGGTTTGTTTTGTGTTGGACTTTAGGCAGTGTTTTTATACATGCCTCTTGACATTAAAATTGTGAATACTTGATGTTAGACTGAACATGGTCCTATCTGTGTCATGTTTTTAGAGATATTAAGAGAAGTATGTGTATTAGGGTTGCCCCTGACAGTCTTACAGCTACGTGCTTTTCTGCCCTCCAGATGTTACAGATTGGTGTGAAAGGGAGGATTTGCTATACTGTTGAGGAATTAGTTCTTTCCAGTAATCACTTCAGCCTTTTGGAGAGATGTCTTTTTTTGAAAGTAATTTTTAATGTCTGTATAGGAAATGATGTAGTGTGGTCTAGTCTGTAATAAGTTAATTGTATTTCTTTTTAAAACAAAATCATTGTTTTCCCTCATTTTCTGTCTTATCTCAGTTCTGTGCACAAGTGCATCTCAGTCTTCAGGATGAGGGAAGTTTATAATTAATGGTACCCATGGGACTAAAGCGTCTCCTTCCTTCTCAACACTTCCCCTCCAGAAGACTACCGATTCTGCTTTAAGACAGATTGTTCAGTCAAGTTCTATTCTCAGAGTAATACCAAAGTTAAGTTTTACAACCCCCTGCCAATGTTTTAAATAATGTTTGTACTTCTTTTATGTATTAATGCATCATTTTTCCTGAACACAAAACTAGCTAAATTGAGCCCCTTTATTGTAACATTTTTGTTGTTTCTTTGAAGATGTGTAAAAGAACAGATATCTAACGGGATGTAAAATACTCCTTTTTATAGAAAATGAAAGGTGCTAAACATATGTTTCTATTTTTACAGGCTAAAGCCTATCTAAAGATAGCTATGGAAATAGTAAGACGACTACCAGTGCCTCCTGCTTGAAGTGTTTATCACTGAAACTTAGCAAAAAAACAATCTTTTGGTGCGACCAGTCTAGAAGAGTCCTGCTACCTAATAATGTGGATGTCATATTTTAGTTCTAAGAACTTTTTTTGGGAATTAATTTACCAGAGGTTAAGTTACTATTGTGATATTTGTTGTTTTTCAAATAATTGTTTGGGCATGTCCAAAAGGATTAAATTATGCAAAAGATGATAGACAATATTCAACTGCTGGATTGTAACATCATCAAGCAAGACGGGATGAAGTACATTTTTCACATGTGTGCCGTTTTAAGGTCAAGAATGAAAAACAGCTGCTTCAGCCAGCCAGAATGATGAGAGGAATGCCAAGGCATAATTCCTGCTTAAAAAATGACATTTGCAATACTTCAATTTTTGTCAAGTTGGGTTCAGCTTTTTACTGGGTTAACTGCCAAGCTGACCTTAAGCTCTGCAAAATTTGAAGAAGCAAATACAGTTATGTAACTGCAATACTTCTGTGTGTTCATCTTTAAAGAGAATTAAAAAAAATCCATGTATACTCTGAAGAGTTCTTGTTGTGGATCATGAGCAAATTCATCCATTATTGGACAGTGTTCGATCATGAGGCAATTTAAGTTTAGTGGAGAACGGATTACATGACCCTGAGGCTTATTTCTTGACTGTTTTGTATTATAATGGACTCAGACAGAAGACTGGTAACCAACGTCTTCACTGAAAGTCTATTGTGCCTGAGCTCCGTTTGCTAGGGGATGCAAATGATCAAGATAAATTAAATTTATGATTGCATATTCCTGTCATAGTACAGCAACTTGGAATTTGAACATAAAGATATTTTTGAAGTAAAGAAAAATGTGATCTTCAAACTGCGTGGCCTTCTGTTGTTTTTTTCTTTTCATTGCCTTATATTTCTTCAGTCTTTATTTTTGTGTTAGTGTGTGGAAGTGGAAGAATATGCCTTCAGGGAATGAGTTTCCATTTACAATTAAATGTTTGAGTTGACATTTAAGCTTTTTGATTTACATAATCAAGTATGGGTATCTTAACAGCTTAACTGTACCACACTGGGAATTTAACTGTACGAGGGAGTTCTGCTGTTGACCTCTGTGGGATCAAGATTTTCCCTGTAGTTCAATTATTTGTTCATAATTTTGGATGTAGTTGCTTTTTCTTACTGAAGTGATACAACATAAAAAGGTGGTACACCTCTACATTAAGAATATTTAAGTAATATTTACCCAGAATTTACACAGGAAAGCTGGACATAAATTATGGATTGAATTTCAAGCTCAGGTGATTTTGTAAATATGTAAATTATACAGTCCGAAACTGTTGATTTTTTGAGTCAAGTCAATCTCTGAACCTTCTCCCCTGCACCCTTTCCATGAGATCTCATATCAATGTTCAGCTTTTTCAGTAGCATGTTATCCCATGCCTGTAGAATTGACGTGGATATTCACTTCCTTTCCGTTATCTTATATATTTTACAAAAATTAAAGCTGGCTTAGTGTTCTGCCCTTTCATATTTTGTTGATAACTTACTGGGTTTTTAATTGAGTTTTATATCTACGCATATTATTTATTCACTTCTGCTTTGCATACTGTAATTGTTGATATGTGTATGTGAGCAATCCTGTGGTGGTTTTGGCATCGTATAATGACAAATTTCAGTGGAAAAAACAGGCAGGATACCTGCCTGTTTTAGTGAAAAACTGTGATGCTTTCTGAACATTGGTATTTATTATTTTCGTTCTCTTAAGTTTTTGAATCAGTCTCTGACGCCCAGGTCATGTTCAGGCTGGGTGAACAATCAGTATACAGATACATGGTTGTTTGTTTTCCCTTTCTTTTCTTTCTCATTATGTCTCGGGTTAGTTGAGGGATGAAATTTGCTTTCAAATGTCCTTTTATTTTTACTCCTTTTAACATTTTTTTCCTTTTAATTAAGTACTGCAGTTTTGCTCTGCTGAATCTTTCAGCTGCAGAACTGTTTTGAATGCCTTTGTCAGGAAAGTGGTTATAATGATTAAATATTTTTTTCTAAGCCAATCTGAGAATTTGTATTTAACTAGCATTGTTGTGGAAGGATTGCATGGTGTGGTTGGTGAATCCTGATTTATTGATTAAAAATTGTCAGTAATTAAAAAACCCCACATAATTGTACAGAATAGATAGGACACTTCAGCATTCAAGGGTGGCAATGGTCAACCCAAATTTAAAATGAGAACACATTTGCTTTACTTCCCTCATTCTCACTAGTGAAAAACTGTTTCCCAGCCCGTTCCCCGCAAAGGAAATGAAAGGCATTGACACAGTGTTATTGCTACTTAATGTTATAGAAATGCATTCTTGGTTTTTTTATTATTATTTTGCAGTACACTGCTAAGTACATATTAATGAATTCTAGCCATCATACTAGGTTTGAAATCAAATTACAGTTCACAAAATCACTGATACAAGTTAGTGGATTGAGGTGGTGGTGGTTGGATCAGCTGGAGGTTGAGCAGGAGACAGTGGCATTTAACCATAGTTCATAAATATAGATTATAGACTTGACACACAGTGTTGTTTGCTTTTGTCAACTCCAATATTTTACTTTCATCTCTGTGATATTTCCTAGTGTACTAGTACATTTTTTCTAAAAATGCTAATCCTAACAGTAGGACCTGGCTTTCCTGAGCTCTATGGGTAGATGCTCTTTGCTCGGGAGCAGTGGAGACTTACTGCAAAATTACTGTGATCATGGGTTACCAGCACAGATTTATTAAAGCCTGTAGCACTATAAGCTGCAGATATGCACTGCAAAATCCCACAGAGGAAGAGAAAGAAAGAGGAAGGCTAGTGAGGCATGGGGCCAAGCAGGCAGGAGTGAGGACAGAGGCCAGCATCAGTCCCAGCTTACCTCCTGTGCAGGTTAAGAGCAAGATTCCCAGGATCACCTCGCATCGCTTTCAGTTATTTTCACTTTCGTGACATAGCCCTTTGGTCTAGTGAATCCAATTCTTGTGCTTGCAGGCAATTCCTGTTGTTGTTTGGGTGAGGAGCATATGAGCTGGGTCTTAACACAGTGCATTTCCTGGCTTTCAGAAGTTTTGGTTTTGATGAAAATGAAACTGAAGGAGGGTATAGAATTGTTTGCATCAGTGAAGTATTTTGTTATAAAATCGTTATTGCTGTGTTCAGGTTGTTGTGAACTGTTGATCCTTCAAGACCATGGTTTATGCAATCCTTCAGATGTTACATTTCTCACAACAACAAGATTTTTAATCGTTACTTGAAGGTAAGAGAAGAAAATAGTTTGCATAGTTTTGCTCTACTAATTTAAGTTTAAACTATAACCAGTTTTAGTTGCTCTGGTGGTCGTGGTGATGAAAGAACGTTAATGTATAGAAAAAATTCCAGATGCAGATCAATATATTAACAAAAACGGCTGTAATCCTGAACTTGCTTCAAATTAGTTGGACTCACTTGGATCCAGTGCAGCAGGTGAAGATATGAGAGACATATTTTTCCCTTAGTAATTCTATGGTTTTCATCTAGACCTACTCAAACTCCTTGTTGGGTCCTTGCTGCTTGTGATGCAGTTAGTGCTGATTAGAGCAAGCTTTGATCCAAGGCAGGTGCAGCTTACTGGTTTGTTGGTGAACTTTGTTCAGGCAATTATTTGGTCTCCTAATATAAACCAAAGGCTGCAAGCAACAGGGAAAACAGCAAGTAGAGAAGGGGTGAATCTTATGCCAGTGGGAATATCTCCAGGTTTCCAGTGACCCTGCCATAATAATATTGGGCTTTCAGGTCAAGAATGTATGTGGGAGAATAACAGCAGGAGAGCAACAAGAAAGGAAAACCTTTCCATTGCTTAGGTGAAAGATTAAAGAGCTGTGAGAGGCTCTGTGGGTTGCAGAACTGATTTGCAAAGGTGAAGGCACTGAAGATGCTGTGTGACAATATAAAGGGGATTTTGGTGTTTGTCTGTGCAAAGCTTTTGTCAGAGTATCCCCAACCTCAAGGCTGGCATGTGAGCTCTGTACGCAGGCACCCAAGTGGCAGGCACTGCTCCTGTCCTGCCTGATGCCACTGCTGGGGATAGATCTCCATGCTTACTTTTCCAGAGTTTACACAAGGTGTGAGAAACTTGTTTTCCTCCCAGCTTTGGCTGAGAAGATTCAAATTGATAGCTCCTAAACTTAGAAGTCCTCAGCCACCAGGCTTAGTCTTTCCATTGAGGAGTATTTGTCACTTCTGATCAAGCTGTATCATTTGTGGAAAAAATAAAGAACATAGTCCTAATCACAGCTAATTATTTTTTAGCCTAATGACTTTGTCTGGACTTTGATTCTTGTTCTCAGTGGTATTTATGACTTTTATCTAAGAGGTCTGAGAATAAAATGATCAGTTCTTAGGACAATGTCTGGCTTTTTAGCTGCTTACAGACTTTTGGGAAAAGATTATGAGGTTCTGCTTTTGCATTCTGTTACATGCATGTCATTTTAGTTTCTCACGGCCATATCTAGGCCTATATCGTTGTTGTCATTTTTATTTAATAGGCATGCTTCCTGGCAGAGATGGTTAGGGGGAAAGGATCCTGCTTAAGAATGCTTGACAATAAGATGAATCTGAATTGCTGATTTAATTTCAGAATTGACTTATAATGGCAGGAGTTACAATGGTGATTGTATTTTATTTTGGCAGCATATCAGCCAAGGCACTGGTATGTCAGCCACATATCACAAAAACACAGCAAAAGAAAAAATTCATTCCGAAAGTTGTTTTCAGCCTAAATACAATTCTTATCATTTTTTGTGGGCTCTGTTTTACATTATAAAGATATTAAGCCTGTAGAAAAGGTATATTTAAAGGTCTGTATTTTTCCATTATCTTCACATATTCTAGGAGGTGCTTTTTTTTTCCCCCGGCTGGAAGAGTACAGGCACAACTCTTCATTCCTTATGCATCTATTCCTGTCAGTTTGTCCATTTGTATGGGTCTGAATCTGAACACCCACTGTAATCAATGAAAATAAACGACTCCTCAGGAATAAGTGAGTCTTCAAACAGGCTATTGGGGGGAAGAACATCTGTTGTCTTTTAACATTGTTTTGAGGGCTTAAAGATTTATTAGAAGTCTTTTCACTCATACCACTGGGATAGTCTAAAACTTGTGTTATTTCCTGTGGTCCAGAGGTTTTTCTCTTTTCTATGAGGAAAAGGCAAGGAGGCTCCCCACACTCACCTCCCGCATATATGCTTCCTGTTACTTAACAAGGCCTGTTTTAAAAATACAAACTTCTGGTTACTTTTTCTGAAAAGTGTTAGCTTATTTATAATGATTTTCTAATGCTGCTCATGAGGACCTTTTCCTTTTTACTTTGGATGTTTTTTTTTCCAAAACTCATACTGAAGAAATGCTATAATGTATTTTTAAGGCCCAGTTTGGCTGCGTGTTTGGGAGAAATAAACAGGGTGAGAAACAATCTTATTAAGCCAAGCCCATGTTCTGTAGATTTAATGTTGGAGTGTTCATTCATCCAGTGTGTACATGTTGCAGATATTTTTACATCTCATTGAGGGAAACTGTTAAAATGAACAAAAGTTCAGGAGCCTGACCGTTTTCCTGCTCCACAGAAGCATTTTGAGAGTGGTGTGAGATCTGTCTGTAGGCTGGTCAGACAGGCCAGGATGAGTTTACATGTTGTTTTATCTGCTGAATCAGGAAGTTTCTACGTGTCTCTTTTCAGAGGAATTTCCATATAAACAGGCTTTTGTCTGTGATACCTTGAGGCCTCTAATTAATTACATTGCACATGCAGTCAGGAGGGTTTGGGTTCACACTCCCCACTTCCTCCAGCAGAATAATAAGACCCAGGGGCTATTTTGGAGAGTTTCTTTTTAAAACAAATGTTAAAAGGCTGGGAAAACGTGCCTCGTAAGCATCTAGGCTTTGAAAAGTTAGTTTAATAAACCCACGTTTATTCGTGAGTGCCATCACTACTGGCATCTCTTTTATAATGCCTTAATATCCTAAGCTTTTTAGAAAGCCTGTGAATTTGTTGCTTGTTTGCACTTTTTTACATATGCATGTTTTACAAATGCATTTCTTACTAACACAGACACTGCTACTTCACTTTGGGTTTAATTTCTCTGCAGTGTAAATAAAACTCTTTTTGTAAAGCGGTTTTCCTTGACTATTAGTAATGCTTCTAGAAAGTTATTCCTCTAGAAGAAGAAATGACAGAGCTGTTTGATGCTGTATGCCTTCTTCCCTGTTAGGTTGATAAAGGAAATTGTAGTCACTGTCTTGGTGAATGTTGCTGATTTTGTTACTCTGATGGGAAATATATCTTCACTAATACAAAATGAACCTGCTGATAAAATGCCTTTTAATTATTAAGAGCTTGTAGCTCATGAACATTGAAAACAGTACACACTAGAGTAATTTATTTAAACTAGTCCCATATATACACTTCTTAAGTAAGGTTTTTAAGAAAGTAGTAGTGATAAAGATGAATCATAGAATAGTTAGGGTTGGAAAGGACTTTAAGATCATCTAGTTCCAACCCCCCCTGCCATGGGCTCATTGCGATTGAAGTTGATTGCTTTCCACTGGCTGAAATGGTCTGCCATTTTCACAAAGAATATGACTCAGACAAGTATTATTCACCATCAGTGCCTGTGTACAGAATCCTATACGTGAATCCCTCAGTGACATGGTTTAGTGGTAGTCTTGGCAGTCCTGGGGCAGGGATTGGATTTGATGATCTTAGAAGTCTTTTCCAACCTAGTTGATTCTATGATCCTATCTCCAGTAGCAGGTGATGGGAGGGGAGATGATGTGCCGGTACTTGCCTGGAATGACCTCATGCCAGGAAGCAACAGGAGTTTGTTTGGCACAGCAAAAATACAAATACAGTTACATTTTCATTGAAGGCAGATGGGTCAGGGCAAAGCAGGGGATGTCTTATTCGTTTGTAAATGCAACTGCCATATGAAAGAAAATAAAATATACTGTCAGAAATAAAATAGGGAATGTATTTGTCAGAACTGTACACTAAAGGGAATGCATGACCTGGAGTGCCTGGCACCCCAAGGATCCCGGTGCTTTAGAAAGGTGGGAGAGCAGAATCATCAGATCTCTGTAAACCATGAGGAGTCGTCATTTAGGACACAGTTTCTGCATGTTAGGGAAGCTATTGAAAGATGTATTTACAAGTGATTAATTGAAAACAGTTGCCATGGAATGTTACTTGAGACATTGGTCAGGCTGTTCTACATCAGATGACATGCCATGCTACAGTGGTTGTTTAGCTCTCTTTACCACAAGAGCTGAAGTTCAATACAATAGCAAGATATCTAATCACTGCAAGTAATTTTCCTGGCACTTGGGTGGTACCAACAACCAAGGAGTCATTTTGAATACCTTATTGAACTGCTGTACTGGAGCTTAGTATACAGTATCCTGAAGTTTCATCCTATTCCAGTAATTTTTTTATCTCTATACAGTGTTCAATGTTTCTTTTTCCAGCACTTCACTACTGTTGGCTGGTCAGATAAATAGAAAAAATATGTATATCTAGGGGCTCCTCGAGGGAATTTCATGCTTTAAGGTAAGGTTATGTAAGTTTCTTCAAAGCAAAATGGTTAACAATGGGGTTGTTCTTTATTTTCTGTTTAGTTTTCAGGAACTACAGTCATCATGAGGTAAAATACCAATTGCATGTAGTTTTGGGTAGTCAGAGTGGAACTATACTAACCAGGCACTAATCATATCTTGAGAACGCATACACAGGCAACCTGAAGCTCTGGGGGTTTTTGTATATGAATGTCTTTATTTAATCTTGTCTTATTGGCATGGGAACAGTAATGCACTGTGGCAGATGAAATGCAAAGGACATTTGAGAAGCATGAGTTAATTGTCATGGTTAAGAATCACAGTAGCATACCTGTTGAACTTGGAGTTCTGGCATGTGCATACACAGACACTGGAGGAGCCAGCAGCATTCAAACCCTGCCACAGAAGTTTTTGCCTCCTAGGTGAACTCCAAACTCATTCTGTGATTTGCTATTGAGAAAAGTCACACCCTAAACTATGTCAGTGTTGAACCTTTAAACTGTAGGTTTGAATGTCCCCAGCACAGGAAGTGACTCACCAAAATGTTTATTCTTTACATTGATATCTACTCTCCCTGGGAAAACAGGAATCTATTTACTCCATAATGTACCGGTGGTGCTTATCAGACTGTATAATATCCCTGCTGAGGCTGGCACCGGTCAGTATTTGTTAGTAGCTGGTACTGTTTGTAGGACACTTGCTGCGTGAAATACTTGGAAACCATGTTCTGAAATTGCACCTGATTGCACCTGGCAGTTGTTAAGGGCTGTGATTGTTGATTTGATTTACATTCCATTTGAGTAATGGTGTTATTTGTAGGCAGTGTGTGGCCCTGTAATTGTGAAGTGTTACCATTCACAAGATGAAACCCTGCACTGAGAATGCCTCTAGCAGTGGCACCCTGCCCTTGTAACTTCACTCTGGGAAGAGCTCTGCATGGGCAATAGGAGAGTGTGGCAAAGCGGTCTACTTTCCTCTTTGCCATGAAGGACATATTTGGGCCTGCTGGGACACAGCGATAACTGAGGGTCAGTAAAATGGTATGAAGAAATAGCCTTCCACGTTGTGTTTGAACATGAGACTAGTAAGGAAGGAAACTTGGAGGGAAGCTGTGTATGGTTATAATTTCTTATGGGACATAAGAAGTGTATATTTTCTATAACTTCTGCTCTCTAGCTTAGTGCCGCTAAGATATAAAATATCTGTGGAGAAGTCGTCAGCCTAAAATGCAGAGGGTATCATTTGTTGTTCACATTGTAGAATCTCAAAGGTAAGAAGTTCGCCTGCATCCCAAAGCCAAGCTCTAAGGGTAGAGATCTCTCTGAAAATTAGAAATATTAAGATGACTAATCCCTCGTAAAAAAGAATTCATTTAACTCCTGTGATGTGTTGTGGAGAACCAGATCACTCTCTCTCTGTAGGAGGCCAGTTAACAGCTTGACAAGACTGGCAGCAGTGAAGTTTCCTAGCAATGAAAGCCTTGCTCTTCAAAAGGATTACTGCATTTTGATTTAGAACAATTTATTGGCATTACTGTACACAAACTATTTGATTCGGCTGTTGAAATTGCTGAATGTTGGCCTCCAGGGATACTGTCCCGTAAGACCCCTGAGACTTTAATTTGGCAGGTAGTCCAAAAATCATTGATTGACCTCCGTTGTGAGGCGCACAGCTCTGCTTATGCATGAGAGTGGCATGCATTGCAGAAGCTGCACCAATGCGTAGTCTCTGCCAGGAAACCTCTGCCTCGCTCACTTCAAGTCTTGCTTCCCCTAAGGGAGTTTTGAGCATTCATTCTCTTTTAGCGAGCTACATTGGAAGATATTCTTATGAAGCAGCAATTCCACAAGAGCAGAAATACTGTCAAAGCTAATTCATCCTGGAGCTTGTATTAACTGCTCATTACCAGTGTTTGTCATTATGTTTTCTTCAGCTGTTGTTTTGGTGTAAGCAATGTCAAGTGATCTGACAACAGCAGAAAATCACACTGCTTTCAGAGGTTGGATGCAGTTTAAGTGTGTTTCTAGCAGTTAGCAATCATCTGCAGACTAGCGTCTTTTTGGGGGGGCACCCATTCTGCAAACCAATCCTGATTTCAGCCTAACGGTGCTGTCTGCTGTGTTATCAGTGCTGTTGTTTTCAGTCACATGGTGCTGTTGGCTTGCCAGCTTCATGCAAAGCAATCATGGCATAGCACTGCTCTGCGCTGGGCACTCGGCAGCATGCTGGCTCGTCGCAGTCTGGTGCAGTGATTCTGACAGTCAGCACTCACATGGACTGCAGAACATTGTGTAAATAAATGTTGACGTTTGTAATGTACACCCTGGACCGACCTCCTTCTTTGTATTAGAGGGGCTCAGAACACTACCTTCTCAGGAAAGGTGAATATCAGTCCACTTAATTCACTATAGTGGTGTCCTGGGTTCAGCAGTAGCAGTCAGTTTTCTCCTTCTTAGTAGCTGGTGCAGTGCTGTGTTTTTGACTTTCAGCCTGGGAACAGTGCTGATAACACTGATGTTTTTAGCTGCTGCTTAGTAATGTTTAGTCTGACCAAGGACTTTCTGAGCCTCATGCTCTGCCAGGGAGGAGGGGAACTATAAAACAGAGGTGCTTTCCCTAACATTTCCTTAACATTTCCTAGTATAGGAAATTTTCCCAACCAAGTGACCCCCTGGGAGACAGCGTAGGCTGTGGGAGTGGGCTGCCAGCCTTGGGGTTCAGTGACAGCCTGAGCAAGGTTCATCTGCTAGAACCCATGATGAGGGCACAGCCCGTACCTCCTAATGTTTCCTAAGGGGTTTCATCCTTTAAATCTCTGTAAGCTGTAAATCAAATGCAGGCATTACAGATCCCTTTTACCCCCTTTACTTTTACCTCCTTTACTTTACCCCTTGCCCAGCACTGCCTGCCTGTTCTTTGGGATTGGTGAGGGGAGTGTGTGTCAGGTGAGATCTGCTCGGGTGCCACACTGGTGGAAGGGGAAGGTGGCCACAGTTTTTAAGAAGGAATGAAGCTCTGCATGCAAAGGTGGGTGCTGAGACTACATGGAAATGCAGGGATACCCACAAGTCTGTGTGTGTTTGCAAACTAACTGCAGGTTTTGTTTAAAGAAAAATGTCCTGCAGAAGTGTGCTTTTCAGTAGGAGGCAAGGAAGAGGGGAGCAGAAGTGCAGAGTTGTGGTTTTATAAGGAAGCTCTTGCATGTGTAACTAATGCAATAATCTTCAATTTGGAAGTTTGACCTGGGTCTTCTTTTCCAAAGAGAAATATCACATTTTTTTCTCACAGTGACTGTGACACTCACCCTTCCTGCTGTAACTTCCCAAAACAAGGGGATGTTTCCTTTCATAACTTTAATCTCGCTGCTTCATTCAGGGATGAAATAACAGCCTTTACTAATCTAAAAGAAAGTAAGTGGCTTGGGGGCAGGTTTTTTACCCTTAAGGTTCATTCTGCATTCCAAGCAGCTTGCAAATCACAGATACGTTGAGCTGTTGCAGCTTATAGAGTCACCTTTTTAATGTCAGAGTGAAGTCATGGTGCTAAACTCTTCAGCAGCTCTGCACAAACAATTTTGCAGTAGGATGACTACTATTGCCTGGTCCTTGTGTGCCATCAACAAGGTTGTTTCTTTCAGTGGCTGTAAAAGAATGAAACAACACATGGCTGTTTATCTTGTGATTATCTAATCATTGATAGGACTAGGATAAAAAAATCAGATTATATTTGTTAGAAACTTGCTAAACTGTTTCTTTGCAGCTAACACACAAAACTGCATTCGCAGAGAGGCAGAGACAAGAAAAATAAACACTTTTTTCATAAGAATTTTCCCTTAGGAAAGTCACTGGTTTTCATTTCATTGATTTTCCTTTTGCCTTTCATTATTTAAAAAGAACCCTAACCAAAGAACCCCAAACCTCCCTGGTTCTCGCTCTTTTCTGCTTCCTTGAAATGACTCAATTATTGAACAGGGAGCATTGAGCTAGGTCTTAAGTATGAGTTTTAAGTTGCAGAAAGCTTTGGAGTCAGCAGCAATATTTGGGTGAAGACTTTCAGAAAGCACCAGCCCAAGCAGTCTAGTCATATGAGGTAGATTCCATTAATTTAGGTCTTTCCCATAAAATACCCTTTTTTCTTGGCTTTATCTTCATGAGAGATACCAAGAAACTTAACATTCTCTGATAATTTCATATTTAATGCCTACCCATGCAATACATTAAAAGAAGCTTTTTTCAAGACATTTATTTATTCTTGTCAAATATATATGTATTTTTACATTTTCAAAACAATTGGTAATATTAAAGGTTTGATTTTCAAACTGGAATGATTTGCAACTTATTTTGTGAGAATTTTTATTCCAAATTTTAGTACGTTTTATACCAGCCCATTGTTAAAATTATTTCTGCAGTTCCTATTATGTGCATGAATTTGAAATGCTATGACAAAAATAAATAGGTGTGCAATTGCTTCAGATCTTTTTCTAAGTATATAATGACAGGATATCTACCACATGTAATTGCTTCTAAATTCAACTACTTGATTGTGACTATGTTTTTGTAATGTTCTCTTCTAAAAGCTTACCATTTATATTTCAGGATATGCTGTAATTTACATTTATAACATTATTTTGACCCAGCTTATGCTAATATTGAGATTTAAAAAAAGAAACGGGAGCCAGCCTCCTCCCCGTTTTCAAAGCACAGTTGGTGTGGTTTGGTAAAGTACCACAGCGTGTACTGAATTAGGCATCTGCCTTGCAACCTCTGTTCTTCTTGTCCAGGTTTGAGATGACTTGATCAGATACCCCTGGAGTCTTCCCCCAGGATCTACAAAATAAATGTATTTGTCACAAATGTGAACAGCAGAGGCAAGGAAACTTCTGCCTTGGTAGATGTGTCGTCTGAGAAATCCACCCTGTTGTATCGCTGCGATAAAATACAAGGAGATGGCACAGATCATGGCTTGGGTTAGGTGGCTGTCTCCAGGAGGAGGGAAATTGGGCTTTAGCCCTATTTTGTAATGTTAAAAAATGGAATCATCTCAGTCTCTGATACAAGTACCTTAAATACAGTTTGTACAGTTTTTTATCAATACCTGCATACCTAGAAGGTGTAATATTTCTACAGAAAATACATACTCAAATCTGGCATACTAAAGAATCCATGCTCCAGGGACCAAACAGGTCTGAACTAACTGAATACCTGTAAAGAAGTGTAAACCTGTCTCTAGGAAAGGATGGAAGCCACACTACCAAAACTATTTGGAAGCTTTTTCAGTCCAGATTCCTCTATGCCTGTAATTTCAGCATATGTACAACAAGGCATTTGTGATCTACTATATAAGAGTACAGTATTTGGTACGTTTATTTATATATTGTGCCTAGTAATGCTCTAAAACCTGTATGCTTTCATAATTCATTGCATATAGACCTGACTGTAAACATCCATGCTAAATGCCAGCAAATGTCTGGTACATGCTGCTGTCACTGCCTGCACCGGTGTGTGGTGGAAGGCCCTGCTATCCCTCATGCTCCTCTTTGATAACCCTGAGTTTGTTTTGGGGGAAAAATGTACTTCTGAAAGAGCTGTAAGATACAAGAAATATCTCCTTCAACTGTTATGCTAAAATAACCAACAAAGGCCATTCCTCTATTCCTTTAGGTAGGAGCAGTGTTTTTTTCTCGTCACCATCATTATGGTGGTAACCTCCTGTTGGGTTGAATGTACTTTCTTATATGCCAGAGACAGAAAAAGTTTGTGACTTAATATTGCTTTCACAGAACAATTAAAATACTTTTTCTGTTAAAATGGTACTATTCATATTGATTCAGTTTTCTAGATATGACTCGTGTAAGGATGAAAGTGCATTTTATAGAATAAGGGGCTGCCAGGAAATTGGTTTGGAAAATGGTGAGTGGAAATCACTTCTACAGAGGAGAGGTCATCTTGAGCATGTATGAACAAATACCGCCAGATATTCTATAAGAACACTATGTAACTATCTATCACTTCTATTTATTTCTTGGCACAGCCTTATTCTAGTATTTTTCCCATGCAAACAAACATCTAAAAAAGCTTCTGCTTATGCTCATTAGCATAAACACCTTCAACAACACGTTGAAAGTGACTTCTATGGCTGGTTACCTTGTAATTTATTAATGAGCTCATGCTGTTTAATAAATGATTATTTTTTTTGTAAAAAACATTAAAAATTTATGTTTGAGAGATATTTTTTATTTTTCATTTTAGAAAAGTGAGAAAATAGTTTGGTGTTTGATTTTTTCTCTTTCTATCTGTTGTAGATATCTGCATTTTCTATCAAGATACCAGGTAATGATGCACAAAAGGGGAAACTTTGCAAACGTCAAGGAAAACATCTTTCCAATACAATGAGACAGTGAAATGCTGAACAGGGAACCCAGCCCTGGAAGGTCATCATTGACTGTGAATAATTTAAGGAAGCAAAACCAGTACCCAGTTTTGCTTTTTGATTTTTCATTAGAATGATGGCCTCAGCCTGCAACAGTGCAGTCATCCACATTCGTCCTTTTTTTTCCTTTTCCATAGTGAGATGTGCTTAGTTAGAGTTTAGGGTTTTACCACTTGGATTTGTATGTCAAGGTTACTTCCTTGTGGCTTGGAGCTTTGATGAGCTAGTTATAACCTCTCTGTTTCCAATATGCTTTTATGCATATTTCTTTGCATGCATGGCATACCTACTAAAGAAATGATAATTGTCAAGCTGGCACAGTCTGTCCATGGCCTGTCAGGGCATCTGGACATTTGCTGAGTATTGATTTTTCTGCATAATGTGAGTTAACGGAACATTTCAAATCCTGGTCTCTTCTCTTACCTACAGCTTTAAACAGCATTGCAAAGGAAGCATTATCAAAATAGAGATCTGAGTGGGTGAGGGAGCTGAAATGTGAATGCTCGGTGTATTTGCACAAGATGGGACAACTAAAGCTGAGCAAGAAATGAGAAATTAAGGGAAGTGCAAAACACTGTTTTATCCAACTTGGAACCAGATGTTTCAGACACCAGAAAGCTTTCAGGCACCTCTCACAGACTTCAGCTGGCACCAGCTGATGCTAAAAAGGGAGAATTCAGTCATTGCTGCCTTTTCTGGCTTTATTTCCAGGAGAGAAAGAGGTCAGAGTGGCTAAAATAAAGTCACTGTAAGGTCTTAGAAAAGTTAATATTTTAAAACACGTGTTTTATATTTCTTGATGTGACCTCCAGTTATAGGCAAACCAAAGCGAAGGTGACAACAGAAAATCAAGAGCTAATATTGACTCAGAGTGATCCCAAGTTCAGTACTGCCAATTTAAAATTTAAAAGCCATCAGGCTGCTTAAAACTCACGATGTGCTTACGGAGAAGTAAAAAAAGAGGCAGCCAACCAACCAACCAAAAACCTTTTTATTTGCCTGCAGTTTTTGAGACTCTGTTGGAGACTGTGTTGACGTTTCTGCAACTGTGGAGACTAGGACGTTATTTTGTATTAATGGAAGTCAATAAACTCACAGAGCTGCAACATGAGCGAAAAAATTAGGAATATTTCAGTGAAATCTTGAAAGTTGGTAGAATTGCAGGTTGTGGAGATACAGGGCAAAACCCCACTCTTGATAAATTATTGCTTAGATACTGACAAAGGATTAGCTTTCCATGGCCCTATTTTAATGCAGCTGCTGTGGTATTGGATGAACAAGGTTGTAGATAGGGCTTATCAGTGAAGGAAATTCTGTGTCAGGAAACAGTGGCTGCAGTGTGGCAAACTATAAATACTCAGTGAATGAAGGTCTTGGACAGATGACTCTATGAAGGGGCTCACCTATCTCCTGAATTAGATGGACCAGAGTGAAAAAAATGAGGGACATTGCTGGATGCAAGCATCCTCATCCCCTCTGACATCAGACAAACACAGCAAATTCCTACTGATGCTTGAATGAAAGGGCTAGTAAGGATTTTATGCAGTAACCTAACTGCTCCGATTTCTGCTCTTTTGAACTAAGTGGATCCCTATAGATAGCACTGAGACTATAAGAAGCTGTATCCCTGATGCAGAAGACATCAGGTCAGTTGGTTGGGAATCTTCTGGAAAAATAATGCTGCATCAGTAAGTGGTGACGGAATAGGATCAAGTCTCCGCATTTTCATTTCTTCCCTCTCTCTAGCTCCCATACTCCTCTCCTTTCTGCCTTCTTATCCCTCTTGTTCTTCCAGTTACCAGTGCTGCAATCCTGTGCCTATAGCATCTCTTAGTTGCAGTTCTGCTTCTTGCTAGACTGGTATCAGGTATTTAGAGATCCCGGTAGTAAAACCTATGCTCACACCAAGGAGTTACTTTACATGGCTTACCCACAACCTCTGTGTCTACCTTCTTTACTTTTTTTTGTCCATATATATACTTTCTAATCGAAACTTTCTGCAGACATGCTGTGTTCTCTGCCTTTTGTTTCTCCAGTCCTGGGCCCTCTTCTGCTGGGCTTGTAAGTAGTTTAAACTTACAAAAATTTAATTTTATTATATATTCAATACTGCTGAGCTTTTTATTTTCTCTTAGAATCCTTAATCTTGACAGTGCTCCTCATGTCCTCAGGTTCAGGCACTGTCTCAAATGTGCATAAACAGTCTGTGAGGTGAAGGGGTGACTGATCCATATGAATTTACTTTTTGGACTTTTTGTTCAGGGTTTTTCTTCATACCTAATGCTTTCCTATCTGTACTTCCTCTCTCTTTCTTCCTTCGTCTGATGAAGGAGTGGTAGCACAAAGAACTCCTCAGCAGCAACAGCCTTTGTGTGTGGTGAAGGTCAAAGAGGTGAGATATTCCCATCCTGGATAGAGGGAGAGATGAAAAGAAGGATACACAAGGAAACATACTCACGGCATGAGCATTAATAACTGGTGTCTACTAAACACATAAAAGGTTGGTGTTTCGGGCCAAGTAAAACGTCTTGATCATGGTTGCCAAGTGAGTCAGTGTGTTTTCTGTATAAATTTAGAGGTATGGCCCAAAATCATTGCTTATGGCAAGTTTCAGTTGTTAAAGCTCACCATCAGGTTCCTGTACTGCTCACACGTATGGCAGATGTTCCTTCCATGCTGGGGGCCCAGGGTGACTGTTCTCACAGACTAGCAAAGCACTGGCTGGTTTCCATTTCCATTAGGCTTTGGTGTACCTAGTTTGGACTGTACTTGTCAAAACCAGCCCCTGGGTACTACTCAGTCATGGTGTCCCCACTGTTCCTGGAGAGTTTGTAACTATTTAATGAATTATGAGATAATAGATATTTAAAATACTGATCAATCAGTGACTAAAAATTGCTTTGGGAGCCCAGGAAACCACTTGCCCCATGCCTGTGACTGCTCCCATCCTCAGCTCCCTCGCAGGTTGCATCTGGGATAATAGCCCCATGGTGTTTTCAAACAGCTCTGCAGCTGTAAGAACAGAGACCCAGAGCTGCACAGAGCAAGGAGAAAGCAGGTGCTGCTGTAAGGACTTTGGGGCTGAAGTGGATGTTGAGAGACTGACTCATGATGCTCCCAGTGGTGGTGGAAAGAGAAACAGTGATGGAGAGAATCATTCTCTCTACAGCTACCTGAAAGAAGGATGGAGAGAGGTGCGTGTCAGTCTTTTCTCCCAAGTAACAACTGATAGGACATGAGGTAATAGCCTCAGGTTGCACCAGGGAAGGTTTAGGTTGGATATTAGGAAAGATTACTTCACCAAGATGGTGATCAGGCATTGGAACAGGCTGCCCAGGGAAGTGGTGGAATCACCGTCCCTAGAAGTGTTCAAAAACCATGTAGATGAGGCCCTCAGACATGGTTTAGTGGTGATCTTGGCAGTCCTGGGGCCATGGTTAGACTTGATCTTAAAGGTCTTTTCCAACCTAGTTCATTCTGTGATTCTATGATCTCTTCACTCCAGTGTCCTTTAATAAACCATAATCCACTTTGGAAGCCAATTTCTGTATGCTAATGAAATGGAATTGCATTTCTGAAATGTGTCAATATCATCAATGTATGCAGACTTTTATACAGAATTTTATAGTGGAAAAGAAAGAGGGAAGTTCATAGTCTCTTCTACTCTGGTAATCACTGCTCTTAATTAATAAGTCTTTGTTATCTCTAAATTGAATTAATAGTGGAAGGTACTCGCTCTTGTTGCTGGGCTTTACTTAATTGTCCAGACATTTGATTCAGCACTGACTAACCTAGATGCCAAGTCCATATGCTAATACGTTCCCTTGCTCTTGGGGGACTATTAGTTAGCAAGCTGCCACTGAACGCAGAGCACACGGGAACTGCTGTGTGGTGTGAATATGCTGGCCCAGCTGACTTGTTCTGATGCCAGAATGCTTCACAATTGGACATAATTTTTCAGTGTCACATTCCTTTTCAGGGGACCTTCCTGACACAGGCTTTTGTTTTCTTCTCTCTGAAACACCGTTAGGTGCTCAGAGATCCTGGAAGTAAAATCTGTGCTGAGACTTGCGAGTGCCTTACATGGCTTGCATGTCACCTCCCATCCCTTCCACTGCTGAGATAGAAATAGCCATGAAAGCATCTAGTTGTCCCCTTTCTCCCACTTCCCTTTAGCTTCACAATGGCCTCTGAAACTGTATTTCAGAGGATTCTTCTAGGAGCTGTACAGGTAAAGTAAGATGAAATGAAGAAAAATCCTAATTCTTTAGTTAGGGCAGATGGTATAATTTGGCATGCTAACAGTGTGGTGCCATGAGTGTGATACCCAACACAAAATACAGCACCCTACCTGTAATTCACAGGGAGTAACCAACGGGTTTCTTTCATCCTGATCAGGTATCAACCTGCACATGCAGCTATGTCAAGCTGTAAGTAAATGCAGTGCACTGTGAGAGGCTGCCTCTGCTTGAGGTAGTATCTTGTTGCAGCTGTGATAGACCAACAATATAACATTATGACAATATGACATTTGCAGGTGGAGAGAATATCTTTTGGGATATCAGCTCGGGGAGCCCATCAAGCCCTCAACCCCAACTTTGGCCTTTGGGTTGGAAACAGAAGCTTCAGTAAAAACTCAATGTACTAGTACTACAATACTGCTGTAGAACTGGAGAAACCCAAAAACTTACCCAGCCTTTCCAACTCTACCAGGTAGTCTAATAAAGGTTGTTACCTCTACCTTTAAACTGTACAGGTATTGCATTATCCCTTCTAGGAGCTACACAATTAAAAGTTGTGGGCCAGCTTTACTGAAAGGAATGGTACTTCCTAGCATCACTGGTCCAGTTGTACAATGGACTGTATCCAGTCTGTCATGTTCCTTCAAGGCCCCTCACGTGGGAAGACAGAAGTATCACCCACCAAAGTGTCAGAGTTGTTCAGCATACTAGAAAGACAAAAATAATGTATTTTGTAGGCACTTCTCTGGGCTCTCTTCACTCTCAGACCCCACTGCTTTTCAGGCTGCAGTGGGTTCAAGGGTAACAGCAGACTCCCCAGGGTCCTTGGTTATTGTTGGGTAAATCCAGCTCTAGATCTTTATAAAAAGCATAGAGCAAACAAATACGAAATAATAAAGTGAAAGGTGAGAACAAGGCATTGTATTGAATCATACCATCGATCATAATTTCTGCTCTCTTTTGTCTGTTCTACTTTTAAGGACAATATTGTTAGTTTTCTCTCTGTATGTTGCTATAGCATTGTGCAGCTTTGCTTACCTTTTTATGGGGCTCTAATGCAGGAACTTCTCTTCTTTCCAGTATTTGTACCCATCTTTATTTTGTTCCTCCCTTGCTGAGGATGGAGCAGTACCCACTGTTGGTGCTGTGCTCTGGTCAGGCAGAAGGAGGTCTGTCAAAACCAAAAAGGAGGCACATTCCTTTCCTTTCTAGGGGGCTCAGCAGCGTATTGAGGCTTCGGCTTCAGAATTGGACTTGGTATTCTAAAACAAAACAGAGCGCATAGTCCTCTCACAGTCCATGGATGATTGCACATTGTGCTCTTAGCAGTTCATTAGTCTGACGTTTCACTTGCTTTCAGTTTTGAATGGAGATTTCTGCATCCCCATCCGGCTAGGGAAGCCCCAACAACAGGCTTAGTATTACATATGGTTGGAAACTTCTGGACAGACGTTTTGCTTTTAAAAAATGCTTATTCATTGAAACTGACTTTTGTAGGGGACATCGATTTGGATTTTTTTTCACTTGCTTTTTGGTGTAGATTATACTATTGCATAACCCTGATTTCAGTTGGTACGAAATGAAATGCAGAATAAAAAGAAAACCATGAAAACAAGAATGAGATGTTTTGATGTGGATTTTTAATGCTGTTTTGTGGGACAGTCCAGTTTTTTCAGTCCACTCTGGAATGAAACCGTTTTTGCAACATCATCCGTTAATGAGCAAGACATTTTGAAATTCCACTTGCGCTATGGCCTGATCTGCATTGCTCATCCTCCTCTTCCCACCTGGCTGTGCTGCGCAAGTTGTGCTGTGGTCAGTGGTGTGACCTGTTGGGAACCATTCAGAAGGTTGTCTAAGTACCAGTCTGGAGAATAGTGTGGCAGCAGCAAGCAACTTCTGCTGTGGACGGGCAGGAAGTATGCCTGGCCAATGGAAGTAAAGCGGAGGAGCTTGCTGGCTGCAGTCCTGGGTTTGAAAAGTCTGAGGGGAGAGCTTCAGTAACTCTATTGTGTATACAGGGCAGTGTCCTCTGCAGAAAGGAGGAAAAGAGAGACCCTAGGAAAGGCAGAAGAGGGGAAAGGAAATATAAAGAAGTAAAAGGGTTGATCAAGTTTTTAACAACAAAAAAATAGCAAAATTGTGGAAAACTTTCTAAGAGGAAGAACAGAGGAAAACGATTGTGATCAAGTGAAGGGCACCAGGTGACTCAGTGCTGCCTTAAACATGCTGATAGAAAAGACAGGATGGTTGTGACTGAGAGGCTACAGAAAATTAAATTATAGAGAAGGGAGGGGAAAAAAGGGGAAGCGGAAAATCAAGTGAAGACAAACCCAAAGAACACAGTGAGATTCCCTTCCTAGTAATTTTGTGGAAACAAACAGTGGCTCTGGGTATGAGGTGCTATTTTCTGTGTGTTGAGAGAGCGATAAGTGCCCTGACTTCTGGTAGATTTTTCTGCCCACTAGAGAGGCATGCTTCTGCCCTAAGGTCTGATAACAGGAACAGGCTGTGCCATGAAATTCCATGAGTTTTAATTTCTCCGGCCACAATGGATGTCACAGAGCAGGAGTATCATGCAATTGCTCTTTAATTATATGATTACTTAATAGGGTTTCCTATTAAACACCATGTAACTACGTGGAGATTACCATGTAATTACGTTTAGTAGATCCAAACCTAATTAGCATATAACCTGTATTCTTGCCTTGTGGTTCAGCAGGCTATAATCTTGTAATGATATGGTACTCACTGTGTTGTGAGCCTGGCACTACACACTAATCTCTGTGCAGTTAAATGCACAGTAGTTTTCATGCAAGAAGTATTTGTGCCCTGTTAACAGTTGTCCTATAAACTTGTGTCCCTGTTGGCTTTGACAATGACTTAAGCCAATTATGTTTTCAAATTGCCTTTGTGAAATGCTTTTGCTCTACCCCTTGCTTGCTGCCGCGCTGTAAACTCAGCTGGATGTGAACTGTAAAAACAATCATGAGATAGGCGACTTGATTAGCTCCATTCATTTACTTCAAATCTAGTGCAAAATATATGCGCCCATGTTCTTGATGTTTACTGTTCATTTGTGGGAAGCAGTGAGTCCTCTGTAGCAAATGCTGCAGGTAATGCACCTCTTCAATGGTCATAATAAAATTATGTGTGCTTTAAAGATAAGATACTTTTGGTGGAGGTAAATTCTTTCTGTGTGTTGTTTCTCTTTTAAAATTCAGCAGCAATAGTGGGGAGCAAAGCTAGCTTATGCGATAAACAGGGTTGTACCTTTCAGTAGGTGAATAAAAGTGCTTTTAAAATATTTGCTTTATGTTTTGGCATGTATAACAGCAAATGAACTGTGTTCATTCTGCAGTGTATTCTTTGCCATTCAGTTTCTAATGAACAGCTGCATCACACCTCTCAGCTGGGTTAGGACAGGAAAATGACCGCTATAAATATAAGTGGGTTGATTTTTCTGGCTGTGTTGTTTTTTCCTTTCTTTCTTTTCCTTCATTTTACTCACTCCTTGCCTTTGTACTGGTTTTCCCTGGCAGACTAGAACTACAAAACGTTTTTTTCTCAGCTAAGAGTTGAGCAAACCTAAATTGGACGTTGCTGTACTTTGGTGTGTGTAAGACACAAAATTCACTTTTTATGGGCTATAAATCTGTGTCACTTTATACAGGAATGGTGCGAGCTACAACTGTTCCTCCTTCAGCTTGGAGACTTACCCAGTAATTTGCCACTAAAATGAATAGTGTTTTTCAGGGATTGTCTCTTAGCTACAATAATAATTTCTGCGCTGATAATTTTTACTGCACCTAGTATGTGATTTCAGAAGGTAATGCCAGTTATTAGGATGTCAGTATGTACCTTGTCAGTGGCTTTTTGCAGTAGCTGTCCACCCCATCAGCCTTCCTGGCTGATGCCTATAAAGACTGTTTGGTCATTTAGACAACAGCAACATATTCATGGGATCACTTAAAAAGATTCAAATTAGTAATGTGGAGGGTTGTCCTTGCTGGTTTTATTTTATGTATTGTTTGCAAGCAGGAGTTGGATGCAACCACAACAAAGCAATGCGCAAATTCTGTCACCTGCAGGTGCAACAACTGCACTTCGCATTCCCATGTTCAGCTGGCCCGTAAAATATTCAGCAGGAGCAGATCTGGGCAGAGACCCACAGATCTCTGCAGGTCCCCCTACCTGGTCCCTGTGTCCTTCACTTTAACAGTGACATTCTGCTGCTTCTGAGTGTGTGGGGTTTTTTCTCAACCAGTTCTGCACCCTTCTTTGAATAGTTTCATCTAAACTGTATTTCCCTAGCCTGTTTGTGCTAGGGAATGTCATGTGAGACCATGCCAAAAGCCTTAATAAGTCAAGATACATGACATGCACTTAGTCTTTTCTATCTATCTATCTATCTTCTCTGTCTGCTGCTTTGTCAGAGAAGGAAATTACAATAGTTTGACATGACTTGTTCTTGGCAAATCCATTATTGGCTTTTACTCATCTCCCCCTCTCTCTCTTTTCTCAGTTCTTTTAAGTAGTTTGTTTATTTGCTCCAGTACTGCTCCTGAAACTGTCTCTGCTTTGGGGTTTGTTTCATAAGTTACATCAGTTAGCTTAATAAAATGCATTACGTCTCTCTATTAACTGTTTCTTGGTGTGTATCTCTACAATATCTAAGCTACACGTCTCTGCTGCCGCTACAGTATTTACATACACTGGTCTGAAATTTCCTAGGCCCTCCATTCACCTCTTTTAAATAAGAGCATGGTGCTGCCTTTTTCCCTTTTCCTGGACCTCGTCATTTGCTATCCATGAGCTCCAAGAGATAACTGCTAATGCTTCTGACACTGTTTCACTGACTTCTTCAAGTATCCCATGATTAAATCAACCCTTTCAGGTGAATTGAAAACATCCAGCTACTCTTTTAAATGTCTTTTCCCTTCTTCTAGGCAGAAATATTAACCCATGTGTTGTTGGTACTACTAGTGTTAGTGAACTGACTACAGCTAAATGAATTTGATGCTTTGACATTTACAAATCTGCTGCTGACAGCTTTCTTCCCCTGTGAGCAGCAAACCAAATCTTTTCTTGGTCTTCTTTTTACTAATAACCTATTTATAGAAATACATGCTTGTTGCCATGGATGTTTCTTCCTAATTGTGTCTCATTCAGTCCTTTTCTGATTTTGCCCCTGCCTTTATTTTGTTCTTCTATGACCTAGCTTATACTTTCGAGTATGTTTCCTTCTTCTGTTGAGGGCAATGAAGAGCTTATGATGCAGACAGATGAGGAGATAAGCACCAGCTTGTACTTAAGTATTATGAATATTTAATAGATACCTGAGATGCATAAATAAATATAAAGCGATGTAGGAATTCAGAAGTGCAAGTGGATGCAGGTTCAGCAGAGCTAGAGTCAGAGAAAATCTTCCTGAGCTGTGTATGATCTTTACAGTGACGTGGTTGGTTTCTGTAGCAGTTAATGTTCAGCTTTGCTGCACGTTGTTACTTGGGATTGATGATGTGATTTATCATTTCGGAGTAGCTCTAGGAACTGACATGAGGCAACAACACTGGAGAAAATCCTCTTGCCTTACAGGGAAGCTGCAGGATAATCTTGGAGGCATCTTTTATCTTTAGGCTTGTTTGTTTCAGCCTTCATTTTTCTCTGTAATTTTTCTCTATGTCACATTTCCACTTCTCTCTCTTTGTCTACCTGGAGGTGTCAGAAAGCTGTGGAAATCCATGTGGATTTCATGAAATCCATGGGAAAGCCCAGCATGTCACAGGCAGAGGTAGCAAATGGCAGGGAGTTAGCAGGGGCTCTTGGCTGCAGTGTCTGTTAGTGATCTGAGAACAAGCCACTACCTGCGAGGTTATTGTGGTTCACTGGGATCACTGGTGAAACTGGGATTCTTATTACCAGAGGGTTGGCAGCTACATTAGTGATAAGGTCTGCTGTGAGAGCCTCCTTGACGTTTTGTGTGAAATCAGGAGCACAGCAGGACTGCATGTAATGCCTGAGTCTGGGATGCCTATACTAGTCTTAGGGAAGCAAATGAGGAGAGGAGCTTTGGCAGTTTAGTCCTGACCTTGTTGCTCCTGTTTATTTGAAATCTCTAAAGGTGACAAACCTGTGGACTCTTTACCACCACAATGAAAAGGATCAGAGTTCCTTTACCTGTGGATATACTTATGTTCTGATACCTACTTTGAAATAAATGATCTGTAACAAAGCTGGTTTCATCTGGGGCGCCTGACTGAAATCTGGTTTCTGATGAGAGGGTGAATACAGGCGATTGTCCATCTTTGTTTCCTGTCTGATCTGTTATGTACTAAATAACTTCAGGCACATGTTGTGCAGCTTGCGCTGGCATTGAACCAGAAGAAGCTTTGTATGCTCGCTAATGAGATCAATGCTGTTGGGAGCAGACTCGGCGTTAACTGTCAAGTTTAGCTATGATGTTTTCTGCTGCCTGCTTTTGTCCTGTGTGCCAGTAATAAGTTTCTGCAGTACACAAAACTGGCTGCCTGGAACCCTTTTTTTTTTTCCCCTAAAATGTTAACTTCTCTCATTCTTTGGAGAAGTCCTTGTGATTTGAGGCAATACTGGTCCATCATGGGCAATAAGTTGTCTAGACTCTTAAATACAGGAGAGGGATGAATCTGTGGGATACAAGTTCAAATCTGGGAAAAGGTGCAGCCTCTCTCTGGGGTAGTAATGGGAATATTATTATGTCCTAAAACCGGGTGAAGTTTAATAACAGTGACAGTAAGAATGGTGGAGTTCACCTTTCAGCAGAATATAAAACTGTCAGTGGCATTCAAAGTTTGATTTCTTTAAACTTCCTGTGCTCACAGAAGCTCTGGTACTTTACCCTGTTCTGAATGGAGATGGTGAGAACATCCTGAAAGAGTGACAGCACTCATGTTTTACTCAGGTCTTAACTAGAGCTGTGAAGTGACCTATTGACCATGTACTGGTGATGAAGCTAAAGGAACACCCAGGGTCCTGGTTCTCCCTCCCTGTATAAGAGCTATTTGGCAGTGTCCCTCTTGGACATGTTCATGTGATGATAGATACACTGAGGGCAGAATCTGTACTTTCATCCTGGATTAGTTCTGCTCCTGGTTCTCAAACTCCCCTGTGGAACTAGGTACCTTGGCTTATCTTCTCCTGAGTGGGGTGCTATGATCTGAATAACTTAGCAATGCTGGGTTCTGAATATTGTTTTTGAATTATCCCAAAGAAAAAGAAAAAAGTTATGTAACATGTTTTAATTTTGTTTGAAATTGTTTATGCATCTGTACTAATCTTCTCCTCTTCTCTTTCTTAAAATATGGATTTTAAGGGTACATTTTTTCAATCCATCTCTCTTTCATGGTTAAGCCCAGCTGTAACTCAGAACCACGCAGCCGCTATCTCACTCTCCCTCTTCCTCCCTCCTGCTCCCGGAGGGATGGGGAGGAGAATCGAAAGAATGTAACTCCCACGGGCTGAGATAAGAACAGTCCAGTAACTAAGGTATAACAGAAACCACTGCTGCTACCACCAATAATAATAATTATAAGGGAAATAACAAGGGGAGAGAATACAACCGCTCACCACCTGCTGACCGATACCCAGCCCAACCAAGCAGTGATCTAACCCTTGTGGGTAACTACCCCCAGTTTATATACTGGGCATGACGCGCTGTGGTATGGAATACCTCTTTGGTCATTTTGGGTCAGGTGTCCTGTCTCTGCTTCCTCCGGGCTTCCCGTCCTCCCTGGCAGAGCATGAGACTCAGAAGGTCCTTGGTCGGAGTAAACATTACTGAGCAGCAACTAAAAACATGGGTGTTATCAGTGTTGTTCCCAGGCTGAAAGTCAAAAGCACAGCACTGCAGCAGCTACGAAGAAGGAGGAAAATGACTGCTACTGCTGAACCCAGGACATCTCTGAATCTCAGTTCTGAGCAAAATGCAGTTATCCGTCAGCAGCTGTGCATGAAGAGCTTTGCTAAGGAGTGAGTCTGCCATTTTCCAAATGTTTTCTTGTTTTCTTTCTTTTTCAGTGACTCAGTAGAGACAAAATCACCGTAAGCACCACTGTCTGTTTAAACTTACTGGTTATTTTGCGACACTTGGAATAAAAAAGTATAAACTGTTTAGAAACTTCTAATACCCATGTTTTAAAAGAATTCTCTCCACTGACTCACTTGAAATAGTCACCCTGCAGATGTTAAAATTGTAGGTGTCAAAATAATCATCTGCTTGGGCTACTCCCTCCAACTCTGTTACGGAAGCATTACTAAATTGTGTCACTAATTTACAAAGCTACATAATTTACGTGAATATAAATCTCAGATTTTGATAAACCTTCCCACGATAAATATTTTACTTCTCAAATTACTATAGAAATAAATTTAAATTTTTCTGTGGGGAAAGGTGATTCTTAACAGAGAAAAGAAAAAAAAGGCAACATATATTCCAAATATATGAGATGGTGCTTGTGTTTTTCCAACCAAAATTGACACAAGACTTACAAAATGTACTCTGCCCACTGTGTAGATATTCATGGACAGTGTAAGCTTCTGGAGCAGAAAATGCACTATTTGTGTACATTCATATTTTATAGTCATATGGCATCAGATTTTACCTCAGTCTGCTGTCATACAAAGCTATTGCTGAAACAAATAATCACTAGAACCATTATTACATTTTCACATATCTGGCACAATGTTTGAAGCAGTACAGACATAATATAATGCATTTTTCTAATCTGTGTGTCCTACCAGCCTTTGTCACAGACATTTCACAGCCTGGGTATCCCAAAATCATTACAGTGTCTCAAACAGACCTCGAGACAAGTATTTCTCTCATTTGAGCAAAATAAATTCAGGTTTTCATTCAACTTGCTAGTTACATGAAACTAGTTAAGTACCATCGTTTCTGTCTCTAGGTTTTTGCTTATAAATCTTCCAAGGGTCATGTCCTTAGGCTAATCTTGCAGCCATAAAGGCCGGCTTAAAGTTCCTTAATAAATCTGAATCAATTTCCGGAGTCTTTGCTGTTTCTGTAATACGCATTTGACAGTAACTAAGATAGTGCCCTTCTGACCATACCGGAGCTTCAGTTTCAAGAGGAGACTTGGACTGTTTTCACTTGTGACTTTGCTACGTTATATAGCAAGACAGGATAAATGTGCTTAGTACTGATGACAACCCTACGTAACAAAGCTAAGAAAACTGACCGGAATTAAATAGAAATCACGTTTACTTGAAAGCACAGACAAAGGGGAAAATAGTGGTACCATAGTAGATCAAAAGAAATACCTTTTAATGAAGGTGCAGTGTGGTTTTGGGACTCAACCAGAATAATTTCCAAGTGCAGAGTTTAGCAAAAATTCAAGAAAGGGATTAAACATACAAATGAATTTCAAGCAGAAAACATTGCTTCAATATGATGAGCAACAGAGTGTTATGATAACAGAGCATTATATTAAACCTAGAGCATTACAATTAACAGAACATTATATATAAAAGCAAATATTTATGCTTCTGTATTTGAACCAGAGTTTTAACAACTTGGATGAAAATCATGTCCTTTTTCTTTACCTTTCAAAAAGCTGGGTGCTTAATCTAAGCCAATCTTCTAAACATTCTATGTAGTGTCAGGGGAGAAGGAGAGACAAGAAGCTATTTCCTTGGCAATTTAAAGCTCTAGTTTGGAAATGAGGTCTCTATTTATCGGCACCAGACCGATACTTCATCAGGTCCAGACAGCAGGAGCTCCACTGCTCATGCAGAGCATGGGTAACTAGTGCCATCAGTGAGGACGGCTGCATTCAGTACTGCGGGCCAGGGCAGGTATGGAATCAAACCGCACAAAGCTCCTTCAGGACTGGGACATGAGTATGATCTATGGTGATTACTTTTCTAATATCATCTGTGTCTAGACAGATAAGTATGTTCTTGTTAGCTGATGAGTTGTGTTAATGGCATTGGTAGGAATGTGTCTTCAGACAACCATTTGTTTCCTCTGAGAACTGCATTTACGATGTTCCACGAAGACTGTACACAATTCAGTAGATGCTGAAAAGCCTCTGAATGTTTTTCACAGCCTTGATGTCTTATTCTAAATAGCATGTCATTTACAAGACTCCCAAAGACAGATAGCTTTCCCTGCTAGCTTGCAGTCACTCTGCAATTATATGGAACAGACGTTGAAATGATGATGGTGGCGTCTCACTGCTACATTTTGCTGCTGCTATGATCTAATGTATTTCAGCAACAACCAATTCCCCCTGCATTTTGTATTCATTGGATGTCGACATTAGCACACTGTTACTTCTATCAGTTATACTCATTTTTTTTTGAACTTGAAAAATGGTTTTTAAGCTAGAAAAGGTACCACTATATCGCTGTAACTGTGAAGGTGGAAGTTACCCAACGCAAAGATAGAATGATAACTTACTACTTAAAACCTTCCTACTTAAAAACTTACCTTGAGGGTTAAGATATGTGTATCGGTCTTCATGGGGCTAAGTGTGCTGGGCCAAATTTTGCATGCTGTGTGCTTGGCCTGTGTTGTTCTCTGGAATCATCTGACTCTGACAAAAACACCCAGCTGATGTGCATTTGACATTTGTAGCTATTAATTTAGTTTATTGGTGATGGTTTAAAACCACCTGTTGAGGTTCTGTCCCCCCTTGATGAGAATAAAAAAAGAATGAAAAAGAAAGATAGATGTACTCCAGCTTTAGCTCACAGATAACATCATACTAATGCTACTGAAAAATGGTCTGTGAGGTTCCAGCCTTTCCTAAATATACTGCACCTGCCTGGGGGACACGTGCTTGTTTATTTCACAGCACATCACTGTATCCTTAGAGAAGTTCACAGCGCATTCTGTGTCTTCTTTTTTATCTCTCTCATATAAAAGTCTGCCGGGTTGTTTTTTATAATGGAATGTGGAATTCTAGAAAACAAAGGAAATGTGTTTGTTTGGTTTTCATCCTCATGGCTATAAATCAAGAAATCAAAGAAGTATTGAAAACACATCATATCAAAATGGTGAGTAGAAGGAGTTTTCTAGGTATGGCTTGGGTATTAATATGTGTGAAAGAACCTGAAAAAATATGAACATTTTTGCTCTACCTGTCCGTTTATTTCTCTCTATATATCTGGTTTACAAACACTAATGGCTTCAAATTGCAGAGAGAGTTCTTTTCACACTTCCTGCTGGCTGAAGATTTCATTTCTTGTGTATCTCTAAAAATACATAGAAAGATATAAAAAAAAAAAAAGAAAATCTGCATGCAGCAATTACCACCATGTGGGGACTTCCTCTGCATATGCTCAGTGTTTTAAAACTGCATCAGCAGTGGAAAACTGCGCACACAGCGTTTATTACTGACCTGCACTAACTCTTCAGTCACCAGGCAAAACTCACCACTGGAATTTTTCCCCTCTGCTAGTTTGTACCAAGGCTGCACCTTTGTGCGCTGTACACAGCTGAAGAATCTTCAAGATCAAAGCCTCATGCCTGAGCACAATCTTGTTCCTGGCATGTCATGCCAGGCCCTTTTCTCTATGAGTGCTTTGATGCAGCAGCAGCAGTCAGGAAAAATAACAAACCAAGAACAAACTGAAAGAGGAAGGAGGCAATGCAATGTGTGTTCTTTTGTCTCTAGGCTTCTGCAATAAAGCTAATATGTGCACCCCCCCTGGTTTGGGTAAGTTTCTCTTCATTTACAATTGTTTTCCTTAGTTACTGTTCCCATCTGTCATGCCTGGAGACTTTATTCTCATGTTCTTATATAAACACCAGTGAAAACATAAAGGATTCAGGCTGAGAGCAAGAGACTGTTTCCAGCCATTCCCAGTGTAGAAAGAATGGCACACCCATTGGTTCACCCAAAATTACACCTGGTCATCAGCAAATGGAAGTGTTCCGCATGACATTATGCAACATCACCAACCTGGGAGGTTTGCAAGAACTATGAAAGCACTACGTTTCCCTTCTATGAAACTCTTATTTGATCAGGAGTGGCTGTTCTCAGTGACTGGTGCTCAGCTCTGAGTCCCCTAAGGGTCCCTTAGTCTTACTTAGTTCCACCAGAAAAGGCCATGGTACAATACAGAGCAGTCATCACAGATGAGGCAACTCAGGAGAACCTCTAGGACTTGTGAAAATACAGGCATAATTTCCAAATAGAAAACTATTGCATGCACGAAGGAAAAAAAAACCCTCATGTCAGTACCACAAAAATTCAGTAATGCCAAGAAACATGGGGGGAAAAACAGGGCCACCTTTGAAGTCAGTGAGAGGCAATGCAGGAAAGTAGGATGCAGACCATTTCTATTTGAGGCACAGCTTCTGGAGAGAGCCAGACAAAAGATTTTTCCTTTTTTCCTCCTGAGTAGGGAATAGAATAGGACTGCGAACAACGTGGCTGGCAGTTACATTGAAATAACACATCCCTACATCTCTTCACCTGTGTCAAGGAAGTCTCCTTGGTTTCCTCTCTAGAGAGGGCATAGAAAAACAACTGCAAAGAGAGGAAGGCTTTTCACTGGAGACAGGGGATGCTGACTCTAGTGAGAGTCCTTCAGGTCACTTTGGGGAATCTGTTTGTGCAGCTGCAGCTGAAATGCCTGAGAAGGTACCGCAGTACAGCAGATGAGCACAGCTTCACAACCATACTGCAGCTTCTGCTCCCGGGCCCACCTGGCGTGTTGCAGGGTGTGTGTTGGCAGCTTTCAGCTGCAGACACCTGAACCCCAGGTAAGAGTACAAGAGTTCCATGTCTTTGGCATGTCAAGAACATTTTTCTATCCAGCATCTGCAGTTGAGTAGACATTCATTTAAAACCAGAGGAATAATGGCTTGATATTAAGCAGATTTATGATCTCTTTGTGCCTTCAGCCTTTACCTAGGGGAAAGTCCTATTAAATTTAGTAAAAATTTGCATAAACTGAGATTTGAGGAATGAATAAGAATGTGGATGAAAATTGCTTTTCTGTGCTTATTTATAGTAGCATTCTTTATAAACTAGACAAGTTACAAACACTTAGAGATCATAGTGAGGGGTTCATTCTGTGAACACAAACGCTGGATTGCATTTAGAGGGACGTAAAATAAACTAACCAACTATTCCACTTCAAAGTTGTCTTCTGTACTTGCTTCTACTGGCCTGTCTGTATGGATCAGTCAAACAGTAACCAGTAGGCTGAGAGCCAGCAGGGAATACTGAGATTTTCTTCCTCACTTGAATTGATGCTTTCTTTACCATATCTCAAATTACTGTAAATAGCTGTTTTTTCCAAATTTGCCAAAGCTCACAGTTGTCTTACTGTAAATGCATGTTCTTCTTATTGTTTCTTTCATATCTATTATTTCTTTAGGTTGTTTGCTGTGATTACTTACACTATCTGCTTTTAATTAGCTGTCTATGAGCTGATGTCATAAAATGCCTATAAGCAGATTTCACTTTTTCTTGGGTTTTGCATAATCCAGAAGCCAGCATGTGACCAGGGGTGTTCCTCTAGCACAGTTGCTTACTTCCATTGTACTACCGTCTTCAATTTTATCAATACAAATCCTTTTGATTACTCCTTTGCCAGATGAGCAGAAAAATCCCCTTCTGAGCCACAGATCATGTTACTGGGTGTGGGCTATGCCAAGCTTCTACTTTTGCTTTCATTGTATTAATAAGGCCTTTGGTTGTCATATCAACAGGAATAAGTGTTGATAACAGATAAGTAGAGGGTGGGTTAAATTCCACAAGTGACTTTAATGTTTTTACTTTTACAGATGTTGGCTGTTGTAATTGCACTTAAATTCCCTATCTGCTTTCCGGCTTCAATTATTCGCTGAGGTCACCTGTGTTGTAAGGCTGGAATTCACTAAAATAATACGAAACAGATCCAAGCACCCTGTAACTGTTATTGTCTCAACTGAAATTTTTCCCCACTCGGACATACCAGTTCTTCAAACACTGACCCAATAGCAGGACTTCGTACCTCCATCAGTATTTAGAAAACAAACACAAAACCCGAAGCAAACAAAACCCCATCATGTGTTGCTGTTAGAAGATCTAAACCAGAAAGCTGCCACACACACTAAATTCCCTATGAGCTGTCTGCACCATGTGATTTTTTGAAGTGTTAACCATTAGTAGTAGGTCACTGGAAAAGGTTGGCATCCTTTAAGAGATCACATTAACTTGGATGGGTTTATGCTTCTGACTGAAAACCATGCTAAGGAGTTGATTCAAGCCAACCAAATCAGTCTATTTCTGGGAGATTTTTGTACAAAGATCTGCCTAACACCCACTCAATATAGATCATGTCTGTTCATGTGCCATGAAAATTTAGGGGAGTTTTCTCCACTGTCTTTCATGGAAACAGGCTCAAACATGTTATCCTGCCTGCAATGAAGTCAGCATCAAAACTGACAGACTCTATGTTCATTGCAAGAACATAATTGTCAACAATTTAACATTTGAGAAAGCTGAACAGAGAAACACCGTGTTCTCTGTTGTTACAAATAATAAAGAGCAATAAAACAAACCAATCTTTTTCTTAGATTATTAGTAAAATAAAAAAAAAAACAGTTTAGAACTTTTAATTCAGGAGAAACTCTCACAAACATACTTTGGCTAAAGGTCAGAAGTATGCAGTATAAGCACTGTTTTAAAGGTTCATACATTTAGCCAATACAAATTCTTATTATTGTTTTACTGACTTAAATCAGGTGTAACTTGTGTAAATGCAAGATGATTTATGAAATTAAAACAAGAGTGTTTTCCTACAATGATTGTAGATGTCAGTGAATAGGTAAGACTTGCATGGTTTTTATTTTTAAATGTCATTCTGTTCATACGAGCATATACGTTCTGGTTTTAACTCATATTTTAAAATGACAATGAACATATATTAAATGAAAGAATAGTATGTAATAATGTACTAGCCACAGAGACAACAGAGACTTGTCTTAATCTTCTTCAATACCATCTCCTAGCTGAAAGCTTGTCTTTCAATAAGGGCAAAGATAAGAAAGGTAAAGCCGAACCCCTAATCCAGATTTCCTCTCAGAACAATCTCTACATGCCCATTTTTCTTTTTCCATTCTCTCTCTGTTTATAGCAGGCAAGGGAAAGAATGATGTGAAATATTACAGCCTTTGACTCATAAATATTTGCACATGATCTGTGTCCAGTTGTGTTCCAGTTATAACAGGAATGCAGCAGTTTTGATGCCAAAGTGTTGAATGTAAACATCAGAGCAAGGTTATGTTAACTTGATTGATCTGAATAGTCCAAGCTTTTCTACCTCATTTGCATTAGATGTAATGGAGAGAGCAAAAAGTCATGGTAAGACACATTTTTCCCTACAAAGGAATATGTCACTATACAATTCAGTGGGGTCACTGGGAAGTCTGCCTTTCTGGAGAATTTTGGTGATCTACTTCGGAAGTGATCAGAGTTAAATAAATAACAAAAGCAATGAGCAGCAAAGGGGACGTGCAGATAATGTCCATTTCTTTAATGAATTGTTTCGATCCCACTGTCAGTCCTGGAATGTGTTAACTGCACAAGCTGTAATAGAATCAAGAGAAACTTTTTTTTTTAGTGGTGCACACAGCTGCCAAACTTATTATCACATCACAGACATTCCCCACAAGTTGTGTATATCCTGCATGCTTGTGCTTTCTTATCATTGAACATTACAGTCTATATTGCTCTACATATTGCTCAGATGCTTTCCTTTCATGGAGGCTCATTTATCATGTGTTTTGGCTTGTGCAAGGTTGAGGTTAGCGGTCTTCTAGTTGCTGCCTGATTCACTCCTACTTTTCATAACTTCTCAGTATAGTCAGCTCTATTTGTTCTTAATGAGTTTATTAATTATACTTAATCACACTGTTTAGCTGGGAAAAACACAATATCCCCTGACCATACATCTTTGATCACTGTTCTCCATGAAAGCTAAACACTATCAGAAAAGGGTCCCCACTCTTCTTCTTCATTGAGCCAGGGAACTACAGACCAGTCAGCCTCACCTCTGTGCCTAGAAAAATCTTGGAGCGGATTCTCCTGGAAGGCATGCTAAGGCACATGAAAACCAACAAGGTGCTTGGTGACAGCCAGCATGGCTTCACTAAGGGGAAATCCTGCCAGACCAATCTGGTGGCCGCCTGATGGGGCTACAGAACTGATGGACAGGGGTAGAGCAGTTGATGTCATCTACCTGGACTTGTGCAAAGCGTTTGACACTGTCCTACATGACATCCTTGTCTCTAAGTTGGAGAGACATCAATTTGATAGGTGGACCACTTGGTGGATGAAGAAGTGGCTGGATGGGTGCACGCAAAGAGTTGTGGTCAATGGCTCAATGTCCAGCTGGAGACCAGTAACGAGTGGTGTCCCTCAGGGATCGCTGTTGGGATCAGTCTTGTTCAGCATCTTTGTTGGTGACATGGACAGTGGGATTGAGTGCGCCCTCAGCAAGTTTGCCGATGACACCAAGCTGCGTGGTTCAGTTGATACGTTGGAGGGAAGGAATGCCATGCAGAGGGGCCTTGACACACTTGTGAGGTGGGCTGATGCCAACCTGATGAAGTTTAACCATGCCAAGTGCAAGGTCCTCCACCTGGGTCAGAGCAATCCCAGGCATAGGTCCAGGTTGGGCAGAGAAGAGATTCAGAGCAGCCCTGTGGAGAAGGACTTGGGGGTGTCGGTCGATGAGAAAATGAACATGAGCCATCTTCAGTGTGCGCTCACGGCCCAGAAAGCCAACCGTATCCTGGGCTGCATCAAAAGGAGTGTGACCAGCAGGTTGAGGGAGGTGATCCTGCCCCTCTACTCTGCTCTTGTGAGACCTCACTTGGAGTATTGTGTGCAGTTCTGGGGTCCTCAACATAAAAAGGACATGGAACTGTTGGAACAAGTCCAAAGGAAGGCCACGAGGATGATCAGGGGACTGGAGCCCCTCCCATATGAAGATAGGCTGAGAAAGTTGGGGCTGTTCAGCCTGGAGAAGAGAAGGCTGTGTGGAGACCTCATAGCAGCCTTCCAATATCTGAAGGGGGCCTATAGGGATGCTGGGGAGGGACTCTTCATTAGGGACTGTAGTGAGAGGACAAGGGGTAATGGGTTCAAACTTAAACAGGGGAAGTTTAGATCGGATATAAGGAAGAAATTCTTTACTGTAAGGGTGGTGAGGCACTGGAATGGGCTGCCCAGGGAAGCTGTGAGTGTTCCATCCCTGGCAGTGTTCAAGGCTGGATTGGACAGAGCCTTGGGTGGCATGGTTTAGTGTGAGGTGTCCCTGCCCGTGGCAGGGGGGTTGGAACTAGATGATCTTCAGGTCCTTTCCAACCCTAACTATCCTATGATTGTATGATAGTATCCCATTTCTTTTGTCCCGTCCCTTCCCAGGTCCGTACATTCTTAAATTTTCCTGAGTGTATTTTCCACATGCATTTGAGCTTTGGTCATTCTGCTTCCTCAGGCACTGTTCTCTCTCAGCTTCATCTTCTGTCCTTCCCTTGTTTTTCTGATACACTCTAAGCAATTCAACTTACAGTTTATACTACCTACAGCTGCAACCTGTGATGATATTGAAATACAAACATGCAGGATATCTTCACTTTGTGCATGTTTTAAATCCAGGTAGGCAAAAGGTAGAACACTGCTTCTTCCTCTTTTATGTTGATGAGAAACAGTGAGATGGGTAAAATATCTCTGGAAATGTTACTGAGACTTTGTCCTGAGGTTTTCCTTTTCCCAATGGATTTAAATACTGCACCACAGTTACATTGCCACCAAACATAATACTTTTCAGCACCAAAGCTGAAAGAGAAATATTCCAGGGCAGAATCCCAGTTTCTCCTTTTTGTGCATATATGTTATTTTATATGCTGATATTTCTTGGGGAGAGCAGCCAGGGGATAAAATGAAGAGCATCTTCCTTCACTGGTGCAAAAAGCCTGTTTCAGCAAGAGAGGACCATCTCTTGGCATGCATTGCCTAGAGCTTGACTCTTCTGGTGCACGTTGTCTTACTTTCTATTCTTGCACTATACCAGGATCTTTCCTGGAACTAGTGCCTCAGGACGTTTCCTTTCTGAACATTGCTTCTACCCTCCCCCTGTCCCCTTAAATGAATGTCAAACTGCCAGTTCCTGTTTTAAGAACTTAATGTTCTTGAGAGCTGACAAAACCCATCATTTGCAGGGGTATTTAATTGATGTACCGGGATTCCCAGGGGTCAGGGTAACAGCCTGCAACAATGTGGCCTGCAAAGAAGAGCCAGTAAGTTGCTTTTCAAAATCAGTAATGCACAAATAGCAAGTTATGCTCTTCTGCCTTGCTTCTGCTCTGTCTCTAAAACTTTGAGTTCCCATCTGTCAGTGTTTTCTCTGGGACATCTTGTGTCTCAGTGTAATCTTCTCTGCCATTTTCTTTGGCAACGCTCTGCAGAAGTCTCTTCGGTCATTAAAGCAACATGAGGTGAACAGGATCACCTCTATTTTATTCACACTCCATGTTCTTTGAGGAAATCTCTGGGTGTTCGTTTTCATAAGGAAAATTGTATGCAGCAGACAGCAGGTAGCTGTGAGTCTACTTCAGTCATATGCATGTTTTGCCTGGAGGTCAGAAAATTACCTCAGTAAAGCCTGAGGTACTAAGTTCAATGTAATTTGAATGCCTAAATCTATTTGGTTTCTTTTAAAAACCTAACCTTCATTTGCTATATATTTTAACCTTTTAGATGAATTAATCATCTGGGCAAGAGAAGACATTAATGTGGCAAACCAAAAGACATTACTGTGTCCACAGGTCGGGATTAGGGCAGTGGCATAGTGAGACTTTTAATCCCCCCATCCATCTTCATCATACTTTGAAACACGCTGCCTGATCAGAACGCGGTTAAAGGAACAATCCAAGCCCAGAGCTGTGCTTCTGCTTAAAAGTCTTCAGCACATGCTGTAACAACTGCAAATACATCCTAGTTGTGTCCTCGAACTCTCAGCTACTGGCTCCAGGTCTTCAGCTGAGGAGCAGTTCGGGTTGACTGGGTAAGTCCTCCCCGGTCCCTTTCAGTGCCAAGTGAGACAGATTAGGTTAAGCCTTATTGGTAATGGTTTAACTTTGTAGTAAAATATATAAAGGAGTTTTCATGTGTTCATCTTCTGCTTCTCATCACATGCAAACACTAGGAATTTACTGTCTGCAGCAGCTGTGACATATTTACTTCTTAAACTGCTACAGCTGTTTCCCAAGCAAACTGAGGAGCTTGGCACTGACTCCCCTGTACTTTTCCATTCATACAGCCTTTGAAGAGGAAGGTCAGACTCTCTTAATAAGCCTGTAGCTCTCTGAGGGTTGTAAGACTTCTTTGCCCATTGGAGAAAAGGTATCCTGGCCTAGCAAATGGGTTTGCTGTGTGGCTCAACATCAGGTGTAGCGTGAGGCTCTGGACTCAGTCCCAGGCTTTAAATACCATAATATGCAGTCCAGAGTTGCTTCTGGCTTAAGTCACTTGACATTAACTCTTCTTGCCTTATCACTATGACAAAGATCAAGCAGCTTTTTTGTAAAAACAATTCTTGGAAATGGGCACAGGCTGTCGAGTACCATGAAAATTATGGAGCTGGCTCCCAGAACAACAGCTATGCGCTGTACCTGATTGATTGCTGTCATAACCTTGCAGAGGTCTGCTCAAAACTGATGCAGTGGCCATGGCTGGGTTTACATCACTAAGATCTGAGTTTCATACCTAAGGTCTGTACTCAGCATAGTTTGCACAGGAGATTTTGCTTCACTGGCACCCAAATAGCTCCCTGAGAACTCCATAGGAAATTCCAGGGGGTGAGTGGGGTGTGGGGCAGCGGGATGACAGGCAGACAGGACATTTAAAATACTGGCATAGTGGCCCTGTATGTACTACAGAGGAATAGTCTGAGGCCGCTGCAGCCTTTTCACGTGAATGATTGATTGTCTCTGTCACCCCTTCTATCCCAGGAGAGGCAGAACAATGCAGAGGAGACTGAATTACTGAGCATTTGTGGGAAATAAAAGAGGGAGGCTAATAATTACCTCAAGCTCAGTTTAGGAATAAAATAGCAGTGATCAAATGAGGTGGGGAGAGAATTGAGTCCTTTGACTATAAAGGGACAATATGAATAGAATAATGGACTTTATACTGTCATCATAATCAAGTTGAGTGAGCGCATATTAGGCATCACATTGATCTTAATAAGAAGTGAAATATATTTTTCTGGGTGTAGATTAACTAACAAGTGAATCCTATGCATTAGGAAGAGTGGAAATACTTTGTTTAAACCAAAGAAAATCACTGTAGCTCTCTACCACCCTTCCTCATGAAGAAACTCGGCTGCAAGGAGTTTTCAGCCAGCGGGGAGCAAAGCTGCATGTAGGGCAGATCCCAGCATCATCCAGCCCTCCAGCAGCATTTGCAGACTGACACAGCAGCCAGCTGCCCATCCAGCTCTCCCAAGGCTTGGCAAGATTGCCAGGGTCAATGCAATGCAAAAAACACCCAGCAAGTAGTTCTGCACAGTCACTTGGGAAGTGTGGGTTACAGTAGCAGGGGATGGCAGAGCTCTGCAAGAGCAGCTACAAGTATTTGAGCCCACAGGGGTGTAAATCTCTCTCTAGTCAGTGGCTGCTCTAACTGCTTTGGGACAGCAGCCAGCTGGATGTTGCATAGCTGCGCTCCTGTCAGGGCCTGGGTACTAGGCTGCTTTCCAAAGCCTGGCAATTAAACCAGGAAAACATTCATGTGGGGGATAATTTAAAACCTTAACTGTAGTATTAACCAGAACAGGAAATTCCATCATTTAGCAAGATCGGTAATGGTTGTTTGCCCTACAACGAAGGGAGAAGTGTAGGACAAAATATAACGCTGTGAATAAATCACTGCTCCGCTACTGAATTGAAATTCACCTTTAGAGATGTTTTACTAGGTAATTTCAACATAATGGTAAAGAAAGAGGAACAAAGGCAGCTCTTTCCTGCTTTCCCACAGAAGGGGTTGCTCATCTGATGAGCGCTTGTGGGGCCTCACTGAGCTCTCCTGCAGGATACTGCTGGCCAGCAGTTGAAGTATGACTGTTCCCTGCTACTTATCCAACCAGGGAGGTGTACTGCTTAGATCAAGGACAGTGAAAGAGTAAGGGTGTACTTGGAAAAGAATCTCTGTCATGTCATGTCAGCCTGCAGGTGCAGTAGAGATGCTGAAGTGAAAAGCTCCAAGGCAACTGCCAGTGGCTATTGTTCACCTGTGACAGGGTTTCAATGCAGTGTTTCAGCACATCGGTAAACTTCAGGATGTCAATGAATCTGCCCATCAGTTTTTTTGATGGTTGCTTTTGGCTTGTGAAAAAGCATGGAATGATTGTAAGGTGTCTGTAGTCCAAAAGAGACCTTTTGAACTTTGCTTTGAACATTGTTTTGCTATGTGTAAGTACTAGTTTTCCCACTGGAGGAGAAACTGAAGCCCAGGTCTTTCCTTTGAGATGGAAAAAGGTAGTGCAGGTAGTAGCAATGTCAAAATGTAGCTGAAACCTACTCATATTCTCAGAGTAAATTTTTTTCCCCTCTGCTTTTTGTTCCCTCCTGTCTACTATTTGGACAGAGGTTGGTATGAAGAGTGTGTGGTGGAGGGAAGAGGGAAAATCAAGGGAGAGCCCCTGCCCTTGCTCTGGCTGCTCCTCCTGAACTGCTGACTGCTGACCTGAGCTCAGCTGGGCTGTGTAGTGCCAGAGGGCCTGCCACACTCTGAGTGGTTTTAAGCTCTGTTTTGTGAGACAGGAGTGATGTGTCGTGGACACAGATGTCTAGAAAAGAATGTAACTGTGGAACTTTATGGCAGTCTAGAAAGTTCACAAGCATTCAAGCTCCAGCCTTTGTGCTAGTGTTTCTTGCTAGAAACCTTAGGTTGTTGCCTGGTCTATCAATGTCTGTGAACCTGATTTTTAAGCATCTATATCTCTCTATAAAACATGAAACTGTAGGCTTTGGACCAGGACTCACTAGGCAGCAGGATGCTTAAAATGTTGAACCTAATTCACGCTTAGGAATTAACCCCCTATTTATTTTCTCTATGCAGTACTCTTTGCAATCCAGCAAGCACAATTAACTCATGTCTCAGTCTCTGTAGACAAACAGTGCTTTTCGTTTGCTTAAATCCCTCTACAAGGGCTTGCCTGTTTGAGAACTCATCAATAAGGCTGCCAGGGTGACTGCTGTATGTTTCTAATCCTTTAACCATTTGTTTACAAACAACAGTTGGGTGTCTCTGCTTCACAAATTAGTCAATATGAGGAGAATTTAACAGAAGGCAAATGAAAGAGGATTCAATTTCAAATCTTTTTTTTTTCAATTTCTAAGAAAATAAACAGAAGTTCCCATTTTTTTCAGGAATTTATGTTCCTTAGTATTTGTAACCAGTACCTTAGCATCCCCTTTTGAGAGACTTACTCTGGGTAGCTGTCGCGATCCAAGTCAGAGAGATGGGGTGAGACAAAAATATCTGTTGCATGCATACTTGGGGATATCTTGAGTGAAAATTCTCACAAAGTTAATTTAAAATCATTAGTATGATTTTGGTTCTAAAGCAATCAATTTGTATGGATGGTTTTCATTTGTACACTCTCATTCGTGCACCTCAGTGAGCATGCCTGGTTAAACCTAAGCCCATTTTGCAAGGGAAATTGAAGCACAGATTTGAATACTTGTACAGCACACACCTGCAAATCTATACAAAGTCAGGACCCTCACCATCTATTGGACTACACTGTTCAATATCAGTAGTGTATGTGTAGTTTTATATTTGAATTGAATTCAATTAAAACATCATTCGTAATTGAGCTTGTCTGTCATATCTTAGAGGGAACTATCAATTTATTATTAAAATTAGGTTAAATACACATGTACATAAAAATCATCGTATCCTGAAGGAAAATATTACTAGAAGGCATTGATTTTCACAAGTGGTTTGATTTTGGTTGATACCGGGTTGATCAGGGGTACCAACCAACCTGGGCATTGACCCTGTGGAAAGGTGCCTCAGCATGTTTCAAGAGATGCAGGTTTTAAAAAAACTCAGACAGTAGTAACTTGAAAATAATAGCCCATAATATTCTGTAGTGGGACTCTGTAAATGCAGTAAGTGTTGCTACATGCTTTTGGGTTATTTTTTGTAGAACGCTGTAGTGTTTTCATAAGATTGTTTGGACAGATGTTCTTCCTTTTTTTGTATAAGAACTATTTGCTCTTCTGAGGCTCAGAGATATTCTTTCTGATGTTCAGCTGACATCTGTTCTCTCTGTGGCAGGATGTCTGCAGGTAGAATTGCTCTGGAAATACATCTGTTACATAATTTAAGTACACAAAGTTTTGGAGTTGTGGCAGACAGCAAATTCATAAGCTCGCAAATCCTAATGGTATTAAATGTGCATCCTACTGAGAGTGAAAATTCAGGGACTTTTCAGATCAGATATTTCTCCTAGATGTTCCTGCTGCATCTTGAAAGTACAAGGACAGATTAATCTGATCATTAATATGACACTTTGTTCTTGAGAATCTGAAACATTATGCAGTGATATGAGACTCAAGACACAGACAAATTGGAGAACTCCTGAGCCAGAGGCAGCAGTATTAGAGATACTGAGACTGAGAATTGCCTGGCTGTGAGACTGCTCGCTCCACAGCTGGTCAGTCAGTTTGTAGGGATGGATGAGCATGGGAGAGGTCACAACAGTGCTTGTCTTCACTGCCCTGTCCTACTAGGATGACGCATGGGGATAATGGGATAGACTTTCATCAGTTCAGAGAACACTTTTGTATGCAAATCAGGCATTATCAACAAATACTGAGCTGGTTACCTCTGGTGTCTACTGACCATTGAACTGTTTTCAGTTTGCAGATATTCAGAGTTTGACAGTACTGAACTTACCTCTTTCCAAAATGCTGAGCTCTCATACTTCTGTCTAGGATTTCCACAAGGAAAACATTCTGGTACATGCACTGTGCCATTTAGGTGCCATAAATCCAACTTCTGGGTATGTCAGGCTCACTGTGCCTACATTTAGAGTCAACCTGATTATGCTTAGTGCTCATCCACTCCAACCAGGATACCAGACATCCAGAAAAATAGCCAAAGTCCTCCTCTTCCATCCAGACATGTCCAGAGTAACTCAGACACACAGCAGCTGAAGAATTAGGTTGTGGCTCATTCTGTGAAAGAAACAATGTGGTTTCCTCATACTTTTTGAACCCCTTTACAAGGACTGCCTGCAGTCAGAGATGAGAAGTAATGCCATGCGTTCCTATACAGACTGATGTTGCTACCCTTCCACAGTAAATAGGGCTACTGTGTGGAAGAGCTTGCTCCTCCATGATCTCAGCCCCCTGGGTCCTGCATCCTTGTTCCAGCCAGGTCAGGTGTGAAGCTGCCTCAGTCCCCTTCAGATGGTTATTTATGTAAAACATGAAGTCTGTTGCAATCATTCATCCTTCCCTTTGGCAACTATGAGTTTCTGTTCAAGTTGTGTTATTTTAGGAGCAAATGAAAGAGATGGGAATGAAACTTAGCTGCCAGTAGAAAAAGAGAAAGGAAATACAGCTTTGAATTATCCAATGTGTAATGGCAAACACTGTCAGAAAAACAAGGTGCATGTCTGTCATAACCTAAGAGTCTGCCTAGGTCTGTTGCAAGAACAGGATGTTTGATAAGCAGCTCTCTGTTTACAGTTTTGCTGTCCCAGCCAAATTAAACCTTTTACCTGTGTGTGCTGCTAGGACTACCTTCAATGGGATTAGCTCCCTGCAGAATTCCTGTGCTTACCAGTTTTACTGGTGTTTGTAATCCTAAAGTTGAATGTATAACTGGGTAGCAGGCTGTCTTCCTACTTCAAAACACTGAATGCTAATTAAATATGAAACTACTCTCTAATGAGTTCTATATTCACTGGACAGTTTTCACTGTGGTACCTCATTATTTCAAGTCATATAATTGTCCTCTAATATGAATTTTTATACTGAATCTGATTTAGTTCATGTGAATTTCTATAGGTGTGCAATTTTAAGCCAGTATGTCAGCCATGAGATATTTCAAATGAAATAGTGCTTTCTAAAGCCACTGCTTCTCAAGGACATAAAATCGTTTTTCTGAATCACCCCCCGTTAATCAGCTAAAAGCATCAAATTTGTCCTAATCTAATAGGAGCTCCAAAGAGTTAAATACATTCCTCTGGAGCAATGCCACTGAGACAGATTAGATATTCCAAGCAGAGCCAGGTCCATTGTGTAGTTTGCACATGTGAGACAGTATTACTCATAGAGTTTTTATGAAGAAAAGATACCAAACTTGCCAGAAAATAGTATGTATTGGGCTAAACTGTGCATTCTCTTTCATGTTTGTGAACATTTGCACAAATAGACTCATTGACTTCCCAAAGAAAGTGTTTCATTATGATCATTCCTATTACAGTGATCATTATGTGATTTGAAATAATAAAGCACCGCAGCCTCATAGACTTCAGTGACACAATTTGGTACTCCAACATGAGTAAGGGCTGTGCAATGTAGTTAAGAGGGTCTTAATAACAAAACCTCTGTTACCAAGTTCAATATAACCCCCACCACAACCCTGCCATAGAATAGTCTCAAAACTGCATGGGTGCAAGCTCTCCCATCCCCATGTGCACACACACACACACACACACACAGAGATATCCCCCCTCCAGTTTTTCTTTCGGAACAAAACCAGCTGTAACTAGACACTGAGTTTTACAAACTGAAAAGAGCTTGTAGCAAAAAGAACAAAAGTGCTAGTGTGCAGAAGCCACCCTGCAAAGAATGTTGGCAGGAGAGGAAGCCAGACCCTTCCACTGCTGTAACCTTAAACTATCATTTGTTGATGTTGATATATTTCTAATAAGTGAGGAAATGAGAACACAAGAAAAAGGGAGATGGAGAACTTTAGGCCTTTTGGAGACTGTGCTTTCCACATTTTTATGTAGCCTGGCAAAGCAGAAGGAACTCTTTATTGAGTGATAATAGCATGCACTGCACAATTTACCCTTATGCTTATAGATGTAAGTGCCATAATCTGTAGGCTTTTCAGTTTATAGAAGTGAAACCAGTAAAGAAAAAATGCTTTGTTGCTCAAGTGCAAAGTACAGACAGATCTGGGATTGTGGCTCCAGTTTCAGAGAGAGATGATGCTTCTGCACTGAGTGAGCTATTTAGCTATCAGATAAAGTGGTGTGACCTGGAGCACAGCAGTGCATTACTTCAGTGTGAACACACTGTGAAGTTTGGTCTTTCTATGCACTCTAGGAAGAAGCCTCAGTTAAAAGAAAATGCCATTTCAGTAGCAGTACTGCTGCCTAGGCAGCTGCATAGCCTGATTAGCCTATAGTCTTGGGCTGAAGGGTTATCTTTATTTGCAGAATAAAAAAATCCTTTATGCAGCTTCTAGTGTGTGAAGAAAACAAATGAGTGTCCATAAGCACTCCACTTGCTACCTGAGCATCTCTAGGCACCTCAGAAATATGATGTCCCTTACAACCATTTAACAAACAAATTGTGACTGACAGAAGGTGGGGCGAAGCCACATGACCAGCACCTACATTTGCTGGCTCATTATCTCTGCCCCCAGAACATACCAGTAAAAGGAGCTTTCTACGTCAGTTTTACATCAGCCTTCAACTTTGAGTGGCTGAGGTGGCAATCACAGTTGCAGTGAAGTCAACAGCAATTTTGTCCCTCAGTGCAGTGTCCCAGTCAAATAGCAGATATTGTAATAAAAATATTTCACAGCCATCAGCTCTGTATGAAAGATGAAGCCCAATAAAATACATGGTATCTTTTTAAGTTATAATGCTATAGGGATGAAAAATTCAGTCCATTCGAAGGGTTAAACCCAAGCTTCTTCTCTAAAGTTTCTATGGCAACTAGATGCAATCTATAGTGATATTGTAGTTAATGAAATGTTTCTTCCAGACCAACAGGGCAACATGTAGCATTCAGTAATGAGGCATGTCTTTGGGGAAAGAAGAGTGGCATCAAAGCTGCCTTCTAGCAAACTATATTGCATGCTAAAAGCCTAGGGTAAAGTGTGTCCTGAAGTCCAAATTCCCTTCTGTTTATTTGCAGTGCTTCCTTCATGTCTGCTCTGATGATTAGAAACACTGCTGATAAGAACATTACTTGAGGAGAAAAAAAGAAAGGAAAAAACCATATTTGATCACTTCCTTAATTGAATCATAAAAAGGAGGGAAAAGCTTGTCAAGAAGATTTTTTGTGCGTGCATTTGAGAGGTTTATTTTTCCTCACAAATGGAATAGCTAAATGTTGACATTTGATGTCAGCATGCTATATCAGATCTGTGCATGTGTGTGAATCATGTGGATACAGATTAAGTCTCTTTGTCCTTGTCCTGACTTCTCAGAAACTGAAATATATATTAACCTCAATGCAAAACCCAAACAACACATTTTTCAGCCTAGATTTATCCCATTGGATAAAAGACAAATCAGATAAAAGACATGAAACCTGTGCAAGTGTATGTGAGAGTTGGAGGCAGCAACTCAGACCCAACACTCTGCACCCAGATGGTGACACAAGCTCCTCTGGTCCCTTATGTCAGGAGCTTACAGTGCTGCCAGCTATTCGCTCTTGGAAAGCTGTTTCTTCCCTGTGAACAGGGGCAGAGCTCTTGCTCTGATGAAGAGGGAAGACACTCAGCTCTGGGGCAAGACTTTGGAGCTTTGTCCCTGCAGGCCCTCCAAACTTGCAAGAAATCTCTGAAATAGGTAAGTAAATATCACCACAGATATCTGATTTTGGGTGTCCAGGTTTAAGATGTTGGCAGCTGAATTTCTATAAATACTTTTATTACACACAGGCATTGAAGAACTGTATGAATGAACGGTCTTTCTAGGCCTAATGGATACTTCCCAAACTGCCTCCCTTCAAAGCCACATGAATGCAAATGTTAGAGCATGAGAGAAAGTAGGAACAGGCTCTCTCCCTAGTCAAATGAAAGAGAAACCTAAAAAAACATGCTGAAAAACCAGAGATTTAATTTGATGGAATGAAAATTAGTTGTTATATATGAATGTGCTATATTTATGTTGTACATGATATATCTACTCTGCTGTAGTAATACTGCTGTTGTAACTGTGACGGCCTAAGGACATAAAGAAAGCAAACAGGGCCTCCAACATAGAAATCCTTCTTCAGGGCTTGGAAAATAGCTTAGATTTTACAATGCTGGTCTACTTCTTCCAGTGCTGTAAATGGATCTAGTGAGGATAACCATACTTTTTCTTTCCACTCACCTGGCCTTGCTTCAGACAGGTATGCAGAAGAGAATAAAACAGGTTACATTCAACACAAATTCTTACCGTGGAAAGAGAAATGGGTGGCTTATTTCAGCAGGAAAGTTTCAGAAATGTATTGAATAAGGACTTCAGAAGTTGGCCTTAGGGCTCTAAAGCAAGGAGCAGGCTTTCTCTCAGTGCTTGCACACTGGCTGAGGGGTTGTGGTGCCATGGTTTCTTAGCCACAAAGTAGATGCTTCATTAGGCTCTGGGGTTTTTTGTTTGACAAAGCACTGCTGAACAGTGAGAATGCTGCGTCATTTTAGCTGGACCTGTCAAGGATCTCCAGCCGTGGAGGAGTGACTCCATGTGGCATTAGACGCTTTCATATAGACATCAACATTTGGTAATTTTTAGAAAATCTGGTTTTTTATCTATTAACTGTAAAAAAACCCCTCGTGGCTGTACCCCTGCCTATATACTATTAAAACATAGTGGGAAAGACTTAACTCATCTTTAGTGATGGGCTGGATAAAAAGCAGTGTTTCTTTAGGCAAAAATACAGAGAATTTCTTTTACTTTCTGGTTCTTGAAGTGGCATTTACAGCCACATGAAATAAAGAGCAAGATACCTTAAAATGTCCTTTTAAACTTTATACAGCCACTTAAAATGAAGCATGGTAGTAATTGATTCCAAAAGGTTGAAATTTATAAAAATTTTTGTCACTCAGTGAATATTTCCCTCTCCTTAGCCAGGTTACATTATAATGAGTAATTCCTGCACCTCGAAAGGCCTTGTGCCCTCTCTCTGTGCCTCTGTTGCTCTGGTGTTCTTTGTCCACTCATACCAAAAACATTCATGGTTAAAGCATTGATAGTTGAAGCACTGTTAGGTCCAGAAACTTTATCTTCATGGGCAGGGATGATATTTGCCATTGTTTTAGCAGCTGCATAAAAAAATGTCCTACAGTATTAAACAGAAGCACTCTGTTTTCAGCTTTCTCCTTATTTTGGAAACTGTTGGAATCACTAAAAGAAAAACAAAACTGTACAGGCAGTAATTTATATGCCTGAGAGAAGGATTTGTTGTTAAAAAATGCATTATGTTAGCAATAACAGTATTCATTTGAGTTAGAGGATATGCACTGGGAAGAGTTGAACACTGTAAAACCATATTTTTACAGCCTGCAGTTGTGTCAAATACAACATCTCACTACAGATCTTTTGCTATTATCTATGTGAGGTTCAGAACAGTATCTCAGTTTGCAACTTCAACTCTAAAAAAAACCCCTGAAACAATCAACACAGTCCATCAGCATCACAATAAAATCTTGTGTCATCAGAATTCAATGTACAGTTCACATCAAATCAGAGCCAATCAGAGCATTTTACTAAGACAGATAGTCATTTTGGTGTAAGGGTATTGCACGTGTCAGCATGGCAGCTGCTGTGCTATGAAAAGATCACTGTGCATAGCACTGAGGCACAAATAAAGCTGGCCTGGAACCACATTAAGTTTGCTATGGCCAAAGGAATTTGGTTCTTCTGCAAAAGTAAGTCAACTTTGAGTTGAATATGCATTTTGCATTTGTATTGATTTCATGCAAGCTTCATTAGACAGCTAGCCCATAAATACACTTGCTTTTGAGAGCAGTCTCAGTATAATTAATGTATATGAGCACTGATCAGTTATCTGATGAATTGTGCATTGCAACAACAGAGAAAATTTTCTTTAAGATAGATTATGACTTCGCCTGGCAAAATGTTAGGAAACTCAAGACACTGAATATGCACATCCCGGATATCTCAGGCTGCTGAGACTCTGTCCTCTCCTCTCACTCTGTATTGGCCCTGCTGCCTCTGTGGCTCCACAATGAGTTGTTTCAGAAAAGTGATAAAAACTCATCTTACAAGAAAAGTCATTACTTCTTGGTTAGATCAGCTTTCTGCATGAGCAAGGCTAGGAACACACAGCCAGCAACAAGGGGGAAAGGCTGGAAATTGCCATGGAGGCAATCTCTGAAGCTTCTTTTGCATCCCAGTGGCAAAATTCCTAATGGGGAGAGAGAGGGAGGTTTGGGGACCAAACATTTTGGGTGTAGATTCAGTGAAATCTGTTGCTTTTGAGAGGAAGGGACTTGGAAAGCCATGGTATGAGGAGGCTTCTTCACCTTTGCCCCCTAGGTAGATCTAGGTAAACAGATCTGCATGTAGTGCTTTCATTTGCCTTGCTCACAGTAATTTGGCTGATATAGAGCTACCAACAATTCCCACAGTGAATGGAATTAATTCCTTCCTGAATTTTTACACCATACAGATAGAAGGTAGAAAATAGAAAATTCCTTGCTGAATATCTGCCCTTTCCTGTTCTTCACAAGTTATTTTTGTAGCATACCTAAAGAAAGAGAGGTCTTACACTACAAAATCAGTACAAAACAGTACACACGCATGATCCCTGCCCCTTCTAATACATAGCAAAAGTGCTGCATACTGACGGCAGTTTGTGAAGGCCCATGTTGCAGTTAGAAGTGACCTGTCCTTGCTCTCTCATTGTTGATGCAGTTCCTCACTGTGCTGAAAGATTCGACTCACAGAGATTTTCAGCACATGACTCTTATCATAGTGAATCAAACACTGTAATATTGCTAAGGCTCATTATTTATCAAACAGGCACAGGACCCAGTTCAGATCCCGTGTAAATGGATGTATAAAGATTACTGTACATGTGGTTTTTTTCTGGGTCACTCTGATTGCTGTCAGTATAATGCTTCAGATGAGCTGAGCCAAGTGTGGCTGGCACTGCAGCTCTAGCAACATGAGATATTAGTGTGTGCTGTTTTGCCACCATACCTACAAACACAGAGTACCGCAGCTTTCATGAATATGGTTGTATAAATCCTGAGATGCTTACAGAAGCATTGCAAGCACTACAATGGGGAAGGATTTTCCCCAAAACACTGGTGGTGAAGTTTGTATAGGGAACTAGGTTTTGGTCCTGAACTTGTTCCCTAAGCCAAAAGAGCTTTTGTGAGTTTTACACAGGGGATGTGTTTATCTTTTAGGAAAGGTGATGCAGTTCTGGAGGCAGAGGTGTAGGGCAATGAAAACCAAATATAATGATGCTTCTCAGACACAGTGAAGGCTGTCATGATAAAAGACCAGCTGACTAAGGAGGGAAAGATTATTAAAAAGAATACATTGCACTCAGGGGACACGTCCCCTCTTCCTCTTTACATGCCACTCAGTCATCATAGGTCTGAAGTTCAAGGCTTCAGTGTTCTTCTGTCTGGACTCAACGCTGTAGCTAGCAGCTTGTTTTAAATGATGCATTCCTTGCTTCCTCAAATAAATAAAACTGTAATAGGTTTGTCTATCAAGAAGAGCAGGAGCAGATTTTTACAGCTTCTGACTCCATTAAGTAAAAAAAGTCATAGCAGGAATTTAGATAATGCTGGGTTTCATAATTTACGGAATCAATTCCATTAGTATTACTATAAAACTATAGGTGTGCTTCCTATTGCTAAGTACTTCTCTTAGGAAGACCACAATGTAATGGCCATCCTAAAACCTGGGCAAGCCTCATCTTGTCTTCCACAATTGTTATTTTATATTTACTCCTTTCTTGTTGGACTGGAGTTGGGTTTTTTTGTCTAATCTTATTCCAGAGCGGGCATTGCAGCAGGGCAGGCCCAAATGGGCAAGTCGATGAAGTCAGTTAACTGCATGTATACTGGATATCCCAATCATCAGATAAAGTACCTCTAGCAGGTACATGTGCTCTGACAGGCCTGATTCTCAGAAAAGAAAGCTGGTGGTGCACCAGGTTGTGAGCTGGCATGTACTATCATGCACCAAAAGAAAAAACACCATGAGAACCTAGCGGCCTTTTACAGCACTGAACACAGAGCTGGCTGAAAATCTGGGGAGTGAAGTGATGTGACAGAAGCAAGTATGTCGCTACTGTTGTCTCCAATGTACACTTGTAGTTTGTCTCATTCCTCGCACCAACTAAAGTGCTTGCAGAGGTACAAAGGGGTCTTCACGGTCTGGCAGGGGGTAAATTCCCTGTGAGGGCAGCGGGGTGAGGGATCTCTGCCCAGCCATCAGCAGGGCTGCTGCGTAAGTAGCAGCAGAGCCTCATGGCAGCTGGAGGTAGAAACCTGGCTGTAAATGAGGCACCCTTCCCTGATTATGCTGAAAGCCATCACAGCCTCAGGGCAGCAAATATGCAAGGCTGCCACACACCTGGGTGCAGTGCACTTTCTGCTAGCAGAAGGGACTGCTGCCTCCAGTAACCATGGCATTCCTCGCTCTGCTCCAGGACTGGAACCAATTACTGTGGCCATCCTGTCATCTTAGTGCATGAAACTACACTACTCAGTGTGCACAAACTTTTTTTCCTTGAATATTCTTCTACCACCGGTAATGTCAGTAGGTGACCTAATTCCTTCATTCACACACATTTATTTTTAGTGAATGTCAGATAAAATAAGAGCATCATTGTACAGAAAAGAGCAAATCAACTGTATGAACTTATTTTCTAGAGGTGAACAGTCTATGGGGAAATTAATGACAAGTTTTAATTACAACATCACAATAATATTTGTCTCCCACTAGAATTTTTGCATTTCAAATGCAGGAGAAGGCCTATAGTCTCCTCTTAAATGCTTTAAGTAAATAAAAACAAATGTGTACAAAACTGTATTTGAAATGTGTAATTTAAGTGTAAAATAGCTTAAAAGGCTGTTACTATTCACCTATAGAGGAGAAAGGAGAGACATTAATTAGTATAATTCGGCAGTTAATTGTCATAAATGTTATTTAAAGATTCTAATCATAATCATGCATATCTAAGTAAATACCTGGAGACTATTTAGCATTCATAAACTTCTTTATGCTAATATATTTATATATTTGAATATAATACATATATATTATGTGTGCATATAAATATATCTACATATATAGCTCTACATACACACCATGGATGTGTTACATCCATTAACAGAGAGTCCTCTATTGTAGGTTTGCATCTACTGCAGATTGTTCTATAACTAGAAGTCTCCTTCTCTTTCCCCTTCGTATGTACCAGGTGTGGTAGAAACTGAAAAAGAAAGCTAAAACTTGCAGCCATTAATCTGGACTTGTCATTTAAAAATAAAATTTCATCCAGTTATTTTACATGTAAAACAAAAGTTATATATGTCTCTGTGTATGCACACATACATATTTATGATCACAGTATTCATAATGGTGGTATGGTAAGGCTGGACATCTTTTTGAATGCTGAAAAAAGACTCCACTGATGTAACAAGTGAAAGCTAGCCTCAGGTGTTCTCTGCATGCAAATTTTTTGCTGGTAGAATTTAATCAGTGTAAACATTTTTCATTTTCATTTCCATCTTTCATGGAAGAGAAAGAAAAAGGGTCACTAATAATAGGTAATATAGAAAGATGACTTGAAATCAAATAATGTATCGCATTAGCTAGTGATTTTCTTTTTCTATCAGGATTCTAACCATTAGTTTCAGGCAATGATATTCACTGTGTCGGTTCCAGGTTTCCTGTAAGTTCATGTCTGTGGCAATCACCATCCAATCAGTGGTGCACTGAAAAGATTTTGTAGATGTTAAAGGCTAGGCTTTGATTAGGCTGAGAACAACCTCTGCACTCCAGTTTAATGGTGTGGCCAGGACCCAGGCTCTGTGAACCGAAGCGGAGTTCACACCCAGGCCTGAACTCCATGGCGTTGGCCTGTCAGCCTGGGCAGAGCTGGGCAGAACTGTCCAAGTGACAACCCCCAATTCCCTTAATTGTGTTTGCTATGAATTTTTCCAGTGAGACTAGACTGAGCAGATTAGTTGCACTGAGGGTGAAGTAGACTCAACGTAAATGGTGAGATCAATTTAAAAATACCTTTTATTTTTTGAGAAAATGATACTTTATGCATTGGATTATTAGTATAAAAATATTCTACCTTACCTAATAGATCTGGGAGGGGGACATTATCAAGAATTTCCCGTGTAGCACTTCACATTGCTCGTGAGGAAAACAAAGTCATGCCTGAGAGTCATGGGTCTTGACAGTACTTGTTTCTTAATGACTGCTTGGACTCAATTAACAACAACTGCTTCATGTCACTAGCCATCTGCTAGTCCTCAATTAGACCATCCTCTGGGATCTGAGCAGCACAGCTCTGCCCCAGCTGAGGCAGGCTTATTCCCATGGTTGGACCCCAAGACTCCCATGACAGTGCTCAGTGCTGGAAAGGTTGCCCAGCCCAGCTCTTACTCCAGAGGGACTATGTGGATGGACCATGTTCAAAGTGATTGAGAGGATCCATTCCCTCAATGAAGGCAGCACTTGTACCAGGGACCCTTGGGGTATGATAGAACAGAGACGATGGGTATCCATGCACTAGTACGTCTGATGGGAACTGGGGCAGAACTGCACACTCTATTACTCTTCACTAATTTACCACTCTTAAAAGCTTTTATGCCAGTGCTGTATGTCAGAGCAAGTCTTTTGCTACTTTAATGCCATGGTTTTAACAGCTTAAATCACAGATGTTATCTAATAGCTTTATCTGCTGCTCAGCTGGGTGGAATTTGGACAAAGAGAAGAATTTAATCCCTTTGCTTTATAAGAGAACGTTATGTTAAAGCACTGTATAGAAATATTCCTTTGGAAAACTTCTCAGTACCTGCCCACTCTCAAGAAGTGCCTTTGCAGGTAGAGAGATGGAAAGGTTGCCATATGAGGAGTGCTGTTCTGACGGAATTTAGTTGGCTTACTCTTCAAATGTTGCCTTTCAAAGCCAAACTAGCACTGCAGCAGCCTACTAGAGAGACCTCATGCTGGAATCATTTCTTAAGCAATAATTTGCAGCTAAAATAAGCAAGCAAAGTTTAAAGTTGTATACCTGAATTCTAGGAAGAGGACTGAAGTTTTTGTACTCTTTGGAATAGCAGTATAGTTTATTCCTGCCTGTAGTCCATATGATTAAGATAACATGAACGTGCTCATAGGAAGTAACTGAGGAAGTGACCATTTATGCTGCTGCTGCCCAAAAGTCTAAAGCATATGGTTATTTGTTTATCCACTGCAACAATTGCTTTGTAAACACGCAGTACATTCTTAGAGAGAAAAGAGCTAGTAACTCTCAGCAGCGAAGAGGGAGCTCACTTGCATTTCCCACCCAGCAAATGCGGCCAGCCATTGTTCGAGGCTGCACACTCTGTTATCACACGGGGGATCGCAACCCATTCTAAACACAGTACAGCAAGCCACATTCCTGTCGCATAGGTCATCATCCTCTGAGATCAGATGATGAACTGAAGTAGGTGAAGTTGTCAACAAGGAAAAGTCCCATGTTCATGCTGGTGTCCATGCTAAATTAAAAGCATGAGAAATTAAGCAGAGAAAATGATACTATAGCAAAATTGTTGTTAAAAGGATGCAAATTCCATTAAGCATCAACAGCACTGAGTTCAGTAAACAGAAGAGTCATCTTTCTGTCTCTCCCTCACTTCCAACTGCAGCATGACTCAGAAGAATAAACAATTGAGTAGATTTTGTTAGATGCCTGCATGCAGATTTGTCTGAGGTTTTTATTACTTCAAATTTCATTCAGTTCTTTGTTTGTACCACAGACAACAAAATAAATTCTTAAAAAATGCAATTGTAAAATCAATAATTTTTTTTTTTTGCATATGTTTAGCAATCAAATGTCCTGATTTCTCAAAGATTTCAGCCGCAGACCATTTTATTACATGTCCCTGCTTCAGTGGGACTGTAGAAATTGAAGACAAGAAAGGGAAGGGAGAAGTGAGAGGAAAAACCATCATAGAGCTGTTCATGGATCTAGAGGTTGAAAGTGCATTCACAGCAGGTGTGTATGTGCTTTAGAGATAACCATACCAGTAGTAATGGTTGTCATAGTCTGAAGTGAAGAGGAATAAAAGCAGAGCTGTACACCACTTGCGCTTCACTTAAACCATCGAATTTGGGCTGCATCTCTGTGCAGGGCAGGCTTCTTTCCAAATATTTTGTGCCCTTTAGGACAGGCAGAAAATTCTACTCCTTGTGACCTTTTTTTTTTTAAAAAAAAAAGTGTAAGTAAATTTTGCAGTGTGATATTTGTATGCAGGGGTTAGCTCTTGGTTTCTTTGCTTGGTACCTTAGGGTATATTTTTAAAGCACTACATAGAATTCCAGTCTCACTCATCAACTTCTATTGACTTTAAACCTCATGAGTCACTTTGACAATATATCCCAGAGGCTTTCTATCTTGTATCGGTTTTATTTAAATTTCCCTGCTTTTGGGGGCTTATTTCTGAATTTGGGGTTAGCTTACACAGAAAGCTGGCTTTCAGGAGAATTTTCTTAGCTCAGAGATGTTCAGCTTTCAGCTTTCACGCTAGTGTTTTCTGTTCTGGTTTTCCTTATGAAAAAAAAACCCCAAGCATTTTTGTTAGTATCTGCAATTTCTTTTGCTTATTTAGTTTATACATGCCAGCAATGGCTGCATTACCTCAATGCCACTATGCATGGCCCCCTTGTGAATGCTGTCGTAACTTATGTGTAAAAGTATTCACTTGGTAAGACCCATAGTATTATAATGGCTAAGTGCTATAAGTAAGACATAGGAAAGCATTTATAAATTTTTTTCTTTGCAGAATGGCTATTCTCTTCTCTCCTAAGAAAAAATTCCCCTCTGGTTTCCTGCATCAAATCTGTCAGTGATTCACATGATGTGATAAAGCTTTATGAAAGTGATATGGTGCACCATATAAGCTGGATGCACGTCAAATCCTCTGTCTGGTAATCTGTCAAGGTGTCCAGACTGGTGGATTGGACATTACCTGTGGCTCTCACATAAAAGTTATGCCAAACAGAGAAATTCACAAGGGTGAGAGAGACATTCTGTCTGTCCCTAGAAGGGATTTCTCCTGATTCACTTCATTACTCCTCTAAAATGCTACATAAATAAATAGCATTAAGTAGGAGAGCTCAGTGAGAGACTGGTCTGTGTTCCGCTAAATACAGATGGCAGCTAGAGTCACCCTTAGTTCCTCCCACTGGCTGGTCGCACGAGGTGGGCTAAAAGGCATGGCAAAAAGCCAGATTTCTTGGTGACAGAGAAATCTTGGTCAGTGTTAGCCACCTTTTCCAGGCTGTGCCATCATGTGCATCTGGGCATAGCATCAAACAAGTGCTGACAAAAGACTAAGTATTTCCCCTGAAGTGCTTGGTAGAAAATAAGCAGCTGGAGCAACTGTCAGTAAATTCTTATTTCCTCAATAGCATTCTGGTAACAATGGGAAGAGGAAGGAAAAGCTGAAGAAACAGTACATCTGTTATAATTGACACAGTAGTCTCATTTCTCATCTTGTGACTTTATGTGGTCATATAAGAGTATGCAAACAGTGATAAATACTACCATTACTAAAGGCAACTGCTCTCCATTTGGGTGTTCAGGTAACAAGAGCATTGTTTTCAAAAACATTTTCTGCTTTGCCGTGAAACATCAGCTGATCTCCCATTTTCCCAGTGCCTGACTCATTGAACTGAAAAAAAGCTCCAGGATTGGTAAGCATATTGAAAACATGGAGCAATATCAATGAAAGTATTGCAGTTGGGCAGAGAAAATAGGGCAGCTTCTCCTTTGTACCTGGCAAGGTCTAGGCCATAACTACAGCATACATGATATTGCTGTATATGATTATCAACAGTATTATTTTCACTAAAAGAAACATTTTCTCTAGCACCATTAACCATTTCTCATTTGACTTTTGAATCAAATGTTTTACTGAACTCTAATTAGTGTAGATGCACTGCATTACATTTGGCTAGGGAGTTGGATATCTTGGAAAAGGAAGATAAGATTTTGTTAGTATTTAAATATATTGAGTTAATGTTATTGTATTCCATTTCATTCTATTGTGCCTTCAGATCTGATTGTTTTCCCCTTCAAAACTCTTTCTAAAGCTTTGCATCTTGTTTGGATCAATCTAATGGGCCTGTAGTGGCCTTGACTGCTCTTCTTTCCCCTTCCCTGCTATGTGACATGGGGCTACTGCATCTGTAATTTTTCTGATACCCTTCAATTTGATAACTTTATTGCTAATACTTGGTATCAGATGTGGAAATTTCCTTGGCCTTCCTTTTGAAATTCAGTCAAGAAGCTGACTGGAACTAGATGATCTTAAGGTCCTTTCCAACCCTAACTATTCTATGATTCTATTCTATGATTCTATGATTCTAGCCCTTCACACATGGGGATTTGTTTCCAAGTCCAGACAAGTTCTGTATCCTTTTCCCAATATTTCCCTGACTACTTTTATGAACATACCTATATGTTCTTTAATAACTGCCTTTTCCTTCTTGTATAACGAACCTAATTTTATCTTTCCCTGCTTTTCAGTTTTATGACTAAAGGGCATTGTTTTAATTTCCTTTGACTATTTGAATATATTGACTTTATTCTTACACCTCCTGACCAGTAAAATATATGTTTCTTGGCTAACTGGTTCTTTTTTGTCATTTTCTTACCTTCAGTAATGTATTTGAGACTTTTCCTACAATCTTCTGCCTTCGAGGTATCAATTCCAGATAGGTTTGGTGCCTTTGACTTAATGACATTCACACTTTTCTGAAGAAAGAGGTTTTTGAGCATTTTTGACTAACTGACTTCACTAGTCCCCTCACTTCCTTAAAGTTTGTCCTTTTAAGTCTGAGGCTTTCACTATTATATGTACTGTAACTCTCACAGTAATAATAGCATAAACATCCTAAACATGTAAACGTCCATGGCGGCTTTGAATTAGGTTACGCATGCACTGATTTAACTGTAGCAGTTACATTGGCTCAGGTGAACTTACTGTTTCTTAGGTAGGTTTTGCAGCCTGCCCTCAGCTCCAGGCTGTTAGTGCCCAAGTTTATTACAGACTGCTGAGTTACAGCCTATGCTTTTTGTTTGTTCTTCCCTTCCATTTAAATGGCATCAGCTTCAGATCATTCAATTCAAGGTTATTTCCTGTGACCAAGTTCTTTTATAAATGTCCTCGCTACTAACAAAACCAAGCTTAAAATAGGATTCTGTCCAGTTGTTTTAACAACTATTTGATGAAAATATTTGTTGGTTGTAGTACTGGGGAATAGCTAGCCTCTGAATTATTAGTGGCATTTCTCTCAATCCTTTTGCTTGGAAAGCTAATGTCACTTACAATTTGTCTCCTTTGAAAGCCACAAGTTTCTCTTTATATACTCAGAATCTCCTCTAAATAGTTCTTGGGCAGAGGGAGAGTCGTTTTGCCTAGACCTCATTTTGTCACTTGTTCCTAGGCAATGGTCTCTGTTTTGGCTGCTGCTTTTTCTATCATCTGAATAGTTGTCTGTGTTTTCTCTTAAATATCTTCATTTCTCCTGTGATGGAAAAGTTGCATCACTTGTTCCTGATCCAAAAGAAAACAATAGATGACTATTTCTTTGGTGGACTTCATGCTCTGGTTTGCTACCCTACCGCTATCTCTTTGTGCAGCATCAACCCTGACCCTAATGAGCTAATTTCCTTTTGTATCCTTCTAACAAGTCTTTGCAACACTTCTTTATATATCTAGCAGAGATGGTGGCTGTTGCAGTGTCTGTGGGTAGCTTGAGGAGCGATTGTTATTGATTTGTAGTTGAGAGGCACTTCAAGGATGTGCTTATAATTATTGCCAAGTTGAAGAGTAACAAAGAAAGTCAGGGAGAGTTCTCTCAAGGTCACAGAATAAACCTCATCCTTGTTCCTATGCATTGCTTGCCCTCTGACATCGCTTCAGTGAAAATCAGGTGAAAAATGGGTTTCTTGAGGAAGTCATGCTTTATTTATGGAATTTGGTTTGCTATTTATATATTTATTTAGTATTCTCAAAATTTTTGCTGGAAGGTGAAAAATTGGTGCCTGGAAGCAAAACTGGAGAAAATTCAAAGCACAAATTTAGAAGTTTTCCTTGCATATTCATATAGAATATGATATTCCATGTTTTGTCACTGTGTTGAGGATATTTTCTGCCTCAATTCACAGATAGTCTGTGGGTAAGTTTTAAAAAAGGTGGTGGATCACCAGCCACTCTGTTTAAATAAATGTGGGTTTTTTTGAGCAGTGTTCTTTGATGTTAATGCAAGCTATTTATGTGTAGGCTGGCCATTACCTATGTAACCATGTTTTTGATTCGTTTTTTCTTTCCTTGTACATGTAGGGAAAGGCGAAAAAAGAGAGAGAGAGAAAGGAGACACAGAAAGTTGAGACACTTCTGCTTTGGTTGCTGATAAAATGTTTTCTGCAGAAGTCACTGGTGTTCCAGAAGGCAGCAGAGAAGTTTAACCACCGCCATCAATAAAATATTTCAATGGTTTATAATCTCAGAGAGAAAGTCCCTTTCAAATTTGTTGCCTCTTCCTATTACAAAATCTGCAGCTGGCTCTCCAACGTGCTTCGCCTGATATATTACGTTAATCAGTTCCCTTATTTTTGCTAGGCAGCAAACACTCCTTCAAAAACCCCACCTAATTGAGTGCACTATTTTGGGGTGTTTTGTCTTGCAGCTGGGAAGCCAGACTTTTTGCCAGTAATTTGTAGTCTCTGCTTATGAATGAAACAACTTTGTAGCTTCCTCAAGCTGGGTTTTTGGAAGCTATTTGTCAAAGCATTTTCATAGTTCAAGGCAGAAGCCTCCACAGAGGAGGTAGTGAAAAAAGTTTGCTAACTGGTGGAATTTGTTGATACTAGTTTTTCTGGTTTAAATCACAGAGGTGGTCTCCTGCTGGGAGTTTCCCCCTTTATATAAATCTTTAGAGAAGACATTCCATGTCTTTCTTTTGTAAGACGTTTTGGATTCTCTAGATTCTTTCTGAAAAGTCTTTATTTCTTCTGTGTTGTGCTTCTTTTCCTTGTTGCTTTTCTTGTTGTTTGAAAACTATACATATTCAATAATATCTTTAAAAGTTTGTCTCTTTCGGGTTTTGTCTCCTTCAAGGTTTTAATTTTCTTGGAATTTGATAATCTTGTGTTATTAAGGTTTAGTTCTTAGCTGTCCCTGCCCTTTCACCTTTATAAGAGCAATCTTCTGGTAACTAGTGTTTCACAGTGCTGGAGACATTGCAAAAATATTGACATGCGCTTTTCTCCCTCTGAAAAACTGCCTGAGACAGATTTGTCTCAAGCCTACTCCATTTCCAATTTAGTCAAGCCACTAGGCTGCATCAGTAATTCTTCCTCAGTTAAGATTGTTTAAAGCAAAAACTGTATTTTCCTATTAAAGTATCTCCCTGTTTTCCCCTAGAGAAGCGTTGCTACTAGGGATTGCAGGGCTGGCTGCACAGTATTATGAAGTATCAATTTTTCCCTCACCAGCCATGAATAAGCCTGATCATAGCCTTCAATTTGATTATGAGTGTTTGGATGAAGGCTGGTTGAGGGAGGAGGAAGTGTATAATGCATGGCTATTTCTGCTCACAGACATTCTTGATAGTGGGCAGTATAGTCTTTCTCTCTAAGGAACAACAATTTTAAGTCTTTTGTTCGTGCTCTTGCTGCTTTGGAAGAGCTCAGGACAGATGGGCACAGGGTCAACAGGCACGCCTCTGCTTGAGGAGCAGTGTCAGAGCACCTGGGGGACCATCTCCACTGCAGGAGTCTCACATAAGAACTTTTTGCCACAAAGTACGGAAGACAGGAAGCAGGATGTTAATGCCAGAGCCACCACAATCACCACATACAGCAGGACAGGATTTGGTGCAGGTTGGAGGTTTAGAAATTCAGTAGGCATAAGTCTGAAGGAGGAAAACTCACAGTGGCTGCTGAAAATCTAGAGCTGGTAGAGCTCTAATCAGAGGCAGTAAAAGTCTGATTATTTTTTCTTCCTCTTCTCCTAATGCCTTCTGTATATATCATCAAAATTTGAAAATTTCAAGGGAAATAGTTACCTCTTCTCACTTTGAGAGCATGGTGCTTGCTACAGTGCTGGGGCCGCAGAAGGCAGGCAGTTACCTAATGGGTTGCCTTCTATTTGGATCTTTGCTTGCTTCCTATCAATAAATAATGGTCTAAGAAGATAGCCTTGTGATATTTGCATCCTCTTCTGAAAGGCATCTTTTCTATTAAAAATGCAAGTGAATGTAGAGCATTCCCAAAGGTTCTTGACTTTGGTAAAAAGACGCATTACCCAGGAGACAGTCTAATCTTTTAAACTTCCTTCCCCTGAGCCCGTTTTTCAGATAATCCATCTTTGCCTGCTTGCATACTACTCTTGATAATGAGCCTGTCGTCACATCAGGTTAAAATGTATCACTACAATTAATTTCTTTAAAATATATTGTTCAGAGGATAATGAGAACTAAGCCCCATTTTAAAGCTGATCAGGCGGTGCAGGAAAAGAATCTAATTCTTTTCATGAAAACCAACAGACTTTTACTTCAAAACCAACTACACTTCATTAAAACTGTGATAAAAGCCTGCAAAGTAGAGCTGAAATATTGCAGCTGTGAGTTCTCCAAAATAAGAGGAGAATTCTTATATTGTTTCAGTATGACACAATGTGTATGTAATAGATTATTTCCAGCACATTTGGACCTGAAGTATTGATTTTCTTCCTTCCTGTTCATATAACTAAAGGAATTTGGAACTAGCCCCAACAAAGGAGTTTTAGGCACCTTAGGTGGAACTCAGGTAGAATGTAGATGCCTATATCAAATGTTTTGGTGCTGAAAACCTCTGCTTCAGTTGCTAGCTGATCTTGAAGATGCCAGAATTCTTATGTTTTGATCTAAAGCTTTCTAGGCATTTTTTTTTTTTTTTTGCACAAGCTCTGAACTGTTGCAGTTCTGTGCTCATATCTAATCAAAATCACAAACTAGAGAGTGGATGCTGTTCTTCTCAGGGGCTTGAGGCTGTAGGTATTTCTGGAATGCATTTTATGTTGCTGACCCCTCTAAAGATAAATCTGTGATAGCCATCGCCTTCTTTTAAGGCGTAAGAAGAAGCATGTGTCAATTCTTCTACAGTACCCTGGGAGATTCAGGTTTGGTCCCTTCCCTTGCACCACTTGTGCAAATCAAATAGTGTTCTCAGTGCATGGTAATATTCTGGATGGGGGAAAGGTAGAACTGAAAAGGAGCAGGAAAGTGATTGACGATTTCACTGAGTTAAGGAGGAATAACATAGGAACAAGGTAGAACTTCTGCTTCCAAATGTCTTTTTCAATGTTTAATATAAACCACTATTTTATATTGTCCAGTAATTTAATTTTTTTTTCCCAAAGAAATTGATTCAAGGTAAATAAGATTTTAGTATTATGGTATTATTGTATTATGGTGGTGTGTTCCTATAGAATGGGGTTTCTTTTTGTTTGTTTTGTTAATTTGGTTGGTTGGTTGGTTGGCTTTGGGGTGTGTGTGTGTTTAATTGCCTTAATAGCAAAAGGAGCAATAAAATTAAAAACAAATACCGGAAGTGTAAAAGAAGCACAGAATGATGTAGTGTATTTCTCATGTCCTTGTAGCTTGCAGCAGTAGTTTGTCAGTTAAACTCTATAGGAAAAGTAATAGTACCAGCAATATGATGATCTCATCTGGACGTCATGGAAATGTTTTGTGATTCAGATTACAGCTGAAACCCACCATCCTTTCCAGAAATAAGCGGTACAAACATATTCAAATTCTAGGGATATCATTTTTATGAACAAACTTAGAGTAAGGTTTCTTATTGTTTAAAACACAAACATTATACTTTCTTAGCTAGTAATAATTTCCCTTACATGAGGGCAATCATCCTAAGGGATGGCTTCAGCAGCCTGGCAGTGTATGTGGTTTGAAGCTTTGACACTCAGAGACACCCATAGCATGACATTGTGGAAAAATGACATTGTAGTTCCTAACAGTTCCATATTTAATTATAGAGATATTTATATAGTGAAACCAACTCATCAGACACAGAGGAGGTCACTACAGGGGAGGGCATTACATCTGGGAAGCAAGATGACGTCGTATAGCTTTTCTTTGTCACAAATGCAGGCAGCGTAGTGATGATGAGGACTTGGCTGCTGGATGCCAAAATGGACTCACAGAGTCCAAAAAGTCTCCATAGAGTCATGGAGAGACATCTGTAAGACAGAATTGCTGCCACATGAATCATTTGTAGGGTTCTCTGTGAAAACCACACAACAATGCAGAGAGAATTTAACTAAATTTAGAAAAGGGGTTGAGAGCAAAACAAAAAGATTTTTATAACACTTTGTGGACCTCTAGTATTCACCATTGCTTTAAGTTTGATGATTTAATCTCTAAATGAATATGGAAGAATTATAAAAAAATAAAAGAAGAAGAAAATAAAAAATGTTTTGCATAACATCCGCACGAAGCTAGAGTAGGATGACTTCAGGGACAGGATAGATGCCCATGATATCATGAATGATATGGAAAATAAAAAATAATTAGTAAATCTGTCTTGCAGTATAAAGGGGAACCATATGAAATTAGGTTTTAAAACAAACCTAATTGTGCAATTGCATGAGTTCAGTTGTAGAACTGAAGATGTTCTCTAATCCAAAAAAGGGTTGGAGCAATCTACGAAAATAAGGAATGATACTGTGATCATGTAGATCCAACATACAGCTTTGCAAGTCCTTCTGTTCCTGACCTATGGAAGGTTCATTTGACTTGTTTTTGCTCTGACACAATAAGGATTTTTCGGGTAGAGAGAAGGCTGAAAATTGTAGTTGTTTAAAGAACCATGCTAACAATGTTCATGAACATAAAATACTGGACAAAATGGCTTAGAGAAAACTGAAAATTAAAATACGAGACCCTTTACAATCTTTCTCACCCATCCAATAAAATTTTGTGAAAACTTTCTAAGTCCTACAATTGAAAAAATGCAGAACTGCTCATTTTCAGACATGCTGTCTATAGCTGCTTTAAAGTTATTTATGTTTGCAAATATACATACTTATGATTGGTACAGTGCTGTAGGAGTGCTGTGAGACAGCAGTATTTTTTAATACTGCAAAGCATAAGGGCAATTAGGAATATCACTCCCACTGCTGGAAAGTTTCTGTTTCCCCTAAATACAAGCATTTTCATACACGTCTAATCAGGATTAAGCCACTCTCTCAGGCTATGGATTTAATCACTGGTTTGTGAAAGGATATTAAAAATCACTGAAAATATTACTGAATTCATTGCCTGATCTGCCAGTATGCAGCATCTGAACAAAAGCATTGTTTCCCTTTTGAATCATGGGTGCTATATATTGTCTTTCCAGTAAATTTGTAAACCTACAGAAAGAATAATGTAATTTGTGCCTGTAAGTCATATTCTGAGTGAGTGAGCTTTTGGAAGTGGAAGATCTAGTAATTTATATTTACAGCACCTCAATTTGAATTTCAGGAGGATGCTCCTTAAAACTGAACCATGATAGAGTCTGGATGGCTTAGCCAGGGCTCAACGAGTCACAGGATGTAAAGCTGTTATTATGGTTGCTAATAATAATGAATAGAGTTCCTCTACCTCTATTTCTGTAGATCCTTCCTTGAGGCTGAAAGCATGCAACTTCCCTATCTTGAAACAAGTGAGAGTTCAGATTATTAGAGCTGTGTGAGAAGAATAAATATATTTATTTACTTTGGATCTATTTGTACTGGTATGCAACTTTCTCTTCTTTTATGAGAGCTCAGTGCTGCAAGCTCCTGGGCAGTCCTGATATGTGTTTGAGGATGCTCATCATTTTCTATTAGTCAGTTGGCATATTTGAGCCCTTTATCTTCTGAGCTTTTGGTAAACCCAAGGTGATGTATGCTTAATAGTGTCAATGCACAGAACTTATATCTTTCATGAAGGTTTAGCAATCAAGTAATTTTTGTGAAACAAGCTGAGTCACTGACCTGGAATGTAACTTCTATCTAGGTTCCACTGCATCCAGTAGGAACTTACCTGTTGAAATCAGTGAAATGGGAAATTATTTCAGATGAAACATTATAAAATTCACATTAATTACTCTGTCTTAAGTTTGGAATTGCTTATTTGGAATAACCAAATCCATCATCTTTTTCTTTTGGGGTTTTTCAGCTCACTTACATGCATGTATGTAATAATATAATGTAGAAAATCAATGGAACATTACCCCTGGAAACATTCAAGACCAGGGTCGACAGGGCACTGAGTAACCTGATCTAGTTGAAGATGTCCCTGCTTATTGCAGGGGGTTGGAATTAGATGATCTTTAAAGGTCCTTTCCAACCCAAACTATTTTATGATTCTATGATTCTAGTGAAGCTGTATCATTGCTCTATCAATGATAGGGAAAAGCATAGTTGTGGTTTTGGTAAAGCTAACAAAGTGGGTGGACTAATATACCTGATAAGACAATATTTTGGGTTGACCTGGCCCTCTCTCTCTCTTCAGCTACAGACACTTTCTTAAGAACTGAGAGGCATGATAACAGTGCTGCTTTTTAAAATATTCATGTTGAATTATTCATTGCATTTTAATAGAGAAACATCACATGCAACAGGTGTTTTTCCTCTGGCTTGTTGAATTGCAGTATAACTAGCCTCCAGTTATTGGCCTCAGGGAAAGAAGCAGTAGAACAAATCAGCCTTATTTTAAAATAATTACTGCAATCCTACAGTGCCTGTCAGTTGTAATTTTCCCATTTTATTTCAATGTTCAGTAAATGCACAAATAGGACTCTGAAACTGGGAGAAAAAAAATGTAACCAATTAAATAAAATTTGAGAAAATAACTTTTGGATTTAGTAAATATGATTCCAGTAGAAGTGAAGGGCCCATTCCATACATTGCATTAAAGTGGCAACTGCCTGTGACAACCTTTGAACAATATAGTGCAGCTCTATGCATCGGTTTAGGTCAGGGAGTTAAAAGGCATGGTCTTTTCAGAGGTGATACATTTCTCAGTGAACGCTTAGGACACACTACTAAAAAGGTGCTGTGTTCCTCATGTTTTTTAAAGTCTGTCCCAGCTAACATATTAGCAGGACTGTAAGCTGTGCACTTCTGATCAGCTGCAATACACTGCAGCAAGATGTTGCTCAAGCATGCAGCTTTCCTCAAGCTGCTGCGGTGTGAGGTAGAGTTGTTCCCTGTAGTGGACTCAGAATATGAAAAATTTAGTCCCCTGTCCTCAGATCTACTCAGCGGAATGTAAAGACAAATGAAGAAACAGTTCAGGATTAAATTTGAAGTTATTAAACTTAGGTAAATGTGAAGAGGACTTTCCCAACCGTAAAATCAATATAAGTGTTTTTGTTACTGTTTGTTCTTGTAACCCCAAAGCTGATAATTTTTTAATAACCTATATATCTGAAGTGTTAGAAACCCAAGGCCAATTTAAGTGTGCTTCTGAATGAGGCTGGGAGGATTTTGTTCCTACTTTAGCAATTAAAAATGCTCTCACAGACATGGACATAAATTGTTTATTTGTTTATCTTCAGAGCAGATAGTGCTATCTGAAAATTGAAAGATGCGATAAAAGCATATTTTCAGATTTGGAGAATAATATGAATAAGAGATTTGTTGAACAATAAACTAAAAGATATGAAGCTTTTACTACATATGTTGAGTGGTAATAGTACTCATATCCTTTCACGATCTGCAGCATCTTCAGTACTGTTTCATAATGTGAAGACTGGGCAATATACCAGCACATAGGCAAATGATAACTAATATATTTATTCTACTTCTTTTAATTCATGTATTTTGCTACTTTGGTACAGTCTGCATGTTAGTTTTTTGAAAGAATAAAAGTATTCCACTTAGATTTTTCACACAGAACATTAAAAAAAGAAAAAAGTGTCATCCTTACATTTATTCAGAAATAATAAAAATTATGCATTTAAAATGTTAATGAAAGCTGATGAGAAATTTAATAATTTTTTACATTTATTCTTCAGATTCTTCACTAGCCTTGTATTAATGAAATACACAGATAATGAAAAGTAGAAAATAGACTTCAGAGTTCAATTAAAGATAAACCAGAAGACACTTTAAAGGTTTTCCTTTCAATTCTATTTCTATCCTGTATCTCTTCCTCTCAATTTCAGAGGAGCCAAGAAGTCAAGGAGTTTCTGCTCTAATAAAAAGGCACTTCCAACACATGCATTCCCATTTCTCCCTCTGAGCTCCATGTAAATATTTTTTCCCTTTCCTTCAGCCTGCAATGAAACACACTGTGGGACTGATTCTCAATCCAAAGGAACTCTCTATGCTCATCAGTGAAGTTATCATGAACTTCCTTTGAACTAACTGGATCACCACTAAAATCAGAATCCAGCTCTACACTTCTGACAGGAGATAGAATAGCTGAGGATAAGGCATGCAGGACAGTCCTAACACACTGCCCGTTTCTGCCTATTTTCCTCCTTTGGCACCTTCACAATTCCTCCTGGAAGGTGGAGCCACTGGATGTGAGATTCTGGTATTTACTCCAAACTGAGTTTCAACAGAAATAAAACCCTATTTTGCAAATATAAGAGAAGAGCACTTCGAACTTGATGCCTTGTTTCTTATTAATTGTATTCATAAAGGCACCCATTTTTTTCCTGCCAATTAAGATATTCAGCAAGGTTATTTAAGAATTACAGAAGAGATTTGAGTTATTTTTAGTATTATTTTCTCTTGAGCAAGGTGGAAAGTATGAAGTGTTTATTATAATTTCAGTCCTTTCTTATGTCTGTTACTGTTCTAATGGTGAATGATTTTCATTACACACTTTGAAACACCTACATCAATTCCAGTATTCCTTAATCTAAGAATGCCTATGTGTACAGCCTAACATGCCTTCTTTGGAGAGATGATCCTCAATTTATAGGACATTGCCTGTTAGAAACAATATGACTGAGGTCGTTTTGGAAATCTGGACCCTAGTGGGGTACTTAAAAATACTCAACACTAGTAGCTACTTAAATGCTCAGAAATGAGTGCCTATGTGCATCTTCAGTTATCAAAACATTTCTTAAACACCTGAGAGCTGGAAATTCAACTCTTGAGTCAATTTTCAGCAATTTTCAAAATGAAATTTAGGCTACTAAAGTAATTTGTATGTCTTCATAAGTTTTACTCTGTAGCCATTTTTAATGGTTTTGATGTATTGCATCTGTCAGTTGCTAATTAATTTAATGAACATATAGGTATAAATTTTCTTTTAAACTTAAAATATAAACCCTATGATATTGTCCCACAAGCACTGGTTCTTATCTCAACTGTACATGGTTTTTATTCTCACTTTTTACAAGATGCATCTGTAGAAGGAACAAGCAAACAATACATACAGTTATTCAGCCAGCATCTAATTATGACCAGAATGTTTGAATTGTTCCCACAGTGCTAATTAACCATCAGGGTCCAAAAGTTATGTGCATGCTACCTTCTGCTTGGATCTTTAGCCTTTTTTGTTTTGGGTTTTTTTCCTTTTTTCTTTTGGGTGCTTGAAGCAGCCAGTGACAGCATACATCGACTGTGTGCTTCGCTGGAGAGGAAGATGCTTGGGAGTGTGTCTGCCACTACTGTCACCTGCTGTAATTAACAGCGTACTAAGAGCTGTAAGCAACCTGAGAAGCTTGATTGCATCATGCACCAAGGAAAGGACAGTTCAAGAATTTGTGCATCTTTTTAAATGAAAAAAAACCCAACAGTATGGCCAACCAAAGACATAACTTTAGATACAGTCCTGGGTTCTCTTTGTCTGATAAAAATCCTAGGTTAACAAAGTAAGTAATGAAGGTGATTTGACAAGAAGTGTCTTTATAAGAGATAAATTAAATGAATCAAGTGAATGATAAAATTAATTTACACATATTTAAGCTATGGTTTGATTTGATCATGCTCAGTGTTTCTGGTTCATTATGATTATGGGGTCTGATTTCCCAGCCCTTTACTCCTGATTTATGCTAAAGGATGAGGTATACTGTCGGTTTCAGACTTTCTGTTTTAACTCAATGCTATATTAACCTTAAATTATGGGTTGGATTTCATTACATTTCTGATTTCCAAAATTAAAACCGTGTTTGAGAAGCAGAGAGGGGGCGAGAGAGAGAGCAAGGGAGGGGAAGCAAGAGCGTGATGTGCTGCTCAGACGTCTCTAGTAGGAATGGTCTCTAAATGCTGGAAGCAATACATTACACCTCTGTCCCTACTTCTCGTTTTTATTTGTGAATGTTTGCCAGAGATTATCAGCACATAATTTCTCATCACTGCTGGAGTTCTAGCTTATCAAAGTGTCAGCATATGGGCAAATTTGACGCAATATGGCTAGACTGTGAGCCCCTGTTTGACAGGAAACTCATTAGAATGAAATCTGTATCTTTAGCTAAAAAGGTTTTGTAAAAATTATTGGGCAGTAAGGGACAGCTTTTACAGGTACTTAAGCCTTAAACAGTTTAGTGTGGTCTCCACTGTTATAATTTTCAAAAGCATCTGCATGTCTGACACTGCTATTTTAAAAGGAAGCAGGCACACAGGCATTTTGAAAAATCATAGTGATTTTTATTTCTTATGTTACTGCATACCTGACACTACAAAGTGTATGCAGTTTCTCAGTTATGGGGGCTTCACAGAACAGGAGGTGCTACACCTCTCTGGAGGCACCAAACCTCTTCCTTAGAGCCTATGCTCACAGTCACAAGCAGATCTCCATCAGGATTTAGCACAGTCCATTCCACCCACTCCCTTTCTGTTTTTAAATTGTTATAATCATCAAGGAATTAATCACAAATATTAAAACTTTTCTAATTATGATGCATATAACAAATATGAGCATGTGTAGTTACTCTTTTTAGAAATTTAACTCATTTAACAGTAATTGAAAGAAATGCTATTTTGTACTATTTTGCCCCCTTCCCCTTGACAGCAACTCTGCACTTATAAACTTTGGGTATTCCTTACCCCAAATCTTATTTATACTTGAGCTTTACAAAGCTCTCAGACTATTTGCAATCTTTTATATGCTTAGTGTATTCATGAACACAAAACCACAAAGTACATGGCTCAGACACAGTAGGGGACAAAAGGAAGGCAGTAAGATGAGGGGCTGAAAACACTAATGAATTGACACTCATAGTTGTATAAATGGTATCACACGGCTGTATGAACACCTGCAGTGAACTGCTGAGTAGCCTAACCCCAAACAAGCACAACAGAAGGCGATCACAGAAAGTCTGCAGTTTTACAGACTTCAACTCTCGTTTCGCTGCTCTGAATCGCAGCATCATTCTCACTTATATCACCTGGCCTTGCAGAATAAAGCTGAACAGTTTGGGACTGTAATTCCCAAAACCACCATTAACACAAGTGATCTCATGGACTTCTACTGGGACCAAATCTTCTGCAAAGTGCTGTATGCTCTGATCACTAATTAAAACTTTACCTATGCCTGTAAATTGATCATTTACATCAGCAAAGTTTTTGCTATGCATACTTTTCCTCAAGATATGCTTTTGGTTCATGGAACTAGGGTAAATATTTCATAGGATGATGGTAGCAAAACTGAATGGGAAACACCTTCACTGATCTTGGACTTGCTGCCTAGACATCATAGTGAAAGACACACTGGAAACTAGTGAATGGATGACTAGTCACTGTTGTCTGTGAAGCATTATGTTGGTAATCAAGTCCTGGCCCTGAAGTGCTTGTGTAGATAAAACACAGTCTGTTGGAAGTCTGTGGGTGTTTTGCCCAGGGAAAAGCTGATGGAATGGTCCCAAAGAGCAGTCATTTACAGCGGACCTCATGGGTTAAGGTCACTGCTGACTTTGTATGGGAGAGGGGTCAAGGACCTTCTGCCAGGAGTGCTTTCCTGGGTCTAGTGACTGAGACTCTGGTACTGTTGACAGTCATAGTGGGCAGCTGCTGTGATGACAAATTATAGGCACATCTTTGAAGGGGTGTAATTTTTTTGATTTAAGTGGGGCTTTTTTGTTTAGAAATAAAAGGCAAAGCACATGTTTAAGAGAGTTCCTTTTTCCTGCCACTGAGGGGATGTAAACATGAATTTAAATATTTTGTTTGTTTGTTTTTCTGTGGCTCTGGAACCTCAAACAAATCTCTACTGTTTCTTGTTTTTCTTTTGTTTTAGAAGTATCTTAAAACATTTAGTGCTCATGGAGTATTTTCTCCAGAACAAAGACTGTTCTGAAGGAGAACATCAAATGCTAAAACACTGCATGATTTAAATTTGTTAGTTTTAAAAGAAAAGCATTTCATCCTCATTGAAAGTTTCTGAATTATTAAGAATTCCTTTCTGTATCAGCTCTTTGCTATTCCAAGAACTATTCTGAATAACCAAAAATCAGAAAAATAAAACAGCTAGTTATAGAACAAAACTCCCTGAAAGAAAAAAAAGATTATGCAAAATAACAACTAACAACTGTCTTCTGCCAGGTCTGTTTTTAAAATTAAACTTTATTTTCTTCTCCAGAGCTGTGACCAGACTTTTATTGCTAAACTGAGGTGTTTCATCTAAGATTTGAATAATATGGTAGCATACATTAGACTCAAAACGGTATATTGGTGATTGGATGCTCGCCTACGTAGTCAGGGCCCCCAGGACAATAGCATCTTGCACTATGTGCACTATGTGTAGGTGATGCCATGTTAAAAGAAGCTGTACATGCCATTCATTGCTGTTTGTTGTCATTCCTTCTTCAGAATGATTCACAGGACTTAGAATGAGGCAAAAATATGTTTTGTGTAACTGTATGTCACTATGCAAATTCACTGGTTCACCCTCTAGGTTGCAGGGGATTATGAAAGAATCAGCATAGTAGGAAAATGCTGTTTACCAGCTTATTTATTAGGGCTTGCTTGTGAAAGGCAGGTCTACTTGAGCTTTGTCCAAGGGTGAGAATTTGGCTTTAAATGTACTTCATTTATTTAATAAAAACCTCTGTTGAATAATTCTGACTGATTTTATGGCTGTGTGAATACTTTTCTGTTATTTTTCAACTTAATAGCTTTTCTAAAACTCTGCTGTTTCATTCCTGGTCATTTTGAACTTTCATGATTTCATCTGGGGGGATGAGATTTTGTAGAACTGTGCTTTGAAATCGTGCTGTAAATCTTGTGCAGTTCATCTAATTGCCCCCTTCAGTGCAGAGTGCAGCTTCATGTTTTATACCAGTCAGATGCTAAAAATGGCAGTCCTGTTTTCCTTGTCTCTCTGTCCCATATATTTCCACTCCATCCTTTACATAAAATGTAGGCTGAGAGGTGACAATTCAATTCACTGTCTGACAGTATTTTAGTTGTTATTTTGTCCTATCTTTTTTTTTTTTCTTGTCTTGCTTTGGATGAACCATATTTCTGCTAATGGGGTAAGCTGGTCCAACTCACCCTTCAGCCAATGAGTCAGTAGGCTGAATGGAGGCAAAACGAGGGGCAGATTACTTATGAGACGGAACAGCAGTCCCAATGACTGTTCTTTACTCTTGATATTAGCTATGTCTAGGCCAAAGTCCACTGCTCCATGCTGCTTGAGCCAGCTGCGTCTATGTTGCCTGTAGAAGCAAGCTTTGAGCTGCACTGGTTTTGATCTCTGAATCTTCCCCACCTATTCCTCTTGACAAGCCAGTGTAGGGGTGATAAGAGATTTTTGCAATTAAAGAAAACAATGCAAAAGTATAAATTTAATATAATATGAAGACAATTAACTGCCTGAAGAACCTTTTAATGATTTTATTGTTAGACTTTTTCCCTAGATTGAAATAAAATTGATGGCAATATAATCATGTGAAGTCTCTGGGATATGTACCCTATGGTACCTTCTGCCAGTAAATTTATGGGTATATTGGAATATAAAGACAGTGACAGCCTAATTTATATGGGGGGCATTAGAATCTAATAAAAAGTGTAATAACAAAACCTGTTGATATGATTAATAGAAGCTTTGTGTTTATGCAGAGAAGAATTTATATTTAATTAGGTAACTGGAAATATGTGTAACTCTTACTATCACTTGAAAAATACTTGATGGAAGTCAGTGAGGATAGTTAGTTACCTTTGTCATTTGTCCGAGTTTGCCAAAGGAGATAGTTCAATAGAATTAAAAGACAGCAAATATTTTAAAAGAAAAGAGCAGATCACTATGCAGTTACTTCTTTATCATTCATAGCATGGGATGCATATTAGTCATCATAAATGCTGTGCTGATGCTTCAAAAGCTTTCTTCCTCTTCTGGAAACATCTTGGATGAAGAGCATAAAAGGAAATCCCTAGAGAAGAATAAACTGTCATGTTTATAAGAACATCCTATTGACTGACTAATTGTAAGGATACTAAAAAATTCCCAAGTGAAGTGATCTAGAGCACTATGACTTTTACTGACAATACTTAGAGAAATTCTTTTTTTGTAATGACAGAGAAATACATTCTAAAAAAAAATACTCTCTATCAAACTTCCTAATCTGACCATGGATTCAAAATGAACCAGTGACAGTGAAGAAAATCATAAAATTAAGCATGTGTGAGAGAAAAAAATTCCTGCACTGATATTGTGGCTCTGAGTTCAAAGCTGCTTGACTACTTAAATTTCTGAGAGTTTATTTCAGTAAGAAAAGAATCAAATACTGTATTTGATGAACAAAATGATCATTTTGAAAAAAGAAAATGAATGTCTTCTTTACAATGCCCTATCCAAAGGGTTGGTCTCTCCTCTGCATTTCATTTTCATGCCACCTTCTATTACAAGAAAAGTACTGCAAATGCAATCAAAGCAATGTCACCAAGAAAGAGCTCTCAAGCAGAAACTGAGGGGGGTTTTTCTTTGCAATAGAAAACATGGGGAAATACACGAGTCTTTCAGGGAAGGAATAGGGAACAAGCAGAAGAGCAGGTTGGTGTATGCAGCATTTTAGATTTCCAGAGGATTCCTGCACTAACCATTGCCCATTTTTCATTCAGTTTCTGATCTCTTGCCTCTTCTGTCTCCCCTCTCTCTCTGTCAAATTTCTTTCTTTCCAATGGAGCCATCTTCAAGGAAATTTCAAGATCATCTTCAGGAATGTACTGTGTCAATTGCCAGCTATTTAGAGCTATCCTACAAAAAGTACTACTTAGCCTTTGTTATAAAAAGTTTACCCGATTATAGCAATATCTGCAGAAAAAGCTGTGTAATTGTTACTAACTGGAATGTGATAGAGATGAGCTGTATCAGTTTATTTGAATGTCCAGAAAATTATTCATACCCTTATTTAAAACTGCGGTTTTGGTGAAAATTAACAATTATGAACTTGAAATAGATACAATTCTGTCCCATATTTTTCTTAATTTCAAAGCCATCTTTGCAAGACAAGTTACGAGCTTGTTTTCAGTATCTTTACAGTGATAATTTCTTACACATATATTATGAACTCCCAAGCCTGAAGAGCACATTTCAGTTTACAAATTCAGTATGCTGTACCTGTCCTCTAGTAAATAAATATAAAAGAATATTCAATTCAGCAATACCACATATCCTTTGTAATCTTCTCAGGGAGGACATATACAATATGAAAGATTTGTATGGATTGGTTTCACATAGTATTATGCTTTTCTTGGCGTTATATTTTTTAATAGCTTGGGTATGCAACATCAATATAGCCTAGAAGTTTGTTTTCCTCTGGAGCTCTGCTACAGCTCTGCCTATCATATAAACAAGGAATTAGCATGGCTCTTTTCAAACAAAATATGCTTACTCTGAAGGTCTTTCTAGCTCCGACTGTGATTGATCAGCATTCTTCTGTAAGTTCCTGTGTTATTTCACTTCATCCTAACATTTCATTTCCTTTGTCATGATTTGCATGGTGAGGAATGAGGGGAAAAGCCAAGTAAGCTGTCCTTTCTCAGTGTCAGGCCTGCTTGCTTCCTGCTTCCCAGCTCACATCCAGAACCTAAACCATGGTTTGTACAGGTGTCAGCAGCCACATAACAAGAGACAGACAAATCTGACCTGAAGTCTGTGGTCAGACTTATTTTTTACAATGACAGTGTGCTACGTTTTTAGCAGGAACAGTTTTTCAGAGTTCATCTGTTCTGTCAAACCAGAGCATCGTGGATTTTTGATCGGAGTCCTGGACACAGATAGACTTCATTGCTTAGGCACTGAAGTGTGCTTGAGTGCACCTCGGGTCCCCTTTCTAAGAATCAGTGCAGGCAGAAGTGCTGCACATCACACACAGTTGCATCCCAGTGCTGCCTGCAAACAGGACAACATAACAGTGGGTGCAGCTCACTTGCAAGTCTGCCAAATCTTGATAGAATCAAATAATAGAATCAGAGAATAGTTAGGGTTAGAAAGGACCTTAAGATCTTCTAGTTCCAACCCCCATAGCTCCTTAGATCCCACCATGCCCTCACAACTGGTACTCATTCACCATCCTCAAGCATACACATTGTAAAAAGCCATTCAGTCCCAGCTTTTTGGCTCCACAGAAGCAGCAAATCACCAAGCAGCAACCTGAGCTCAGAAGAGACTCAGACACTCATCAGTACAAATAGGGATGAGGATTCATCTCTGCTTTAGCAAGGAGGTTTCCTGACAGGACTCTATTCTGAGCACGGCAGAGCTGCCCTGCTCACAAAGATGGCTCTTCACAAAGCTAGGGAGAGTTACGCTGTAAGTTCAAGGAGACAGATACGTCTCCAGAATCCAGAAGACCCACCTGTAGCTGCTTTCTCCTCCTCTCCCCTTCATAAGGAGCTGAAACTATGACACTTGGACCAGCTAAACAACTGAAAAGGAGATGAGTTGTGGTGAGTACGTTTAGTGTTTTGGGAGTGGGAAGCAAGGGTTTGTGACTCTCTACTTAGATTTGGGTCATCTGGTAATGATGGGCAAGTTCTAGCCAGACAAAGGCAAAGGTAGGACATACCACTCTTGAGGAGAAAGGGAACCTTTCAGAAAAAACTCACCCCTTCCCTATCCATCTGTTCCCCATTTCTCCTGGGCAAACGGGACTTCTGAACTGCTCATGGAAGGAGCCATTCTCTGTGCTGGGAAGAAGCAGTGGTAGGTACAGCAGGTCAGCAGGCAACTTCACCTGGTAGCAAGCTGTGCCACAGCCAGGTTACTGCTGTGACTGACTACGGTACTAAAAGGCATTTCTTTCCCAAGAATCATAGACTTTCCCAGGCATCTGCAGGTGACTTGCTCACACAGCCCTCCTCCCCCCTCCTATACCAGCCTGGATTAGCTGCCATGGCAGCATGTTCAAGTGGTTCTATGCAAACACACCATTCAGATTGGTAAACAATCACCTGGCAGGTCCCTGTTATGATTACATGGCATGATCTGGTCGTGATCAGGCCCTCCCCACCCTAGCTACACATCCTGTCAGGCACCTCCCCCTTCTGGCCTTGGCTTGAGTCATGGGCTTGTTGAGGCACAAGTTAGTATCCTTCCCCCTGGGGATTTTCTACATATGGTTCTGGTCACATTCTGGTTGCTTCACCTCCTCATTGCTACCTCACTAGTAAAACAGGGTATGGCTCTGCAAAGCAGCAGGTAACTCTAGAAAGGGGAGGTATGTTTCCTGGCCACCTACAGGGGCAGTAGGACAAGTTAGCAACTGCTGCTTTTTTTGTGTAAATGATCCCGGGCAAAGGGACAATAGTAGGATTATATGCCAGATTTGAGTCAGGGCCATGTCTGACCCAGTTGTGTCCTAGCTCCCCATGCCACCAGGTCCTTGGCAAAGCACTCCATTAGTATGGATCACAAATGTGTATCCTCTGAGAATAAGGAAGTTTAGGAAGGGAGTGTTATTGGTAACTGCCTGTGTGGACCTTGACAGACTTGCTACGGCCATATGATCTATAGCCCAAGGACAGAACCATCTGCAGGACAGGTAGGTAGCTTGACGTTACAAATGTCTCTCTGGGCTGTCAGGAAAAGAGTGCTGCACTATGTGTGTCAAAAAGAGCAGAATACCTGGACAGAAGAAGGTGAACTTGGTTAGCATAGCCGGCCATGGCACCTAAGCTGCTTGAAAGTGAGAGAACACAGAAACACCCTTTGCAGGCACCCTATATTGGCTTTTTAACTTGGCTGTAGGTGACTGATGAAATGTGACAGCAGGTTCCTCAATTTTTCTGCAAAGAGGAATGTTTAACACTAGGTTTGCATTGTGCACACGTATGCTTCATCCATGTCCAGACACTGCAACCGCTAACAAAGACTTCTGGCCGTGTCAGGTCTGAAGTGCTGTGTTGTTGTGCTAGCTTCTCTTATCCATGCCTGGCACTCTACAAAAGTGAAACTGTTCTGGATTATACCTAAAGGCTGTTCTACAGAGGGAAGAAGGCTTGCTCTTCTCTTGCACATAGGTATGGGTCAGGTGAGGCATGCTAGATCCACCCCAGTTTGCTTACCCATCTGTTGAAGATGGAGGGTGGCCCTAAAGCTGTCTGGGTGTCCTCCAGTTTCAGAATGGATTCCGAAGGACAGCAAAAAAAGGATAACTAGATTATTATTCATTAGGGACTGTAGTGACAGGACAAAGGGTAACAGGTTCTAACTTAAACAGGAGAAATTTAGATTGGATATAAGGAAGAAATTCTTTACTGTGTGGGTGGTGAGGCACTGGAATGGGTTGTCCAAGGAAGTTGTGAATGCTCCATCCCTGGCCGTGTTCAAGGCCAGGTTGGACAGAGCCTTGGGTGACATGGTTTAGTGTGAGGTGTCCCTGCCCCTGGCAGGGGGGTTGGAACTAGATGATCATAAGGTCCTTTCCAACCCTAACTATTCTATGATTCTACGATTCTATTTAGAGCACACTGCGGTGATCACAGGAGTTACCCAAGGCAGGGGAGTTTACTGAACTTTGCACAGCAAAAAAGCTTCCGGTTGTAGGTCACCTGTGGGATAGTTCACAGTGCTCCTTCCAAAACTTTTCCAAGGCCAGGGCACTGGACTGGGTCTGGGAAATGATATTTGCATCTGTGTGCTGTTAACAGAGATAGAATGGGTACAGCTGGAGTAATCAGTTTAATTAAATGCTTTGTATCTATAATTTATCAGATTTTAGAGCATATTAAATTGAAATTTAGCTTCTAATATATTATCACAGGAACGTATTCTGTTTCCTTTATGTCCTTTATAGCTGTGATTAATATATTCAAAAGTATACATTACACTGCCACAATAATGAACAGAGCTAAACGAATATAAATATCTGCAGTAAAATACAATGAAGTCCTGCAGTGCAATGGTAATGTTAGTCATTTTTGCATGAATAAATTAAGGTAGAGTGTGAAATTCTGTAACTGCTATGAACCAAAGTCTCCAGCCAGCATGGAGCTTCAAGTCTTTGTGGAACTAGTTTGTTGTAAATATTTATTGCTACTAATTTAATGCTTAGTCACAGAATAACTTTTTATTCTTCTGGGTGATTCCTTATCTCCACTGTGTTCCGTTTACTTTTTTTTCTGGAAATGAAAGTTTGAGATTTGATTCTGACAGTGTCAGTTTTAGATGTAAAAATCAACATAGAAGCACTTTTTCTAATCTCTTGCAGCAACTGATTCAGCCCTTGTGGCTGCTTGCTGAGAAGGCTTTGATGCTGAAATTTATGGGCCAGATTCACTGACTTTTTAAGACCAGAGAAAAGTACCATTTGGTCTCAGCTCCTTCATAGCAGAGACCAGAACTGCAGCTGAATTACAGCATATTTTAAAGAACAGTGAAATCTTGTTCGCATAGAAAATTTCACATGCTTTGGTAAGCCATTCTAAAGATCCAATATTGTTGTATTTAAATATCTGCATCTAGTTTCACTTCCCATTTACCTAGTTTGATAATTTTTATCCACTGTGTCTCTTAAGCTGAGCAAGTGGTGGAGTTTTTCCTTCAATAGATACAGGATAATAATCCATCCAGAACCCCACAAATGTGTCAGTAAATCTGCATAAAATATGGGTGGAAGCTCATGTTGAGAAAATATAGGTTGGCATTTATTTTCAAAGTGACAAAAAATGTAAGAATGTTTTGGGTTAATTCCTAGTATCTTTTATATGAAGAAAATGAATTTATTTCTTCAACCGGTTAAATAAACTCTTCTAAGGTTTTTTCATTTAAAACAGTTTTCAATTACTCATTAGAAGCGCTACAGAAAAGGCTTAAACCTTCATTTTGAAAATGCCTTAATTGAATAATTGAAGCAATTCTGAAAGAGATTTAGCAAATGTTGAAATGAAATATTCTTATAACTTAAAAATTCTCCACATTCCTACTGATCTTCTTTCTTTTCAGATACATTTGTCACATTGTACTAATATTTGTAATTTTCTTGGTTCTTCTGAAATACTACTTCACATCAAATTAATTGATTACTTAAATAAAAAATTCAGCAACCTATAATCATTATTCTCTTGACTACTAAAGAGTCCAGTATTTAGATAGTAAATCCAAATCATCTACAGTGCAAACACATAGAGAGCATAAACAGGTCAGCTGTTACTATGTTTCTGATGTACACTGGAGAAGTAAAAAGTAAAGTGTGAAACAGGATTTCCAGACTTCTGCTCAAGCTTGCAACTCTTTCCAAAGTCATTATGATTTAAAATGCAAATTCTGAAAGGGTATACAGATTTTCTAGTACTTTCATTAGCAAACATGAGTTTCAAAGTATTAGCAGTGGTATTATAGTGAATGATATTTGTAAAATTGGAAAATCATTTACTTTGGAAGGGATCTCTAGACCTTGTCTGGAACAATGTCTTGCTCAAAGCAGGGCCTGCAAGAGCGGATAACTACAGGTAATCCCCTACCTGTGCAAAGATTACCTTAAACCATCACACTGGAACCTGTATTCAGATGTTATCTGCCATGAACCTTGATCCCTTTTCTGAGTCACCTCTTGTCAGGTAAACAAGTGCCACTAAAAAAACCAATGGTTCAGCTTTGTTGACCTTTCATGTGCATTTTCCAGTCTTCCCAACAAATCCCCAGTACATGTAAAAATGGCATAAACTCCAATGCATTACTAAATGTAGTATTAAGAATTCCTTTGACAGGAAGGAACCCTGTGATGTGCCAAAGGCAACTTTTTCCTCTCCTTGCTGTCCCTGCCACAGGGACTTGTCAAGGTTATTTTGGGGAATGAAACCAGGAGTGTCATTCACTCCATGATCAGTGGCGGTTTGCAAGATCTGTAATTTTGCTGCTTTTACTGACGACTTCTATCTTGTTCTGGGGCTTGCTTTGACCTCAGGTAGCTTCTGGAAGAAGGGGAAGCCACTGGTTGCTGCCTTCCAGGGGGTGCCAGAGAGTCTCCTTAACCTAGTCATTTGTACACCTTTAGATCCCTTTTAATCCAGGCTTAGTTGACTGAAGAATTCAACCTGACAAATACTGCTGTGACAGTAGGTCACGGACAGAGCCCTGCTGTCAGGCTACTGGGGCTGCAAGAAAAAATTGTTTGAACTTAAAAATATACAGTTGCTTGCATCCCAGGTGAAGTGTTCTCAAAACCAGCTACTGAGCATTTTGTACTGCTGGGAGGATGTAAGACTTCTTGGATACAAACCGTAAGTAGGAGCAAAAAGGTCACATTTCTACTCTTGTCTGAAAAGTCCTCTTATGAAAGGAATCTACACATTCTTCTAGGAATCCAGAGACAGTAGGAAATGTTTCTTATTTTTTACCTTGCCAGTTATGGGGGGGGAGATATAAGTTCCTGGGCTAACCACTTTTTTGACATATAGAAGAACATTGTCCCACTTAGAGTTCAAATAAGGTTTTAGTTAAGTGCTTTGCTCATTTCTGTTAGTGTACTTCTGTGCTGCCTTCTTCAGCAGGTTATTCTTGAGCCAGTTTTTCTCTTTTTTTTCTAAGACTTTCACTGTTTCTATTTTTGAAAATAAAGTTGTGAAAACTATGTCAATGTCAAATACTGGGTAAAAACTGCTAGAGGTGACGGTATCAGAATGTGGTTTTACAGGCTTGTGTCATTTTTGAAAGTGACTAAAAAGCAAGAATAGAAATTCCTTATGTGATAAGTTAATACTTTGAAAAAGTAGGTTTTCTTTGTTCAGCATAGATCCTTGAAGGTCTTAAGCAATCCCACCAGAAACCTGGTTTTATTAGTATTTTAAAATAAATACTTGTGGAAAAGATCATTAAAAATTTGTTTGGGGAACTTTGGAACATTGCTTTACTTTACTCATGCACAGTATTGTCTCACCTTTTAAAAGGAGAATTTTGCCAAAATTGGCTGAATTTTATGATAGCAATGGTCTCATGTGATCAGCTGCAAGCTGATGGCTATTGGTACTGTTAAAATACTTAAAATGTAGCATTAAGTCATTACTCCTCTGTTATATATAAACCTATCTAGGAATTTGTTAATAGTCCTGGTCCTAAACCCTGGATTTAACAATCAGAGTCTTTTGGTCTATGTTATGACAAGTGAAACTACTGTTTTCATTTTCAGGAAAATGGAGTTTATTTACAGCAATAGTAGGTTCTCTCACATCACATTATTTTGTGCCGACTTTTCCTAGTACCACTTCTACACTATCTGCTGACTCTGACAACACATTAAAGGGCAATAACAGCAAGCACTCACAGGGCCCTCAGTGTACGTGGAGGGACCAAGGAAATCTTTACAGTTGAGTAGTTCTTCAGGATTGTATTTCTGCTAGCTGGACCATCAATTTATTTTCAAAATGTACCATATAAGAAAAGCTTACTGTTTTAAAAGTGTATTGAAAGTGACATCAGCTCACTTGAAAATATTAATTGCGGGGAGGAGAAAGAGATTCTGGGCAGCTGAACCACCTTACTTCAAAATCCCCATGATTACAATTTCAGCAATAGGAAATATTCCTGTAAATGAACGCTTCGTCCTATCTCTGAGTAATTTTCAATGTTACTTGTGTCACATATCAGAAAGGCTTACTCATCAGAATTATGCACCATTTAAAATGCTGAGGAAGCACTACTGAGTTTTTGCAGCACTTCCTAGGCAGGCTGTGTTTAGATCTGGGTTTATCCCTTTTAATGCCAGGCCTGGACCTAAATCTTCAGCCTCAGGAAGTATATATTGGAGGACTTTAATTAGAAAACAAGGCAGGGATTTAAAGGGCTTATGTTTCAAAGAAATAAATTGAAAATTGTGTATCCATATCAAGGTAGCACTCTATCTGTAGTACTAACAGTCAAGAAATCTGAATGAGAGGAAATGGAGTGAAAATGCTCAATTAGACTACGGCATAAAAATAAACAGATACTCTGAACTGAATTAAACTACTGACATTTATCGTAAAATGCAAGGCTTTAAAAATAGTATATACATTAATGAAATGCCCTAAGATGATCATGCTTAAACCCTCTCCCTCCCCTCCCTTCCCTCCCCTCCCCCCCCCCGATTTATATACTGCTGGAAGATTTATTAAAAAATGCACTCATAAAACAAGATTGAAGAAGATGACTGTGGTATTTTTGAAAACTACCAAGAACCAAGGGGAAATCTCACCTGGCACAGGAGGACATATAGCAGTCATTTGACAGATTACATTTATTTAGATTATAAACTAGAACATTACTGACTTAACCTCTCAAGTTTCTGTTGAATCTTGTAACTTTGGAAATGAAAAAAAAATCAGTAGTGATTTTCTTATTGATTTACTCAGAAGTATGAAAGCTATATTAAGGTCTCGATTTTTCTGAGATTTATGAAAGCTGACGTAGAGAATCTTGTTTTCAGACTATTCTCACTTCAAACTCTTAGAGTAAATGAAAGAGAATATAGTAGCCCCTCAGTGAAAAAAAACATCAAACCAAAAAGAATGCGTACTTCCCTTAAGACTCCTTACTCCTAAGGGAATGCACTGCACAACAGAACACAGAGTGACCTGACAGTAGGCTGATAGGGGGTTTCTGGATAGGTTTGTGCTCTGTTTTATATACGTATTGATATTTTTTAAATCTGGCCCTAAGCAATTTGTTGATTCCACATAGCAATTTAATGGCAAGACTAATACATGCTTCTGTACCGTGACCAGTGATTGTAACTCCTGCAGAGTGCTCTTGAGAGAAATTTTAAAAGCCTGAGGCAGATATCAGCAATTCATGTGACATGCAAAGGTGTAGTAAATGCCAGAGAATCTGGTTACCTCCCCTGAGAAAGGGTTTTTTGGTAGCTGACAGAAGAGTTGATTTTTTTAATCGTTTGTCCACAGTGGGTTGCATATTGCAATGTAAGATGGGGAAACCATGTATCTGCTCAAGAGTCCTTCCTATAGCTGTATTCTAGATGCAGGTTTGCCTCAGCCCTGCTGGGGATTACTTGCCACTCATTTCTTGCTTTTTATTTTGTTAATGGACCATACACATGTGTGATGGGAGAAATTTGGATCCTGGTGGAGTTACCAGCAAATATACCACTGGCTAAACAGGAAATTTAGTTGAACCCACTGAAGACTAAGGACATAGATGGATTCCTGTGGGGTGTTTCTCAGCAAAAAAATTTACCTGCCCTGCAGCTGGCAAGCCTCTGAAAAAAGGCAACCATTAGATATCCCATCAACTCTAAGTAGTCCAGGTAATATATTTAACTGGAACTAGAAATTTACTGTTACTTTTATTTTTCAAACAAAGCTAAAATGACGCTTTCAGAAAAGTGAAAATAAATGTTCTTTCTGTAAAGCAAAAAGCAAAATCAACTTGTCAGCTTTCTGAATGCAATCTGTGTGATTAATGTGTCTCGAAATACAGACATTTCTATAAAATATTAATTACTTCACTTCTGGACTGTATTGAATTACATTTAGCAGTTTTTTTAAAATTCCTTCCATATATTTCAGTAAATAATGTTTATTAAATCTTTTGATAATAGAAACCACTTCCTGTGTAATTTTACTCTTTTTGTTAAAAAATCTAACTTGGTTGCCAGGCACAACAGAAGTCCAAGGAGATTCCTAGGAGCAGAAATTACTTTTGTGAGCAAGAATCTGAGGAATGTGCTAATTTTTCCTTATAGCTATAGTGTCCAAAATTTCAGACGTGAATGTTGAAGAATGGCTGATTTTTTTAAAAAAGAATATTTTGCTTTTTTAACAAGATAGCATCATTGTCGCTTTTCTAATTTAAATTACTTACATAGGCAAACCTATATGAAAGTTATGAATACAGCTCAAATGCTTGATTTACCTAAAAATGTCCAGAATGACTGGAATGTGTTTAATTTTCTGTTGGGTTGATGCTTTTTTTTTCCTAAAAAGAAAAATTCCCCTAATTGCAAAAGTAATTTGGTGCCATATTAGTTGTTTGATGTAGTAAGGTGTACAGTTCATAAATGCATCTATCACTTAACAAGATTTTCTGTTTTCCTTTCACTCTTACTAAGATGCAATTTAAAGAAATATTATAAGATTAAAAAATGATAATAATGCTATCTACTGTTTAATAAACACTATATTTTCTCTTATTCATGTGTTTGAAGATAGAGAGGAGTTCCATACCTCTTTCATGTGCACAGCAGATTCACTGTCAGAAGAGGAAGAAGTTGGCAGGCTCATGAATAACGCTAAAGGAGGAGAGCAGCTGTTAAGTAACAAAACCTTCCTAGCAGAGCCTTTCAGCCAGTTGCTGTACCATTTGACGTGGCACTCATGAGAGTGTGCACACAAATGTGTGTAACTGGAAAGGCAGAAATGTAGAAAAAATATCACTGTGGAAGCACTGATTGTTATATTAACTAGGTAAACATGTAATTTTTAGAAGAGTATTTTAAGATTTTAGATATGAAAGAAACACCTGAAAGCAGTGTACAAATTAACGAGGAAGAAACAATGAGAACTGAGAAAATCACCAAGAAAAAATGCACCTGAAAAACAGTGAAAAATGACTTTCAGACACCAAATGAGAAAAATGCCTATGTTGTTCTTTACTGGGACAGTTCCCATAACTGTAAATGCATGTAAGTTGCTCCTACTCAGTGGAGTAGTTCTCTTGGCTTCAAAGTCTATAGGTAGAGAACTGGAAGAATAGGCCTGGTATACCACTGGGCAAAAGGAGAGAATTGCATATATATTCAAGGCAATTAGCATCTATTATGAAAACATGACTGTTCTGTGTTATTCACACAGATTAAAGAGCCACATACAATTCTGGTGAAGAAATAGAACACAAGAACAATAGGTTTCTAGAAGATATATTCCATAGTTGTATTTGTTTGCTGTTGTCCAGGGCTCCAAATCGCATTTTTCACACCAAGGATTTAGAGATCCCAAGGTTTTTCTTTTTTATCTTTCTTCCAAATTTGGGCTCTTATACTTAATGGCAGTAGTTACCTTAAAGAAGAGAGGCATACAACATAATGTCAAAAATTCCATTACATTAATAAATTTAGATTTGTATTTAAATGTGCTCATAGGAATCCATTAACTCATTATACAATGACAACAAAAGACCTTTCTCCTGTTTATTGTAGGTGCATAATAACTTGGGCTTTTATTTGAAAGCACCTTTTAAGACACGTTTGCTCAACTGACTATTTTAATGAGTATGTGTTTTAACATTTGATTTAGATGGAAAGTATTCAGCATAGGCATACAGAACCCATTTCAGAGTCATAGTTCAGAATCCAAGTTTTGGGAGTAAATATTCTTAATATTTTGTTAACTTACTCAGTGCTTGGGCTGAATTCTCCTAATGGAGTCTCATCTGACTATATACTGGATTCATAGTACCAGGCAAAAGAACAGAACTGTGTATCTATTGAAGGCAATTAGCACCTATGATGAAAATAATGGCTGTTCTTTGTTCCTCAGACTGAAAAAAAAGAGACACATACACTTTTGATGAAAAACCAGAACACGTACTCACAAACAGTAGATTTCCAGAGCTGATATTTGTTTGCCTTTGCCCAGGATTCTGACACATATGCAAAACAAGAGCTTATTCAGCCTCTCCAATCTGACAGTCGTTTCCAGCATGCTTCTTTCCTAGGTCTCCCTTTACATCTAGGGAGTGAGGACACAGGGAGGTACAGCCCTGTAATTGTAAATTGGGTGAAAGTATTGCAGCCTACAATCAACTTCTCGGTAGCTGGTGACGATTCTTTATTTCTACTAGATTTGCTCTTCAAGATAATTTTAAATTAAGAAAAATATTTTTACAAGGATAGTTTCAATGGTGAAAGTCAGTATGCTCAATGGTGTAGTCACTTTCTAATTGTAATCTGTTGGTAAAATTAATACCCTCCTTGCTCCTTTCCATAGAGATTGTTGACTTTAAATCTTCTCAAATATTTGCAATTTAGAGGAAACTGCTCTTCTTTTTTTTTTTTATATCTTTTGATATTAAGAAAAAAAAGCAGTCTTTGGTAACCTTTTATTAGAGAAGGAAAGGTGCTTGCCCTATAAGTAAGACTGTTTTGAAACACAATGCTTAGTACTGTTTCTTTAGAAACGTAATATTTTGCATATTTTCCTTGTAACATCTAAACTGTTAGTATCTGATACTACAACAACTTGGGTACTGAAATCACCTTGATATGTTTGGAATTTGACCAGTAATATTGTAGTCAAATGAAGTGATGTATTATTCATGCTTAGTTAGGTCAGCTGAACACATTTCAGCATTACCGTGTTTGCAATCATCTTGACTAGTGTCATAATATTTTCCATCACCTCTCCCGAGGCACATTTGGCACCTTTTTTTTCCCCCTTTTAGAAAAAGAAATTCTCAATTATAGCTGTAAAGCAAACAGGCAACTGAAATCCACCCATTTCCTAAAGCTCTGTTATCCCTGAGGTATCAGAAACAAAAACATGTCAATACTAATTACTTAGCAGAAGCTAAGAAAGAAAACCTTCTTACTCCCAGCTCTCCTCCCCTTACTCCTACAACCAATATGCCCCTATACAGAAAAGCCTGAGTTGTCTGACAGCACACAGGGAGACATGATGATAGCAAAAGCAAGCCTCCTTTATGACCTTGACCCCAGGAGTCTTTTCTGGTATCTCCTCCTCACAGCCCTCTTCTTGTTCACCTGTGATAAGTCTAATCTCTTCGCAGCAGCTCCCAATGCTTCACTCACTGATTTCAACAAGCAAGCATGCAATAGAAGATGTGTTGTTCATAAAAATCTATCCCACTCTCCCTTTATCAGACTTATGTCTGTACTGAAATGAAGTATCATCAGCAAATCCATAGGAACTGGTACCCAAACCTGCATGGGTTACAGTAGTAACCTCTGTCAGCTGAAGAGGATGCTGAGGGTGTGCCTCCTGCAAGCCTCCAGCAAAGGGTGCAGGGTCCTGTGAGTGGTCCAGTGCTCTGCTGAAGCCAAGGCTTCTGTGGGGCTGGGCTACAGCAGTCAGGGGTTTGGAGTAGGAGTTAAAACTGTCTCATTATAAGTAAAATACCAAACTGAAACAATCAGCTATTTCTCTCTCTTTGTTGAGCTAGGCAATAGCTCTCTGCTTGATGTTTACTGTTAGTGTTTAGGTTTTATTAGCATATAAAGAAGTGCTAAACTTATCCTGAAAGGCTTTTTCTTTTTCCTTTTCTTTTCTTAAACTAAAATGTGTAAAGTGTCTGGCTAATATTCCAGTTAATTCTTAGACATAGAAATGGATTCCATGCCTTTGCACACTGTCTCTTTTCCATGTTCTGTTGGATCTTTCTGCAATTCTCAGGGATTTTCCGGTCCTTGGGAGTCATGGGCTCCATACTGGCAGAGTGGAATGTAGCATGGCTTAGAAAAAGGTAGGGAATCACGGCACAAAGAACTGATTATGCAGATTTGGTAGCTGTCATTCCTGTATTGGCATGTGATAAGGATGTTTTGATCCAACTTAAATAATGGGACAACTTCTTCTGTATGGCAGAATTCAGTCTACTGCTCATTCATGAGCAGAATTTTTTGGGCCCTGCTCAGGAGTACAGGACAGAAGAGCAAGCTTTCTTGTACAACATGCTCTGCTCCAAGTCCCCTTCAAAACTGCTTCTTTTTTCACTCCTATGAAGTGAATATTTTTCCAATAGTACATAAAAATATGGTCCATGATGGATCATAAAAAGTGATTAGGATGACAAGAATTTGGTGTGCCAGCCTCTATAAGAAGACAAAGAAATGTGTGAAGTAGTAGTTGAGTTACTGACCAGGCTCAGTTGCCTCTCCTATGGTTTGCCTACATGCTGCACACCATTATGCAACATCATCTAAAATAATGGATTTTGTGGGGAGAAAAAAATAAATAAACCAATTCCCTACCAACAAACCCAAACAAAAAACCTTTGGATGCTACCTGATTTTCTTATATGTGTGGAAAGAATGATGGTTCTGTCACTCGCACTTAACCAAACCATAGTGAAGCCACGGAATGAGAAAAAAGTACTTAATAATATTCATGACACAGGAATCATTAAATGAAATTATGATTTTAGGTAACAATGTTGTGTATAGGCAACTTGTATAAAGCAGTGCATTGATGTAGTCACAGATTTATTTACATGTCAATTTTCAATAGATAAAATAGCATTTTGCTGCACAAAATGTGAATAAAACTTTAAGGGAAGAAAATCTTCCGTAATTTATTTCCAAAATAATTGACTTCTAGAAACCCAAAGAGTGATCTATGGCTAATTGATTGTTTATTAATAGTTTTCTGTATTTATGTGAAGAATCCTTAAAAGAAAAAGTACTGCAGGGAAGAATGCTTGGTTTTGCATAAACCAGGTTCAGTGCAATCACTGATCATGCTCCTAATGTTCCTTTTGAAATGGCAGACTACCAAAATGTATAAAAAATGGTGATCAATTTTATCCATAAAAATTAATAAAATACTTGTTAAAAAAAACAGAACCCCAAAACCTAAACCCGCAACAAGAACAAGGGTGGAGATTCGGAGAAAGGTGAAGAAAGGGGAACATTCTACATGCTTTTTGCTTTGTCAGGTGTACTGATGATCAGGAAACCAGTAATGCTGGTGAGACTTCCCCTTAACATCATGGAGGTATTCAGTGATGTGGATCTCTTAGTAAGTGGATGCATTTATCTAAATGAATTAACATAAGTGTAAATAGTAGTGCAATTTCAAAATGTGTGAAAATTTTCTCACAGAGAAGGTGCTGTAACATTTATTCTTAAACTTGATGCAAAACAGTGCCATCTCCTTGAAGTGAGACAGACCTGGCGGTTCTACTGTTTAATGACAGATGTTGGGGAAGAGGTCTGAAGGGCAGTTTGTGGTAAAATAATACATGCGCATCTCATGTTCTACAACCAGAAACAACACATTGATTTTTGGTTCAGTACACTGGTAAGATTGCTTGCTTTGCAGTTCCAGGTGGGGTAGAGAAAGCAATGATGGAGGAGTGAAGGCAATTAAGAAAATGCTGTACCCATGAGGAGTGTGTATATCACGGATCTGATTTATGCTTTGAAATCCCTCAATTCCAGAAGCATGGGGAAAGTGAGATCTGAAGTTTTCTCTTGTTTGGCCCAAGAGAGACAGAAAGAGACTGGAAAATGTTGTATTTCTGGTACGGCTGTTGTTTTCTATTCCTAAGGTCCTGCTGTCCAAAAAGAAAGACAAGCAAAGTGTTCATTCCTCGCTCACCTTGCATAGGCTTCCAGGTATCTAGAAGACACTTACTTTATTTGTGTTTATAATCAGCCTATGAAGAATGAGGGTCTTCCTAAGGAGAAATCTACTACGGGAAAAGGCTCAAATAGCAGTACTCACTATAAATAACAAATGTTGCACATCATTAATTTGTTTCTTCTGAGTTTCTCAAAATTTACTAAAAGAAATGTCTTTCTGTATATTTAACTAACCTAGCTAAATTATTTATCAGATTATACTTTATTTTTGTGCTGTCTCTGAGTTATAATGCTCCCTGTGTTCTTCTCAGTCATGGAGAAGATTTTTCAAAAGACTTTTTCTGACACGTATTTCTGAATTATTCTAATAAAAATTTTATATTAAAAATACTTTGATCAAGTTGTTTTTATTTATCTGATTGCTTCACTAGTGACACAAAATCTTTAAGTAGCCCTATAGCTCTAATGATTTTGCTTTTGTAAGGGCATAAAACTACCTGTATGTCTACTGTTTTCTTATGGATTTGCAATATTCTCAGCACTTTAACTTTGAAACTTTGTAAACCTTGGATGTCTTCTTAATATGCATCTGAAATGGGCTATGTGTATATCTCTACCCAATAGTTAATATTAAATTGCAAAGCTTATAAATTTCATTGAGTCTAGGAAAAAGTGTCATAAATCTGATTATAACCTTGCTTGTTGGTTTGTTGGCCATAATTCTTGACTTTCTGTAGATTTATCCAAAATCAAAGGGTTTAATAAGCTCTGCAAAATCATAGCAAGCTGCCTACTGCAGCCTGCCAGAACTTTGCATGCTTTCTGGAAGGCAACAAGCAAATGGATTTTCTGCACATCAGCTTCCTCTAATTGTGGTGATCTGAAGTGGGGAAATCTATATGAAAATCAATTTCTGACTTTACAGTTTTCCTTTATTATGTCAATTTTTGGGGTGAATATTTAGGGTCAGAGGAACAAGAATTAGCTGATCTAATTCTGCCTGGAAACCTGTTCCTTTCTTTCACCAAGGACTGCTTTTGGAGCTGATGGTGTGTCGACCAGGGTCTAATAACATAGGAAGCTACTTGTACCTGTTGCCTTTCATCCGATAGCTGTGCACCCTTGTGAAGAGAGTACCTCTACCCTCCCTGTAACTAATGGCCTTGCTATCTGCTTCTAACTGAAGCACTCGTGGCTGTACTTGCATGCTTCAGTTTTGAGCTTGCTGGGAAAGGTGTCCTGCTATTCCCAAGCTCATGGCCTGCTTCATTAATTATTATTTTTTGGGTTTTTTTATCTACACCTATGTGAGCTTACTTGCTCTGCTGAGGTTTTGGGGTTTTTTTGACTGACTCAGATCAGGATCAAAGTAAGTGATACAATAAATTGCTACCTGAGAGGTTTTCTACATGGAAGCTCTTGTACATGATGTGACTTTATGCTATGTAATATTAACTGCTTAAGGTAATTAATATATATGAAAAGTTTCAGAAGGGTACAGATCTCACTCCTTTAAAATTCTATTTTACTAAACCAAAAATCTCAAAACTTTTTTTTGTTTGTTTTTAAATCTGAATATAAGGTTTTAATTCTGGCCATGTGAAAAAATACCCCAAGATATCTATTTTGAACAAAAAACCCCAAACAACCAACCCCACAAACCCCCCCAGAAACTCAAAATCAGGCAATTAAAATGAAGTTCTGATTTTAGGCTTGCTTAGCCACTGTTTCTTTGCTTTGCTTTTCTTTGCATATTTTTTTTTATTTTTTGGTGGGTTCTTTTGTTTGCTTTTTTTTTTTTTTTTTTTTTTTTTTTTGGAACTAGGATGTGACCACAAAAACTCTTTACTGTGGACCTTAGTGTTTCCAGAAATACTCTCCTGTAAGGCAGTGTTTACACAAGGCTGCTCAGTCAAATTTTAATGCAAAAAATTTTAGTTAAATTTTCTCAAAAAATCAAGTTTGCAGGTATTGTGTCTTTAGAAAGGATCTGAATTTTTAAACCTTCCAATTAATTTTCAGAGGTAAAACCTTCAGAGGGGCCTGCAAGAAGTAAAGTTGCACAGAACGAACCATACTGTTACCAAATGTTATGGTTACATGTAAAATACTCAAAACTTGGACTGTGCAAGGAATAAGGTTGCGAGTAAAATATTAATTTGTTCCCTTGTGTTCACACATGAAAATGATCTTTAGTAATAAATGATGCATCAAATATGCATTTCTGTGCATGTAGGAGTAAGGTGTATGTGTATGATGCCCAGAGATGCCCTGTCCCCAGCAGCGGATAGAACAGTTTAGCATCTATTTAATAGTTTCTTGCTGCATCCCGTGCCTCACCTATCACTGCCTGTGGAAACAATCCCAGCTCCAAAGGCAGAAGCACGGGTACCTGTATTGGCCATCACTGCACGAGCGTTTAACAGGCCTTAACTACAGCCCTCTGAGGGTTTGGAGGCGTCTGGCAGCTGGAGAGGGATTCCACCTCCCACTCACCACCTGAAACATAGTGGCACGTGGGGATAACATGCAAGATAAGCGTGCATTACGGTGGGCTGCTTAATCCTACTCCAAAATTGTCAGGGTGGTTGGTGTTGTTTGCGGAGCCCTATCCCACACCCCATGCAGGTGAACTTTATACCTGCAGGCCGCAGAGCAGGCGCTGCTGCCAGTCCTCCCTTTTAAATGATTAAAACCCAAAAGAAGTGTTGTGTTACACTGGCTAAACCTGGGAAACAATGTGAAAAGTTACCAGCAGCCCGGCAAAAGCGGAGAGGTGGGAGCAGGGTCCACCGACGCCCCATTTTGGCGCCTGTTAACCCCATCCCAGCCAACCGCCATTCCCTTTCCCTGGGGCACGGCTGGTGGCTCAAAGCACGGGCTGGACTGCCAGGCTCTAGCCCTCCCTGTCCCCTCGCAGAGCCTCCGCGCTGCGGGCGGCCACATCTCGGAGCCGCTCCCGCGCAGGGCAGGGGGGACCTAAAACGACGCCTCGGGCCCGCTCTACCGTCCGTCAGCGGGACTAGAACCCGCGACCCAGCGCCTGGCGCCTCCTCGCCTGTACCCACGCGGCCACCGGGGCACAAGCGAGGCACCCGCGCGCGCGCCCGCACGGGCTGGGGAGGCGAAGGGAGGGGAGGGGCGGGGCGCGTGCGCGCGCAGCTGGCGGCCGGCGGCGCGCGCTCTCCCAGGCTTCCCGGGGAATCCAGCGGCAGCAGGAAGGAGAGGCGCTTCCCCCGCGCACGCGCAGCTGGCCTGGCGGGCGCGCGCTGAGCCGCGGCGGCGGGAGGGAGGGAGGGGGGAGGGGAGGGAAGCTGCTGAGGTAAAGTTAGGGGGAGAGAGAGACTCCGTCAGCGAAGCGAGAGCCGGGGAGGCTCGGCGGCCGCCATTACTGAGACGAGAGCGCCGGGGAGCGAGCGGAGAGGTGGGACTGGGGCTGAGGCGGCCGGGAGCGCTCGGGAGCTGCGGGCCAGAGAGCGGAGAGAGCCCCGCGGGGAGAAAAAGCCGCGGGGGGTGCCGGCGTGGAGAGAGTGTCCCGGGAATGCTGCCGCTCCAGCCGCCGCCGAGGAGCCGGATCCCGACGGCGCGAGGTGAGGGGAGGAATCCGGTCCTGTGGGAGCTGGCCCTGCCCGGCGGCCGGGAGCGGGGCGGCCGGCTCGGCAGGCGGAAGGGGAGCGGGGGGAGGAGGTGGCTATAGCCCAGCGAGCTGGTGTGGCGGCCGCTGGCTGTAACCAGTTCAAAGGGCCGGGGCTGGCGTGGGGAGAGGGGAGACGGCCCCCCCTCCTCCCTTTGGTCGGCCCCCTCCGCGCGAGAGAGGGGAGGGCAAGGAGGGCAGGGAGCCGGGTGCCTGGTCCCAGACAGGTGATGAAGGCCTGAGCAATGGGAGGGTCTGAGCCTGCTGTACGAGGCTGCCAGCTGGTCACGGCTCTCCAGGGAGGGAGGAAGGCAAGCAGGAAGGGGAGCTTCCCTGCTCCTCTCTTCTTCCTTCCTCATTCCCTTCTTCCCCCGGCTCCTTTAGCTTCCTCCCTTCTTCCATTCCCACCACCTTTTCCTTCCCCCTTCTGTTCTCCTTTCTCTGTACTTCTTTTCCTCCTCATTGCTTTCTTCTACTCCTTCTAATCTTCTCTATGCTTTTCATTCTCTACTAAATTCGAACAGTTGTCAATTCTTCTCCTCCTTCCTTTCACCTTCAAATATTACTCGATATTAAATTTCAGAAAACTTCGCTCTCCTAATGATGTGTGTGCATTTCTGTTTTTCCACCAGGTGGATTTTAAGGATTTGAAATAGGGTAGCCAGTTGCAGTGTTGCAGCTTTCAAGCATTTTGAATCTCTTCAGACAGCATAACCTTTAGACTCTCTCCACCCAAGGGAAGCACCAGCGACATACAGATGTAATGCTACGGTGTTGTATATATAGGACACAAGGAGTATAAAACACTGATTTAATTAAAAATAGAAGACAGACCATTTGCTTATAAAAGGAAGACATACTTGTCACCTTCCCCTCAGAATACACCCCACCCTTCCGCTGTACCCCCCTTTTGCACTCTTCTGGGTCGGTTTTGATACCAGCATGGAATATTTCCTTACTAAGTAGGAGGGAAACGTTTTTAATCTAGACCAAAATAGGCCTGTGGGGGTATGTGTGTATTCTTTAGTTTAGTGTCATGCAGATAACTGGAGGATTTTCTTTCTTTTTCTTAATAGAGGTCCTTGACAGAAATTTAAAAACTCTACGCTGCAGAGTAAAAACAGTAGAGGAAACAGCGTTTGCTGGTCAGTTGGACGTCCATTTTAAACCTGTGCACTGAAGCCAGTTGCAGTCACTGATTCTTGTATACTTATTTCACAAATGAATGAAGAATTAATAGATAGCTTATGCTCTGTTGTGCTGTCTTACCTTCCTAAGGTTTTTGGGTATGATGGCTGTTTTCAGCAGTGACATCAGCGACCAGAGTTAAGTGCTTTCTCAAAAAACCCGTATATACTTCAAATTACTAGTACATAACTAAAATGAGCATCTTACAAATATTAATCCTGATGCATTTTTATAAGGGTTTGTTTTCCTTTGTGCTGCTTTGGAAATTATTATTAGGGAGTGTTAAAATCCTTAAAATTCTATTTATAGTAATCTACTGAAAGTCAGTGCTACTAGAGCTTAGAAGTATAATGTGAAGAACAGTAGTTTTTAAAAGAGTCTTTAGTACTTAAAGTATCAGAAATTGTTTAAGCTTTGTTACATTATCACTAGCTTGTTTCAGTATACCAAGTAGCTTTTAAGCTCGAAACATACTGAGCTTAAATAGCATGAGTTTTTTAAAGTATCCCTACATAAAGCAGCTGGCAGCATTGTAAGAATGTAAATAATTGCAACCAAGTGCCTACCACTCCCTGGTATTGGACTTTATTTTAGCCAAGGTGTTGCATATGGAACATAATCCAATTAAATACTTTAGGCTCAGACTGAATTGTTTTAAAATGCTGTATTTAGCACTAACAGAATGCTGCACATGTTTCTGAGGTTAAAGATAAAATACGCTTTCCTAAAACTGTAGGTGTTTTTCCATGTGCAGACTTTGTAGGAAAGAAAAGCACTGATCATAATAATAGGTTGTTCTGTGTAAGCGTACCCTTTGGGATTTGTTTGAGTAGATGGTGCAAAAATAATTCCATTCCGTTTAGTAAAGGTATTAAAAGGATGCTGATGGTATCTGAAGACTTCCAAAAGTACTTTCGTAGGAGAAGGTAAATCCTGTGTACCAGCATCCTTCAGGAATATTTTGTGTAAAACTTCAGAGCACTCCACATCACTACTTTTAGTGGACTAACTAGTATGTGGTATGTGCTTCGGATTGCATGTACAAGGCATCCTGCAGGGCCGATACTCTGACCTTTGCTGGGGGAATGGAAGTTTACAAAGCCAAATGCTCGGCATGAAGTTCTGCTGGCATGGCTGTGTGGGTGAAGAGCTGGAAGCAGGCACTTTTACGGACACGGCGTACCTACGGGACTAAAGCCCGCGGTGCGTTCTTGCAGCATGATAAGAAAGGAATGCTGTGGAGGGAGCCTGCGTGGCTCGGCAGAGCTCATCGCACCGGCGGGAGCTCATTGCACCGGCGGGAGCTCCTACTGCCGGTGGCGGCGCCGCCGCCGCCGCTAGGGGGCCGCGCGCGCGTGCGGGTCCCGAGTGGCCCGGCCCGCCTCCTGCCGGTGGCACGGCTGCTCTAAGACTTGAGACCAGGTGCTTGAAGTCGGCGCAAGAGCTGACCGGTTTGAAGCGCTGCGCTGTGCTACGGACTGTAAGAAAAAGTTTAGTGGTTAGGTTTTAAGTTGTCTCGGTAGCGATGGGAGTTCTATATTAGGACTGCCAGGTTTTTCCCCCCATATCTGTGTTAATCGATCTTAATGGCCACATGAAATCTAACAGTGTTAACTTCTTTTTTTTTGTTTTGTTTTGTTTGTTTTTTCCACTTAATTTTTTTTTCTCTAACCCCTGAGAATTTTTAGCCTAAAGGTCAGTGCAAGTGAGCTGGAATATTCTTGGTGGTTTTTTTTTTTTTTTTTTTTTCTGAGTTTTAAAAAGTACTTTTAAGGGCATTACATTTTACAGATTATTGGCTGAGCCCTCTTATCACTTCCTTATGTTTGATTAAAGAAACATAAGTTCAAAATTCCTCACAGGAAAATCTGAAGCTATTGTAGTAAAGTTGTTTTGATTTGAGTAATTGTGCTTTTCTAGTCACTAACACCTATCAGAAGCCAAAAAGTTAATCTGTGGTTAGTTGTGCACATCACATTGTGTGGTCAGTTAGGGCTGTTTCTTTGCTTCGAGTTGCGATTCCCACGCATTCTGTGTCAGTTCGCATACAACCATAGTAAAAGAATGGTCACATTTAAAACAGTGAAACCAATACCTGCGTGAAGACCTAATAGCAGCCTTCCAGTATCTGAAGGGGGCCTATAAGGATGCTGGGGAGGGACTCTTCATTAGGGACTGTAGTGAGAGGACAAGGGGTGATGGGTTCAAACTTAAACAGGGGAAGTTTAGATAGCATATAAGGAGGAAGTTCTTTGCTGTAAGGGTGGTGAGGCACTGGAATGGGTTGCCCAAGGAAGCTGTGAATGCTCCATTGCTGGCAGTGTTCAAGGCTGGATTGGACATAGCCTTGGGTGACATGGTTTAGTGTGAGGTGTCCCTGCCCCTGGCAGGGGGGTTGGAACTAGATGATCTTAAGGTTCTTTCCAACCCTAATTATTCTATGATTCTATGCACAGTTTTGGAAATGTGTATATTGTTGCATCTTGGCATTAATTTATTTAAGTTGGTTAATTTTTATACAGAATAATATTTGCTGCTTACATATGCCTTTTTACTTGCTTAAATCATAATTTAAAAAAAACAAGTGAATATCCAGAGTTCTTATTTTACACAGGTAGAAATTACACGTATGCCTTGTACAAGGTCGAACAACAAACTACTGTTTGAATTAAGTCTCAAAACTTATTTGTGTCAGGTGATGGATTCTATATTGCAGTTCCTCGTAAAGCAAAATAGCATGAAATGATCCAGATAAGTGCGTCAGTAAAATTTGTTCAAGTTGCTGAAACCAGGTGGTAAGTTTTTCTTTTTGCAGGAAATGCAGTTTACCCCTTTTTCTGTCCTTACCTTGACCCTTCTTTCCTCATCTGTTTCTTTTTCTTATGGTTTTATCAATCCTTTTTTGGATCCTTTATGTAAAATTTCTCCATTAGTTCTTTTGTGTTCTTCCTGAATAACTTTGTAAGTAAGCCTGATCAGGTAGTCTTAGACTAAGAAACTTCTGTGAGTGCTGTGCATGTCTTTAGTAGGATCTTCTGTGCAAAAAGAATTTAAGAATTTATTTTTCTTATAAACTTGTACTTTTTCATTTTCTGTTAAAATACAGGCTTTGAACCTATATTAAATACTCTCAGATATTTTGAAATTTGTAGATAAGTAACTTGAGCGGCCTAAATTTGGTCTTGTCAATTATTATCAATGCTGATAATTTGATCTTTTGCAGTTTACCTGTTTCTTGTACCTTGATCTAATTTGTGTAGGCTGGTTTGTGTTGTTTTTTTTTTTTTTACTTTTTTTCCCTTTCTTATTTTTTATGAAGAGCAATAATGGTAATAGATGCCCCTGGAATGCTAGATTGCAGCTAAAGAACTGTGTTTCGTTTTGAATTTAAGAATAAAGCTTAGGCCTTGATTTAATTTTGTGTAATATGCTGGTGGTCTTCAGAGTATTGTTATTAATAGGAGAACTTTAGTGAGCGTAGTAAGAACTAAGAACTTTGAACTTCTGTTTTTAAGCACACTATTGCATTAATATATAACATGAAGTTGGGCAGTAATTCCCCCCCCTTTTTTTATAAACTGCTTACTCTGCTTTTGTGTGCAAAGAATTATCTAGGCTCCATTCAGTTAGTATGATGGCCATCCTTTAGGGATGGTATTGGGCCATCATACTAACTGAACCTGAAACGAACAGTGGTTGGGGTAATCCATTCTCATCCTTCATTTACTTAGCATGACTAATCACTATACCATTTAAATGGAATTCCTTTTCAGTCAGAGTATCTCTGTTGAAGTCATTTCAAGGCATTGCCCTTTACAATCTTGTTATTGCTTGATTGAGCTTATTTCCTGATAACCAATCTGAATCTTTTTTCCCTAGTGTTGGGTGGTAGTTGCTGTACTTTCAGGATTTTACCAGGGAGCATTGCATTTACCCTCACTTGAAAATAAGATTCAAATATGGTTACTTAAGTAAGATTACCAGCATCTATGAAGACAAGAAGGCCATGTTAGCGAAGGACAGGACACATTAAGTGGCTAGAACCTCAACAGACTTTGGTGAATTGAAATTGTTGATAAAATGGCATTGGTATACTCTCTACCTGTTTTAGTTTCTAAAAAGGATTTAGATGTGAACAGATTTCTTATGCTTGTTTGAGTGAAAAAGATACCTCTAGTTAAATATTGAATGAAAAGTAACAACATTACATAAAGCTACATCAACAGGTGGGTTTTTGTTTGGTTGGTTTTTTTTTAACTGGTTCTTGAAGTGCAAATGGTTGAATTGTTATTCTGATATGTTTTGGGTGGAGCTGTAATTACTGATGTGCTGATGGGTCTTGGAATTTGGATACCATACTCAATATTTTCCAATGCCAAGTTTTGGTTCTTAAAAAGTGTGAAGTGAGGGATGACTTGGTATAAAAACTTTCTGTCAGCAATAACATGAATCCAGAACTAAAACTTCCTTGGAATCATGGTCTTCAGTATGTGAAAGTATTGTGCATTCAAAAGTCATCCTACAAACCATTTCAGTGAGTTTGATTTTTGTGCTGGTTTGAACCCAGCCAGTAACTCAGAACCACGCAACTGCTTGCTCACTCCATGCCCCCCTTCCTAGAATGTGAAGGCAACTTGCAGCACTGCACCAGCTACTAAGAAGAAGAAAAATGACTGCTACTGCTGAACCCAGGACTATTGTACTTTGTGATCTGCTGTATTGGTCACAGTAACTTTCTGTTGGTGTATTTATATATCTTGCAGATTATGAGGGCCATTTTGCAAACATTATCACATAGCTATGGTAATTGAAACTAACCCTGAAAAATACTGGTTGGAAACTGTTGCATCTAGACCACATTACAGAGCGAGTAAAGGAAACCACTCTTACTATGCCTGTTGGCATTGTTTGCAGCTGCTTAAATATTTGTTGGTCATGAGCAATTCTGTAGAGTCTTCTAGACAACATTTCTGCTTCAGCCATGTTAGGTCTGAAGATAGTAAACATTTTTAGTTTCAGAAAGCAATTTCTGAAGGTATTCAAAAATACTTAGATTTATTTGTAAGTGATTTTCTCGGGTATGGACACATCTACAAGTTTGCAAGAATTGTGCAGCCACAATTTCTAAGTAATGATAGGTGATTAACTATTTTAGTATTTATTAGTTGCTAATAATATGGTATTCTATGCTAACGTTTAGAATTCTGCTTAGAAAAATCTGGGGGACATGTTTGGAAATAGGGCTTTCTGTGGCTTCTTAATGCTTTTAGCTGATCTTGTGGGGACCTGTCTTTGAGCTTTCTCTTGTGGCAGGGTGCATTGCAAAGTGACTGGTGTTCCCTTTCCCTGGGCCCCAGATACATTCTTGCAGGCAGAGACTTTTCTTTTAGTCTGTCTGCTCTTTCATGTGCTCTTCTTTAGAGTCCCATAGTCTTGTTTTCTCATGTGCAACTATTTGCTCTGCTCATGTAAGCTGTGGACAAAGTGGAGTGCCACAATTAGGAGGTGAGGACAGGGAGTGTGACTTACCTCCCATCTTCTCTTTTAAGTGGTTGAGTTTAGCTTTGCAGCTCGGCCAGGCTTAGTGCAGGACTGATTGGCTGCTGTCTAATGATTTTGGGGGTGTTTGGTGCCACAAGATGAGAACGACAGTATTATTGTCGTACTGGTATATTGCTTATCACTATGGTTGAACCTTTTTTTTGTCCAAAACAAGTTATGAAATGTAAAAGTTACTAAGAAGATACTAAAGCTTAGACTTTCAATTGCCTGTGTTATTCCCAAAGCAAAATGGAATTACTAGTGAATATAATTATAACTGACAAATCAAGAAAAAGCTCTGCCATACTGTCTTGATGTTATGTTTAGCACATACACCGCATAGTGCTGCATCTTGCTTTAAAAATGGCACCTTTCCTTAGTTAAAAGTGGCTTACATCACGATCTGGTGCAAGTGCCTCAAGTTCTTTTCCTTTTCTGCATCTTAAAATATGCATCACTGCCCTGACATGCAAAGTCTGGGTTTTGTGTGGATGCAAACTGAAGAAGTTCACTGGAAGAGAGTTCCATTTTTTTATTACTTTGTAGCAGCATTCCTCAGTTAAAACGAACACTTATCAAGGTTATACTAATAATTTGTATCTTAGTTGAGAATTCACAATCTTCAGATATAATTATGCTTTCAATTTCTGATTTGTTGCAGCCTGTGAGGCTTTTTTTAATTTAGAAATCCTGTACTAAACATAAAAAGGGTTTGAGATGGTAGATGGTACTTTTCTTCTTAGTCATAAAATGTATGTGCAAGTATTTAGACATATATTCATTTTTTGTATTTTGTAAATTCTGACTATACAAACTTCATCTTATAAAACTATGTCCTAATTATCTTAAACTTCTGAATTCTTCTACAAGTGATTAGAAATTTTTATATTTCACAATGTGTGTTACTTGAGGCACTGTAGAATCATAGAATTAATTTGCTATATTAATTTATTTTTCAGAATAGGCTTCTGCAACCTAGATATTGTTAAAATACCGAGTTGAACTTATGAAATCATAGTTAATTACTTAAAAATTGTGCCTTCTCTGTCCCAAGTATTACTAGCTGTGCTTACAGAATTTAAACCCCCTATGTTTAGAGGAAGACCAGCCTGAGCTCTTGATTCTGTTCATGGGTTTAAAATGAGGAAAACAATCTTCATGCATAGGTGAAGTATTGTACCTTCTCTGATTGCTGCCTTTGTATTCATGATTTTGTAATTAATAACGAATCTGACTTTTTGGTTTCAGATCCCTCAGGGAAGGACTTGCTGAAGGACACTGTTTAAATGTGTGACATTACTGCAGGAAGATCACATCAGGATAACCATCTTGCTTTGCACCTTGTTTTCTGAAGGGTGAGTTTGGGCTTTAGGTCTTCGTAATTTTGTCTTCAAGGGGGGAGGAGGATGAATAAGTACAAGATGTTGCACCTTATTTTCTTTATAGCTACTTTTGGAAATCTAAAAGCCTATAGAGACAAGGTCCTGTGGTTTGACTGTAGAAGGTCAGAGATTCTTCCTGCAGTGGTATCATACACATTGTGTCTTCTGTAGTTCTACAGCATTTTTGTATTTAAACATAGAAATGCTCTATTATTTTAAATTTGAAGATTTAAATTAGTTAGGGAAATCAAACAGCCCCTCCTCTGTATTTGTAACAAAAATGAAAGGGGAAGGGAGCAATGACTTGGAATGTTTTCAATTTGTTGTAACAGAATTAGGCAGATTAAAGCCAGATAATTGAACTAACTTACCATGAATTTCCAGTGTGTATATTTCAAACCTGTACAATACTATAAAGTACCTTTAAATTACTGATATACTGAAAAGAGAAATCTTCCATTTGGTGAGCAATTTAATAGTGATTACATATTAAATGTGAAGTCATTATAATGTCAGATTTTTACCGGATTTATTACTTAATTAACATAGATTTAAATTTGTGACTTTGCTTTATACAATCAGTGCAAAGTGGAAACTGCATAAAAAAAATGAAAAGAAAACCACACTGGTTTTAAATATCTGTAGTGATTAAGATCCCACTATGGTGAAGATCTTCCATGTCAGAAATTTGTGAGAGACTAATGTGTTTATTTTCCCTTTCGTTGGTGTCCCATTTCACCTTACTCTTTGTACCTCCTCACTTAAACATGTATCGATTTGTCAAAACATTTATTGCTGGAGAAGGAAGAACCTTTGCTGCTTGAGTATGAAGAGTATCTGAAAGTATTGATTGTTTTGTATAAAGTAGTTACAAATTGACAGCATCTTACTGATTAAATGAAATAATCCTGTGGATGAAAGTTTTTGTGTTCTAGTTTAGTCCATGTCAAATCTGTATTGTGCTGTGGCAAACATGAAACATTTTATAGTGGAAGTGCTGACTAAGCTTCTCATTCTAATAGTCTGAGTGATGCTACTATGATAAGCTTTGCTGTAGGAAAAAAACAGCTGGGCTTATTTATAGAAATATAAACACTGCTTATGAAGGATTTAGTTTTGGTAAGTATTTTTATTCCCAGAGCTGTTTTCTGTTGGCTCTAAATTCTGTCTTTCAAGAATATAAAAATCACAGTGGAAACAGTAAAAACAAAGTTTCAAATACAATTTGTTTTTTGAATGTGCCTTTGCGAAAACTGATTTTAACAGAAAAAGAAAAATCGTTCCGAAAATGCAGCATACTTCTTTCACTACTCCATGTCTTTATGTCTTGAAATAATTTTACAAGTATTAAAGCAGGAAGCAGATTTTGAGAGCTTTTTGGGTGACAGATCCTTCAGGTGTGGATTTTTGTTGTGGGTTTATTTTTTTTTAAAGGAAGGTACTACAGTATCTTTCTCAACAAATTGTTACTAAGAATGCAAAATACACAATGACTAAAGTTGAGATACTGAGACTAAAATTTCAGTATTGATGCTTGTTATACTTTTTACTTTATGTAAAGGCTTTTTACAGGTCTGTTTATGTATATTTGTTATTTTGTACTCCACAAATGTAAAACCAAATGTAAGTACAGTAGTCTGTACTTTTCATTTATAGTGCTATGTGAGAGGTGCCTTTTTACCAAGAAAATGAGAGAAGTATTCTTATGAAAATATTTTCACGAAATTATAAAACAACATAGGTTGTGGAAGGCACCTCTTGAGATTATTTTGTCCAGCCTCCCTGCTCAAGCAGGGTCACCTAGAGCAGATTGCCCAGGACCATATCTAGGTGAATCTTGAATATCTCCAATGAGGGAGCCTTTACAACCTCTCTGGGCCACCTCTTTCAGTACTCGGTCACCCTTATGATAAAAAAGTGTTTCCTGGTATGGCACTTCTTATGTTTCAGTCTGTGCCCATTGCCTCTTGTCCTGTCACTGGGCATCACTGAAAGAGTCTGGTTCTGCCTTCTTTGCATCTTTCCTCCAAATATTTGTACACATGTATGAGATCTGCCCTGAGCCTTTTCTTCTCCAGGCTAAACAGTCCCAGCTCTTCCAGCCTTTCATTAAATGGAGAAATGCTGTAGTCCTTTAATTGGCTTAGTGGTCCTTTGCTGGACTCTCTGGTAGCTCTGTATCTTGTAGTGTAGAGCTGGACACAGTGCATCAGATGTGGCCTCAGTGGTGCTGCACAGAGGGGAAGGTTCACCTACCTTGGCCTGCTGGCAGTGTTTTGTCTAATGCTGCCCAGGGTACCATTAACCCTGTTTGCCATAAGTGTGTGTTGCTGGCTTGTGTTCAGCTTGCTGTCCAGTGGCTTCCCCAGGTCCTTTTCTGTAAAGCTGCTTTCCAGCCAGTTGGCTCCGAGCATATGCTGATACATGGAGTTCTTCATCCCTGGATGCAGGACTTTGTGTTGCGCAAGGCTTCTCTCAGCCCATGTCTTCAGCTTGCTGGTGTCTCTCTGGATGGCAGCATAACCCTCTGGTGTATCAGCTGCTCCTCCCGTTTTTGTCACCAGCAAACTTGCTGTGGGTATGCTCTGCCCCATCATCCAAGTCGTTAATGAAGATGTTGAAAAGTATTGGCCCCAGGTCTGGTCCCTGTAGTATACCACTACTTTTCATGCCACTAAACACAATCTATTGGGCCTAGCCATTCAGTTTTTTGTGTCCTTTATAATGTATTGTTTTTAAAACAGTAAATATTTTTCTATTTGCAGTATGTATTTAAGCAGAGTCTTCTGATTAATAACAGAGTTTGTGGGAATCTTTATACTCAAAGATGGCTTATACTCAAAGTAAAGCCACTGGAACCTCGTATGTAATTCTGTGGAAGCTTGAGTGTAGATGGAGTAGGTTTTGTTTACAGTTATTAAAAGTTTTTGATTTTTTCCTAGAACCAGAAGAAATACTCCTTGTAATCTTAAAATCTCAGATGTAAGTCTCAATTTTCTGTATGTAGTGTCTCTGTGGCAATATTTGTACTTTTCTGTACATTTCAGGTTAGAAACTTCTCCTTAAAAGCAGTTTTCTGTTAGTATACAAATAAAGTAGTTCTGCAGATAGGTAGTGGCTAAACCACATTGGCAACTTCCTGGTTTTACAGCTTCTTTTGTGAAAGTTTTGTTATTGAAACCTAAACCCAAACCTACAAATGCACACTAAAGTAGTTAGTTACACAGGTAAGCATACTGTGTAGTGGATGTATGAGCATGACTAGAAGAGTTTATGTGAATATTGAGTTGGGTTTAGAGTTTTTGTGTTGCATTTATTGTAGTGGAAAATGCTTCTAGTGCCTAGCACCCGAAGTTATGAAGAAAACCAGTAATTTGGGGTTTTGGGTATGGGTTGTTGTTCTTTTTTAGAAGTATGCTGACCTATCAAATTATTAAATGACCTATCATTATTAAATGGTACCTAAAGTCTGTTTGGTTTTAAATTTATACTATAAATAGTATTGACATGAATTAATTGTGACTTTAAGATTTCATTTGAAGTAGTTGTAAAATTTCATACACCTAGAAAACACTTTCAGAGTGAGCAATCAAAATTGCTTTTTAAAACCTCTTTTCTCTCTTGAATATTAGAAGGAAATACCTGCAGTCTTTAATATTTTTTTCATCTTTGTTTTCTTTAGGAAGATGATCCTCATCAACCTGGCTATCTGAGGTTCTCTCAATGACAAGCTGAAGCAGGAACAACTGGAAGCTATTTCCGGAACCCTGGATATACAACTTAAATTTGTAGGAGCCTTTCCAGAATGAAAACCACATACAGTTACCTTGATAATTGCAAAAGGATGAGAGGAAAGTTATGATGGCAAAAAACAAAGAGCCGCGCCCCCCATCTTATGCTGTTAGTGTTGTTGGACTGTCTGGAACTGAAAAGGATAAAGGTAATTGTGGAGTTGGAAAGTCATGTTTGTGCAATAGATTCGTTCGTTCAAAAGCAGATGAATATTACCTTGAGCATACCTCTGTGCTTAGCACAATTGACTTTGGAGGAAGAGTTGTTAACAATGATCATTTTTTGTACTGGGGTGACGTAACACAAAGTGGTGAGGATGGAATTGAGTGCAGAATTCATGTAATTGAACAGACTGAGTTCATTGATGATCAGACTTTCTTGCCTCATCGGAGTACGAATTTACAACCATATATAAAACGTGCAGCTGCCTCCAAACTGCAGTCAGCAGAAAAACTAATGTACATTTGCACAGATCAGCTAGGCTTGGAGCAAGACTTTGAGCAAAAACAAATGCCTGAAGGGAAATTAAGCATAGATGGGTTTTTATTGTGCATTGATGTAAGCCAAGGCTGCAATAGGAAGTTTGATGATCAACTTAAGTTTGTGAATAATCTCTATATCCAGCTCTCAAAATCCAAAAAACCCATAATAATAGCAGCAACAAAATGTGATGAATGTGTGGATCATTATCTGCGAGAGGTTCAGGCCTTTGCTTCAAATAAGAAGAACCTTGTGGTAGTGGAAACGTCGGCAAGATTCAATGTCAATGTTGAAACGTGTTTTACTGCACTGGTACAAATGATGGATAAAACTCGTGGTAAACCTAAAATAATCCCCTATCTGGATGCCTATAAAACTCAAAGGCAGCTAGTTTTTACGGCAACAGACAAGTTTGAAAAACTTGTCCAAACTGTGAGAGACTATCATGCAACTTGGAAAACTGTTAGTAATAAACTGAAAAACCACCCTGATTATGAAGAGTACATAAATTTGGAAGGAACAAAAAAGGCCAAAAACACATTTTCAAAACACATAGAGCAGCTTAAACAGGAACATATTCGAAAAAGAAAGGAAGAATATATTAATGCATTGCCAAGAGCTCTTAATACTCTTCTGTCAAATCTTGATGAGATTGAACGCTTGAGCTGGTCAGAAGCCTTGAAGGTAATGGAGAAAAGGCCTGACTTCCAATCCTGTTTTGTAGTGCTTGAAAAAACACCCTGGGATGAAACTGACCATATAGATAAAGTGAATGACAGAAGGATTCCATTTGACCTTCTCACTACACCGGAGGCAGAGAAAGTTTACAAAAACCATGTGCAGCATCTTATATCTGAAAAAAGGAGGGTTGAAATGAAGGAGAAATTCAAAAAAACTCTTGAGAAAATCCAGTTCATTTCACCCGGACAGCCATGGGAAGAAGTTATATGTTTTGTGGTAGAGGATGAAGCATTCAAATACATCACTGATGCAGATAGTAAAGAAGTGTATGCTAGGCACCAGAGGGAGATTGTTGAAAAAGCCAAAGAGGAGTTTCAGGAAATGCTTTTTGAACATTCAGAGCTGTTTTATGATCTGGATCTTAATGCAACGCCAAGTTCAGATAAAATGAGTGAAATTCACGCAGTTCTGAGTGAAGAACCTAGATACAAAGCTTTACAGAAACTTGCACCTGACAGGGAATCTCTTCTGCTTAAACACATAGGATTTGTTTATCACCCAACTAAAGAAACTTGTCTCAGTGGCCAAAATTGCACGGACATTAAAGTAGAGCAGTTACTTGCCAATAGTCTTGTGCAGCAAGACCATGGTCGCTCAAATTTGTACCACGATAGTGCCAACATTGATAAAGTCAATCTCTTCATTTTGGGCAAGGATGGCCTTGCACAAGAATTGGCAAATGAAATTCGCACACAATCCACTGATGATGAATATGCATTAGATGGAAAAATATATGAACTAGATCTTAGGCCAGTTGATGCAAAATCCCCATACCTGTTGACTCAGTTGTGGACCTCAGCCTTCAAACCACATGGTTGTTTCTGTGTGTTTAACTCTATTGAATCACTGAATTTTATTGGGGAGTGCATTGCAAAAATAAGGGCTGAAGCATCTCAGATAAGGAGAGACAAGTATATGGCTAATCTTCCATTTACGTTAATACTAGCTAACCAGAGGGACAGTGTTAGCAAGAATCTACCTATTCTGAGACATCAAGGACAGCAGTTGGCCAACAAATTACAATGTCCTTTTGTAGATGTACCTGCTGGTACATATCCACGCAAATTCAATGAGGCCCAAATAAAACAAGCTCTGAGGGGAGTACTGGAAGCAGTTAAACACAATTTTGATGTTGTAAGTCCAGTTCCCACCATTAAAGACCTGTCAGAAGCAGACTTAAGAATAGTCATGTGTGCCATGTGTGGTGATCCATTTAGTGTGGATCTTATTCTGTCGCCCTTCCTTGACTCTCACTCCTGTAGTGCTGCTCAGGCTGGTCAAAATAATTCTTTGATGCTTGATAAAATAATAGGTGAAAAGAGGCGTAGAATACAGATAACTATATTATCATATCATTCTTCAATTGGTGTAAGGAAAGATGAACTCGTTCACGGATATATACTGGTCTATTCTGCGAAGCGGAAGGCATCCATGGGAATGCTTCGGGCATTTCTTTCTGAAGTTCAGGATACGATTCCTGTCCAGTTAGTGGCTGTTACTGATAGCCAGGCAGACTTCTTTGAAAATGAAGCAATCAAAGAACTCATGACAGAAGGGGAACATATAGCAACAGAGATTACTGCTAAGTTTACAGCTTTATATTCATTATCTCAGTATCATCGTCAGACTGAGGTTTTCACATTGTTCTTCAGTGATGTATTAGAGAAGAAAAACATGATTGAAAGTTCTTATATGTCAGACAGCACAAGGGAAACAACCCATACAAGTGAAGATGTTTTTCCCAGATCTCCCAGGGGAAGTTCCCTTGACTATAATTATCCAGATTCAGAGGATGATGCTGAAGGACCACCACCTTACAGTCCAATTGGTGATGATGTGAGGTTACTCCCAGCACCTAGTGACCGTTCAAAGTACCGATTGGATTTGGAAGGAAACGAATATCCTGTTCACAGTACGCCACTCAATTGTCATGACCATGAACGCAACCATAAAGTGCCTCCTCCAATAAAACCGAAACCACTTGTTCCAAGAACAAATGTGAAAAAACTGGATCCTAATCTCCTGAAAACAATTGAGGCAGGTATTGGCAAAAACCCTAGGAAACAACCTTCTCGAGTGCCTGCGGCACCGCCAGAAGATATAGACCAATCTGACAACTATGCTGAACCTATTGACACTATTTTCAAACATAAAGGCTTTGCAGATGATATCTATGCGGTTCCAGATGATAGTCAGAATCGTATTATTAAGGTTCGAAACTCAATTGTTATAAATACCCAAGGTGAGGAAGAAAATGGGTTTTCTGATAGAATATCCAAAAGTCATGGGGAAAGAAGGCCTTCAAAATACAAATACAAGTCTAAAACTCTGTTCAGCAAAGCTAAGTCTTACTATAGGAGAACACATTCGGATGCAAGTGACGACGAGGCTTTCACCACCTCAAAAACTAAAAGAAAAGGAAGACATCGTGGAAGTGAAGAAGATCCACTTCTTTCGCCTGTTGAAACATGGAAGGGTGGCATAGATAACCCTGCTATTACATCGGATCAGGAACTGGATGAGAAAAAAATGAAAAAGAAAACCCACAAAGTAAAAGAAGATAAGAAGGTAAGTCGATTTAGATTTTATTTACAACTTGTGGTATGTTCTAAGAAGGGAAGAGTCAAAAGATGCCAGAGTTGCACCCTATTTTGAAACAGGTGTTTTCAAATTTTGATGTAACATTGTTTGATTTTTGTCCAAGTTCCTACTTGACTTCCTCAGAACTAGCAAACCTGGGGGAATAAGATGGTTTGCCTATCTAATCAGCTGTTTAGTAAGTTTCTGTTCTTTTCACCTCTGTACATGTGCAGTCTCTCTTCCATGTGAGTCAGTGAAGACAGAATTTGGTTAATCATAACATCTTAAAAAAAAAAAAAGTTGCTCTGTGAGTTCTTGGGTAGAACTGGTTCTTGCAGTTCTGGCTGCTAGAGCAAAGTTTGGGGCTGGTGAATGACAGGGGTGGTTTCTTTTTAATTCTTAATTGTCTTCCTGGAATTCTGAAACAAGAACACGAAAGGGAAACTTTGTTCAGTAGTTTTAGTGACTGTTGCATTTTCCTAGTATGGGCAAGCAGGTAATCAAGTTGAAAGCTGCGCTACCTGTACTATTCTTAATTCAAACAAAATAAAAGGAACAAAATGCCTGCCTGGTAAGGGTTTCTAAATAATGATATGACGTTCTACTTGAAAAATGTCTGCGTTTTTAGTTTGATCTTCATGTTGGATAGTTGCTTGTCTTTTGACTTGCTGCTTTAAAAATTTTTGCATCGGTGTAGTGTTGTAGTGTAGATTCTCAATGTATACACTTTATAGTTTAGATCTTAATTTTAGGCTAGCAATCATTGTCTTCGTGCAGTTTATGTTTAATATTAAATCAGGAGTGTGCCTGGTCACTTGAATATTTTCTTTCTAGTCTCAAAATGAATCAACCTTTTTAATGTCTTTTGTTGGTGTTTTAAAGATGTCCCTTTTAGCTTAAATCTAACAGTACTTGAATAACATTTAGAAATAAGTTTTGTTCAAGCAGAGCATAGTTAAATTTTACTAATGGATTAAATTCTGAATTGCGCTTCCTGGCATGCAGCTGTGATTTGAATTACACGAGTGATTTAAAGGGCACTAAATTTTCTTAAAGCTTACTCATAAGCGTAGATAATGATGTCTTCTGGGCATAAAATCATAAGGTTAAAAATACTTTGAAGTTGTTATTTTTGGGAAACTTATTTTTTGGAAACTTATTTTTTAAAAACAATAGTTTGTATGGTTTTGATTGAAATAGTCTTGCTACATAGAAATTGAAATGTAATATTCATAATCCTCCTACTGTCTGAACTGTGTTGACTTGACAGAGAGTTCCTTTGACTTGGGTATTTATGTTTGAAATGTGGAGACCTAATGTAGTGGTGCCTTCTTTCCCTTTCCCTGGTGTTGGTTCAGAAACCCCCGGATATCTTTACCAAAGCCTCCGCTTTGGGCTTTGGCCTGTTGAGAGGCAGCCCGAGTTGAAAGCTTCAGGATGTTCTAAATTTTTGTAATAGGTTCAGACTCTTGAAGAGTGTAAGGGTTTTGATTTTTTGGCTTTTTTTTTTTTTTTTAATTTATAACTTGCAAGTTGAGGTCCAGGGCTGCTACTTTCAACTTAGAGAAAAAATAGTAGAAGTACAAGTTATTGTAATGATGGTGAAAACAAATTTAACTTGCTAAATGAAATGTTTGCAAGCATTCAAAATAGATATCTAAGAATGTTGAGTCAAAAGCTTATTGCTTTTGATAAGTAGTGACTTCTATATGTGATGACTTGCATTATGTCAAAGTGAGAGTAGTTCCAGTTCATCTGAAAATCATTCCAGTTTCTAATGTACTCCTTTGATTTTTAAACTGTTGATTCTTTTGCAAGAGCCATGTGGTTTTACCATATTTGGAACTTATTCCAACATGTTCACCGTGTTGTTGTTTTAGATGAGCATCTAAGAGTCTTTAATTACTAGAATTGAAAAATTATTCAAATGACGTTTTCCTTGTTGACTGTTATTTAGTCCGTCTGAGGGATGTTAGTGCACCACTACTTACAGATTACTTGCTGGGCTTTTTTTGAGAATGTTGACCCTTTGAATGTGAAAGGGATAAATAAAACTTTTGTACTCTTTTCTGAATGTTGCTTAAAGCTTTTACTGGTACTTTTCCTAAGTTGTTGTATGTAAAAGGAATATAAGATACACATGTAACTACTCTTGCTATAATTATAGTGATTCTGAAATAGAGAATTCTTATGAACAAAATGAATTTGTTTGGAAAAGCTCAACCTTTGAAGTCTGAGATTCTTATTGTCTCTGTCAAAGATTACAACTTGGTCTTGTGCTTTTGCTTTGAAGTATGCTGTTGCTTTTTAAAGCCCAAATGGTATGTAACATTCTTGATTCTCCTTTTATCTTTCTTGGTTTGAGGGGTTTGAGATGTGGTGCTTCTGGGTGGGTTTCTTGTATGGTATTGCAGATAGCTCCTATGCACAGTCATTTGTGGGTTTTATACTAGAATTTTCAGTTATGCAAAGCAGACTTCATATAGAAACAGAATGTGCCTATGGAGACATTTATGTTTCAAATTTTTTGTAAAACTATGTAGGGGGGTATTGTTTGTTTTTTGTTTTTTTTTTTTTTTTATTTATTTTTATTTTTTGGGGGGGTGTGTGTGGTAGCTTCCCACCCTCTTATCTCTCCCCATTTATGACAATTACTTTAAAGTTAAAACCAGTGAAAGTTTCTTGAAGGAAATTCACTTTCTTCTTGAAGGCTGTTCTGGAAACTGTCCTAAAGCCAGGCTCAGAATAAGGAAACATTTAAAGATAATGTGTTTCAAGAAAGAGACACGATGTTGCTGAAGGATGCTTGTTCTGTCCTGATGCTTCCAGAGCCCAATCTCCCAAGTTGCCAGGTGAAATCATATAAAAGTATGGGCACTAGGACAGATACAGGTATGCAATGGGTAAAAAATTTCATGTAAAAAATTGAAGGCAGCAAGAGCTGCATGGGTAGGGAGGAGGAAGGGAGTTTCAGAAAACATAATAGGAAAACCAGCAGTTTCCTTTTACAAACCTGAATCTGTCAGCCATAGTTTGACTCATCTGCGAACACATATACCAAACTTTAAAAAAGCCCCTATTGTGAACACATATTGTTAAAGGCAGAAGTAAATACTTGGAATTCTGCACTTGTTGCTATTTGTAGGAATAAATTAAGATGTTTTTCAATGGAAGGTATAGCAGGGACAAATCTGTGGCAAGCAATTAATGCTACTTGCAAGGTCCTCTAATGCTGCGTACTACCTAAGGAAATTAAATGATTTCAAACCGAGGCCAGTTAAGTGTGCTTTGGTCTGATTTATTTGCCCATTGTTTTTGTCCATAACACCATGTTTGCTTTTTCAGTTCTTGTTTTTGTATGCTGGTAGTCAGAATTGGAAGAACCATGCTTGAGCTGTGTTTTCAATTGTCACAGGAATGATTCCTCTGAAAAGTTTCATCCCTTCATTCTCACTGTTCTTTAAAACTCATTCAGAATGTTTCCTCTGTATTGGTGAGGAATCTTCTTGCAATATTCAGTTTTCACCTTTCCTTGTGTTAACATTTCTCCTGAAATATTTTTTTCCCTTTGTCACTGGTCAGCTGCAGAGAGATGAAGCAAATATGGCTGCTTCATGACCTGTGTTTTAGAGGATTAAAAAAGGTTTTGTAATTCCCTCTGCACCTATGTTTTTGAAAGATGATGACTGAAATTCTGTATGGTATTGCAAAGAATGTCATAGAAGTGCATCATATCATCTTAAAGTTTGTTGATCTGTACTAGAAATTACAGCCTGACACAATTGTGTGATTGCAGTTAGGTGTCTTAGCTGCAGTTCAGTTATTATCACTTGAGGAACCTTTGGCCTTTTTTTGTCCTTCGTCATTTCCAGTTAATGACTTACAACTGTATAGTACATGCACATTATAGTACATGCACACACATATAGTATATACATGTAGTACATGTACATTATAGTACATGGTACATGCATGTTCCAGCATATGATTTTTCTGTTAGTCTATGACTTTGCCCTTTTTGTTGTTGAATATCATCCTATTTCTGTCACTCTGGTTGTCTCAGAAGTTTCCGATATGCCACCATCAGTTGCCTTACTAAAGTCCAGATTGGTAAAACCAGCTGGTTGTTGAGGTTTCTTTGCTTCTCGAAAAGAATACGTTTTCAATGGAGAAGGTTGAATCAGTCTAGCATAGTCAATCTTGTGATACACCCACCTTTATCTTATTTTATGTTATTACCATGTTTCTAAAGTTCTGAAAAAATTTATTATATGGCCTTGCATGTGCTATTAACAAATGGACTGTTAAACATTTTCCGGCAGGGCAGTATATGAAAAAAAGTGGAGAGAAGGAAAAAAAGAAAGAGGTCTGGCTTCAGTCATGCAATTTCTTAGCCAAGTTGATGTGGAGTTTTGTGCATACTGTGCTTGAATGCTTACAAGTGCATGTTGTGTGCCAGTATTTGTTAATGTGACTTTTTTTTTTCCCCACTACTGAACTTTTCCTGTAAAAATTTCTCTTATGAAAAAGCACTTAGTCCTTTCTGCAGTTATTACACAAAGTACCTTTCAAAATCATTTTCCGGAGAGAATTCTCCCTTTTATCAGCATGCTTTCTATGTTTGATTATTTGTTTTCTTCACAAACTTGGAGAAGCTGAGCACAGAGGACAATGTTGATCTGCTGCTTGCCTCAGCTATTTCTGCTTTGCCAATTCAGACCTCTCCAGCTGAGATGTGTGCTCATTGATCTGCATCTTTTTTAAAAATTGCAAGTGGGAACTACAAGTAGATGCTTGGCTTGATTAGAATCTTCAGCATTGTAATACAAAGGTCTACTATAGGACATTATTATGAGTTGGTACACACCACTCTTTTTAAAAGCATCAGCTTTGCAGACCATATAATAAATTAATTTTGTCTTTAACTTGATGAATTTGGAGATATGGAGCAGCAGAAAGAAAATGCAGAAGATTTCAGGACATGAAAGGGCAGTGATCATTCCTAGAGGATAGGGATCTTGCTGGAGGAGCTTTAAGTCTCAAACAGGAGGAACCTCTTCATATGTCTGTAATAACCCTAAAGCTGCACCTGTCACACAGTTTATGCATTGATATATGACCTAAACCATAGTGCTTCTTGGCTTGGAATGTTCTTCTTGTGTAAACAAGCTTGATAAAAATATGTTTTAAATTATTTATCAATTATTATTGATTTATCTGTTATTATTACTACATTAAATGTCTGCAAGTTATTTTTTGACCATTGTCTTAATTTAGTAATTCCCTGTACAGCAGGAAGGCTGCCTGATGAGAAAATGTGTAGCTATTCCACATAATTACGGTTAGCCTTATTATTTGTCTTTACTATGGAATAATTTCAATACTATGGGAGTATTGAAAATTTACCCATCTAATTTAGAGCTCTTAATGAATACTTTGAGATATGACAAGTGTTCTTGTCTTGTTATAGAAGAATTATTTTGTTAATACATTTGTAAAAGTAGGAGTCAGATTAGTAGAAGTATATTTTCGTAATGAAAGAAATTACTCAACGTACTTCTGAAAACAAATCCTAACTACAGAGGTCTTGTAAACAATATAGTAAATTAACAAATCGGTGAAAATTCTTTGACATACCACTGTTAAGTTACTAAATCTGTAAAAGTTTCACTATTTTTGTTCTCTGACCTCTAGTCAATAGTTTTATTACTCAAGGTCTGAATTTTTTTTTTGTTTGTTTTCGGTGATTGGAGTTTCCAGCTGTGTTGTTAAATTAAATCTGAAAAACAATGCTTTAAAGCATTATGCTTTGCAATCTTGTTTGCAAACATTTGTTACTTCCAAAGAAGATAGTGAATTATGTTTTTTCCATTTTCCTTTATGCTAAGGTGATTGTAAGATGCCTTTTTCTTTAATCCGTAAACTTCTCAATGGAAAAATTCACGAGCACCTAGATGAACTATCACGTATAGTGTGTTCTAAAACAAGTCTGAGTAAGTAGTACAGGTTTGACGTCTATTTTTCTATGCTTGAACTTGTTTGCTGTTATTATAATTTCAAAATTATGTGGAATTTTATGTTGAAGCTATTACTGAAATAGTGTCAGGAACTGTACAGCCCATGTGCGTTGATCTCAGTTTTAGTATGACTAAGGTAAACATGTAAGAAATGGAAGATCAACTTACATTTGGATTCAGCTGTTCTTATGTAAATTCAATGGTTGATTTTGCAAAGTACTGTCTACTTCAGAGTAGAATGATTTTATTTTTTTTTTTTTTTTTTAATTTTTTGGTGGGTTTTTGTTGGTTTGGTTTTTTTTTTTTTTTTTGTTTCCCCTCTCCTGATGAGTATAGGAAATACCAAAATCTGTCCTTTCACATTTCATCTGTTCAAATTTAACACTCTTAATATGTGTATTTGGAGCCATATGCCTTCTTGAGCCTCTGTAGTTTAAAACTTAGTGTAGCAAGCTGGAACTCTAAAAATGGCAGAAGGCTTGAGGGGAAGAAAGAGCATGTTAGGGACCATCGTCTGCAGTATTCATATGTTTTATAATTTCTGAAGAGGTAGCCATGAAGTAGAGATTACAAATACTTTATTAAGCCTATAAAATGAATGCTGTTCAGCATGTGTGGTTTTATGAAGTATTTTAATACACCTGAAAATAGGGACTTTGCCCTCTGTGACCCTTGGGCTGAATACAAATGAGGCAGGCAAAAAACTTTCTTTGTATTAAAAGTAGTAGTGAAGTGTGTGGGAGGTAGAGAAGTGGTTAAATTTCTCCTTTGATAAATAAATTACGATGATCCCACCATTCTGGTGTTATGGAGGTAAAAGGAAAAAAGGAAGGGGAGTCTGGCTTAAGCAGACAGGACTTGCTAGAGTAAGCAGCACATCCATAAAGGTGTTTGATAGGTAGGTTTGGGCAGATTTGTTTAGGTTTTGAAGTTAATTTTAATAGGTTGCATTTATATGCATTGTACTCTGAAGTCTCACAGCTGGCTGAAGTCTCAGCCTTGTTTCTCTCTCGCAGATGAGTGCTGCAAGGCTGATACCCTGGTAGCTATAGTCAGGAGGGTTAATCTGGAGAATACTTTAAATCTCCATTTTCATGGTTTTATGATTTTTATAATGATATTTTAAGTGTTGAAATCAAGAATTAGATGCTGTACTAGAATATATGTTTTTATGTTTACTTTGCTTTTTATTAAGAGGACTTTAGCTAATCTTTTGCAACACGTCAGTGATTAAACTACTGTAATTAAAGCAGTATTGCAGGTAAATGCTTTTGGTATCAGCAATGCAAGGCAATTTTGAGATTCTCAGAGTTAAAATGCTTTCCTACCAAAATATGTAAGGATCAGCTGGAGGTTTATTATTAACCTCTGTTAGGGTAAGAAGAGAAGTTGTCTTTGGCAAGAAGCAAGTGGTAAAACCCATGCTGTAAGGCTTAATGTTAGTGCAGCAATCAATTATAAAAACCAGATTTGTATGACAACTAAGGATTTCAGTGTTCTAGTGTTAGGATTGTGGTTTAATTACATGAAACGGTGCTATGTCAAAGAATAAGCTTTTTTGCTGGAATTAACTAAGAAAACTTTTGTGTTGCTTCTTGTTTAACTTGGTGCCTACTAGTCCTTTTTTATTACGATGTAGAAGCATATAAAATTATGCCTAGATTAGTGCACTCTGGATGCAGTATCAAGCAACTATACCGTATTGTGGGGAGAAGGTGTATTGGGCAAAACTATTGATTTTTTTTAATAGTAAAAATTACTATATTGTAAAAATACCTGTGGCAAAAAAGAGTAATCTCTCTGGCAAAATCTGGGAATTTAAAATGATTCACCTTTTTCAGGTGCTGTTTAACTAAATCAATAACGTTAACAGTGTTTATGTTTAAATATTGTATCATTAGAGAACTTTTAACAGCTAATTTTACACAGAAAAATTTATGATAGTCATTATCCTGACTAGCAGATCTAAAAGTTCCATCCAAAGCTGCTGTTTTCTCAGAGAGGGGAAGGGGGATTAAAAAAAAAAGCTTTCACTAAAGCTTGTTTTGGTTAGAAATAAGACCTACATATTTTTCCTGAAGATGGTTGATCTTTTGGCGAAGATCAGGTCTTTTGCAGAGTAATATGTCTTTTCGTTCAGATCTTTGCGTAAGAAGTCTAGACGTGTATGGAAGTCTCAAATTAGGAAATACATGGTGGATTTTTAATACCTTGAAGTTTTGTTGTTAATTTGCAAAAGTATTAGAAGTTATTAGAATTTTTTGCGGAGATTGCGTAGATTGTGTTACTTGCATGAAGATTTGATATGCACTTATTGGACAGTTTACACCCTCAGATGCCCCAAAAGAAAGGAAAATCTTGAAAGATATTTTAATAAATATTTAACAGGAGGGAGGCAAAATACATAATGGCACATAATGGTAAATAGCTGAAAAAATTATTATTGTGACTTTCACTGCCTTGTGAAATCCCAATTTCATGTTTATGCAATAGCCCTGCAATGATCATCTTGTTTCCTACTCTACTTTTAGATCAGTTTGAGAAGGACTTCAGGGTTTTGGTTGGGTTGTTGCGGTTTTTTTGGGTTTTTTTTTGGGGTTTTTTTCTTCTTTTATTCTTTCTTCTTTAGACTCTTTAGACAAACTAGCCACATTGGTGGTTAAACTGTTTCAGGTAGACAATTCTATTAAGAAAACTTCCTGCTCTTTTGAGTGTGTATTGTCATGCTTGATATCTCAGTCCCTTACAACCATTCTTCTAAATGCAGGACAATTGCTAGAAGAAAACCCCATTCTTTATTGTGGCTTTGCAGACACATTTCACTCACTTTGTCTGGGTTTTACACCTTTAGCTTCAGTTGGCACTTTCAGCTGCTGTTCCTCTGAACTGAATGTTGCATAAATAAGGTTTTGCCACTAAAGAGAAAATGGCCAATAAACTGAGTGCTGGGGACTTCAAAGCTGGGAACTGCAGCAGTGAGAAGGAAGGAAGGAAAAGCTGTTTCTAAACTGAAGTCACATACTGGCAGAACCAGTTATCCAAGATGAATAAAAGTTAGGCAAAGAGTTGACAGCTGAAAAGATTGGTTTCAGATATTGTCTGCGTTGTCATGAAAGTTTATCGTAAAGTTTTATCCGAAGTTCTTTTTTTGTGAACTTTTTATTAGATTTTCAGTTAATAGAAAACTTTGGGAGAAATGTATTGCTAGAGAGCAATTTCTTTCTAATATTTTGAAGAACTCTTTTATAGAAATCCAGAATTTGAAAGATAAGCCTATTTTTTGTTAGCCTTCTGTTACCATGGTCAGTCACAGAAACTCTGCTGCTAATTTTAAGAACTACATGCTATCTAACAAAGAGGCATTATGCATAAATAAAAAGTTTTACTTTTACTGTTGTTTAACTAGGTTACTGAAAGGCTTTGGTTAACACGTATTTTTATCAAGTGCTGGAGGAATTCCAGAGGTGCTGTAGGGTGAGGGTTGGAGAAATGTTCTTTAGGCTGGAGTTTTCACTTTCTTTTCTAGAATTCAGCTTTGTCTCATTAATTCTCAGTGGGCAAGGCAATCATGAATGTGTACCTTGCTAGGTAGTCTGTAAGGACTGATTAAGTAAACGGTACAAAATTCTAGAAGTTAACCCATTTATTTATTTCTACACATAGATTGAAATTCCAGACTTTTCTAGATGTAAAACATAGAAACGTGTTGTCTTAATTGCTAATTGAGTTTGAGTCTTATAGATTATAACGTTCTAGGAACCCTGTTATTAAATTTAAATCTGGCTGTTGTGCTTTTTATTTTTCTTTTGTACTATTAAATGTTGACTGGAGAGCTTTTGTATGAAAATGTAGCTGCTTTTAACTAACTTCTGCTGTATATAGAGATAAAATGCTGGATTTTAATGGTGATGTTCATTCCATTTCCATGTTCAGTTGCCACTGTACAGCCAATTGATTGACCGCTTTATATGGCCATCTCTGAATATTTTCATGAACATTCAGACATAAAGCATGTAATTCTTGTAATTGTCCATATGTGTGGTCCAGCAGTTGAACTGCTAACAGTCCTTCTTGGTGTAGGGAGGGATATGATTGTGGGTGGATCAAAGCAAGCAAGAAAACTCCATATGAAACTCTAGTATGTAAAGACTTGTTGTAGCTCTTTAAGTAAGTAGTGTGTTTATTTTTGTTCCTGTAGTATTTCTGTTGCACTGTGTCATCCTGTTCCTAACTGGATGCAAAAAGACCAAATCTATTAGAAGTTATTTGAGTGCTTTGTGTCTAACGTATGCTATTTTAAAGTACATTTCTTTCTACTCAGTTTGCCATAGAGGAATTTTAATGTTTGATGTGTGATCTGCTTGTTTTTACTAAATAGTTGCAATATGAGTTAGTTAAAATATTACGTGAATATTGCTTAAATAACTCTGTTTTGTTGTAGCCGAAAAAGAAAACTAAGACATTCAATCCTCCAATTCGTAGAAACTGGGAAAGTAATTACTTTGGGATGCCTCTACAGGATCTGGTTACACCTGAGAAACCGATACCTCTGTTTGTTGAAAAATGTGTGCAATTCATTGAAGATACAGGTAAGATAGGAGAACTATTGGAGGAAAGACTTTCCCACTTTACGTTAATGAGTAAAGCCTCTCATTTTCTGTTTTAAAGTACTTTTAGAATTTTATCCTTGAAGTAATTATGGAGAAAGGACATTTTAAAAGTAGAATATATTCACTAAATTGTGTGCTTAATGTGTGATGTCTGTTTGTCTATATTTACACGAGTACTTAATTTCATTTTAACAAACATTTGAAGTTTAGCATTTTTTTCGTGTAATTTATAAAGCTTGTATCACACTCTAATGGCAAATGACTTTTACCTCAATGGCATTCCAGTTTTACATGTCTCCCAGTTGCCACTATTTTACTTCATATATCAAAGAGCTTTGAAATCCATTTTTTCCAGTTACAGAAAACAGGTGCATGGTATGGCTTAATTAGTAATTTTGCTTTCTTTATTTTGCTGCTAAACCTGGTTTTGCATTTTTACTTTTTACAGAGATGAAAATGTTTCTAAATACTGTGTGATTCTACATGAAAACATGTTAAGCAGTTTGTTTAACTTGCAAATTTCCAGTTTAACATAAAATATTAACATAGATGTGTTTGTACTAGGGTGAAGTTTCTCAGTATGGTTTCCTCTCTTTCCTTTCTCCCTGGCTCCCCAGTTGTGTTTTTTCCCCTGCTTTCAGCCTGTTTACTCCATGGCCATGGATGTCATGGTGATGTGGGACCATCTTGCTGGTCCAAAGAAGACTACATTTAAGAGTGGGGAGTTGTTTGGTTTGGGAGTGACCTGTGGTTGGGTTTCTGTTCTGTTTTGTGTTTTGTTTTTTGTTTGTTTGTTGATTTTTTTTTTTTTTTTTTTTTTTTTTTTTTTAAGATGGCGAGCGCCAGTTTTTTGCTTAGTGTGTAGATCTTGGTTGCTCTGAAATAGTATAAATGCTACATTCCTATATTTGAAGCAAATGAGAGTGTGAAACTGACTGGAGCTGAAATGCAGTTCAAGACATCTTTCAATGGGTGTCTGCAGTTTGATATTGGTTAGCATAAAGTAAAACAGCCCCTTTTTTCAACTTTTTGTTAGTTTTGTAATACAACTTTGGCTGTAAGATGACAGTAGCAGTCTTAGCAAGAGTAAAATCTGCCATCTGTGAGAGCAGTGTTTCCAGAAGATCTCCTATAGGTGGTAGGCTTAATAGCTGTTTTTGAAGACTTATATACTGCATTATTACAATGAAAAAAAATCAGGTGAAACCTCAGGGACTAATCTTTTGGGAGTCAGAGGTGTTAGTATAAATCTGTTGTTAACCTTTACCTCTTGTTGATTCTTTGCCTAAAGTTAATAGCAGTTTTTGATTCCCTCTTGCCTTTGCTCTTTGCTTCCCCTCCTTTTTCCCCATCCTCACCCGCTTACCCAGGAAAAAATGGGGAGAGGAGGGCAGGTGAGGGGTAATAGAGTGTTATAGACATCTTAATATATTTTTTGTTTGTTATTGTATATAGCAAAAAAAAATATCCAAAACCAAACCAACATAATTTTATGAATTTTATGTTGGTGAGTCACTGAGTTTGTGTTCTTTAGAAACAGCTATATACAGCTACTACGTGTGGCTGTATAAACCAGACATCCAGCAGTAATGAAGACCAAGTGATTTCTTGAAGTTTATAGAATCTAGAAGTAGTATCTTAAATTGGAGCATGTTTAACTTTGTGAGAATATTTCCAAACAACAAAATTATAAATCCAGATCTAAAGAAATGTGAGGGGCTTGTTGGAAGTGGGGATTCAGGAGCTGCTGCTTTAGCTGGTTGAATATGTGTTCATTCCTTTAGCTGGTTGAATATATGTTCATTCATCCCTGGATGCTGCAGCTACTGAAAAGCTGCACAACTTTAATTCTGGTTGTATGTTCAAGCTGGACAAACATTGTGCCATCCGCATGCTTGCTTTGCGGCTGTGAAGGCTGTAGTTGTCCTGCTGTTTCTGCTAAGCACTTAGTAAGGACAGAACAAGACCTCTGCTTTTGATCTGTACTACAATTTTCTTTCTCCTGCTATGGATTCTCTGTAAGTAACTTTGGTTGTTCTTGTCACCTTCCATATGTGGCTGAGGGAATTTTATATTTAGTGTGTATTATCTTTATATTAGGTTAATATTCTGTAGGTATATGAGTTTCAAGCAGTATTCTGAGTGAAAGTGTTTGTTGCCTTTGGGAAAGGAGGATGTTCACTTGCATTACCTTCAGATCCTGTACTGGGATAGACTCATATCCAGTGACTTATGGACTGTCTGAGAGAAAATTCCACAAGTACAGTTTTGGAGATGACTGGCCTGCAGAAGACGTGTCACGTTTTATTAGCTTCAGGCTGGACTCCAGAATGGTACCAATCCCAGCTGATAAAGTTGCTTGGCTCTGGGGAATCATCCAATACTTCCACCATCTCTTAGCAAGTCAGCCTAGAATCAGTGCTAACTGAACTCGATATGAGTGTTTATCATTGTCTTTTTAATCAAGAAGGTTCAGTCTTTTCCAACTTGTCTTGAATGAGGCTAATCAGTAAATTTCCCTTACAGGGGACATATTTATTTAGCTTTTCAGGTATTTTCACAGTGTTCAGCTCCTCCCCTTAGTATTACCACATGTAAATTTGCATTGTGGCTGAATTGCAGGTGTTGCAAATTTAAGGGCTGATCTTAATTTTTAATGTTCTCTATTTCTGCCTCATGAAATTACACGAGGCAGTGCTTTGTACCCACTCATCTGTATTGTGACTGAGGCTAGGAAGTGTGCAGCGTGAAAATCAGTTTTCTCTCTTTTGGATGCTTTGTTGAGAAGGTGTCCTTGAAGATTCTTATTCCACCATAAACCTTAAAGTATTGAGTGCATGCAGAAAATACCATCAGATTTTTGTTTTACCATAGTGTTCTGGAATATCCTCACAAAAGCAAACAAACAAAACCAAAACCTTTTATAAATCAACAGATATTTCTTTTGAAGGAGCCACGGAGATCCTGTCAGGGTAAAGGAAGGTCTGGTAGAGATAAGGGATCCTAAATCAGGGCCAGAAGATGTAGATATTTTCTGTGTGTTCCTATTTAATTGGATATTTTCCAACAAGAAGTTTTATTCTGAACTGGTTTAGCTGTATGGAGTCAGCTAATTTCTGTTTTTAAAAGATTATCTAGTGCTTGAATGCCTTTGGAATCTTTTTGATAGTATTAGAAATAGAAACTGAAGGAGTGAATTGGTTAATACTTGAACAGATCTAAGCCCAGTGAGCAGTATGCATGCATAAAAACCTCAATTTCTTCAGCAGTATGTACTGTTCCTGATACTGATAGTACAAAGCAGTAATAGTTCATAATACTTAGTCTTGTTGGAACCTACTGATTGGAAAAAAAAAAATAGTTGTACAATAGCATGTAAGATTATCTTAAATTCAATACACTGTCACCTCTGGAAAAGGAATGAGGAAACCTTGACTAAATATTCTAAGCAGACTTTGTGTGTTTACATGGTGTCCATGATTATAGGAAACCTTTTCTCTATCCAAGCCTTTCATTTTTTAATTCATTGTAACTGTATAATGGTGAGTAATCTTGGTTGGTTGTCAGAACTCTTTCTTGTTGGTTCATTGAAAAAGATGATCAAAAGAATTTTTATCTTTCAGATAAGTAACTTGATAATGGTGAATTACCAAGTTTTCCACTAAATGTCTTGATATAAATGCAGTGTTTTCAGGAAAGCTTTCTTCCTGGTGAAGATAGAATCACACTATCTAAACACTTTTATGTCATTAGTGACGTAGCATAATGTATAAGCTGCTGATTTTATGCTTTTATGTCTGTCACATTCTTTGCACATCAGTATGTAACTTGCACTTGAGGGCAGCTACTTAAGTTCACTTTGTGGCAGTGGTAGTTATTTTCAGTTATGGGCTTCCAAAAGATTGGTGATACAGTTGTTATGGTGTGTTTTGTTGCTTTCTTCTGAGGGACTGAAAAGAAGGTTGTTTTGTTAACATGGCTTGAAATGAACTTCTTAATTGTATTGGTTTTCTATAAGCTAGTTTTATGGAAATGTATTTAGTAGAGAAACTAGAGTTCAGTTTCAATTTTTTAAGAAAATTGTAGTGGCTATGATCAGGTGAGTTAGGAAAAAACAATGAAGTGCTAATTTAAAAAAAATATGTAGAAAGTTACTTTTTTAGTAAAACTTTTTTTTCTAAATGTAGGCAGCAGAATTGAGATAATTTTTGAAGCTAAGTTGTTTGTTAACTTTATTAATAGCATGAAGTCTGTGTTTCTATATGTCAAGAAATACCAGATAGGGAGTAAGGAGGATATTCTTAAGAGTTTTGTTTGAGAGAAAGGAATGCAGATTTCTGAAGGCTAATTTAATGCTTCAACAAAATGTTTATATGATTTGAATTTTATATTGCACTACCATTTAAAAGTATCTATTGAAGGTCTAATTTTTGTAAGTATATAAAAGTTTACAGGTTTATGACAGGTTTGTAGCTTGAGTGTTTTGTTAGTAATATTTTTATGCAGTTCTTACATGCTACAAATTTAATTTCAAGTACTGTTCTTGTGCTGTTTAACACATACACATGTTGATTATTTTAACTTTCCCAAACTTAGAATAATTTGGGCACAACTGACTCATGCTAACTGACAATATTAGCATATGAAGGGGGTTTTAATATTTCAGTATTTTTTTTAATTGATGTTTTGAATTTACTTTTTGTATGCATCCTTATGCACTGGCCAAAAGTTTGGCATAAATTTCGTTTTATTTATCAAGTAAGGAGGCATCAGATTAATATTAGGAATACTATCTCAGTTTTACCATTTAATAAATTTCACTCTTGACTATATTCAACTCTAATAATAATAGAAATATTTTAGTATGTTTTTTCTGTTTTCAGATTTTTTTTTTTAACTTTGTAGAATATTGATGTCCATGTGCTTCACTGACAAGGTGAGACATTTTAGATTCTGTACTTTGTAGAAAACTGGTAGCATTGATATAGTGTTAATTGTACATGAAACAATTGAGGGAAGAGAAGCTTGTCAGAATAGTATGTGTTTTAATAATTCAGTTACTCAGGTTATGTAAGACAAGGAATGGAATAAAGAAGGAAGAATGAATTTGACAGAGTCACATCTCATTTAATGCCTCACATGGTCTCTGTGGAGAGCTGTAGGTGAAATCGCATATTTAGTGTATGTACAATAATTATGGCTTTTGATATTTATACCTTTTTGTAAAGCTGATAAATTTATTATTTTGGAGGTAATTCAAGTAAAAAAATATTGCCTTTTCTGGATTTCCTGCTCACCTAAGTTATAGACAGGTCTATTTGCACTGAATCTGCCATGAGGCAAGATTTTTACACTGAGGTATAGTTAGTGCAAAGTTTGTCTCCAAAGAATGAGGATTGAGTAGAATTAACATTAGTAGGCCAAGGAAATGAGTCTGCAGTGCCTGTTTTAGTAAAAAGGCTGGTAAAACTTTGAAATACATTCATAGTGGCTGCAAAATCCAGAAATTCAAGATGGCTTATCTCCCGTTTTATTCAAAGGGCTTGAGGGACCTAGAGGCTTCTGGGAATCTGTTCTGTTAGAGAGAGAGAGAGAACAGAACAGGACAAGAGTGGCCACCCCCTTGGTCCTGATGTGTGAGGCCTGGCATTCCAAGGGTAGTTTCATGAGAAACAGTGAAACAGCCAGTAAGATACTCTCCTGCTGTATGCTTCTGCCACTTTTCTCTTTGGGCACTTGTCAGATGTCTCTGAATCAGTGGAATTCACTGTCTTGGAAAGCTACATCAGCAAAAATGGACAAGGTCCTGCTGTTAAGTATTACAGCTGATAAGTTAAGGGTCAAATATGTATCAAAACCAGATCGAGGCAGGCAGCAGAACTATGCAGCTGTGAGCAAGAGAAGGATTGAAACGTGACTGAGGCAGAGAGTTAGACCAGCTTTTTCAGTCATAATGCTCAGTTAAGTTGACTCAATTGCCCATGAAGCTGTTATGTTTAGAAAAAGAAAAAAAAAAATTTGTAGGCCACGATTCTGTTACTTTTGATTCTGGTTAGATATAGTAATAATAGAGTTAAATACCCCTACAGTACATTTTGTACTGTCATGAAGTTTGTGAGTGATCCTAGAGTGGCTGTGTCATTAATATATTCAAGGCCAGAGCCTTGTTCTTGTTCAGGGGAACATAGACCAGCTGGTAGAATGGGACAACAGGAACCTGATGGAATTCAGGAAGGACATATGTCAAGTGCTGCAGCTCGAATAGCAGGGACTAAACACCTGCAGTGGTACACTCTGGGGACTTGACTGACTGCATAGCAATGCTGCTGAAAAGGATGTGGGGGTCATGGTGAACAGGCTAAGCATGAGTCAGTAGTGCATCAGTGGATGCCTTCTGTATCATGCTGTCCCAACAGAGGGGTAGGCGCAACAGCAACAGAAGTGATTGTTTTTACTATGCACATACTAGACCTCATCTGAAACACTATAAGAAAGGTGTTGACAAACTACATAGAGTCTTGGAGAAGAGGGTCAGGGCCTAGAGATCCTGACCTGTAGGTATGTTCAGCTTGGAGTGGGAAAGGCTGAAGAAATACCCAAAAGTGAAGAGGTTACTGAGAGGGTGCACCCAGGCTAAAGTACTGAAGTTCTTGGCAGGAGGATTAGAGATAACAATAATTAAAATATGAAGTTCTGACTAGAAAGAAATGAGAAGCTCTTGTTCTGAGGATTATTTAAGCACTGATTCAGGTTGCCCAAATTGATTATAGAGTCATAGAATAGTTAGGGTTGGAAAGGACCTTAAGATCATCTAGTTCCAACCCCCCTGCCATGGGCAGGGACACCTCACACTAAACCACGTCACCCAAGGCTATGTCCAATCCAGCCTTGAACACCGCCAGCAATGGAGCATTCACAACTTCCCTGGGCAACCCATTCCAGTGCCTCACCACCCTTACAGTAAACAATTTCTTCCTCATATCCAATCTAAACTTTCCCTGTCTAAGTTTGAACCCGTTACTCCTTGTCCTCTCACTACAGTCCCTAATGAAGAGTCCCTCCCCAGCATCCCTATAGGCCCCCTTCAGATACTGGAAGGCTGCTATGAGGTCTCCACACAGCCTTCTCTTCTCCAGGCTGAACAGCCCCAACTTTCTCATCCTATCTTCGTACGGGAGGTGCTCCAGTCCCCTGATCATCCTCGTTGCCCTCCTCTGAGCTTGTTCCATGTCCTTTTTATGTTGAGGACACCAGAACTGCACACAATACTCCAAGTGAGGTCTCACAAGAGCAGAGTAGAGGGGCAGGATCTCCTCCCTTGACCTGCTGGTCATGTTCCTTTTGATGCAGCCCAGGATACGGTTGGCTTTCTGGGCTGCAAGCGCACACTGAAGCCGGCTCATGTTCATTTTTTCATCAACCAACACCCCCAAGTTGTTCTCCGCAGGGCTGCTCTGAATCTCTTCTCTGCCCAACCTGGAGCTGTGCCTGGGATTCCTCCGACCCAGGTGGAGGACCTTGCTCTTGTCGTGGTTAAACTTCATCAGGTTGGCATCAGCCCACCTCACAAGCGTGTCAAGGCCCCTCTGCATGGCATTCCTTCCCTTCAGCGTATCAACTGAACCACACAGCTTGGTGTCATCGGCAAACTTGCTGAGGGCGCACTCAATCCCACTGTCCATGTCACCGACAAAGATGTTGAACAAGACCAGTCCCAGCACTGATCCCTGAGGGACCCCACGCATTACTGGTCTCCAGCTGGACATTAAGCCATTGTGCACTACTCTTTGCGTGTGGCTGTCCAGCCACTTCTTTATCCACCGAGTGGTCCACCTATCAAATTGATGTCTCTCCAACTTAGAGACAAGGATGTCGTGTGGGACAGTGTCAGACACTTTGCACAAGTCCAGGTAGATGACCTCAACTGCTCTACCCCTGTCCATCAGTTCCGTAGCCCCATCATAGAAGGCCACCAGATTGGTCGGGCAGGATTTCCCCTTAGTGCAGCCATGCTGACTGTCACCAACTACCTTGTTGTTTTTCATGTGCCTCAGCATGCCTTCCAGGAGAATCCGCTCCAAGATTTTGCCGGGCACAGAGGTGAGGCTGACTGGTCTGTAGTTCCCCGGCTCATCCATTTTCCCCTTCTTGAAAATGGGGGTTATATTTCCCTTTTTCCAGTCGTCGGGAACTTCACCTGACTGCCATGATTTTTCCAATATGATGGACAGTGGCTTAGCAACTTCATTTGCCAGGTCCTTCAGGACCCGCGGATGGATTTCATCAGGTCCCATGGATTTGTATACGTTCAGGTTCCTAAGATGGTCACAAACCAGATCCTCTCCTACAGTGGGCCCAGGGTCTTCATTCTCACAGTCGCTGCGTCTGCCTTCCAAGACTTGGGTGATGTGGTTGGAGCATTTGCCAGTGAAGACTGAGGCAAAGAATTCCTTAAGAACCTCAGCCTTCTCCAAATCCAGGGTAGCTAGTTCTCCTGACAGCTTCTGGAGAGGCCCCACGTTGTCCCTCGTCTGTCTTTTATTTGCAGTGTACCTATATAATCCCTTCCTGTTATCTTTAACATCCGTAGCAGAGTTTAATTCTAAGTGGGCCTTAGCTTTCCTAACCTGGTCCCTAGCTTCCCGGACAACATCCCTGTATTCTTCCCAGGCCGCCTGTCCTTGCTTCCACCTTTTATAAGCCTCTTTTTTCTCCTCAAAGTTTCCTCAGCAGGTCCTTATCCATCCAAGGAGGTCTCCTGGCCCTCCTGCTGCACTTCCTTCTAGTTGGGATGCAACACTCCTGAGCTTGTAGCAGGTGATCCTTGAATATCAACCAAGAGTCTTGGGCCCCCCTGCCCTCTAGGGCTATATCCCATGGAACCTTACTGGGCAGGTTCCTGAAGAGGCCAAAGTCTGCTCTCTTGAAGTCCAGGGCAGTGAGCTTGCTGCATGCTCTTCTCACTGTCCTGAGGATCTCGAATTTGACCATCTCATGACCGCTGCAATCAAGGGTGCCCTGGAGCATCACATTTTAAACCAGCCCTTCCCTTTTGGTGAGGACGAGGTCAAGCATGGCACCTCTCCTTGTTGGCTCCTCTATTACTTGCAGAAGGAAGCTGTCTTCCACACAATCAAGGAACCTCCTGGATTGCTTGTGCTGGGCCTTACCATCTCTCCAACAGATATCAGCGTGGTTGAAGTCCCCCATGAGAACAAGGGCCTGCGAGCGTGAGGCTGTTCCTATCTGTCTATAGAGTGCTTCATCCACTGAGCCCTCTTGGTCAGGCGGTCTGTAAGAGATCCCCGCAATGATGTCTCCCATTGCTATTCTCCCTTTAACCCTGACCCACGAACTCTCTGTCCACTGCTCACCTGTCCCCAGACAGAGTTCCATACTCTCCAGCCTATCCCTACCATAAATAGCAACTCCCCCTCCCCGCCCACTGGGCCTGTCTTTCCTAAAGAGCCCGTAACCTTCCATTCCAACACTCCAGTCATAGGAGCCATCTCACCATGTTTCTGTGATGCCTATGATATCATTCCCCCATAGACGTGCACACATCTCTAATTCCTCTTGTTTGTTCCCCATGCTACGGGCATTTGTATAGAGGCATCTGAGCTAGCTCCAAATGAAGCCGGCTCATTGGCTGGGGCGACTAGAATATCTCTACATTGCTCTGAGCATTTATTATAGGTGCTGGCCAGTGATTGGGTGTGTTGGGATGGAATGATAGGCAGCTACTCTTTTTGTAGTTGATATTCAAGATGAAATTTAAGTCAGCAGCTCAGTCTGAATTCAGGATTAGCCTGGTTTGAGCAGAATGTTGGACTAGATGACCTCCTGAGGATCCCTTCTGTGATCACTTCAAAATTGGCATGGAATAGGTTTGTGTTTTGAAACTTTGGAGTCAGTCAACAGGGAGGAAACCCTGTCCGAACTTGAGAGGAAGGGAAAGCAGGCATCAGTTGTTTCTCCTAATAGAAGACTGACTACCATACGGATGGAGGAGGAGCACGTGTTAATTTAGTAGTGTGTGAGAATCACTGAAAACTGTAAACAAATATGTTTTGGAATACTCATAAACACATGTTGTGCACTTGATCTGTATTGCTAATTGAGGTAACTTCAGAAGAAACTTCATGGGAATTGCGTGAAGAATTTCTGAACAATGCAATGGACCAAGATGTCAATATCTGTCGCGGAGTACTTATGGTGCCTGTGCTGCTCCTCTTACTCCCCTTCTTTCTCCTGGCAAAAAGTGACCAAGTAGTTACGCTCATTTTCCTGAAGTGTTATCTTCAGATGTCACCAATTTTTAACAAAGTAAGGAATTCACCTATCCCTAGGCGTGTTTGTCATGTCATATTAATTTAAGTCTTTTATTTTTTTTTTTTTCAAAATGAACAGGACATGAAATATGTGATTGAGTGACACTTCATAAAATGATTGAGAGCTTGTTTAATGATCGGTTAACATAAATTATAGAAATATTAATTCAGCACTGAATGAGAGCTTTCTAATGAGTCTTTCTAAAAGCTCTGCTTATTTTCTTACACTACTTTTTATTGAACATTTCAATATTCTGTATTTTATTCCAAGAAGCAGTAGGACCCTTTTTTTTGGTTCTTATTTTCAGTGTGTGAATTAAATGTCATGGTTCTTTAATTGCCAGTGTTGATATGCACAGACAAGAACACATTAAATGTAGGATTTTAAATGTATTTTATGTAAGTAAATTTAGTGCTAGACTCTTACTTGAAAAGGCTTTGGGTTCTTTGCTCTGTAATTGCGTATATTCTGGGTATACATAGAAATTACCATTCTGGATCAGTAAAGTGGTGGTTCCTTTGGTCTTATGTAGTCTGGGTAGCATAGGGGTTGAGAAGAGGTACATGAGGTCAATCTGTGGAATAAAATTATAGAATTATATATATTACAAAATTTACAAAGGTAACTGTGGAATGATAGATATTGTAGTGGAGCTTCTTGAAAAGTTTGATTGGTCACTGTAGGTGAAGGAATTAAACTGGGGAGAGGCAGGCGTGCTCTGATTAGGTGGCATGTATTCAGAAACATGGAATAGTGATAGTAGAACCTGGTTACAGATGACAAGTTGGCAGACTTTTCAGCAGGCAAAATATTGGTATAGCTATTGTCAATCAGGAAGAGGCTTTAAAATAATCATAGACAGCTGCTTGAAAACTTCAATTCTCAGTACTTGCTACGAACCAAGCAAAAAGAATGAAAAGAATTATGAGAGTGATATGGGGAAAAAATGTTATGTATTTCTGTGCTATACATACAGTTTGAATACTGGTTACAATTTGCGTTGATCTGTCTTGGAGTAGAAAAGATACTGCCTATGACATTAACAGTAACTCTTGGATAAAGAGGGGCTGAATTGATTAGCTTAGAAGAGAAATTATATAAATTGAAAAAAACTGGTGCTGGGAAAGAGTAGAGAAATTCTTGCTTCTTAATCAAGGAAAAAAAAGATTTCATGAAGACTGGGAGGCTATACCACAGAAAGATTGCTGATTGGAGGAGGGGGAGGTTGGGTTGTGGGTTTTTGATGTTTTTTTTGTTTGGTTTGGTTTTTTTTGCTTGTTTTGTGGGGTTTTTTGTTGTGGTTTTTTTTTTTGTTTGTTTGTTTGTTTAGGTGGTTTTTTTTTTTTTTTTTTTTTTTTTTATCCTGCTTTTCCTCAAGCATATACTACTTTACAGGTGTGGAAACTGTATATTGTAACAGGTAGACTTTGGTCTGCCATTGTGCAGAAGTTAGTATGTTCTATGGAGGAAGAGTTGTGAAATATCTTGGTGTTTAAGGGTCGAAGTGTCCTACAAAGCAAGTATGTGTATAGATGCAGTCAACCTTTGAAGCATTTTGAACCCCATGTGAAGGTCCAGTTAGATGGGATGGAACCCTGGTCACAACTGGCAGCGCAAAAGACAGGTCAAGAAGAGAATTTTTTAGGTGCTAGGAGGCAGTTTGAGAAAGGAATAGTCTAGACAAAGCAGGTGAGCTTGATCTTGAAGTAAATACAGGCTGTTGTGATGTGAAATAATATAATTCTTTAAGCCTAAAGGTATAGTAAAGGACAGGGAAGCAAATAAGTCAGATGATTCAGATATATAGTATCACAGTGGTCATTGTGTCCAGTAAAAATAGCTTGAAATTTGCAGCTGGACCAGAAGGGAAGCAGGATAAGAACATAGGTAAGAATTCTGAAAAAAAAAAATCAACAGACTTGCAGATGAAGGACTGAATTTTAAAAAAAAATCAAGAAAAAATGAATGTTGTGTACGCTCCCTCTCTCTCAATAGGGATGTACGTTACAGATATGCAAGAAGTTTAAAAGCTATAACTAGTGAACTAATGTCTTATACTTGATGAAGATCTTGACGTAACAAGCATTGCATAGACCTGGTTGATAATAAAAAACAACAGAGAGAACTGAAGCATTATTTAAAATTGCACTTTCAGACTTCTCTACATACTGTGTGTAAGCAGAGAAACAGTATGATGACAGTTGACCAACCGTTTCATGAAGTGTAACTTTCTAGAATATGCAAGCAGCAAAAGCTATTTTTGCTTGAGGAATTTTAAAAGACAGATTTAGTTAGTTTAATCCAGAATTGCGGCGCTTAGCTTTTTTTGGAAGATGCTTAAATTCAGTAGACATGCCCTTGTTTAATCTGAAAATTTCCTGCAGTGCTGTAAATTGTCTTTCTATGCTTCTCAGAGCTGTACTGATCTGAGAACAGAGGTGTCTACTACATGATGAAATCGGGAATTAAAAACGTAATAACTCAAATACTGCAGTAGGGCATCTCTGTCTTCAGAGCAGCCCAAGGCTTAAACACTCCTATTAAACAGTGACTGGATCAAACTTCTCAGCAAATGCTATTGCAACCCATTCAATTCCTTTTGTGCAGAAAGAAACTGAATAGTAGTTGGATAAAACACTGAATACCCTGGGCTGTAGGGCCTCCAACTGAGAATTCTCTTACACTAGACAAAGGGAATCTTGATCCTAGCTTGTTCTTATCTGCCAGTGATTTTTTTTTTTTTTTTTGTATTTATTTACAACTTCTGGAAGAGGAATGCAAAGTGTTTCTGTCTGTGATAGCAGGTAGTGCATTTGGGGCATTCTTTTGAAGACAAGTTTGAAAACCCTTTCAGCTGTGGAAACCATTGAATCCACTTTTTGCCCTGTGCCACCATATTATACCTCCTGGTGCTTTTTGAGGTCATTGGTGAATGAGGCTTAGTTTTCTTGAAAGGACTGTTTAGGTGTATGTTTCAAGAGAAAAGTTTTGGCTATGGTTTTGGAAAGCTAAATGGTAGGCATAAAAATTTATTGGAAAAAAGCTTGCTTAAATAGCCTTGATGCAGCCAGTAAAGAGACATGTGAATTGTTAATGCATTAAGAAGGAAGAATTGCATTAACAGAGTTGACATCAAATTAATTTTTAAACATTTCTGAGCAGTATGAAACAGTTATGTCTCTTCTGTACTTTGAGCATTGTAACAGGATTCCTAGTGTTTCTTGGTAACATGAAAGGCACCCTTGGTGACTGGTGTGACAGGGGAATTATGTATTGATCTGATAATCTAAAATGCATTCAATCACTGGGCAGTGATGGTGGAAAGCCAAGAGATTTCATAAAGCTTGAGCTTGTGGATTTTTAACTAGAACCCTGTGCTGTTATGAAGATCTACCATGTAGATAATTTTACACACATAAAGATAACTTGGAGAATTATGGAACTATAAAAACTATAAATTGCTTGTATTCCTTAATGGGTTCTAAATTAACAAAAGAAAAAGATCTTTGGTAATGGTGTGATGAGCAGGATGATGCTTTCATTCAGTGAGTAGCTGTGGCCAAAAAGATAGCAATGTGAAAGAAAGCATAATCACTGGAGTGGAGTGAACAAGTTTGTGTGTGCGTAATAAAGGTGTATTTTTTTAACGTTGTTTATCTGGAATGGCTACTGCAATCATAATGGCTCTGTAACACATAGTGAAACAAAGTAGTAATGAGAGGCCTGGAGAACCTCTGCTTCCTAAAAGTCGTCTCCTTTTCCCTTCTCCCCTCCAAAAAAACTAGTAAAAGATGGGATAATTTACCATAGAAAAATGAGGAGATGCGAAGTTTATAAAATGTAAATGATAAAAAGAAATGTGTGTTAGATTAAGGCCTTGTCTCATACAGGAGTGTATTACACCATGAAATTAAAAAATTAGGAATCAATTACGAATGCTTGATTTTTCTGCAGAGTATTTATTAATGTGTTATTGCTTGTCATTGTTAAGTTGTTATGCCCAAACTGAGAAGACAGTATTTAAGAACATAAGTTCTGTGGCTGTCAATCCCCAGAATTAATATTTCTGATGATTAAAAAAAATGTAGGTAAAGACAGTGTTGTGGTTTAAGTCCAGTCAGCCACACATAGCTTGCTCCCTCACTCCTCCCCACCCCTTCCTCCCCCCGCGCCCGGAGGGAGGGGGAGGAGAATCGAAAGAATGTAACTCCCATGGGTTGAGATAAGAACAGTCCAGTAACTAAGGTATAACACAAATCACTACTGCTACCACCAATAATAATAATGACAAGGGAAACAACAAGGAAAGAGAATACAACCTCTCACCACCTGCCAACCGATACCCAGCCCGACCCAGCAGTGATCTACCTCTTCTCGGTAACTGCCCCCAGTTTATATACTGGGCATGATGTGCTGTGGTATGGAATACCTCTTTGGTCAGTTTGGGTCAGGTGTCCTGTCTCTGCTTCCTTCTGGCTTCCCCTCTTCCCTGGCAGAGCATGAGACTCAGAAAGTCCTTGGTCAGAGTAAACATTGCTGAGCAGCAACTAAAAACATGAGTGTTATCAGCGCTGTTCCCAGGCCGAAAGTCAAAAGCACAGCACTGCACCAGCTGCTAAGAAGGAAGAAAATGACTGCTATTGCTGAACCCAGGACAGACAGCAAATAAGAACAGTGTGGTAGAGATCAGGAAGGGAATAATTTTGGGTAAATTATTCCACAAATGCCTGCAGTCAGGTTCTTGTTATCCTGCAATGTGGCTTCCTCTGATTCATATTAAATGGAATAGTGGACTAGATAAACAACTAGTATTTTGTGTATTGTTACTTCTGTATCACTATAGTGGTTAACTTATTACTTTTTAAACACTTAAGATTTGTTTTCCTGCTTTTGGTTTCTGAAGTAGTAATTAGGACTGCCTCTGTTTTGCTCTGACATGGATAAACTATTTTTTTAATATTTAATGTTTTTTTTCCTCCCCTGCCAAGGATTATGTACTGAAGGCCTATACCGTGTTAGTGGGAATAAAACAGATCAAGACAACATTCAGAAACAGTTTGATCAAGGTAAGAGCAGATTTTATTATTCAAAGCCAAAATAGAACTTGAATTCTACATGGATTTATCATAGGGCAATATAAAAGGGTTGCACCTTCAAACTGTCTTCCATAGGACTGAGTACCTAATGCTGTGGTAGGTTGTATGGGTATAGTCCAGGTTATTACAAATGAAGCTTTGTATAAACAGAAGATTGACTAGTATCTCATTTCAGTTGACTTTAAGTTCTGTTAAAATATTTTCTGGGTGGTATTCCAATGTTTAAAAGAGCTCAAAATGCAGTCCTACATGGCCCTTATGGTAATAGTTCATCAGTCCTAGACATTCAGGCATTCACTTCTCCCTTACATCCTCCCCTGCATATGTAGTACTTCTTAATACTTATTTTGTTGAAAGCTCCCTTGAATAATATGGTTTAACAATTAAAACTTGATAATAATTTTCTAACACAGCCTTCTTCATGCTAGAAAATACTGGAATATGATTGGTAGATCATGCTGTTTACTTTGATGTATTGAAGACGGGTTGGTGGTTTTTTCCTTCTGTTTTCTCATTTAATTTATGGTCTCAGTTGATATTTCAAAATGAAAACACTGCTTAATACTTCTTCGATATTAATCATGAGCTTTTGCCTGTGAAAAATAGTAAAATACCTCTTAGATGATAAGGAAAATAAATGTACTAGTTATTTATCCTGTGCTGTGCTGTTTCAGATAATCTGAGTGTAATGCTAGATTTTCTTCAGCCCTTATTAAACAACGTTCCAGAGTTTCAGGTGGAGCGGACTTCTGAAAAGTAAAAAAGCATTTTCAAATTTCAGTTTTTAAATACTCAAGTTCTGCATCTTCAGTGCTTCGACATCTGGCCTTGGCTTAAAAATTACCTGATGTGGCTTTATTGTTATAAATTTCAATTAAAAAAAAAATTCTATAGTTATAAACCATAAAGCTTCTGTTATTTGGCACTCTAGCAGTAGATTATATGGCCATGTGTGGTCACTGGTATGTTTTGTTATCCTTCTTTAAAAGGCTTCATGTAGTCACATGAACACAATCACAAATTTTAAATTCTATTTCCCAAAATTTTGTTTAACAACTTATTATTGGTCAAAATTGATAAATCAGAAGCCAGTCAGTGGCTACTACAAAAGCATTTAAGTCTGCGTGGAGTCTTGGACTTTATTTTTCCGATCTTCTACTGTTTTCTTACACTATGAGGTTTTCTTACATTGAATTGCATGTGGGTCACAGTGATGGCAGCTTATCTGTTGGTTTAATTTATTTGTGCATTTTGTAACATTTGGCAACATTTAAATTTTTGGATGAATTCTTGTTTTCATAAAATGCTGTAAGGATTGATAGCTGTAGGTTTTACTTACACTGCTGTTTCATTTTGTTTTACAGATCATAATATCAGCTTAGAGTCTATGGGAGTAACAGTAAATGCAGTGGCTGGGGCTCTTAAAGCTTTTTTTGCAGATCTGCCAGATCCATTAATTCCTTACTCTTTGCATCAAGAGTTGTTAGAAACATCAAGTAAGTAATAAACAATCTTTTCTTGATCTAATTACATTGTATTAATTGCTCTTACTGCAATTTTTACTTCATTGTCAGTTGAAAGCACTAGCTGCAGTGAAATATTGTTAAATTGCTTAAACATATACATTCTTTTTAGTCTTTAAAATTAACAGAACTGTATAATGAAATAAACATGGTATTTTTTCTAAATAAGTTGAGATTTATTATGTCGTTTTTTCCTAGGAAATTCAGTTGCTGAAATATATATATTTTCTTTTTAGTTTGTTTGATTTTTTTTTTGTTTTGTTTTGTTCATTCTTTATTAGTGCTGCTTATGGTGAAAGTTCTTGCAAATGTTTTGCAGTTCTTAACAGGGGAAAACCCTCTTGCATTCATAGAGTCTTACATTCAAAATAGGCTTTAGAAATCAGACACGTCTATGGAATATTATGTAATTCTCTTCCAGATCCAGATTTTTTTCAAATTCTGTTTGAACTCCTTATAAGATGCAATGCTTAATTTTGTTTGTCTTGCAAACGTTTTTCAGACACTTCAAAGTGAAATTACTAAATTCTTCCCTTTTTTATAAGAATATCTGTCTTGTATTGGCAGCAAACTTTCAGAAAAAGACTGCTACACATTTTTGCAGGATACAGCTGTGACATACTGTATTCTTAATGCTTTTTTGTTCTAAACATGAAAATCCTAGTGTAAACCTGAGGCTTGAGCCTGGACTTGATTAATACAATCCATTAGAAATTTTGTGGGTTTGAATGGTATCTGTAGATACCTATTTGTGGTATTTCTGCTTTAGTTTTCTGACAAATCGCTTATTTTATGCAATTAGTTAGGTTTGGTTTTTTTTTCTTAGAAGTATATCAGTTGAATTTCAGTGAAAACATGCAGTAGCATAGGATATAAGTGGACTTACATCAATTTTTTTAAACCAATGCAGTCAAGTAATAGAGGTGAGCTTATGATATGAATCATAATTCTGCAGAATGTATGGTTCTACAGTACTTTAGTAGTACTTCCCACAGGTGTTTTAGCAGCAGCATTTTTTTGTTTGTTTGTTTGTTTTCTGGTTGCTTTTTCTTTAAAAATTTTTTTTGTTTTCTTCCTTACATGTTGGTTATTTCCTCTTTGAAGCATGGATAATGTCCCTTGGGCCTGTGAAAATCCCTGTTCTCCTTTAAACAGTATATTTAAAATAGCTGCACCAGGCTCAATTCATTATTTTTTTATTATTTGAATAACTGCTAAGTTTAAGATCTTTTAAGTTCATTTGAAAACCTTCCTTTCCCCGAATCTTTATGAAGCTTCAGTCTAAATAAATCTTAGCTATATTCAAGTCATAACATTTTGCAAGCAGAGGAAAACCTAACAAGGAGTAACCCTGTCACATTGTTCATTATCATTCTACAAGCCAACAAAGAGCTAATCAAGTAATTCTTTACTGTTAAATACAGATAAATAATTCTGCTTAAATATAGAAAAATAATTTTGTCTTCAGATACTTCTGTAATTAAAAAATATTTAATGCGATAGTATATGCAGATGGAAATTTTATCGAATTCTCACTTGGCATTTTTCTGTGGGTATCTTATCTGTACCATTATACTAGGAAAAAGAATTGGAAATGCTTTGTTCAGTATGTTTTTCTAGATGTGTCAGAAATGTCACTTATTCCTGTAGAAATCATCGATAAGACAGAACGACTACATGAGTTAAAAGAAATTGTGAAGAAATTCCACCCAGTGAACTATGATGTCTTCAAATACGTAATAACGCATCTAAACAGGTTTAGTATTTTTCTACTTAAATTTGAAGTTGTAGCATTGCAAAAAATACTGTTAGTAACAATGAATTGGCTACTAAATTGCAAATTTCATGCTGCATTGCTCATGTTAATATAAATGTAGAAAATGAAAGTAGGAGCTAGAGGTTGAGAAAAGGTTTGTCTATTCTGTTCAGGTTTTACTCACATATAAATATCTGGCATCATCACCACTATAAGGTTACACGAATGGTGTACGTAATGAAAAAACTTGAAAGAACTACTTTGGACTGCAGTTACAGAGCTTTTTTTTTTTTTTTTTTTTTTTTTTAAAGATCAACATGAGTTTTGTGGGTTTTTTTCCTGTATTTTTAGACAGAATCAGAGGGTTGTTGAGGTTGTAAGGAACCTTTGACAGTTGTTTAGTCCAACCTCATTGGTTTGGAAGAGTCAACTAGAACAGATTGCCCAGGATTGTGTCCAACTGGTTTTGCAGTTTTCTCCAAGGAGGGTGACTCCGCTATTCCTTTGGACAACCTGTGCTAGTGCTGTCACCCTCACTGTAAAAGAGTTTTCTTACCCACAGCCAGAATTTACTATCTGTGTTTTCTGCCTGTGGCTTTTTGTCCCATCACTAGATGCCAGAGATTCAGTCATCTGTATCCATCTTCTTTACACCCTCCCATTGGATATTTAAAACCAATTGTAAGACTTCCCCTGAGCTGTTCAGGCTAAGCAGTTCAAGCTTGCCCAGCCTTTCCTCATTTGGGATTCTCTGTCTCTTAATGATCTTTGTGTCCTTTCATTGGGCTTGCTTCATTGTGTCCATGTGTGTCTGTTGTGCTTGACTGTCCAGAGCTGGAACCCATACTCCAGGTGGGACCTTTGCAGTGCTGAGTAGAGGGGAAAGATTGCATCCCTAGACCTGCTGGCAGAACTCTAATGCAAGCTAGAATCATAGAATAGTTAGGGTTGGAAAGGACCTTAAGATCATCTAGTTACAACCCCCCTGCCAGGGGCAGGGACACCTCCCGCTAAACCATGCCACCCAAGGCTATTTCCAACCCAACCTTGAACATGGTGTTGGCTGCCTTTGCCACAGGGGCACATTGCTGGCTCATGTTCAATTTGTTGTCCTCCAGGACTTTCAGATCTTACCCTACAATGGTGCATTCCACCATATGTATATATATGCATATATTTTGCATATATATACACACCAATAAGCTTATAATGACGTTTAGGTTGTTAAATTGTTCCAGACTAGTGCGTGTGTCTGTGGTTTTTGCAGGTATTTGTAAAGATTTAACTGAGCATGTAATGTGTGGGCAGAAACGGACCTTTAAACCCTTTTTAGCCCATAGAGCAAATTCAGCCCTAAAATAGATAAGATCATATCAATAAATGTAATTATTCCATGCTTTTACATATTACAGGATTGCAAGATGTGCTCTGCATGTATCTGCAGTAAAACAAAACATCCCAAATTTGACACAGTTATTAGTTATCTGAAGTTTTCAGTAGTTCTTAATGGACCTGATAGAAATTTCTGTGAAAGAGTGACAACCTGAATTGTCATGAGTCTTCAGCTGGTCACTTATTTGCATAGTACAGCTGAATGCTCAGTGTCAGATAACTGGATTACTGCAAGTAGAAGAGCCATGTCACTCATCTACATGGCTTTTGAACACTTCCAGGCACGGTGATTCCACCACTCCCCTGGGAAGCCTCTTCCAATGCCTGATAACCCTCTCAGTGAAGAAATTTCCTAATATCCAGTCTAAACCTCCCTTGGTGCAACTTGAGGCCATTACCTCTTGTCCTGTTGGTTGTTACTTGGGAGAATAGGCCAGCCACCTCCTTAGTCCATTATTCTTTCAGGTAGTTGTAGAGAGCGATAAGGTTCCCTGTAAGCCTTCTCTTCTCCAGACTAAACAACCCTGGTTCCCTCAGCTGTTCCTCATCAGACTTGTGCTCCAGACCCTTCACCATCTTCATTGTTCTTCTTTGGACCCGCTCCAGCACCTCAATATAGTGAGAGACCCAGAACCGAACACAGTATTTGATGTGTGGCCTCGCCAGTGCCAAGTACAGGGAGACAATCACTTCTCTGGCCCTTCTGGCAGTGCTATTGCTGATACAGGCCAGGATGCTGTTGGCCTTCTTGGCTGCTTGGGCACAAGCTGGCTCATGTTCAGCCGCCGTCTGGAAAAGTGCAGTACTGAAAGTACACTAGATCCCCTCATCCAGATCATCAGTGGAGGTATTGAACATTGGTGGCCCTAATACCAAGCCCTGAGGGACACCACTACTGACTGGCTGCCGACTAGATTTGACACTGTTTACCACTGCTCTTTGGGCTTGGCCATCCAGCCATATTTTACCCAATGAAGAATCCACCTATCCAGGCCGTGAGCAGCCAGTTTCTCCAGAAGAATGCTGTGGGAGGCAGTGTCAAATGCTTTACTAGAGTCCAAATAGACAATATCTCCAGCCTTTCCCTCATCAAACAGGTGGGTCACCTTGTTGTAGAAGGAGATCAGGTTGGTCAAGCAGGACTTGCCCTTTATGAACCTGTGCTGACTGGAGTGAGGAGGAATTTATATGCAAACTAATCTGGTATATGAAGAAAACTCTTTAAAAATGCTAAACAAAGTGTAAGCTTACATTTATATTTTCAGGTTCTTTAATCCTTAAATAAAGTTAAAATACAATTTTTTAAAGAAAAAGATTATGAATATTGCTGTCTCTCAGAAATAGTATCCAAATATCCCTTGGACCAAATTTATTCAAACCAGATTGAGAGGCAGTATTTGTGTACCCTCACACTGTTTGGAATAAGCAATGCACATGCTAAAATGGAAGTCTACCCTTTATAGTTACCACTGTATATACAGTGTAAAGGAGTGAAAATATTTTCTTATAGCATTAATTCTAGTGTTTACTATGGTTTTCACAGCTTTTGAATCTATGGACTACAGCCAGCTGTCAGAAATTCTTGCAGTCTGCTCTTGTTAATCATCAAAATTGTAGCTGACAAGTTGCTGAAGTTTTATTTTCTCTCTATTTCTGCAGGACAACTGTAGCTGTTACCTTTGTACTGTCTAATTTAGGAATTGCATGTTCCCAGCTGAATGAGTATCTTAGGTGTTTGTTGGATTTATTAACACATACTTTTTCATGCATCTCTCATCAGTTACTTCTAGAAAAAATGGTGATATTGCTTTAGAATGCAGAGTATTTTTTAGAAAACAGAATATCCTGACTCTTTCTAACTTATGAAAGGCAGTGCATTTTTTTCTGTAGTGGCATTTAGTTGTAGATGATAAGTTTTGTAACAGGATGTTTTGTTGTTGGTTTTGTTTGTGTTTTGTTTTGTTTTTCCTTTCTTGTAATAGTATTCTAATAATTTAGATCATGAGTGTCATAGATGTTAGTTAATACTGACTGTCCTACAGTAAGAAGCCATTTCCATAAGACAATCTAATGGCTGTTTTGTAGACTTTTTGATGTATGAAGTGTTATTTTTATGAAATGCTGTAGCTGGTTGAGAAATTTTAAGTTTATTATTGTCACTTCAAAATGTTGGTGGAGTGTGGAACTTATTTCTTGATTAATAGCTGGATCAGATTTGGATTTGTTACCTATTCAAATCTGAAAAGTCGTGGCTTCTAAATTTTCTTCTGCATAGTAGCTTAAACAAAACCAAGAATGGTTGTTTAAATGGATAACTGGAGAATAATAAAAACCTTGAGATTGTTTAATAAGAATGCTTACAGTAAGAGAGCTATGAAAATATCTGTAGTTGAATGCATACTGGTTATATTTCATACTGTGCATGTTGTTCTCATTTCAGGGTTAGTCAGCAATATAAAACCAACCTTATGAATGCTGATAATTTATCAATTTGTTTCTGGCCTACTTTGATGAGACCTGATTTTGAAAACAAAGAGTTTCTTTCTACCACCAAAATCCACCAGTCGGTTATAGAGACCTTCATCCAACAGTGTCCGTTTTTCTTTTACAACGGAGAGATTGTAGAAGCACCTAACCCAGTGGCATGTCAGCCACTTCCTTCCAACGCAGTGCAGATGGTAGAGCCAATGGTACCTCTTCAGTTACCACCACCGCTGCAGCCTCAGCTGATACAGTCACAATTACCAGCAGACCCTCTTGGTATTATATAAACAGAAGATGATTGCAGGCAGCCTCGCACTGGGCAGTAAGGACAAGCTATAGGCATGCATGTTTCAGGATACAGTAAATATACTTCATATTTATGACAAATAATTCCCATCCAGCTGATTGGACATCTTTTTGTTATATCCTGTACTGTGTTCCTCATTTGTACACACTGCAGATAAAAACTGTGTGGTAAGCATGACTGGAGAGGTTTAATTTTTCAAAGCAAAAATAGCTATAAAGTACAAAGCTGCTGCTGCATGATACCTTATTGCAATCACTATATCATTCCTGTGACAGTTTGTCACAATATATTGTGAATAAAATTTTTCTATAGAAATTTAATGATTTAAAAAATTACATTTATGAAACATTCAATGCTTACAGCCTGCTTTATGGCTGTTTTTGTTATTTAACATGCTATTTTTGGCAATTTTATTCACATACGAGCGTTCTGTGTAAACAACTAAAGCCCAGCTATAGTTTATTTTGTGATCTCCTGGCTACTTATGTGATGGTATGCTTAGGATGGTTTATGGAAGAATGCAAAATGCACTGTTGAGAATTTTACAGTCCCTCACCATCCATCTTTACTTGTAAGTAAACCTGTGGACAGTTTGTTAAGGGTGGGTGAACTTGCTTATTATTTCTTACAGCACAATACCAAGGACATGCTTGTTGTAAAAGTGAGTTTCAAATATTGTACAAAAATTTTGGTGTTGCCTACTTATTTCTTTCTGTTCCATTACTGAACTAAACATTTTGTAAAACTGTTAATTCTGTAAACAGCTGCATGTTTAAAAGATCATTGATGGTCTTGTAAACTTAATCTAATATATTTTAGATATTTTAATTTTTCCCACTTGGGAATACATGTAGTGTTTAGAAAATAGTTCATGACATTTTCATATAAGGTTATATAACTTTTCATACATAAACATGAATTTTGTTGTAGTAAAATTCTCTAAATCAAACAATGTTTTAATCTAGGACTTCAATTAATCTATTCTTTAAATCTATTTTTATGTGACCCTTTAAAGATATACAAAAATGCATTGCTAATACATAGCAATAAATACTTTGGGTACTGACAATTAACCTCTTTGGAGTGTGTATATATAAAATCACATAAACTTGTATTAATTTTTTTTTCCTGTGGTATGTTGTACTAAAAATTCAAATGACTGATTTTTTTCACCATATTTTTAAATTATCTCTTTTTATTTCATTTATTTTACTTTTACTTTGGTACCAGTTTTGCTGTAAAAGAATGCTGCTTAATTTAAACAAATGTTTGGGTTAATTATTTTGTTAGTGGTAAAAAACTTAGAAGGTTACAAATTGTAGCAAAGGAGAGACCATAGAGAAACACTACCTGTGAGACTTTTCATAGCAGCTTTTTTTCTTTCACGCTCAAAATTCACCTTTTTAGGTCTGCAAAGAAGAAAACAGTTTTGGCTCATTCAGCTGCTAGAATGTTTTGTGTAGTTAAAAAAAAAAAAAAAGCTTTATGATGGTCACTGTTGTAATCTTCACTTATAGCAAGATTTAAGATCGTCTTGTATGTATTATAGTAAATAGATGATTTTGAGAATTAAGGCTTTTAAGAGTTTGATTTGCTCCATTTTCCCAAAATAAAAATTGCCTTTGCCACTTATGTCCTAGGTATTGTACTTCTAATTACGACTTGGAGTATCATTCTAGTTTACTACGATACCATAAACCGGGCTGCTGTTTGAAGTACATGTATATTATAAATTATCTTGATATTGTGTTATATTCTTGCAAGTAATTATCTTTTCTAAGAAAACATAAACAAAAAAGAAAAGTCAACCCTATTCCTATTGCAAAGCACACAGGAGTTAATAGTACAATAAAGTCTGTCCTGTAAATTGTAGTATTCTTAACTTGTTCTACTTTACCTGTTGTCTATATAGCTTTTATTTATAGTTTTCAGTCTAATCTTGGCATGTTTAGCAAAGAAAATGAAACTTCAAGAGTTTTATAAACTATTTCTAGGTTGCTAAAGAATTTATTTTTCTACTGTATATGGTATAGACAAAGCATCACCTGTACAGGAAACAAGTCTATTTCTAATAGAAGTAAGCTTAAAAATAAAAGCCAGTCATATCCATATTTGAAAGTTCTACCTATAAAGTATCTCCAGTCTTTGTAATGTGAATTACATTTTAAACTTTCTACAAATTCAAGTTGTTTGCCATACTATTTAACTAATCTTTGAATACTAATTTTTAGAATCATTTACATTCCATTTCATGACAAACTTTCATGTTGAACTTGTTATCTGCAGTATTTGCAGTATCATTTATTTCTTGTGTGTGATGTTATGCTAAATTACGTCATGATTTTTAAAGGTCTTAACACTTAGATTTGGTCAGATATGAAAGTGTTATTGCATTTACTGGATAAAGCATAAAAAGAGAAATAAGAAAGCATGGCATGTGGCACTTGATGGTCACATGGAGGAATCCCTGCATACTGTTTGCATTACAGAAGTGTTACATGCAGGAATGTGTATATGTGTATATGTGTAATGTGTACACTTTGATATTTTTTATGTGCTTGTGTGTTGATGTACGCAGGCACATGTGCACAGATGTGCATGCACATACACCCATGTAGTAAAGTTTTTAAAAGAAACTAGGAAATAATACCATCGTTATTAAAGAATTATAATAGAGCTTTCTCTATTATTATTTTTATTAGTGCTATAAAATGAGGAAGCATGTCATTATAT